>OZ026492.1:24379820-25114820 GCA_964019985.1 Aurelia sp. 4 Dawson et al 2005 | reverse complement strand
TTCAGTTATCAATTCCAACAAGATTATTACAGACTTGGACTTGCAAGGATTCTCTTCATTTGGGAGTAGCTAAGTTTTTTGCCCAATTTCTAGAGACAAGAATTTTCACGACCACGACCATGTCTTCAGAATTTCGTTTTACTGTAAACACAGCTGATAATGAAATAATTTTTCCTCAATATGTGTATTTTGAATTGTACTTAGCGCTATGTAAATTTGATCAAATTTCTTGCCTTCGGGAAGTTTTGCTGTCGTGGCCAAAAATGGAAGACCGCGTTATTTGTCAACAACGTTTCTCAACGTAACGATATTGAACCCGGCTGCTCTGCCTATTTTAGTGGGTCCATTATAGGGTGTTCGATATCCGCATAATCGTGCGCTTTTAGCTCTGATATCCGTTAACCGAGCAATTTTGTCGGCCATAACCGTAACCGTAGCCATTACGCAACAATCCGTAACCGTTAACCGCATTAAAATGTGGAAAATATCCGCTAACCGCACTCAAATTTAGGCCAAATCCGCATATTCGCAAAACATATAATGGACCCACATTTTAATCTCTTGGAGTTCATTTTGGTCGACTTACCACGCAGATTTCGAATTTCGAAGCTGTTTTCCATTACTGCACCATTTTGCTATGACGACGTCACAATAAAATCCATGGAAAATCTGGAAATTTAAAGTGGCTCTGCCGACAAGGGCTGTAACCCAAAAGCTTTGTTACTCGACTGGATTCTACATCAATCTATGCACAATAAATTTCTATGGTTTGTTTGCAAGGCATCGGAACTTCACGAAAAATATTGCTTCAGGGAAAAAGTAGTAGAGGGCCTTCAGCCCGCAGCTGTGGCCATAAGCTTAAGGCCAGCCCTTGATTTTCAGTTTTGGAGCAACAAGTCACATAGCTGTTCGAATTGATATTCGAGAATTGTTGTTTTATTTGAATTATCGAATGTGAAAGGCCTTTACATTATGAGAGCAGAATCTTTGCACGCTTTTCTAAGGATGGTCTTAAACTTGCGGCCAAAGCTGTGAACTAATGGCTCTCCACTACTTTTTTCCCCGAAGAAAAATTTTTCGAAGAGTTTCAATATTTTGTATCTTGTGTACCAGACTCTCTGAAAAAAGAAAATTCAAACAAATCATAGAAATGAATTGTGCATCGATTGGTGCAAAATCTAGCTGAGAAGCTTGAGTTTTTGGTCACACCCCTAGCAGAACCACTATAATTCTCAACAATTTCCTTGCTGCATATTTCAGTATGACGTCATAGCAAACAAAATGGCGCCGAAATTCAAAAAGAGCACAGACATTCAGGGTCTACGTGGAAATTTGACAAATAAAAATTCCAAGGGAGTAAAATGTGCAACGTGGTAGGCTGCAGCATTGTTACGCTAAGGCCCCGTCCACACGTATACGTTTACGTCTGTAAACGCATACATTCTTATACGTTTACACCTTGCGTCCACACGTAAACGGCGTTTCAAGTTATCCTAAGGCCCCGTCCACACGTATACGTTTATGTTTTGTAAACGCATAGGATGTCTTCCGTCCACACTGATCCACTCATTGTGATCGTTTTAGTCCACACTGTCTGTCCACACTGGAGCGTTTTAGCCTGTCCACACGTAAACGCCAAAACAATCGAAAATGTATGATGAGCATGGAGTCTATGACGTCATCGTTTACAAAAGTATGCGTTTACGACCGTCCACCCGAAAACGCAAAAACAGTGTTTTCAAAACAGCTGCCAATGACCGGTGAATATGAAGTCTGTGACGTCACCGTTTACGAAAGTATGCGTTTACGACCGTCCACACGGAGACGTGAAAACAGCGTTTTCAAAAGTATCCACTTTGGAAAGCGTTTTCAAATGTATGCGTTTAGGATGACTTAAAACGCCGTGTACGTGTGGACGCAAGGTGTAAACGTATAAGAATGCATGCGTTTACAGACGTAAACGTATACGTGTGGACATCTATACATTCGAAAACGCTTTCCAAAGTGGATACTTTTGAAAACGCTGTTTTCACGTCTCCGTGTGGACGGTCGTAAACGCATACTTTCGTAAACGGTGGCGTCACAGACTTCATATTTACCAGTCATTTGCTGTTTTTGCGTTTTCATGTGGACGGTTGTAAACGCATACTTTTGTAAAAGGTGACGTCATTGATTTCATGCTCATTATTCATTTTCCATTGTTTTGGCGTTTACGTGTGGACAGGCCAAAACGCTCCATAAACGGAAAACATTCTATGCGTTTACAAAACGTAAACGTATACGTAAATGTGGTCGCAAATTTTTGGTCACGACTGTAAAAAACTTCTATTGTTTGTGTTACATTTCATGGCCCAGCCGATATGTCTGTTGTGAGATGTGATGAAAATAAAAATTGATTAACATTCAAAAGCACTTTGTTTAATGACAACAGGGGAGAAAGAAATTCAGTTATCATTCAATAATTGAATTTGGGTAATTTTTCTTTGTCTATTTTATGCATGTCAATTTTTAGGGACACAAGGCCGGTTTATGACCAGGGAGATTAAGTTAATCTCACTGTGGGTGACCTAATTATTTGATTTCGTGCATTAAAACGTGTATATTATGCATGTATACCCTTCAAAGTATACCAAACAAGAAACCAAAGTCTGTATAATCAACTAATGAAAGTTGCTTTGGTGTAAATAAAGCCAGAACTGAATTAAAATTGAAGTACTAAATATTTACGAGCTAAAAGCTTTGAGTATGACATGCTTAAAAAGTGCGTACATACACACTAACAATATGCTCTAAGACAATACAAATCTAAGATCCATAAATACGCTATATCTACAATAAAATTACAGGCAGCCTGGGACACTCGAATCCTAAATCTAAATGCACTGGAGTATGCCTCTGTGTTATGAAAATTGTTACCCTGTGTGGCTGCAGTTTCATCAAATTCTTTTCAAGTCCTGGTATAGCATAGAATAGAAAAGAAGGGATTTTTGGCACTTACATTCAATGCCATTCGACTTGGCAACATAAGAAACAACATTGTTTTACCTCATCGGTTAGGCGGAATCTAAACATATAAAAGCCTTTTTTGATAAAAAAGCCATGCAAAAACAATAGGCCACAACACGTGCCCCATTATACATAGGTAACTTATCGAAATCATTAGGACACGCCAGACAACACCAAGTCTAAAATCTGACGTCACTTCCGGCCTCTTTCGAAAGAGAGCTGTGGCGCGACAGTAAAATTTTGTGATAAATGGCGTCAGCAGGTATCTCAAGTGTCGCAAAGCAAAATATCGAGATATAACGCAATAGTTGTATCTTCGCTCTTTCAACTTCATTAAGAGTTTTGGACTCAACGTTTCTTGGTTTTGCAAACTTTTCAAAGGCCGTAACAACTCTGTTAACAAACTTCGGATGCAGCACAGCAGGTGAGCAAACTTTTTCGCAAATTCAGCAGGTGAGCAAACTTTTTCGCAAATTCAACGTTTGTCTTTGGTTTCATGGTAATTTCATTCAAAGTTTTGGATTCCTCGATATTTTTTAGACCTAAGTTGCCACGCTTTACGAAATGTTGACCAAATAAAGTTACTTGAACTTGACTTCACTTCCGGTCATTTTCATGTATATTTGTAGGGGCATCAGAACGAGGCAAAACTCCTCGAGAAAGGTGTTGTCGGGCGTGTAGGAAATATTGATGAAGTGATTGGCTGATTTTGAGCGCAAGTGACTCGAGAAAATTCTATGTGATTAGATTATCGTTAAAAGATCATGCCGTTATGTTCACATCAACATGGTCGAATCATTGCTCGAATCGATGATTACCATTGACATCCCGTTCGAATTTAGCTGCAAGACAACCATTATCACCTTTACCTTTCCCCTTAAAACTCTTGACGTTGTATTTTGCGGCTTGGACTTGGCTAGCCAAGACTCGAAATTCATTTTCTTGTTGGCCTCAAACGACGATGAGGATCCATATTGTCCGGTTCGGTACATCTACAGGATTAATTTCAGATATGGCCGGAACTTTCGTGTGTTTCTAAACAAGCAAGGTGTTTTGTCACCTCTTGATCTTCAGCTACAAGTCGTCCAAAGACCTACGAGAAACGACCTTTGAAAACCTAAACTATGACTTCATACATACTTCAGGCTTCTCATGGACATTCCTACATTCGCAATGTAGGAAAAAAGTAACTACATTAAAAAATATGGAGAAAAATGGTTTCGTATTTATACTTCCATTCACATGGAGACCAGAGGCATGATCTCCGCAGGTCATTTCGCATCTACCTGGGTCACGTAAGCCTTGCTTTTCACTTTGAATTTCCTACAGCTCATGCTCTGAATTTCCATGGCTTCAAGGTAATTTTCAAGTGTCTGTCAAATCACCAAACAACTTGACCAAAGAAGGGCATGCCACTTTGGGCTTTGGCTGGATAATGAATTCAGTTGGGATGATCGGTCTGACAAGTCAGCTGTAATGACCAAATTCAGCAAACTGACTTTGTCAGCTTATCATGGAGCAGTACGAACACCTTTATTTTGAAAGAAATGTTTATTCGATGCTACTACCTCAATTTTTAGTTAAGGCTATTTCATTAGCTGTGAGCGAAGCAATCTAACGTTCTGGAGGAGAGATAGCAAGACGATCCTCCCGAGCGGTAGTTCACTCACTGCCATCGCACTTAAGGTGATAGCGTCGCAAAGAAGTTACGCGTCGCAACGGTGTCCGCTGTGCTCCATGATCTTATCTGGTTTTATCCTACATGATAAAATTTATCCAACAATCTAGCACGGACATTTGCAAAACAATGCCAACGCATCATACTTTGCTTACTCCCCAGTGCTTTATTGGCTCTAAGTTTGATGAAAGATCTTGAGCCCTTTGCAAGCAGACATTCCAAGCTTGAATCGCTAACATTGATAACATTATTGGTGACAATTTTTTGACGATTTGTTCACTGTACCATGCTACATACTACTACCTAATTACGCGGCTTTGTGTTTAAATTATTTCCTAACTTTAAGCTAGAAAGTTTTTTCAATGCATTCTTCATGACGCAAGGTTCGTAATAAGAATCTTCGAGCCAGAGACATCTTCCGTTGAATCTTCGGCACATTCTGTGCTTTTTGTCACACTTAAGACTGGCTGACGATATTCCTATTCGTGGATTCCATTCACAAGAATCATCTGAAAATTTGCAGCGTCGTCCTACAGGACAGGTTTCTAGCTTACAACTGCAGTCATACACACCTTTGATACCTGCTTTTTGCTGCCTTGAAAGCTGATTGAATTGCGTCATCCAATCACATGTGCCAATCTTCATCATTCCATGGACGATGCTGCCACTTAGCAGATATTTTGTACCTTTCTTCAGAGTGACACCACATGTACCAGAACTAGCTGATGTATACAGAATTGCCTTTTGATGTCTTGGGTTGAATCGTGCTGTATCATTTTCTGGCACAAGTACTTCCCTCAAAGTTCCTTCACCTTTGTATATCTTCGTGATGTACGTGTTGTAATAGGACAATCCAAAAATCTTCTCATCCTCTCTGCTTAGATTCTGCTTTAATTCGTGTTTATCTGACAACACCACTGCTTTTATTACTAGAATAAATAAAAGATAAATTATTCTAGATCAATACCAAAATCTTTTATTTGATGATGGCGTTCTTCTAGACATACCAGGGGTGGGCAAGTACTGCAAAATAATTGATCCCATAACCCCGTGTTTGTCCGAAGGAATTGGAAAAAGTAACCGATTCTTTTATGGCACAGTATGACCGTCCTGCCCAACACAACGGGTTTTTTGGGACAAAGGTCAAATCTTAAAATCTGTCTTCCTCTTCCACCACTTTCTCACAAAAATCAAGTTTTCTCGCCTCCTATCTAATCAAAAGTCCTAAAGCTTACTTGTAAGCTGGTTATTCCTTTGTTCGCCAAATTTACAAAACAAAGACCAGTTTTGGGACAAACCAGAATAAATATCAAAGAAATTTTTAGAACCTAAGAACAACTTCGGCATTGTCGCTTGGAGACTAACAGTTTTGGGACACTGTTGCTCTATAGATAAATTACGACGGTAATGATACCTGCAAGATAATCTCTTCTGCATCCGCTGCGAACGACATGGGATTTTAGGGAGCAAGAAAAACCGGTTTGAGACACTTGTGTCTGCATGGCTACTAGTAGCACTTGCTTTCGAAAAATGATATTTGGCTGAAGCTACCGGTTTTCGGGACAAACATCGCGAGTCGCATTAAATTCTCCGTCAAGTCGAAGAAAAATAACAACGTAAATTTGTCATCAATAATGACCAGTTTTCGGGACGAAGATGGTGAACAATTTTTTCGTAACTACCGGTTTTCGGGAAAAAATAGGACCATAGTTCTCAGTGTGACATGCCCGCCCTTGGACATACGCAGCTTTTCTGTGTTTCAGCCTGGCAAGTTGTGAAGAGAACGACTTCTTTTTTGGAGCAAGATCATTGCATTATTGGTATTATGAGCATCATGCAGGCAGGGCCGGGGGAGTCACGGGGGGTCAAAACTGGGGCCCATGGCCATAGGGGCCCATAAATGATAACTCAATTTTCAAATATAGCTCCAATTCAGATCTCTGCCAGGTAAGTGATCAAAAAAGGCCCCAATAGCTTCTCAAATTGCTATCATGTATCAAAAATCAATATAAGGCAACTTGTTATTATATCATGATTCTTGTGCGTAATGACTGGCTAGTTTGATGACATGAAAATTGTATCTAGAGGCGCATATAGCTACCAGAGCGATTCTAGCAATTTTGATTTGAAATAATTTCCTTGGGGAGCATGCCCACGGACCCCTAGATGGGTGCACCAATAGCGTACCTTTCACATCTCGCTTTGCCAGCGGCCCATGCTTCGTTTTGACCCGTGGCCTGTAAACCCTCTCCGAGGCCCTACATGCAAGAGTAAGCCAATGAAATGAACAAAATGATTATATATTTTAAATTCTTTCAAGAAACAAAGCATCGATGCCAAGATTGTGCTCCAAACGTACTGAAATTCTGAATTTCGCGCAACAACAATTTGCAGTTTCTTTTATAACGATATGTAAACCGGAGTTTGGAAGCAAATTCATCAATTCTAAATCTGACAATCAAATTTAGTTTGGAAAAAGAAGACCTTGATTTACCTATCAATTTCCGTACTAATACTGCCATACCCAATCCCTCCATCTGCTTAATGTCCCTATTTAAATCTACATAATAGTTTAAGGTAGCTGCAACCAGTAAGCACTTTTTGGAAACCAATGTCTGGGCCTAAAATTTTACTCTCCATTTGTTCAAAACTTTGATTTGTTGTACCCTGATGAGGCTCTTCCTTTCATTTAAATTTTGAGGCTCTGGTACCCAGGGTAGATTGGTTGCAACCTGCTGTAGCTCTTAGCTCAGCTCTGTTATGTTCTGATACTGCGAAGGAGCACACATCACAAAGGAGACGCCAACGCCTCAATACATTCATTCATGACTTGTAACGCTGCATTGCTGTCGAGTTTTGTTCGGTTCGAAAACATATAGTTTTCAATCAGCGTGTGATCTGCGTATGTCTCAAAAATACAACAAGCTCGTTTACTTGTATGTTGTTTTTCAACGCTTCTCTCTTTGCACATTGTCCTCGCTTTTTTTATGTAACCCAAAAGCGGCCACGTCACACTGAAAACGATGGTCCTATTTTTGTCCAAATACCGTAGCTCACGAAAAAATTTTTCACCATCTTTGACCCGAAAACTGGTCTTTTTGATGACAAATTTACGTTGTTATTTGTCTTCGATTTGATGGAAAACTTAATCACTCGCGATGTTTGTCCTGAAGACTGGTACCCTGGGTGCCAGACTCTCTCTAAAAGACTTTCTTAGAGAGAGTCTTGTACCCAGGGTAGAAAACTGGTAGTTTCGGCCAAATTAAATTTTTCGAAAGCAAGTGGTACCTGTAGCCATGAAGGGACAAGTGTCCCAAAACCGGTTTTCTTGCTCACCAAAATTCGACATTGTTCGCATCCAGAGTTATCCTGTAAGCATAATTACTGTCGTAATTATTTTTATGAAGCAGCGGTGTCCCAAAACTGGTAGTCTTCAAGCGGCAATTCTGAATTTGCCCCTATGTTCTAAAAAATTCGTCTATATTTCTTCTTGTTTGCCCAAAATTGGTCTTTTTCCGTAAAATTTGATGGAAACCGCTTGGTTAAAATTGGGATTCCAGGTATTTTTTTGGAAATCTTGGCGGACAAAGGTAGAACCGCTCATGTGGAATTTGAAATACTGGTCTTTCGAGCTTAAATTTGGCGGACAAAGGTAGAACCAGCTAACAAGTAAGCTTTAGGACTAGGGTTAGATAAACAATTTCTTGAAAATTTTTTGCCATTTCTGAAGTATCTCAATATTTCAGCGATTAGAGAGAGAGTTGACTTTTTTCAAGCATTTTCTTACAAAAAAGGACATGTTTTAGAGCTTTGATACATCATTTCTTTTCAATCTAGTTTTCATTTTGTTTTTCATTCGAATTTCTTTTTACAAAGTCTTGCAACTCATTCAATCCAATCCCTCTAAGTCGGTGGAGACTCCCTGCACAAAGGCCGCACGCAGTATTTGTTTTGTTGAGACGAAAAAGGTGCAGCAGAGAAAAATGCTAACTTCCAGGTTTAGGTACACAATGGCTTCTGCTTATCAGTGAATATCATATCTCTGCTGTGGTTAGGGATCTGTTTTCTCAGTGTTCCAGATCTTGCTATATTTTGCTGTTAAAGATGACCTGTGATGGAGTGATGGAGGTTTTTCCAACAAAAATACCAAACTATGGCCTAAAGAATACGTGATCTCCACTGAGGCTTTGTTCTATATTCAGATAAAAATTTACAGTAAAAGTTGTATCCCTAAGCCTAGAAAATTCTCAGCACAATTTCAATTCATCTTTACTTGTTTCCTGTAACATGCATATGCAATTCGCACAGTCCCTGAGTAATGTCTAAAACTAGTAAGACTTTATAAATTATTGCAAAAAATTGCTTTGAACCATTAATACTGGCACATAAAAAGTACATAGCTTGCAATTGAATTTTTAAGAAACTGTCGAGAAACTCAGAGTTCTGGTGCTCAAATACTTGTAGCATCAGAATATTACGAAAACGAAAGATCGAAAACTTCTTGCTTGAAGTTTCACAGTAACCTCACGAGGCTTACACGGCTTTCAGTATCTGCACGAATTCTTTATTTTGTTATTAAGGATACATGTACATCAACAGTAGAAAGTTAAATGAGCGTTTTTGGATGTCTGTCACATAAAATGTCCTTCTCTCTTAATAATTATAATAACTAATAATAAACTATTTATTTAAAATTAATAGTCTGCATGTGTAGTTCACATCAAAGGTGAGCACTAATTAATACCAACTATTTACATAATCTACAAACATAACTCGAAGACAACCAAACTCTTTACATAATCTTAAATCCATTTACAAACTTTGCAGGTACATGTCCTTTCATTCCACTCTCTTAGTTTTCTTTTGAAGGAGAGGATACGCTCACAGCTCTTTACCACATCAGGTATGCTATTCCAAAGATAGCTACTTCTCTGTATGAAATAGAGTTTGCCCCATAAGTTATCGTTTGGAATTTCGGTATTCGTAGGAGATCCTTGTTGCGAAGGTTGTAATTTACTTCCTTCCTCTCAAATAATTCCCATATAAATGCAGGATTGATTTGATGCAGGGAATTGAAAACTTCCAGAAGCAACTTCTCAAGATTTTGTAGATGAACCGTTTTTTCACCTGATCTGACCAAAAGTTCTTCGAAATTTGAGTTGACGTCATTATACAACCTACGAAGTGCTCTCTTATGGATTCTGTTGATCTCTTCATTGGTAGTTTTCCCGCAGAACACCCATATCAGGGGGCAATACCTTACGAGTATTAATTTTTTTGATCTCGATTGCTAAGCCTTTGTAAGTATCTGTGGCAGCAACAGTTTGGATGTCTGAATCATTGCAAAGTACATTAAATTCATCACTATCGACGTTGATATATTTGGTCCAGCAGCAACTGTTCAGGAATGAATTGAATTTAACTAGAAGCAATCGACTCGCAACTTAAAATGCTTTAGCAATATTTTTACGTTTGAGGGATATCATTTTACCTTGCACCCCTTCTTACCAACCCGAATCAAAACGGTTCAATTTTGTTTAGACAGAACTGTTTAACACTTGAGTGACTTTCACACCCAAGAATCTAACTGGTTGAAGATTTAGTTTGATCAGTATTGAGATTTTTTGTAAAATACTCGTTCAGATATAGCTTAAAGCAGGTCAACTTATCGAAAGTCGCAGCAGATCTGATTATGTTCTTGACTTTTGCTCAGACCAAATTCAGTCTACAAAACTCAATTTGAATTGGTTATTCATCTGTTTAATCTTTGATTGAAGTATCTTTGTAATCCAGGTTTGCAAACTGACGTTCATTTGAATTTTTGACGATCTATTTCGAGGCGCTATTTTGCTACGTGACTTGATCGTAATAACGTGTTCTTTGAATCGCTCAGTTGAATACTTTAGATACTACACAGTTACTCACCAAAATCTGTAAATTTTGAACAAAACTTTTCTTGTGAATGCCATGGATAACAACTGCAGGATTCAGCAACTTTGTTGCAGCAAAATATACAAAGAAACAGCAAGCAAATGGTAACAGAACGAAGAGCAATCATCTTCAAAGTTTTAATGTTATAATTTGAATACTTTAGGCTTTAATTTTCTGAGACTGGCAACCTCACCATCCAACTATGCGATCTGTTGATATGAATGACATGAAGTCAAGATCGTTCATGATATGTGTCTAATTCGTATCTGCTCTCAATTGCATTTGTGTTTCGTCAGCGAAGCTCAACCAAACGTCATTTTCCCTTGGAAATACAAACGATTTCTTTATGTTGACTGAAGCCCTGTCATCTGCTGTGGCCATGGCTAATCTCTAGTGGCTGCAACCATTATTCTCTGTAATCCCTATTGAATAGTATCAGTTATAATCCCGATGGCGTTCTTAACAAGCTCATATCTTACCTTAATAGGCAATTATTAATTTGTCTTATCCCAGTTGCTTCCGATTATCCGACCCGCTAACTGCGATGGGAGGCTCACCCAAAGACCCAACAAATTGGAAATTTCTAATTTTCTTCAAGTATGGACCTTCTAGTGCATCTCTTTGATTCCTGTGACATTTTGAGAGATATTCCTTTCAATGAAAACCGCAAAGAACTGCTGAGAGGGTCAGACCTTGTGTGGCCAAGTTAACAGTTAAGATTCTAGATAATATAAAGCATCTTAGCTGAAAGTCTCTTTTTCATTCAAATTTGTTTCAACTGTTTGCACTTTTTTCAGACAATTTTTCATATTGTATGTCATTGTGAGAGGGAGGTTCCATTGCCACGATAACTTGCAAGCTGTTTAACCACAGGGGCATCAGTTTAAATATTAGTAGTTATTATTTAGCATTTCTCGATATTGTTATTTTTAATATTTCACTATTTTTCGATACTGTTGTCTTTCTTGCTTCTGAAGAGCCGCGAATACTTTGACCAATGCGAAGGAGAGCAGAAAATGCGAAGGAAGTGAGGTAGAGAAAAGCGGAGGAGGAGGTCAAAGTATTCGCGGCTCTTCAGAAACAAGAAAGACGACAGTATCAAGAAATAGTGAAAATATTCAAAATAACAATATCGAGAAATACTAAGTATTAACTAAGAATATTTAAACTGATGCACCTGTGGTTTAACTTCAATAGGGACCACATTGCGCCAGCCACAAACTGTCCTTCCGCATCAAGGGATTATTCGCCCATGGACATAGCTAGTAGAGATTCTGATATCTGCCACAGTATAGAACGATAGGACACCCAGTAAGTAGCAGTTTGAAATTTACATCAGTATCGAACCACCTTAACTAGTGCTTTTGTGTCTTAAACTTATTTTTACTTGGTAAACAGCCAACTTTCACTGTTCGCTACTGATATAAGTTTCAAACTGCTACACACTGGGACCCTGTTTTCACGATTTCGGTGCATGCTCAGCTGGCATGATATATTTTGCTTCTAGGCGAGCCGTTTACGCGATGGCTCCGCTTACAGTACCGAATAATCGTCGCGTCTCAGGTTGCGAGTGACTTCTATCGGATAGAGCAACTGTTTACATTATACCGGATAGCTATCGTCGCGCCTAACTTCCAGTTGCTGGGCCGTGTGTTGACGTCATAAGTGAGCAATCCGGCAATGTTTCTTAATCTCTTGTTTTTCAGCTTAATTGTTTCTTATTGTTCTCAAAGAAAAGAACTTTGGTTGCAGAACGAAAAGTATCGGATAGTACCATTTACGTCATGCCAAACCGTGCCGGAGTGATTCTCATATCACCTACAAAGCGAAGTGACTCTCGCTCTGATTTGTGGAGCGTCTTGTATCGGATAGCTTTGGTGTGATGTAAGTAGCACCCCTATCTGATACAAAAATCGCGGCGCGACGATAACTTTCCGGTATAGTGTAAACGGGACCAACTTTGTTACAATGCCGGCACGAGAAGGTTTTAATCCGGTTTAAAACCATGTCGATAGCCATACCAGTACTGGCTTATGCCGGCATGATCACTACAAAGGCAAAAGATTTTTCCAATAATTTCCTGCAAGATAACACATTGTGTTTAGAGACTTTTCAAAGTCAGGCTTAGAGATTTTTTCAAGAAACTTACTGTTGATTATGCTAAAAATTTAGTACAAAGTTTTTAAACCAGTTAGCTTGTTTCCTTTCAACACCAAGACCAATTCAATCGTGCAGTGGGTACAGACTTCCCACAGCTTCTCTCAAAATTTCTTTAATACATATGTTCAACCAGGCATAAGCGTACGAGGCGGGGGGCCGAGGAAGCGGTAGCCCCCCAACATTCGAAAAGGTATCGAAAAAGAGCCCCACTCGAGCAAAATTTTGCCCTTAGTCGTAAACAATGGGCTTTGTGTCGGGGAGCCCCCTCCCCTAGATTTTCTTCTCGTACGCTTATGCACCCAGGTGCATACCCTGGGGGACCAGATGCAAAATTTCGATGGATCTTTTTTAATGAATTTCGCCTGCCTGCTTCTACTGAATTAAAAATTCATTCATGAATTATCTTCTAAAATTTGATATCAGATTTCAGTCCATTTTTTCAGAATTGCGACTGATGGAGTTTTAACAAGGCTTCTTTCAAGTTTGTTGAAACTGAATGTACCTTTGTGAGCCTGTTTTAGTTTCGCGAAGAGATGAGATATCCTTATTTCTTTGAAACTTTTCACATGAAGCAAACGCAATTGAAAGATAACATTTTATTGACATTAAACATGTAACCAAATATAAACAAATGTACATTGATCTATAAGAATAAGGGTACATTGTAGTTATAGTGAGAGAATCGAGAGAAGAAATATCTACACTTACTAATACATCAAAAATTTGAAGAACTATAATGAAAAAAATGCTCATTTCGAGAATGAGAGGAAAACGAATTCCACACGTGAAATTTATTCTTTGCATTTTAGGGAGGGGGTGGGGGGATGAAAACTGTGATATCTAAGGTAAGTATCAAGTTAGTATCAAGTAGTATCGAGGTTCCTTGCGGGCATGCTGATACCTATGATTTTCTGAAAACCAAGTTTGGCTAAAGCAGATACTATAGATCCTCACGTCGGTAGTTGAATTCAGTTGAACTGATAGCAATTTTCTTCTTTATTGGAACCGTTCTATAACTTTAACTACTGCACGTCTATAGCTTCGGTGTAGCCTAGGCCAAATTTGATTTCAGATTTTCAAGGATTGTAGCGTGCCAGCAAAAGACCCTGGGTGATGAAGATATCTCTTTGAAATGAACTAATTCTAAAATATCTGTCATGTGCTATCACGAGCTGCAGGAAACGCAATGTATCATAAATCAAGTTATTCCTATCCTAACTTACCATTTCAAGCTCGATATATCGACTTGCTTTCCTTTTCTTTGTAATTCTCTTGTGAAGGCGCCATTTCAATCCCTGTGCATGGCGGCAAATTGACGTAACCTTAAGTGCCCTGGAGAAATTATGTCACTTTTCCGTTTGAGTGGCATTATTTCTCCAGGGCTCTTGAGATCATTTCATTCTGCCGCCTCGCGTGAAGATTTGAAGTGGTGCCCTCGCAGGGAAGTACGAACAAAGAGAAAACATGTCGATATATTGCACATGAAATGATAGATTGGGATAGGAATAACTTGATTTATAAAGCATAAATTTTTTCTTAATTCCACGTTTCCTACAGCCTGTTGCGCGATCAGTTATTCTGACATGAGCTATGGGTTGAAAAATCATTCTCTCAAAGGTTTCATTGCGTCTGAGTAAGAGACTCAAAAGTAGCAAAGTTTAAAGAATTTGCACTGCTCCAGAACAAATTTTGTCAAGATGATATCACGAACAAGGACGTCGTGGATTAGGAGAAACATTTTAACCGGTAGCCAACGAGTGGACCCGTTATTCAAGAGAAGAAAGGGTGTACGAAACAACGAGTGACAGCTTGCTACGGCCACTCGAGTAATTATCGTTAATTATCCTAATCCGATAGGGTAAAGTGGGGGTAATTTGGGGGTAATTTGGGGGTAATTTGGGTCTATTTTCTTTTCGCTTTAATGCGATCGTAAGTTGAAAATTTTGATTCATGACTCCATGGGTGTTGAAATCTATAGTTTCAGGAGTTGTTTGAGTGGTGTCGAGAAATTATTTATAATTTCTAGCGCTTCAGTTTCCTGATCTTCACCGGCGTAAGCTTTTATCATGATCTGACAGCGTAGAAAACTTTCGATTTATGCCAACTTGCAACTGCTTTTCATCAACAAATCATTATCAATCGCATGTTCAATCATTTGGAAAGGTGCTAAAAGTTTTTCGGAGTTTTTTTGCTATTCGGTAGATTTTATTTCGATTGTTTTGCAAGGTGGGATAATTTGGGACTACGGGGATTTCATAGGATTTTGATAGGAGTTGCGTTGTGCAAGAATTGGCACTGGTTCCCAAGTCAAAACAAAAATTGAGATAATACTGCAAGCAAATGGATGATAACAAAATAAGGTACAAGTTTTTGTTCATTTTTAGTGTTTTCAGAACAAGACACAAAGATTCACTTCTTTTAAATATTATTTCGAAAGAAACTTTGTTTACATTTCCATCTTCAAGAATGGGCCTAAGTTTGCGCCGATGGTGGTACGATTTATCAACAATTTTCTCTGGGCACGTTTTCAAGTCTTTGGCTGCGAAACTCTGAAAATCCAATCACATTTCTCCATAAAAGCATGCCAAATTTTATTTTTGTGAATTTACAATACTCCTGACGAAATAGATACGGTTTTTTTAAATAGACCCAAATTTCTCACCGACCGGTTGAAATTACAGGCAAAGGTGAGGAAAGTAACGGATTCGAACAAAATATTCAGACTTCAAATTAAAGAACGGGAATAAGTTTCCAAGAACGAAAAGAGATTCAATTTAGGTAAAACGATAAAAGATATTCAATATATCCAACGAATCTGTGAGGATACTCAATTTGTTTCGAAAAATGCCCAATTTAGACCCAAATTACCCCACCTGACCCTATTCAAGTGAACGGCGTCTCAACAAAAACTGCATAGATTAAGTTCTAGAAATCTGGAACTCACTGCATCAAGCTTATGCCCATTGTTTCGTAGACTCTTTCTTCTTTTGAATAATGGGTCTACGCGTAGGCTATTGGAGGCTTAGCCGGGTTTAGCTCTTAAAACATTGTTTTGGATCCAAAGTTGAAAGCTTCAGTGTAAAAAGGGGCCAGCTCTGGATAGCTTCAGTGTTTTCAAAATTTAATTATTGCCACACCACTGCCTGAGTAGTAAAGCTCTATTAACTTCCCCCTCTCTACTAGCCTCCTCGCTAATAAGCCCTCCCCTCTGAGCAAAAAATTTCAATAATCCTTCCTCTCTATTAAGCTCCCCCCCCCACTTATATCAAATTCCAGAAATTACAAACGATTTTATATATTTTCTAAGACGAACTTGGATGTTAGTTGGATAGTTTTTTGGAATTGAGAATGTGTCGAATTTATGTATTTGACTCGTTGAATTGTATATTGAATCAGAAAATATGGGGTAAAAGAACTGAAAAGCTATCATATATCCTTGGCATTTGATTTTATGAATAAACTCCCCTCTCTAATAAGCCCCTTCTGGAGTGTGCAACGTGGAATAAGCCCCCATCGGCTTAAAGGGAGTACAAAGAAAAGCAGCCGCTGTCATCGCTTGTTTTTTGTTTTTGTGAATTTCGTACAGTCAGTTATTCTGCAAGCTGTGTAGAGCTTGTCGTTGACTTCGTGCAAAGAATGCTAGTCTTTGTACTCCCTTTGATACCGGGTGAGTCAATAAAAATGCCCGGTGTTTGAAAAATTCTGATCCCTGAATATCAAAGCTATAATGCAGAAAACTATCTCGTTTTGTCCTCGATATGTCAAATTAGGTTGAGTAATTTATCCGGCCTTAATCGGTCATTCCTTCCCGGCGAAATTACTAAATAGAAGCTTTTCTGCAGAAAGCCCCTTTCGAAAACCTGCAAAAACGAGCGAAAACAGCAAGCGAAATTTCCCTTTGTTCTCCTTCCTAGCGATAATGACTCTTGGATGTGTTCATGTATTTTGTCCTCATGAGAGAATGGAATCCCCCAAGAATGAGTTTTTCACACTAGGGAAGACTTTTCAACCCGCCAAAGCGGAAGCACGTGCTAAAGCTTGCTGAAAGTCATCGCTGTGAGGTAAACAAATTGTTAGGGATTTTTGCTTGAAGTTTTAGCACGTTTTAAGGTTTCTCAAAGGGATTCATTTTAGAAAATTGCCTACAGAATCTGAACGGAGTGACCGATTTTAGCCAAAGAAATTTCTAAAAATAATTGAAGATGTTAGTTATTTGATCAGATATTGCAAAATATCATTGCTTATATATTCAGGGAGCAGAAGACTTGCAAGCGCCGGGCGTTTTTTTGACTCACCTGGTAGAGCTTTCACGGTAGAAATCACGTCTGCACTTGCGAGGTTTCGTGAGTCATAAAATGCAAAACCTTTGATAGGGCATCGTCAAGGAAATCCTTTCCATTTTGCATCATTGATTATTTCATTAGAATGCTACGCGTTTTTGCCCAATATGACGTGAGACTGTCTTCACCAGAAAGTCATTGACGTGATAAATCAAATGAATGATAGAAAAATACGCAATCAAAATCAGATCTTACAAAACTTTTGTTACGTACGTCATTTCAAATAAGTTAGGTGCAGGTAATGCCTTTGCAGAGACGTAAGTATGACTTAGGCCCCGTTCACACTGCTACGTTTTCGTATGAAAGCGGAGTAAAAATTCTCCGTTTTTGCCTTGCGTTTACATTGCTCCGCTGTGAAAACGGGGCTTTTCGAAAACGCTAATGAAAACGCATAAATTTGAAAACGGTGCGTTTTGAAAACGATCCGTTTTCAGTGTGAACGCTAAAAACGGAGACATTTGAAAACACTGAAAATTCCTTTGTTAATAAACTTTTGATTACAATGGCATTCAAAGTCGCGATTGGCGCCTTGTTGACAGTTATTAACAAAGGCTTTGTTTTGAAAAGGGGATTAGCAGCATCGTTTTGCTGGAGCAATGCTAACGCCTATCGTTTTCATAGCTTATTCATTTGAAAACGGAGCAATGTGAACGGGCAGCGTTTTTATCAACAAAAACGGATAGAAATGAAAACGGAGCAGTGTCAACGTAGCCTTAGATCGAATTTATTCGCATTGTCATTGCACTAGTTATTTTGATTATGATGTAATTCAATTTAGCAACTCAATGCAAATGCAAGCACGTCATACCTTGTTGCCATATTGTCATGTTGAGGCAGATGCTTCTGTATCTTTGCAAATACGTAGGTTTGATTTACTAATATCCACTTTGATTTTATCAATTATGATCATTATTGTGAGATGAAATTTTGGAACGTAAAAAAACAACTTCGTAAATAAATAAACATGATTTTGAATTGTTCCTGTTTTGTTTGAATGCATTATCTCTCATCAATTTATGATGAAATGTATGCTTGAAACGTAAACCAACTTTTCTCACATTGCTACGTCAATTTCAAACAGAGGAGACTTGTCCCTGTCGTTGGCAAGACGTTAGACGTAAGAATGCCTTCCAAATTATCTGTTTTTGTATGATTGCATTATGATTATTATTAAATGATGAAATGTCAAGCAGATGATTAAAATCTAATGATGCCACACCTTTTTTAGGTTATTTTTAAACAAAGAAGACTTGTCCCTGTCTAATATACTGTCTGATAAGATGTAAGAAAGACTGACTTTGATTGCATTAGTTTTGATTATGAAGAAATCAAAGCTGCAAACAACCAAAATTCAGCCATACCAAATCTTGTCACTTCATTTTCAAACAAAGTGTCGCTGTGTGTGCTCGATGCAAGAATAACTTACAACTTATCCACTTTTGTTTGATTGCATTAGTTATGGTCTTGATGAGGTGATGAAATGTTAAGCTGATAATCAAAATCTAATGATACCACGCCTTGTTACGTCATTTTCAAGAAGAGTCAGACATGGCCCTGTCACTGGTCAACACTCAGTCTTGGATTTCCGCTTTGAAGAAACTCAGCTCAAAATTAATTCTGTCAACGGTTTCGCGGTTTAAACCTCAATCTTTTCCTTCTATTCGAATTAATGAATTCAGTCACCGAATCACATCATTTGACCTGTATCATTTTCGAAATCAATTTAACATAACTGTTCTTTTTTATGATTAAGAACATTTGTACTCAAGAATATTATATGATATAAGGCACGACATTGTGCGGTGTTTTTATTGAGATAAAGTGATATCATGCTACGAGCAGATGCAGTTTGTCATTCTGATTAGTAGAATGCAGGCTCTAAAAATATATTTGAAAGCTGATGCAAAATTAATGCATGTGCAAAGCGCACGTTACATGTTTGCAGGATGTTCACCTGCGATTCCCAAAGTTAAATATTCTTTATTTTGATATTAACATAATCTGCCTCCAGAAACCAATATCGAAAGATGCCACCCATACTGATGATATCAAGCTGCATATAACGGTGGGCCAGGATAGAGTACCCCCAAGATAAAACATTTCCTGAAGAATTTCCTGGATGCACGATTTTCATCATAATTAAATAGAACTAAGTACTATGTAAAAACGCGAACTGAGTCAAAATCATTCCATTATCAGCATTTATTACGGAGAAATAAACTTTGGAAAAGACGGTTTGATCAACAGAGTTTTCCTCCAGCTAGAACCGCTTGAACTACCATCTTCGACAAAGTAAATGTGGATATATCAGGCTATGTTTCCATAACTCCATTTTCAAATGTCTCCGTTTTCATATCACTCCGTTTTCGGATGAACTTGAAGTGTTCCCATCACTCCCTTTTCATGAAGAAGACCTGGCACAAAATCGGGCGTGCTGCCATTACTCAGTTTTCATTCTTTGTTACTTTCTTTGTTCAGAAATTTCATTTTTTCTGTCTTTGGGGCCATATCGAGCATTTTCAAATGACTCTGTTTTCAGTCTTCCAATTGAAAACGATCCGTTCGCATGTCTCTGTTTTCAGATCACTACACTTTGAACAACGTTTTCAAAAGTCTCCGTTTTCGATCGTTGAGCCGGGGGTTCTGGGGGCACGTGTCCCCCCAAGATTTAGCAATAAACAAAGAAGTGCCATTTTTATTTTTAGAAAGTGTCCCCTTTTTCTTAAGAATAAAATGCCCTCGAAGTGTAGCATCCCTCCAAGTTTGAGATGCTTTCTACGTCCCTCGAGACACCGACTCAAAAACGGAGGCATTCCGCTCCGTTTTTACACGAAATCAGAGCAATGGAAACGGGGCCTCAGTTACAGTTCGAGCAATCAACACTACCCTTTTTACCCCAATAATCCCTACTTTGGAACCAAGAATTTTCATACAGTCAATCTTACCTATGTTTTGATTACTCACAAAAAACGTGAGAAACGTAATAAAATGCTTTGGTTTTCCATCTTTTAACCAGAACTGGATCACCCAAATCTAGCAAGAAGTCTCAGTGTAATGAATTTTTGAAAGTAAGGAATGTTGTTTAGCTCGCCCAGTAGATGCTACTCAATGACGCTTTTGCGGCGAAGCCGCAGCATAATTCAGACCAATCTCGTCCGCAGTGTGAGTTCGTTCCTCTTCCTCTACCCTGGGATGCATGAGCTCACGCTGCAATTTGATCGGCCATTCCAAAATCTTAGCTTGGTTATTCGTTATATCCACTCCCGAAGGTGCGCTTGATCGCATGAGACTTCAGTCCAAAAGTATATACTTCCACGTCTCCAACGTCAAGATCTACTTTTAACAAAACGGTTACAGCAACTAAGTTCCCCTTCCTACAGATTACGATTAACTGTGCTCTATCTTAAACTTTTTTCTCTCTCATCGCCCGTAGCATTATCTTTTGGTGCTTCACAAGGCTCTATTCTAGGCCCACTCATCTTTCTCTTACATGCCACAAATGACATGCCACTGGCAGTGGACTGTGACCCGACTTCTGTTTTGTATTTGGAGACAATGACGTGAACGAAATAGACCAACAGCTGAACAGAAACTTTAATTCTCTTTGTGATTAGTTTGTTGATAACAGACTGAGCATTCCTTTTGCGGAAGATGATGCAAATGTGCTATAAACTATGATGCAAAAATCGATACTTTTTGGTACAAAAAAATTAAAAGAACCGACAGTAAGATCTGGACACCAGAAGAGGTGATCAAAGAACACACGTCAGTCACATACCTGGACTGTATTCTGGACGAGGGCTTGTCTGGTGAGTCAATGGCTACCAGGACCTACCAGGACCAATGGCCGGCTCAGATTCCTTTACAGAAAGCAGACTTTTCTTGACTTTTCCTTTCGAAGATTGCTGGCAAATGCATAGCCTGACTCACAGTTCCTCGTTTGGTCTGTGAGTCAGGCTAGCAAATGCACTAATTCAACTCGACTTTGACTTTGCATGCAGTGCTTGGCTTCCAATGTTGAATTAACATTGAACCAAACAACTTCAGATGGCTCAAAACAAATGTATTAAATTCTGTTTGAATCCGAATAGCAGAGCACATATTGGAGTAAAGGAATTTAAAACTGTACACTGGCTCCCCACTAAAGAAAGGTTTGAGCAATGCACTGCTGCAAAGGTTTTCAAATTTTTTGATGATGCAGCCCCGCCATATATGTTAGAGATGTTCTTACCAGTTAGCCAGAGCCGAGTAACTCTAAAATCTAAAAAAGAACTAATTCAACCTTTCCGAAAAAGCAACGCAGGACAAAATGGTCTCTCATATTTGGGACCTAAAATATAGAGCAACCTACCGTCAGGACTAAAATCTGCAACAAGCATCAACAATTTCAAACACAAGATCAAAGACCAATCCTTTAAAATCTCCAGTCTTAATGATAGTCCCTATATAATCTATCACAAATCTAAAAACAAGCAATAAAGATGCTTATTCGTCATTAAAATCAAAGGTTTTTGTTTCCAGCCTGGTCAAAATTTTCCAAGAAAACTTTTTTATTTCTTTTCTCGAAAACATTTCTTTCTTTCCTTTTTGAATAGCACTCCTGGAGGAACCATTACGGAAACAAGGTCGCATTGACCTTTTAATGCTATCACTGCCATCTTTTACTATGGAGCGTTTAGAATTATATTATTTACATTAGATATGCAGTTTTTGCGTGGATTTTTTCTAAATTCATAGACATTGTAATTAGATTTCTTATCATTTATGTATAGTTGTATTTAGTTTTCGTGGCAAATTATACATACATACATACATGCATTCTCCTCTTAAAGCTACTCTCTCGGCCTCTCTTCCCGGAATTCAGCTTACTTGACATAAAAGGAATAGTAATAAACAAAATTTAAGGGGGTTCCTAAGGGCTCTCACAAAACAATAGGAAAGTTGAATCATATTCCCGAGAACTCTATAACCATTCGAATGATGAAAATGTAATCTTCTCACTAAAGAGCAACCATTGCAAATATTACTGTGTTGTTTGAAATCAATGTCGCATGAATATTATTACTTAGCCACCCGTAAAGTCTATAACTACGGTGGCCCACAAGTGCACACAGAATTCAAATTCACCACATTAAATTCCAATTGCTCACACCGAATTCAAATTCACTACACCAAATTCAAATTGCTCACACCGAATTCAAATTCACCACACCAAATTCAAATTCACCACACCAAATTCAAATTCACCACACTAAATTCAAATTCACCACACCAAATTCAAATTCACCACACCAAATTCAAATCCACCACACCAGATTCTAATTCACCACGTCAAATTCAATTTCATCACACCAAATTCAAATGCACCACACCAAATTCAAACTCACCACACCAAATTCAAATTCGCCACACCGAATTCAAATCCGCCAAACCAAATGGTAATTCAAATTCTGCCTGATTATTACAAAAATTTCGATGGATAATTGATCCCTTGTAACCAAACGAGAATTTTCAGTTGTGATCAGTGGCGGACTGGCCAATCGGCCCCCCTCAAAGGTTGGCGAAAAGGGCCCCTTTTCACAGTAAAAGGGCACCTTTTGCAGAGTACATTTAAAAAGATATGCTTGCTTGGAGAGTTTCGAGCATCAATAAATAAACAAGGTTACTCAACAGTTTGAGAGTATACGGTTTTAGAAATGAAAACATCATTCATCGCTTGCTCATGATAATGAAGGGATGTCGAGATTGCTTGCATAAACGTAAATTGAAACTCCGAAAGAAGTTTCATAATTTCATATAAAGATATTCATTGATCACGTTATAATTTCGTGCCTTTTTTCCAAACAAAGCAATTTGAATTTGGTGTTGTGAATTTGAATTCGGTGTGAGCAATTTGAATTTGGTGTGGTATATTTGAATTTGGTGTGGTATATTTGAATTCGGTGTGAGCAATTTGAATTTGGTGTGGTAAATTTGAATTCGGTGTGAGCAATTTGAATTTGGCGTTGTGAATTTGAATTCGGTGTGAGCGATTTGAATTTGGTGTGGTATATTTGAATTCCGTGTGAGCAATTTGAATTCGGTGTGAGCAATTTGAATTTGGTGTGGTAAATTTGAATTCGGTGTGAGTAATTTGAATTTGGTGTGGTGAATTTGAATTCGGTGTGAGCAATTTGAATTTGGTGTGGTAAATTTGAATTCGGTGTGAGTAATTTGAATTTGGTGTGGTGAATTTGAATTCGGTGTGAGCAATTTGAATTTGGTGTGGTGAATTTGAATTCGGTGCGCACTTGTGGGCCACCCTATATAACGGCTGCTACCCTACACATTTCCTGGGTACATTTGATCGATGTGTGCGGGGGTTTCATTCAGTTTTGTGAACAGCGCATGACGTAAGAACACCCTGGGTAGGTGGTTGATTTCGGAGTAAATTAAAGAGTTGCAATGTCTTGATGTCGAGATTCAAGACAAACCTCGATTTTGTCTCAAAACGAGTCTTTCTCCGGTAAGGTTACGGCAGGGGGGAAGCAAAACTGTTTCAAAAGAACCTATTGTAGTCAGGAAATCATGGAAGATCAAACGTAGTTGTATAACTAAGACTTCATGATTTGTTTCTTGCTATAGCAAATTAATTTGCTTCATGTGGAATTTTGTGGAATGTGGAATCAAAGGATTTCTATTGTCGTTACAGAGCGGCTTTCATGGGCGATTAAAGTTGTCAATTCTAGATGAACGATCGTGAAGGTAAAAACTGAATGTTTCTGAGACGGGGGACGGGAATCGATCTTTTGATTTAAACAAATCTGACTGCAAGAATCAGCATTTCAATTACAGGATGCGAGCTTCAAATTTTATAATGGCAACCCTTTGAGAAAGGCCAATATAGACTGTTTCTTTAATTGGTTCAGTTTGTATTGTCTCAATGCCACACTCACTCACTAACATTATTTGTGGTACAGGTCGAAGAAATACGTCACATTGTTTCAAACCAACTATATCAATGATTTGAAACCTATGCTGTCTGTCTATGCTTATTCTTCTCTCATTCATTTCCTTACTGTATTAATGGAAAAGGATGCCAATGGTTTTATGCAAGAGATGGCAAGGCCTCCTCTAGCCTCCAAACACCATAACACTGCAAACATCCTTGAAAAGCATCAATCTTTAAAAGTCGTCTTCTTCAATTCATTAGCATTATCTGTTATCAACGCAGGAAAACTGCACGGTTGTTGATAGTCAATGTTTTTAAGATTTTCTTAAGCTATAAGCCAGAGAAGCTTTGAATTAAAACTCAATAAACAATTCATGGTCAAAAACTTTGATATTCAAGAAGGAACATCAAGTCACAGTTTAATAACGTAAGCTGTTCTATCCCATGCTGCCTTTTATTGTTTTAGCACCCACTGAGCGACGCTACTATGATTGTTGTTGCATCTTCAAGTGACGACAGTCAGCAGTCTCATGTCGTCATTTATCAAAACAAACAAGATTCAACCACAACAATTAAGACTAACAGCGAAACACACTTACTGTCGTGTACACTTGTCGCTTACTTTATATATGCTCAATGTAAATGGCTTAAAAGAAAATTTAGCTACTCTGCTTTAAGTATGCCGTTGGTTTTTCCTTAAATCTTGAAAACTTTCAGAATCTGAATATTTTCCTTCTTCCTCAAGAATTCATGAACGCTCTAAAGAAACCTAAATCCTTCAAGTATCTAAAGTTTTTGAGGAGAAATGGAAAAATCTAAGGAAACCATAGCATATGAATAATTTAATTATGTTATCGGATGAAGGTTTTCGGTATTCTTCTGGTAATTTAGTAATTTGATGGCGTCGTGTTCTCGGGTGAGTTGAAATATGAAATACGCTTATCGAGAAATATCTAAGATTTCAGACAAGTCAAATGGTAGAAATGTAGAAAAATAGCTCTTTCAGGCCATTTCGTTTAAAAAAAAATTGGCCATGGAATTTTTACATCAATCATTTCGGAAATTTAGAGCCATGCTTGGAAAGGCGACATCTATTCAATTAGTTTCAGTTATTGGAAGTCGCAAAGACTTTGCCAGGATAGCTAATTTAGAGAAGTAACAGCTTAGCGATGAAATAGCTTGAGATAGAAACAGTGCGAGAACAAATAACAACAAATTATTCTGAAAAAACCTCTCGCTGTGTGCTCATTCTTAGAAGTCCTCAAAAATACTTGGAGTCGAGGGGCAAATCACTGATTTTTTTCGTACATGTCCCTTGAAATCACAAAAAAAAATCACATACAAAAATCACAAAATCACGAAAAAGTCACATACAAAAGCACAAAAAATCACAAATCACTGAAAAATTACTGAAAAATCACACGAAAAAGTCACCAAAAATCACTAAAATCACAAAATAATCACAGAAGAAAATCATTTGATTTCAAATTCACAAAAATCACGTACGCTATTTTGAGAAGTGATTTGTCCTTCAATTGGAGTAGACTGGTAATGGCAAACTTAAGAGGGTTTTTCGCTCATGGCGCAACGACTGATTATCATCGGAAAGATTGGCTTCTATTAAGTCTTCTCTATCGGCCCTTTTCAGCATTAAGGGATGGGGATGATGAAAAATAACAGGCCTTATCGCACACGAAGAGCATGGAAACCGCAATTGGACCCTTCGTTATTCGTCTCTCCCTATAATGATCCTTACAGCCCGGGGGTACTTCAATATGGGGTAAGACGGGGATGTGCGCCAGTTTTGGGTAGTTTTTGACCTGAAAATTCTGGGATTGGGATATACTTTTACTGGAAAATTTCTGTGATTGGGGTATACTTTCACTTGGAATTTTCTGGGATTGGGGTTTACTGTTATACTCAAAATTCTGGTTATTGGTGCTGAATGAAAGTACAAATGGATAATTCTTCGAGTATCACTTGGTCAATTTCAGGTGAACAGATTTCAAGGATTTTTTGTGTTTAAAAACGTGCTCTGATCAGAACTTCGTTCCAATGGCCACTTGGGACAAAAATTCTCGTTCCCAGCCCTTGATCCCTTATCCCTTTGACGTCGAATTGTTTTGTTATTTCTCAAAATTCTGGGATTGGGTATCAATATCGGACCAAATTTCCGGGATTGAGTCGTAGTAGAAATCCTTGCGGCGCACACTCCCGTATGAATTTATAGTGAAGTACCTCCCCCGGGCCTTACAGTCAATTTAAGTATAATTTGATGATGAGACCATGATGGCTTTGGTTAGATAGCCATTCTACCATAGGTGAAAACTAGAAGAATGAGCTAATTTACCTTATCATAAAGCAGTTAAATTTAATATTGAGCTTGATTTTATGCAACTTAGTGGTTCCCCAAAGCACTCCACCCTAAAACCATGTCCATTGTGTTTCAGAGACATGCAGATGACCAGAAAACACTTCAATGATCACTGTTTACACTATGTTGTTCTCCTATTGATTATGTTTACACAGAATGAAGGTCGAGGTATTTTGAACTCTTATTTACATCACACAGTTTGAAGAGAATAGGACCTTCACTGGTGTGCGTAGGGCTTTGATTTGATAGGATAAGGCTTGACACTAGTCTGGCTTATTTGCAGATGGTCTGTGAGCCAGGTTTGCTTGACACATGAAAGTCTTTAGAAATATGAATCTGTCATTAATGTCAATGCTATTATCATCATTACTGGAGAGTTTTTGACAAGCCTGGATCGAGCTGGATCTCACTTCAAACACAACTTTTCGTATTTTGCCCTTGCAATCAATTCATTTTCCTTAATTCAGGGGAGACCAAGATTTTCCCCAAATCTCACAGACATTACAGAAGACGAAATACTGTAGACTTTGGGCAAGTCTAGGGAAAACCAAAGTCAATTGTAACTCTTTTTTGGAAAATCAGCTATATCCTGTTAATAATGATTCATTATTACTATTATTATTTTTATTATTATTTTTATTATTATCATTATCATTAAAATCATTTTTATCATTGTTATTATTATCACAATTTTTGGAAAATTTTGACAAGATTTTGACAAAATTTTTGACAAGATTCTTTTTCGAAAATCGATTAGGAGATTTGCAAAAATTTTCTTTTGGAACGGGAATACAATAGGGGAGAAATAGAGGGGCAGTTTGACAAGGTACGGGGATTGGATCGGAGTACCCTTTTTAATCTGAATTAAGATGAAAGAAGAAGGGTAAATCTAAAGTTCTGTTTGGCGGAGTCTGTTTATTGGATTCAGAAGCTGAGAAGTAACTGTCTACTTTTGAGCAAAAAATGTGCAACTATTGCAATGCCCTCTTCTCGGCTCCTGAATAACATAAGCAAACTCCACCAGCCAGAAGTTTAGATTCGCCCTTCTTCTTTTGTCTTAAGCACATAACTTCTTTTAAAAAACCTCTCTTCGGCCGCACCAAGCGAGAGTTAGCCGCACTAGTTTCAAGGCAACTTTGTGGCTATGTTTGTTTTTGAATTACTGGTTGAGAGAATTTCCTTTGTCTGTATCCGCTAATCGCTTTGAATTGAGGATTGAGGTATGAAGAAAGCAACTGATGCTATTATATTACAAAATCTGCCCTTGTTCTTCCTCCTGCATTTTCTCAAATAGCTTGAGAGTAAAAGTGCTCTCCTTGCTCGCCCTTCAACAAAACCGTTTCTTTGGTTGAATATTGTAAGGAAATCTATAGCAACATTCTATAGCGCACCTAGACTGATGACTTTCGGCTAAGTTTTGCTCATAGAAATAGGAGGGCTAGAATGCGCGGTCTATTGTTCTGCTATATTTTTCGCGGCACAACTATGGGCAGTCAAGATGGCGGACGTTGGTTGGCAGAAGCTGCGAGTGGTTGTGTCACAACATCGTACATATGAGGGACTTTTGACGAATTCCCGTGTAAATAAAGGCACAATGATGTTCTAAGGGTAGAAGGCCAACAGTTACAGATCAATCTATGTAAGTATCAATATCGTTCGCCTATTTGTTGTCGTTGCTACCTACGGAATTTCTTTGCTGTATTTTTAGGCCTTGTTGTAAAACGGCGGAGAGATGCTCGCTACTATTTCAATGCAAACGCACCGCTCACAAAGCTGCTAGACATCGATTTGAATGCAAATAAAATAAAATTGAATCATTCACGATCCTCCTAAATAGCTCTGGATTAACCTTACGACTAAGTCTTCGAAGCAAGAGCTGGAGGCTGCTGGGGAGAAAAAGTTGATCAAAGGTAATGGGCCTAGGCCTACCGTGTGCAATGTTAGGAGGTGAAATGTGGAAATCAGACTCACCGATCCTGGAGACACAAGACACCAATGCTTTCACGTCGTTGACTACTGCTTAAAAATACCAACCACGGTGACATCAAAAAGTCTCAGAGTTCAATTCAATGCATTGACCAAAGATTACGAAATTCCCTATGACTATCATTTTCCCACACCCTACATATACTTATTTAATTATATTCATCACATAGCAGATATATAGCTAGTGTTCCTATCAATGTTCGAATGATATTAAATATTAAGCTTAGATTCTTGCTGATATGATTAAAATGAACAATTGCTTATCAAAGGTTTGGCATTTCCTCCATCCCTCACTACTTTAACCAGGTTACTTAACCGCCGCCTGGTACTCGGCGTTACCTCATGAAAAGATAAACAGTTGTTCATTCATTTTGAAATAAAATCAATTTTGTGAGTTTACGCCTCTTTGATGCCTTATTGTTTTTGAGAATTCTCTCTGTAAATACCCTTCCAAACTGATGATAAAAAATAATGAGATACTGTTTGACAATTTCCTTGATGATAATTGTAATATGGTCATCTCTTAGACTTTGATCTAAAATATGGCATTCCTTGCTATGCTCACTTATTGACTGAAATGCATCATTCTTCATTGCAGACAAAACATCTGACAAGATCTGAGCATTAGTTTCTTTGGACAAGGACGCCCATTTACACAATGCAAGGCGTGCTTTTCTGTCAACACAGTTAACAACCTTGTATACGGAGCTTGATGGTATCAGCAATTCACCATACTTTTTGCATGATAGAAGTGAAAGATGACCATTATGAAAACTTTGTGCAGTTTCAGAGCTTACGTGTAATGCTGCAGCACAGTCAGGACAATCTATAAACTCAAGCAACTTCTTAACAATGTATCCAGAGTTGTAATGTAAGACATCTGAGCGCCAAATGGTGGTTGATAACAAGAGATTTGATACTCTTGAGTCAACTTTACTCATCTCACTTTTATCATTAGTGGAGACATTAATGCAGTTCGCAGTAGAAGGAGACTCAATCTTATTTTTCAAGAGCAGTTGTCTGATTGCATATTTGAACTGCAATGCTGTTGGATTGTTGTTCCATCCAAATCGACTTCTGATTTTGGCAAAATACATCTCCAACTGATCTTGTGAAAAAGGATAGGTCAAAACACATTCAAATGGTGTTTCAGCTCGTTGTAGTAGATTTTTGCTAATCCTCAATATGGATAGTGCTGATATGTAAAATCCGATCACAAACATTTTTCGTGGACCGGATATCAGTGTTAGACCATTGGCATCTTTCAAAAACTTTAACGTTTCAATGCCACTTTTCAGATAGCCCTCAACTTCAAGCATATTTTCAAGAGTAATTGGTTTTTTATAGTTCTTGCCAAACTTACTTTTACTGTTCAAGATATCAAACAAGTTATTCATAAGTAGAATAAAGTCACTTGTTGGTTTGCTATCTTTGAATTCTTTAAGTTTTAAATTCCTTAAGAATGTTAAAGCTGCATACACAGAATGGCTTAATGTCTGAGCAGCAACACTCACTTTCATTTTGTGATTTTGCCATTGAACATGCTTGGCTTTTAATTTGTTCCCAAGATGGAGGATGTCCTTTTGTTGGGCTTTGTGAAGCTCCCTTATGTATTCCCAAGATATTTTCTCTCCACCAGAGGTAACAAAGACTTGCATGTCAGCAAATGCATTTCTTGCAAGTTTTAGCATGTGGCAAATATCTAAGATGACATAAATTTTGCCTCCTGGCATTGCAGGGTGATCAAAAGATCCATCTAGGTTTTTTATGTCACATCCAAACTTAGTTGCCATGCCAAGATTTTTAGGGAAACCATCAAAAACAACAGCATGAACATCAGCCCCTTTTTCTGTTAATTTTTTTATAGCCTCAAAGACTAATTGTTTTAGAATTTCACCATTGAGACAGTTTGTTAAGAAATAAGCAATTGGAACAAACCATGGCTTCTGAAGACCACATGCCATGATAACAAGTGCATTTGTAGCCTCAGTGTCAACTTCTTCTGCTTTTATTCCTCCATAGTCTACTTGGCTAATGAATTTGGAGGTTTTCTGGTCCCATTGGACTTGCTTTTTTATGCTCATTTCGTCAAGTAAAATTATGGAATCTTTTTGGCCTTCTGTGACTTTCTGCTCAATGTAATCAAAAGGTTTTTCAAGGAAACCTGGCTCACAATTTATGTTAACACACCACGATCTTATAGTTGCAGGGTGTGGTAAATGAAGAGCTTTCCTCACAAATTTATATGCTCTTGGGCTGTAAAAATGGAGGGTTAAAGCAAATTCTTTGATTTCTTCCGAATATCTTGAACCAGCTGATTTCTCAACATTTTTGCATTCATTTCTAAAAAGGGCAGTCGCCATATGGCCAAAGTTTTCATTTAATGTTTGAGCTAAGTCTTCATTCAGTAATTTGCATGCTTGCAATTTTGAGATCAAGCCACAAATTTTTTTTTCGAGTCGTAGATTTTTCTTTTTTAAGTTTCTTAATTTGTCATTTTTTGTTTTAGTTTTTTGCGATATTTTGCTTCCAATTTTCTAGGTGAGATTTTATAAGCATATGTATGATCATGAATTGATGTTTCTTTTGGATTTGGCTTCTTAATCTTTTGTAGTGGGAAAGCCGATGCAGATTGTGAATTTTGCCTTTTACAAGGGGAACGCCTTAATTTGGTTGTTTTTTTCAAATGATCAGGAAAATTAAAAACTGTTGGGACTGCTTCTTTTTTCAAGTACTTCTTGCCGATAGATTCAGATGGGTTCAGGGATGGGGGAAAATGATAGTCACTTGGGAGGAAGTGCCCCCCACAAACCCTTTCATTGCGTGTTGGCTGCCAATCTTTACGATGCATTGCAAGGACCCATTTCTTAAGCAATGCTGCATTATCGTGAGGAAACCTGAAATCAGACCAGCTTGAAATATTTCTTCGTTTTTTGGAAACAGTTGCATCCCAAAAACTTATTTGGGGATGGTATCCAGTGTATTTGCCAGTAAGAAGTTGGGGATCTTACATGTTTACCCCAGAAGACATATCAGTCAGACACAACAGAATTATATTTAATGATTTGATAATGTCAACAGAGGTAAAATGGGTAGGCTGGGGGATAAAATAGGTGATGCTGATGGCAAGAGCAGTGGGTTATCAAACTGTTAAACAATATTTCCGAGAGTTAAGTTCTTGACATAGCTTATTTACGTTTGCTCCTTGCAGACTTTAACCCCAAGCTGGCCCACTCCCGGCCCACTTAAGCCCTGTTCACTGCAGATCTCCTGAAACTGAAAGGCTGCAAATCCCTTCTATCTGATCTAAACCATTTTAGAGCTCATAGATCACATTTCACCATATCAGCGAGAAGGAATGAAGAAATAATAATTATTCCAGGCCAGCAAATGCGACCGGCCTAAAATCTTACCGGTGAAAAGCGAGATTTTTCTCGCCAGGAGCAAGATCTTTCTTTAATCTCCATCTGTTTTCGCAGCCAAAAGCCGCGCAAGAAATAACCATCTTATTTTCAGTTTCAATCGAAGAAAAACCAAGGATTTTGACGAAAATAGCGCTGCAATAACTGTTCAGCCTGGTCTAACATCTGTTTACGCACTGAGGTTCACAACAAACGGCCCACGCTTTTGCCAACCAACGTCAGCCATATTGGTTCCGCATAGTTGTGCCGTGCCACGTGATCAACCACGCATTCTAGCCCTCCTATTTCTATGGTTTTGCTCCATTGAACTGAATTGTTATTTACTGTTATCGTCATTCCGTTAAAACTTTGTTGAAGCAGAATGGGTATAGTGGGGGTTCGTTTGGGGGTAAATGGAGCGAAAACAAGGACGAATGTAATAAGTCTATAGCGCACCCAAGGCATGACTTTGGAAGCATATCTACCGGTTGTAAAGCTTTACGGTTAAGGTGGCTCTACACTTAAGATGGCTCGCTACCGAAAATTTCAAAATTATGAAACAGTGAAAGGTGCTTGTATACCAAGTAAAATTAAGTTTTATAACACAAAAGTACAATGAATCAAGGTGGCTCGCTTCTGATATAAATTTCAAACTGCTACACACTGGATGTCCCAACGCTCATGATATAATAACCTACTTTTTGAGAGTCATGCTGAAATAAGTTCTTACTGTACAGGTACTAGCACTGATTTCAAAGTAAAAGGCTCTTACATGAAGGGGCCTTGAGTAGGCCTTTTCGGAGTCTTTAAAAAAGATGCTCAGTCCTGTTACTCGCTTTGGCAAGGTTCTTACGGACCCAATGACTAACTGGGAAGAGAATAAAACTTTAACAGCCAACAGGGACGAAATTGATCATGATCATGACAAATAAAAATGATCTTGCTACCCATGAAAAGCAGTCTTTTAGGACTGACGTGGCTACCGTACTTAAAAAAGTAAAAATGAAATAAAAAATAAGGACCTACGTTTATCAAACTGAAACAGGTTCTTAATTACAATGTGCATATCTTAGGTGAAATTAGCCTACGAGTAGACCATTATTCAAAAGAAGAGAGGGTCTACGAAACAACGAGTGAGAGCTTGCTGCGGCCACTCGAGTAATTACCTTTAATTATCCTGTGAAAGGGTGATATTTTTCATTTGATTTTTGTGAAGTAGTGCTTTACATAATGTGTGAAAGGCATTTCAATAAAGGCTGCATAAATTCCCTTCGCGTAGGCTAGGGTAAAATAGCCTCTAGGTTTCAAAATTGTCGGTTCTTATATGAAGCGATTTGCTGTATCCTACCTACTGTAGGCGCATTGTAAATCTTGCTTAAGAGCGATTATCTTGAGATTTTCATTATCCTTCAAATCTAAAGAGTCTACCATGATACATTTTGCTGACTTTCATGATTAAGCTAGAGCTTAATATACAAAAATAGATTCATTTAGCAATCATCAACACCTTTGCTGTATGCTTCAAAACCCGGCAGCCCTCGATGCAGCTAAACTTGCTAATTATAAGACCAACCACAGATCAGTCATAGCTGCAATAATAACTTGGTCTGTGGTTTAATTATAAACAAAAATAGACAATTACGCTAAAGATAGCGGTAAGGAACTTTTTACCAAGATGCATTGCGTTCTAATTTCGAATTCTTGACGATTCTATAGGAATTCGATGAAATAACGCAATGGATCTTGGTAAAAAGTTCCTCGCCGCCATCTTTAGCGTAATCGTCTATTGAATATTGCCTTGATTATCAAATGTGGTGATTATTCAAGCAGGAGTACTTTTCGGGGGACATTGAATGATTGCAGATTTTGCATATGTCTTTAGAATTTCCATTGCCACCCGCCACAACAATTGCTGCGATATGGACTGATCTAAAGGAATGAATTTTTAAAGTTTTTTCTAAAACACCAAAATACTGTTGGCAAATTGCACACCTTTGTCCGCAAGATAACTAGGCAGGAATTTCATCGACTACTATTACTATTGGCCTGAGTGACTTTTTATGACTTTTTACGTTTTGTTGGCACAGCACAGCCGCTTTGAAGTTTTAGGATAAAAATAGTAAACAAGCAAGAAATAGAGTTTTTTATCATCTTTAATGAAACACATGCTCAAGCAACTGTCCTGAATGGAACAATACTGGAGACCACCTGTTTGCAAATCTTTTTGCTATATTAACTGTCAATAGCCCTCTTTTTGTAACAATGGGGATGTCTGACTGAGCTCAAGGCTAACTTTTCGTTCAAATTTCTTTCAGTTTTGATTTCTTCGATTTCATCAGAAATTCCCTGGTGACACCCAGTATTTGGAAGACAGAACATGCGATGTTATAGCATGCTTTGATTAGTTTATAGCAGTATTTTTGTCTTTCACGAAGCAGCCCAAATTCAATGTGTACACAAGTATTTTCGACTGCCTGCTCATCTTCAAGCAGCCTTTTCTAAACAATTCCCTTGTGAATGAGATGTAATTGATGTGTTAAAATGTATCTTGTTTCGTAGACTTAGTATTTTGTCGCAAAAAAATAAAATATTACACGATTCTTAAACGAGTAAAATAAGGCTTGATCAGCTTGTTCAATATTGCTATTCTTGTTCAAAAGGAATATCTACCCAAATGTATTGCTTACCAGTTGAACTGTTTGCACTTTTCGCATTGTAGTTCTCATACAAATTTGTAAATGAATTGGTACCAGATTTATTTGAAGATCACTTTGAAGAAGTTAAACAAGGAAAACAAACCAGGTGTGAAAGAAATTAAAGAAATACCTCTAAGGAAAAAACTTGAAGCCCATATGAAAACCAATCACTTCCAAGGGGCTTCACTGTTTAATTAATTACCGAACGAACTAAAAGTCAAGAATCATTTGCAAAGTTTCAATTTTTTAAGCATTTAAACTTGATGTCCTTGATGCATACCTCTTTACTTTTATGCTTTAACAGGTCCCATTTTTCGTTGATTGAAATCATTTCCTTTCAAGAAATTAGTCAATAGAATGCAAAGAAGACTTGCTAAGCTTCTTCTTTATGCTCTTCTTCATGAATAAGAAGATTCTAACTAACTGTACAAGGTGAGTCAAAAAAGTTGTTGAGAAGCTTGAAAGTTTACATCCCTTAAGCCATTTTTCAGATTCTTCTAAACTTGGCGTTAAAGATATGGCAACGCAGATTAGTTTGTCCAAAGATCGCCCGCGTAGAGGGTTTTCTTAAGAATTTTCACTAGTGGGGCTAACAGCCAAACTGACCCTAATTTATCATGGCATGAGTTTGCAACAAATTGTTTCTGTTCTTATACAATCAAATTCAATTATAGTTTAGGCATTTTGGTACCAAACAAATTATGATTATACTTCTCAAAAGAATTTTTTGCTGGCAGTTGTGTGCAGTCATTTTTCGAGATTTCAGAGTGGCAGCAACATGAATAACATTTTTTGCTCAACGAGGGCAGATTTTGTAATACAATAGCATCAGATGCTTTCGCTTACACCTCAATTCAAAGTGATTAGCCAATGCAGACAAAAGAAATTTTCTCATCCGATAGTTCACAACAAACATAACCGCAAAGTTCCCCTGAAACTAGCACGGCAAACCCTCACTTGGTGCGGGCAAAGGGTGGTTTTTAAGAGAAGTTATGTGCTTATTACGAAATACAGTATAAATCTAAAGTTCTGTCAGGCGGATTTTGTTTACGTGTGATTAGGAGCTGAGGATTAACTGCTTTAGATTTAGCCTTCTTATTTCGTGATGAGTACAAAGCTTCCCTTAAAAACCACCCTTCACCCGCACCAAGTGAGAGCTTGCCGTGCCGGTTTCAGGGAAATTTTCCGGCTTAGTTTGTTTTGAATTACCGGTTGAGAGAATTTCCTTTGTCTGCATTCGCTAATTACAATAATTGAGGTGTGAACCAAAGCAACTGTTGCTGTTGTAATAACAAGGACAGATTTTGTAAGCCAATAGCAGCAGTTGATTTTATTGACACCTAAATTCAAAGAGATTTGAGATTGCAGACAAAGGAAATTCTCTCAAGCAGAAATTCAAAACAAACGAAGCCGTTAAGTTTCTCTGAAACCCAGGTAGCTATCTCGCTTGTTGTGCATTCCAGAAATGGTTTTTAAGAGCTAACATGAGCGTATATTGAAAGAAGGAGGATATATCTAAATATCTAGCCCGGGCATTTTAATTTTGCTGTTCAGAAGCTGAGAAGTGAGTGCTTTGATTGCACCCAAAAAATGCGAAAATTGAATCGCCTCCAAATCGGTTCCCACACCAAACAAGTAAAATGCCCGTCGTAGATATCTAGATATATCTTCATCCCTTCAATATACGTTCATGTTAGCTCTTAAAAACCATTTCTGGAATGCACAACAAGAGAGATAGTTACCTGGGTTTAAGAAACCTTCCGGTTTCGTTTGTTTTGAATTTCTGCTTGAGAGAATTTCCTTTGTCTGCAATCGCAAATCTCTTTGAAATTTAGGTGTCAATAAAAGCAACTGCTGCTATTGTCTCACAAAATCTGTCCTTGTTTGTTGTAATACAAAATCTGCCCTTGTTATTTTGTTCACAAGGAAAAAGAAAAACGGTCCTGTTTTCAATTAGGCCACTGGGATAGAAGAGCATTAACTTTTCTTTCACTGCTGGGACAAGCAAAAGGGCGAATTAGGGCAAATGTTCCACCTGTCAGAACGTTAAAAAAGATTTCCTGGCTTTATCATCAACAAATGACAAGTGATTTCATGAAAATGCTACAATTCAAAATCCTTCAAAACATGCTGAAAATCCTTGGTCAAGTCATTTATATAATCTGACTGGTTAGCAATTTAACCACACACAGCCATAATAATAAAGCTGCATCTGTCTATCTAATGTCTCAATCAATCCGTAGTTTAAAGAAGCTGTTGCATGGTCTTGTACTCTCGAGTACCAAATAATCCTCCCCCCCCGCTTATTAATTTTTGAAAAATTTTCCAACCCCCCGCTCTTATTCCAACCCCCCCCCCTTTTATTAATTTTTGGAAAAATGAAATGATACCAGACATAATTTCTGAATAAATGCAAGAAAAAGTCTCAAGAAGTGCATTCAACAGAACCAGAGTTGAAAAGTAAATGTATCAGTTGTACCAAATTGTGTGGTACACAGAACTCACACGACTCCCTGTACCCAAGACCGGCCTAAAATCCTCACGACAACACTACGACTACGAATCTAAAACGTGTCTTTTCCTCTACTTCAGTACGAGGTTAAACTAAAATGTCTCAAACGTCATAACTCGCACACGCTCCCCTAAAAGTTTAGTAAATTTTACTAAAGTTTTACTTACAGTGTCCAAAACTCACTCATCGTTCAACATCAGTTGTGTTTTAGCATCTGCATTCTTTGCAGCGGTTCTGCGCTCTCTTGAGTGAACTCTTTCTTTGTTCTCCATTGACGGTGTGTCTGTAGGCACCTCACTTCTGATTTCCAGCGGACATAACAACTGAAGGGGTCTCTCCAGACGATTTCCCTTGTGCAGCACAATAGCTCCCCGAATGACGCCGTCCTTTCCTTTTACGTGTTGCAAAACTCTACCCTTCATCCATAATCCACGATTCTTCTCCTCTCCGACGATCAAAACTACTTCACCAACTTCTGGTACAACTGCTTCCATTCTGTTGATTCGGTGATAGTCCATCAAACTTCTCACATACTCTCGTGACCATCTTGACCAAACATGTGCTCTTGCATGCTCGAGTCTTCTCTGAAACTTCGTCACACTGTCCATATCTACTTCCAGATCTTCCAAAGTGTGAGCATTTTGACCCCACATTATACTATTAGGGGTGAGAACTTTACCCTCCCCAACCTCACTTTCAATGTATGTCAAAGGGCGATTATTTAAGTGGCGTTCAATATCTATAATTACGGATTCTAGTTGCTCAAAAGAGAGGTGAGAACGACCCAAGGTTTTGTAAAGAGTACCCTTGATGTCCTTGATAAGCCGTTCGTATATCGAGCCCCACCACGGAGATCTACTCAAATTGAAATTCCACTTGATTTCCTGCCTTGCAAGATAGTCATGTAAAGCTTCACTTCTCCGCAACTTCTTGATCCACTCTGCTGTAGTTTTAAACGCTCCCCCATTGTCTGAAACAATGACTGCTGGTCTTGTTTTCCGTGCAATAAATGCGTTCAGCTTCCTTATAAATTCTTCAGCTGTCTGTGACTTGGTCACTTCCAAATGTACGGCTCTTGTGGTAGCACATGTGAAAATGACGATATAAGCTTTTGCTTCTTCTTTGTTCCCAAATTTGTAAAGTATGGGTCCCGCGAAGTCTACTCCGGTGAATTCAAATGGTCGACTTACTTCTGTGCGGAATTTCGGCAATGGTGCTGTCAAAGTTGCTCCATAGGGTTTGGTTGAAAACACCTTGCATATGTTGCAATTACGTATATGTCTCTTGGCAAGCGTTCTCAGATGTAAAATGTGCCAGTTCTCTCTAATTGCTGCCATTGTGCTTACCAGACCAAGATGCTTCACCTTTTCATGCTCGTGTTGAATTAACTTCTGTGTGAATGTTCCATTTTCAAGGTAAATTGGCTGGTATTCTTGTATTCTACCAACACACCCAAGGATCCCTGTCTCTGACTCCCGTTCCAGCTTCCATCCAGGTCTCTCTAGTTTCTCTGGTATGTTTCTCTGTGCTCTTACAATCCAATACTTCCTAGATTGTTGGATTTCCTCTGTTGTCAGTGGTCCACCTATACTCTTTGTCTTGTTGACTTTCGCTTTGCAATTGTTTACGAATCTCAGGGCCCAAGCTGTCACTCTGAGGGTGGTCCAGTAGGATTTGCGTTCTAGTAAACTATCCCACTCGTCTGGTATAACTTCTGTCTCCTTCGAATACGCTACGATTTCTGTGATAGGTTTAGCTTCATCGTTTGCTTTCTTTGAACTCTCTAAAACTGGTTGGGTGGGCCAGTCTTCCTCATTCAACAGCCAATTCGGTCCATCAAACCAGTCCCCCTTTTCTGTTCTCTCTATGGAAGCTCCTCTACTTCCTAGATCGGCAATGTTCTTGTCCGTTGGGCAATGTTTCCACGCAATGTTATTCTCTTCCGTGATCTCCGATATCTTTCGTACTCTGTTAGATACAAAGGTTTTCCATGTTTTGCCTGGATTTCTTATCCAGTACAACGCCACCATGCTGTCCATCCAGACAGTGACTGACTGAATGGGAAGTCCTTGTAATGCTTTACACAGATTTCTCACCATATTGGCAGCCATATGACCACTGATTAACTCTAATCTTGCAATGGTTGTATTTTTCTTTGCAATTCTTGACTTCGAGGTTAGGAGCCGCATAACTCTGTTAGTTTCATCCTCAACAATGGCTATTGTGACTGTGGAACAAGCGATCTCGCTTGCATCAGCAAACTGATGTATGTGAACTGCTTTGACTCTCTTCCCTGTCTTGATCAAACTTCTTGGAACTTTTATGTTTCTAAGCTGATTGGTCCACTTCAGCCACTCTCTTTTCACCCGTGGAGATACTTCTGTGTTCCATTGATTATTTTCTTCACATGCCTCTCTACATATGCGTTTTCCTTCAACTAGTGTGGGTGACATAAGTCCTAATGGGTCATAGACACTCCCCAACTTACTCAGGATTGATTTCTTTGTTACTGTCTGTTCTTCTGCTAGTTTTTGAATCTGCACTTCAAATGTATCATTTTCCTTATCCCATATATGGCCTAAGACTTTGCTCGGATTTTGCATCCCTTCACTCTCTAATTCTTTGATGTTCGATTCCCATTTGTGGACTGGGAACTTTCCCTCTTCCAGGATATCTGTTGCTTCTAGTTTGAATCTCTCTAACTGTTCTCTGCTGCTTCCTGTGGTCATTAGATTGTCTACATAAGTGTTGTCTCTTAACTCTTTGGTTGTCTCCTTATAGATGTCTGCATATTGATCAAAATGATAGTTCAGGGTCGCTCCTAAAATGAATGGGCTGGCTTCCGCCCCAAATGGAACCCTTGCAAATTGTAGGTGTTCCTCTCTGCCGTTGATGTTAAATAGAAATCTGAATGCACCTCTATCCTCATGAGCTATGCCTATCTGCAAGAAGTCTTTCTGCAGATCCCCTATAAGCAAATTTGCAGACATCCTTGCTCTCACCATGATATCCCATAACTGTGGTTGCAACGCTGGGCCTGTGTACATGCACTCATTGATGCTGTTTGCTGTTGGCGTCGGACGTGCACTAGCATCAAATACCATTCGTACCTTTGTGGTAGTAGCGCTCTCTCTTACAACTGGTTTGTGAGGCATATAAAATACTCTCTCCCCCTTGGCTTCTCCTTCTGGCACCCTCTCTACTATCCCCTCTCTTAACTGATTCTCAACAATTTCTGTGTATTCTTTCTGTAGCTTTTCATCACGCCTCAGTTTGCGCTCTACATTTGTCAGTCTCTTTCGGCTTTGTATCTCATTTGTTTCTTCCAGTTTGCTTCCTGGAATCCATGGGATGTTGATTTCGTATCTTCCGTCACTTTGTCTGGAAATGTTCTCATTGAATTCTCTATGAATATCAGACAGGTCATTCTCTCCCCTGTCTTCCACACCAAGAATATCTAGACTGTAAAGTCTCTCATAATCTTTGCTGTCTTTTGTATACATGCATGTACTGCTAGTGTTGTCCCCACCGTGAATGATATACCCAAATGTTGTACCCTCTACTATTGGCTCTCCACTCTTGCCTTTGTAAACTTCTTCTGTTTTGATTCTACAATATGTATTGTCTCCCAAGATCAAATGGATGGTGTATCTATTTCCTGATTGTGTGTAAAATCTTTTGTCTTTTGTGTGCTCAAACTTTTCTTTCAACTCTGTGATGTTTGGTCTTTTAACTGTAGTGAAGTCTGCTAAATTTACTCCTGTTACTTCTATTCTCTCTCTAGATATCCCATCCAGTGAGTTGATTATTATCTGGTAAATTGGTAATGATTGTTTCTTTGTTCCATTCACTGTCACAAGATGCCTTGACTCATATCTGATTGGTTTTAAATTCAGTTTCTCTGCAGCATCTTTGGATATGAAATCTCTTCCAGCACCTGTGTCTAAATGTGCCCAGAAGGTTTCACCCTGCACTTTTAATGGAATAATGGCTGGCAATGTCTTCTCTTCAACTGGCTGGGGTTGTTTTGTGTACCCTGTGAGATTAGCTTGCTCTTTCTTGTCACAAAGACTTGTGTGATGTCTTGCTTTGCAGTTAAAGCATCCTCTGCTGTGGCATTTATTTTCCCTATGCCCATGTTTTCCACAGTTGAAGCATAATCTTCCATCAACAAAGAATTTCTTCCTTTTTTCCAGAGTTTCATATGTTGGGCATACATCTCCCCAATGGCTTTCCTTACAGAAAATACAAAGGGGTCTTTGTCTTATTGGATTTGCAGCAGAAGCTCCCCCTTCTCCTTTGGAAAACCAGTGTTTCTCTTTCTTTGTGGGTTCTGTTACAGTATCTGTTTCTTCAGGCTTATTTCTCTTCAGCCACTTTCCCAGATTGTCAATGAGATCTCCCATACTCCACTGCTCCCACTCATCATCAATGCGGACAATATCAGGTTTCACATGAGGCAGTTTATTGATTGTGGTCATCACAAGACCTCCAAGTGTGTCTCCTTTTTCTAATGTTTGCAAGGCATCATAACTCTTGCTGAGCTTCTCATAAAAGGTTGAAACTTTTCCATGATTCGTTCCCCTTATTGTAGATAAATTGATAATTTCACTGACATGTGCATTGACTACCATTTGTGTTTGCCCATACTCTTTTGCTAATCTTTCCCAGGCTGTTTTGTACCCAACTGTACCAGGTCTCAGGTTAGAAATTTTGTCCCTAACTTTTGGGCACACCATTTCTAGAAGATAGCCAAATTTGACTTCATCTGTTATCTTTTTGTTATGCACTTGGGTGATAAACATGTTCTCAAATCTCACCCAATCACATGCAATACCATTAAAGGGTGTTATTTTCAACTTTGGTAGTTTTGCTTGATCAATATGATGATTTTTCTCTGCTTCCAATTTCTTCTCTACCATTTCTAGTTCTACTCTCATTTTTTGCTCCCATAATTCTTTCTCTAGTTGGTACCTTTGTTTCCTAGTTTCTTCCTCAAACCGTGCTTGCTGTTCTTGAACATCTGCTAATCTTTGTTGCTCAATTTGAGATCTGAGCTGTGACTCTCTGAAAATCTCTCTCTCCTTTTCTTGTGCTACTCTGTTTTGTTGTTCTGTTAAAACCCTTGTTAGTTTTTCTTTCTGGTCAACCAATGGCATATACCTATCCTTTAAATTCTTTTTCCATTGTCTCACATCTCTGCTTGTTTCTCCTTCACTAATCTTGAGTTCCTGTATCTGTGAACTTAAAGCTAAGATCTTATTTTGTAGTTGATTTATTCTCTCAGATACTAGCTTTATCTCCTGTATGTCATTGTCATGAATTAATTCATCTATTTGCTCTGAATAAAACTGCAATTTTGCTATCTCTTTTTCAATTTCTCTCTCATACTTCTGTTTTTCATCATTCTTGGGTACCTCTACTACTCCCCTGGGGTCCTCAGCCTCTCCCTGAGCATTGTTATCAGAAGGCATAATCCTAACTAAACTTACTGGGGCCCCTAAACTTCTTGCTTATATGTTTAATCTCAATTTCCCTTCACCTAAGTTGGGCAGAAAGTACTTCACAAAATTTCACAAATGAATGTATGTAATCGCTGTAAAGTCTTACCAACGTGTCCTGGCAGGATCGCCACATATGTACCAAATTGTGTGGTACACAGAACTCACACGACTCCCTGTACCCAAGACCGGCCTAAAATCCTCACGACAACACTACAACTACGAATCTAAAACGTGTCTTTTCCTCTACTTCAGTACGAGGTTAAACTAAAATGTCTCAAACGTCATAACTCGCACACAGTAACATCACTGTTCACATAAATATATGACAAATACGTGTTTACCTAAGAAAAGGGCTATTTTCTATTTCTCCAAGCACCTCCCCCCCCCGATTATTTCAACCCCCCATTATTGTTATATCGAACCATTTCCAACCCCCCGATTATTCCCACCCCCCCCGTTTATTTGGTACTCGAGAGTACCTTCGGAACTGTCATTCAGTCGTTTTGCATCTGTTTTCTTTCATAGCGAGGCGCTCTCTCCCGAGGTTGGGTTGTTAGCGACTTTGATTGAGGCTTCAAGGCCTGTTTTGAAAGATGTTGAGATTAAAGGGAATGTAAATAGATATATAACGTAGCCGCTACAAGAAGTCCAAAGAAACGCCCAAAATCCACCGTTTTCTACTATACACAGTGAAACCAGATGGACAACAGATTATTTTTTGACCTGGCCCGGGTCAGCTTTGAACTATGTCAATTCCCTTTAGACATTCTTATAAATTGCTTGTGATTTGAGAACGACACGACCAATTGGACAAAGCAAATTTTCTTACTTTTGTTTATATGCTAACTACGCAGCCATCAACAGTTTTTAAGATTCAAATAAATGTTTTGAGAGCTACGGCTTTCAAACTTCTTAAAACTTTTTTGACTCACCCTGAAGTGATGATAAATTTCACATGAAATGATCACTTTGTTCTCCTCGAATCTCACTTATCATCATATTCCGCGCTCTGCAATATTCAAAACGCATTGTTTGATGTGAAGAAGTCAGATAATAACCAAGACAACAGATAACAATAAGACTTGAGAAGCCCGTTTGATCATGCGCATTAACAAGTGTTGCAGGTGTGTAAATGCTGGGGCGTTACTTGCTTGGTTTAGAAACCTAAAGCTGAGATCAGTTCTGAAGTAAAAGAAAATTGTTCGAAATTGAACAAATCCAAAGAAGACTTGCTGTATTGATAGATGCCAACAGGTTGCTGTAAATCAAGGAAATGTAGCAATAATATCGTATAATTAATGTATAGTTTATTTCGTGCTGCATGCCAGTTTTCTGAGCTTCTTAGATTATGCTGATGTCTGAGCTGTCTTGGAGTGATTGAATAAATACAAGCTTGCTTATTTGAAGTGTTTTCATTTACACGAACGATGACTGGTTGAAAAGAACAAAAAAGTAACGCCTTGGAAATACAAACACAAGTGAAATACGATATTTGAACACTAACAGCAGGAATATGTCTGGAGTAATGGACAAGTTTCGAAATTTTTCGAAGTCTTTAGGAAATGGTGAAGAGCAGAAAGATGACTCCCCGGGTACACCATCAAAGTCAGGTGGATTTTCTCTCCTGTCAAAGTTTGGTGTTACAAATCAAAAAGAAAAAGAACCAGATAGAAGACATAAAACTCTCCTTGTTGTCGATTCCCGGGAAAATGACTGGTAAGTTGATATTTGAAAGCCTTCTTTGTGGTTAGAAGTTTAGTCTGAAGCGCTGATTTAAGCCATGCTATGTAGCAGTATTTTGGAGTATAAAAAGGGCCTCAAATGCTGCTTCCTATATTATGATAAAACTTCCTTCGTGCGCAATAACACATCAAAGAACATCTCATTTCACACTTCAAATAACAAAGCCAGATGAACACCGCTATCTTTGCTGTTTGAATTTCAGTTTTGTAGCGCTAACTTCAACAAACAAACACCTTTAAATTTACGATTTCTTAGCCAAAAAGTTTTTCTTTCACATACCAAATTATCGTTTATGTTTTGTTTTACTTTATGTTCCATTAGACTTGCAGCATTTTATAACCCGTTTTCTAGCCCTTGTATATTCAATCGTTTTGATGATTTACAGAAATTTTAGCAGGTTTCTCGATTTATTTGTGCTAAGCCAACTCACCTGGCTGATCATTTAAAAAAAATTCTTTTCGGAAAGATGCAAAGTTGCTTTTGTGCGCAAACAAAATTAGCCCAAGGAGGTACTTTGTTTAGCTTTATCATATGGTTTTCAAATCTCAAAATGGTGATGAGCCATCCTATAAGAGCATTTTTATAGGACGCGTTGAAGACCAGTGTGTAGTTTGTTCATATTGACAAAGAATGATTTGAGGTAATTTAACTTAACTAACCTGACTACTTTAACGAAGTACAGACAGAAAGTGGAATTCTCCTTCCGATAGAAACCGCTCTACCTGCATTTGCCTAATTGCTGGGTCTAAAGGATGAGCCATTATGTTACCACAGAAAATATTCACATCTAAGTAAACTAGGCCTTTGACCGATATATCTGCATTTCAGTTTTGAGTATAGGTCGCGTAACTTTTATTCCACAGTCCGCCAAACATGTTAACACTTAATTTGACTCATCCGGTACAGTGTATATTTCTAAGGTATTTTCCATAAGATCATTAATGATAATGATAATGATAATGATAATGATAATGATAATGATAATGATAATGATAATGATAATGATAATGATAATGATAATGATAATGATAATGATAATGATAATGATAATGATAATGATGATAATGATAATGATAATGATAATGATAATGATAATGATGATGATGATGATGATGATGATGATGATGATGATGATGATGATGATGATGATGATGATGATGATGATGATGATGATGATGATGATGATTATGATTATGATGATGATGATGATGATGAGGATGATGATGATGATGATAATGATAATGATCATGATCATCATTGATGATCATGATGATGATAGCTATAATGATAATGATAAGTTTTAAACTTATAAGAATTTAGTATTACAAACTGAGGGATTCACTTGAAACTGCGATCTAGATCAAGTCTGGATATACCAAGACACCTTATCGTACCCTTTCCTAGTCGTTTGTCATTTTACATTTCACCGCAGTTCCATTTTATTCATTCTAGTTCACATTCCTTTCTTCCTTTTTTAGTTTATTATTGATATTGTAGTTGTGTTAAGTCTTATTGCGTTATGTTTTTTGTTTAGCTCAGTTTTGTTTAGTGATTTTTTTGCAGCCATGCCTGTAATTTGGTAGTGCATATGCTATGATGATGATGATGATGATGATGATGACTATAGATGTAAGTTTTAATAGTTTCTCTTTGCAAAGCAATTCAATTTCAAGTCATCAGACTTGCTACACTACACATGCAGAAACAATGCCTTGAAATCAAGGCTAGTTAATCACTAACAATTTCAAGTGACTTAAAAAGATTTGCAAAACTGCCTAGGCAGTAAAGCGTCCTTGCAGCGCACTTACAACTTTTTCAACTGGGTGAGCAAAAAACATTGGAAGTTTGAGGAATCGAGAAATATTATATCCCTAAATACTTATCTTCTAAATCCTTTGTTCAGTTGCATCAAACTGATATTGCGTAGCAATAGTGATTGTGCCCCTTCAAGCGAAAGATATTGAAATCAGGGCTTGAAATTCTATTTGAGCCGAGGGATTTCTACAATGTCTTTGGAAAGTATATCAAGAAGCCTTAAGTTTAAGGATGTCACGCTGGCTAGACTTATCTGGCCTTATCCATCACAGCTGTTTTCACCTCCAGAAATTCGACCTAAATCTTTTTCTTATTCATTCGTAGAACCTCCGTGCTCTGATATAATCTTCCTAAAACTGTCTTTCCACCTGGCAGTCCTCAAGCGTTCCATCAGTCGTCTTGACCTTCCTCCCTTAGCTAAGTCTTTTCTATTTCCAGTTCCAATGGTACTAGCACTAAACGAAGCAATATTTTTCCTTGGCACAGTGCACCAAATGAAACAGGTACCATTGGTAAACTTTTCACTAGATTATGTTCATACTGTTATATAAAAGATTTTAACTCAACAGAAAAATAATTTCAATGCTTCTCCTTTTCCGCTTCATGTTTAAACCGGGTTGCTTTGGAGCCTTAGAATTTCAAAAATTCAAAGCCGTCGTTTGGATAATCAACTTTCTTGAAGTAGATCTGACCTTGGAGGAGCACTTGACCCAAAAAGGACATTCTGACCAGGTGTGCCAAAACATGTTAAACCATCCAAAGCAAATCTTGGGATCTGATATGATCTGATTGACATGATGAAGTCACGTTGCATGGCATAAATGGGACCAGGTCTTCATGGTTTAAAATTACTAAACACAGGGAAACAAGGGACTCGTCTAGCTCTGTTGTTGTTTCGGCCTTGAGAACATATCAAGTGGAGATTTAATTTCAATGAAACATCACATCCGATCCCTAATTGTGGTAAGACTATGGTGGTGACTTAAAAAAGTCTGCTTCGAGAAATCCCACTCAATATCAATTATGCAAAACCTCAAAAGCTGAGAAAAACTAGACTACATCCAGACTCGCCTCATTTTTTTATGTCATATTTCATTGTTTTAAGGGGGCAACCTTCCACGGAAGCTGTTTTTCAAGAGAAGCTGTTTTTATTTCTGAAACTCTTTTTCATGGAGTAGTGGTGTTCTCTTTTCACGGAAACCATATGCCAGTCTCCATCAACGCAAATTGTATATTCTAAGTCAGGTCGAAAATTTACAATCAGGACTTCATTGTCTCATATCTACTGTATTTCTATCAACTTATGAATAAATAATTCTTCCCTGAGTACACGAATTTTAAGTAGATATTAAAAATATGCTAACCTTCTGGATACCTGCAAATTTTATTGAAAAATCTTTTCTCTCAAGAGTCTTTCATTGTGTCATAAAGACAAGTCAGAAACTGTCTTTGATTCTTTTATTCTTTATCAAGCGTGTGAGTAAAAACTGCATCACCTGAACAAGGGCGGATTATGGTATATTCTGAGACCCAAGTACAAAGCAATTAGTGACTGCAGACAAAAAATCGTTGCCCAGTCGGTCAAGTCATAAACAAAACAAAGCAAGCCGCAAAAATTGCTTACCACAGGCCTTTTTATTTCTTTGGTTCAGGAACTGAGTCTATATATGCTCATGCTTCCAGTTAAAAATCATTTCTGACCTGCACAGCGAGGGAGCTGGCCACCTGGATCTTACAGAGCAACTTATTTAGCGGCTTGTTTCGTTTTTGTTTATCACTTGACCAGCCGGGCACATAATTTCCCTTGTCTGCAATCGAAAATTTCTTTGTATTTGGGGGCCGATCAAAAGTAGGGCATCCTATTTTAACATTGTCTGCCCTTGTTCATCAACTGTTTCATATTGCAAAGCCATCCAACTGATAAATGAAATCCTCTTTCTCTGGTCTTGTTCATCAACTGTTTCACATTGCGAAAGCCATCCAACTGATAAATAAAATCCTCTTCTCTCAATGTAGTAGCATTGGACGTTTCTCTAGTAATGTTAGATTGGATATTCCTCTCGGATATCAATGATCAGTCAAAATCACTTTCCTCGACTTGCATTAACCCTATTGCACTTGGGGACCATTGAACCTATGTGGCCCCCAACCAAAATGATAAACAGTTGTTAGACAATTAAAGTTAGGAGACTGGTACTAACTGACTTTTCTAGACTTTAACATACCATAAGACTGTGCAGGTTTTTTTCTAATTACACGTGTTACGTGACAAACAGGGACCGGGAGCCGGGGGGCTAGGGCAGGGTCTTTAGCCCCCCAATAATTTTCAAGTGATAGGTTTTAGCTTTTTAGCAAGTCCTGCTTACATAATAATCAAATATCGCCATTCATTATAGCAAAATCACCCTTATTTTCAAGTATCTGTATACCCCAACAGAACTGTTTCTCATGCAGAAGACAATATCCTAACCATAAGCGACATGAAGACAACCTCCTAACCAGAAGACAACCTCCTAGCCCCATGTCAGACTCATTGGTTACAAAGTATGGCTCTTTGGAAGCTGGATGAAATTAGTTAATTTTGAAACGTTAAAGGTGACCTGAAGCGAAATATCTATTGATGCAAATAAACAGCTCTGTCGAATATTAAGGAATCCTGTTTGAATTTCTTTAATAGCTCATTTCGATTTGGAAATTATCCAGTGATTTAAGTATCAGCTAATTACGTTATTTTGTTTGCAAATTACCAAGATAACATCTATAAATGTAGCTGTATCTTATTTTTGAAAGGCTACAGCTGTAGAAAAAACTTCAGTTGAGATAAGAAAATGCAATGTAATTACTTTTCTTGACATTTGAATCATCATAAAGGAATAAAAAGTTCTCTGTTATGTAGAAAACACAAATGGTGAGATAATTTTGCTCAAGACTAAAGGTTCAATGATCCATTTGCTATAATATCCATGCTTTTAACTTTGAAAAGTTTCTTAGTACTTCTCGGACATAGTACTACAGTTTCTTAAAATTTTGACCAGTCCATCTTAGTACTAGATTCTTATAAACCAGTTTCTTGCTAAAAAACGTATATGCCAAGTGTGGTAAAATTTAATTTCTCTGGGGCCCTTGAGGTCATCTTAATCTGCCGCCAGGAGAGGATTAAAATGGTCCCATCACAGGAGAAGCACAAACAGCAGGAAAGATTGGAAGGCAAGTCGATAAATCACGAAATGACAAATTAGAATATGAATGATAAGATGTAGCAGACATAATTTCTTTTCTAAATTCAACTTTTCCTACAGCCTGTGATGTCAGTTGAAGAAAGTTTTAAGATTTCTTTAGTTTTGCAAACGAAATGACGTCATTAGCAAATTATGCCAAATATTGTATCACTCAAAAATGAGACAAGATATGAACGAATTTTAAGCAAGGGTTTTTATCATCTAATAGTGCTATTCATTTGCTAGACTGATGATTTTCGGCTAAGTTTTGCTCCATTGAATTGAATTGTTATTTACTGTTATAGTCGTATAGTGGGGGTATCGTTGGGGTAAAAGGAGCGAAAACAGGGACAAATTGTTCATTATCATCATCATCATCATCATCATTGTCATTATTATTATTATTATTATTATTATTATTATTATTATTATTATTATTATTATTATTATTATTATTATTATTATTATTATTATTATTATTATTATTATTATTATTATTATTATTATTATTATTATTATTATTATTATTATTATTATTATTATTATTATTATTATTATTATTATTATTATTATTATTATTATTATTATTATTATAACTGTGCTCATTTATAAAAAGGGATCGACAGACGAACCAGCCAATTTTCGCCCTATCACACTTCAAAATGTTGCCTTAAAAGTTATGACATCTTTCATAAGAAATCGTGTCTTCGAGTTCCTAACTCAAAATGGTTATGCAGAGAATAATATCCAAAAGGGGTTTACACCAAAAGTGGCAGGTACTCTGGAGCATACGTCCCATATGGCTTATCTGATAAACCATTCAAAAAGGAAACAGCGATCTATTGTTATCACCCTGATTGACTTGAAAAATGCATTTGGCGAAGTACACCATAACCTGATCAAATGTATTTTAGAATACCATCACGTGCCATTTGAAATCCAGAGCTTAGTTGAAAGTTTATACAAGGACTTCCAAACATCGATCTTGACAAAAAGTTATTCCACGCCATTCATTCCTATCAACAGGGGAGTTTTGCAAGGTGACTGTCTTAGTCCCCTACTTTTCAACATGATTTTCAATACTTTTATAACGTCAATAAGATCTCAAGAATTTGAACAGCTTGGTTACAAATATGCACAGCATTTGTCCCCACGGCATTGGTACCAATTCGCTGATGATGCTGCAATCGTCACAGGACAGCAGTATGAGAACCAGATACTACTGAATGCATTTACCAGATGGGTATCATGGGCAAATATGATAATACGTGTTGACAAGTGTAAAACCTTTGGAATACAAAAACAGGGTACGACTGCTGTCCAGTTCCTTCCAAAATTGCTAACGAATAACTCAGTCATTCCACCTGTCAAGATAAATGAGCAATTTACGTACCTTGGTAGACATTTCAACTTCCAGATGGATGACGAGGAGCACAAGAGTACCCTTGTGAGAAAATGCCGCGAAATACTCACTGATATAGACAAACTACCCTTACACCCAAAGCATAAAATAGAGTTATACAGCAAGTATCTACTGTCCAAAATAAGTTGGGACCTCACCGTCGCGGACTTAGGCATGACATGGGTTAAGCAAAATCTTGATAACATCTGTTGCAGCTACATAAGAAAATGGCTCGAAATCCCCATCAACGGAACACTTGACATCGTCACCTTGTCAAAAACGAGATTCGGTTTGGACTTGATAAAGGTGTCTACGAAGTTTATGCAGTGCCAAAATACCCGCCGAAATTGTCTAAAAAAGTCTCCAAATCATGACGTAAGATTTTTACACCAAGCAACAGCTGAAACAAATATTCAATATGACACCCATGAAAACTCAAAGGAAGTAACAAAAGCTGTTAGATCTCAGCAAATAGCAAGAATTTCAGATGAACTAGAATACCAAGGATACATAGTGAAACTGATGTGGTCACATGGCTCAGAGATATTCAAAAGTCTTTGGACACAGACCAGAGATATCCTACCAGCTAACATCTACAACTTCACAGTGCGGTATCTGAACAATACCCTGCCGACACTTAAAAACATGACCATGTGGGGGAAAGCATCAAGTGACACTTGCTTGGCTTGTAACAGTAATGCCCAATCTCTAATGCATGTCGTCTCTGGCTGTAAAGTACATCTACAACAAGGGCGTTATACGTGGCGTCATAATTCCATCCTCGCCAAAATCACGAAAGCACTTGTAGGCTTAAAAGATGTCCAAATATATGCTGATCTTCCAGGGTATGCTTGTCCAACTTCAGTAACAAGATCATTAAAAAGGCCTGACCTGATATTAGTCCACCGCAAGGAAAATGTCGTCGTGGTTGAATTAACGTGTGGATTCATAACAAAAGTAAAGGAGAACAGTGAAAGGAAACAGACCAGCTATGATGAAACGCTTCAAGACTTGAATGCCAGATACAAAAACGCTAGTTTCGTAAATCTGAGTATGAGCGCTCTTGGACTAATCGGTAAAAACGATTCTGGACAAAATCTACTCAATGCATTAACAAGTATAGGAGTTCCAAAAGTAAATGCAACAAACGTAATTAGAACAGCAATCAATATTTGAATTCGATCAACATACTATCTTTTTTGTAAGAAGGACAAAGACTGGCTAGATCCAGATCTCCTGGTATTTTAAAGGACTTTTCAATTTAAGGTTACAATGATGTAAGGTTTTGGACTTTAGCAGCGGTAAAATGTATTTTGTCATGCCCAATTTGGAGAGTGGCATATACGAACTTTTATCTTGTATATTACTTTATGTAACTAGTTACTTTTAGGGATGAGATGTTTTCATCATTATTATTTTTATTCATTTATTTATCGCTGGATAGTAAAAGATAGCTATAGTAGATAGCTAATTAATTCCAACTCTAAAACTTTAAAATACAAAATAAGCCTTTAAAATACAAATATTACTACAAGAAAAATGTGGACAAAATATTTACATGCCATTGAAAATATACAGTATAAAAGCAGAAATCTAAAATTGTTTATCAAGGAAAGCCCAAATTCGGAAGAAAAGCTCGGCATAATCTGCATTGGCAATTTCCCCGTACCAACTTTCGATCTTTGTTTTAAACTGAAAAAAGGATTCCGAATTTCGTATCGTTGGTGGTAACATCTGCCACAACTGCGGACCTTTAAGTCGGACGCTTTCTGTCCAGTTGCTAACAGATTTCACTCCGGGTTGTACAAATTCTTTATTGTTACGTAAATTGTAGTGAGTTGCATTTTCACAGAAGATTTCACGCATAAATGAAGGGTTAAGCCCGTTTTTTGTTTTATACATCTCTGTCATAAGTAATTGCAAGTTCTTTGTGTGAATAGTAACGGCACAGTCCTTCTCTAATAGTTCAATATAAGTAGATTCGGCATCCTTATAAGTAATTCTCAGAGCCCTTTCATGTATTTTGTTAATATTTTTGTTGAGCTGCCTGCTATGAAACATCCAGATTAAAGGGCAATATTGAAATTGACTAGTGATAAAAGCTCTCATGAGGGTTCTTCGTTTGCTCTGATCCATATATGGCGATATGCGAGCAAGTGCGTAAAGTCTATTGCTAGCCTTTTGGCGCAATTTTCGAGACATGATTTTCAAACGATAGTTCGTTATCAATTTGAACGCCGAGTAGCTTCTCTTCAGAGTTATTTACAACTTCGGAATTTCCAATTCTAGCAGTAACTGGCTCATCGCTACTCGGCCCAAGAACCAGAAGATGGCATTTATCTTCATTTCATTTCGTGAAGTTATCGGAAAACCATTTCAAAGCTACACTACAATCATGTTCAAGCCTATGAGTTATATTCCTCAGGTTCTTATCGCAAGTATAGATTGTGGTATCATCTGCATAGTTGCATAAATCTACATTTTGAATAAACAGTAAAAGATCATTGATATAGATGTTAAATAATAGAGGTCCTAAGACTGACCCCTGGGGAACACCACGTGTAACGTTTTTCCAAGAACTGAATGACCCATTTACTCTCTTTGTTGTTTATTTGTGAGGTAATCATTTATCAGTGTTAATGCTTCTCGAGAAAAATCGTAGGCATGCAATTTTGCAATCAGTTGATTATGTTTTCAACAATCTAAAACTGTTTCTCGATTTCAGAAGGCCGTGCCAACTTTATGAAGTACTGATTTTAGCTTCTTCTATGATTTCGGATCCAGACTCGCCTCATTTTTTTTATGTCATATTTCATTGTTTTAAGGGGGCAACCTTCCACGGAAGCTGTTTTTCAAGAGAAGCTGTTTTTATTTCTGAAACTCTTTTTCATGGAGTAGTGGTGTTCTCTTTTCACGGAAACCATATGCCAGTTTCCATCAATGCAAATTGTATATTCTAAGTCAGGTCGAAAATTTACAATCAGGACTTCATTGTCTCATATCTACTGTATTTCTATCAACTTATGAATAAATAATTTTTCCCTGAGTACACGAATTTTAAGTAGATATTAAAAATATGCTAACCTTCTGGATACCTGCAAATTTTATTGAAAAATCTTTTCTCTCAAGAGTCTTTCATTGTGTCATAAAGACAAGTCAGAAACTGTCTTTGATTCTTTTATTCTTTATCAAGCGTGTGAGTAAAAACTGCATCACTTGAACAAGGGTGGATTATGGTATATTCTAAGACCCAAGTACAAAGCAATTAGTGACTGCAGACAAAAAATCGTTGCCCAGTCGGTCAAGTCATAAACAAAACAAAGCAAGCCGCAAAAATTGCTTACCACAGGCCTTTTTATTTCTTTGGTTCAGGAGCAGAGTCTATATATGCTCATGCTTCCAGTTAAAAATCATTTCTGACCTGCACAGCGAGGGAGCTGGTCACCTGGATCTTACAGAGCAACTTATTTAGCGGCTTGTTCGTTTTTGTTTATCACTTGACCAGCCGGGCACATAATTTCCTTTGTCTGCAATCGAAAATTTCTTTGTATTTGGGGGCCGATCAAAAGTAGGGCATCCTATTTTAACATTGTCTGCCCTTGTTCATCAACTGTTTCACATTGCAAAAGCAATCCAACTGATAAATGAAATCCTCTTTCTCTGCCCTTGTTCATCAACTGTTTCACATTGCGAAAGCCATCCAACTGATAAATAAAATCCTCTTCTCTCAATGTAGTAGCATTGGACGTTTCTCTAGTAATGTTAGATTGGATATTCCTCTCGGATATCAATGATCAGTCAAAATCATTTTCCTCGACTTGCATTAACCCTATTGCACTTGGGGACCATTGAACCTATGTGGCCCCCCAACCAAAATGATAAACAGTGGTTAGACAATTAAAGTTAGGAGACTGGTACTAACTGACTTTCCTAGACTTTAACATACCATAAGACTGTGCAGGTTTTTTTTCTAATTACACGTGTTACGTGACAAACAGGGACCGGGAGCCGGGGGGGCTAGGGCAGGGTCTTTAGCCCCCCAATAATTTTCAAGTGATAGGTTTTAGCTTTTTAGCAAGTCCTGCTTACATAATAATCAAATATCGCCATTCATTATAGCAAAATCACCCTTATTTCCAAGTATCTGTATACCCCAACAGAACTGTTTCTCATGCAGAAGACAATATCCTAACCATAAGCGACATGAAGACAACCTCCTAACCAGAAGACAACCTCCTAGCCCCATGTCAGACTCATTGGTTACAAAGTATGGCTCTTTGGAAGCTGGATGAAATTAGTTAATTTTGAAACGTTAAAGGTGACCTGAAGCGAAATATCTATTGATGCAAATAAACAGCTCTGTCGAATATTAAGGAATCCTGTTTGAATTTCTTTAATAGCTCATTTCGATTTGGAAATTATCCAGTGATTTAAGTATCAGCTAATTACGTTATTTTGTTTGCAAATTACCAAGATAACATCTATAAATGTAGCTGTATCTTATTTTTGAAAGGCTACAGCTGTAGAAAAAACTTCAGTTGAGATAAGAAAATGCAATGTAATTACTTTTCTTGACATTTGAATCATCATAAAGGAATAAAAAGTTCTCTGTTATGTAGAAAACACAAATGGTGAGATAATTTTTCTCAAGACTAAAGGTTCAATGATCCATTTGCTATAATATCCATGCTTTTAACTTTGAAAAGTTTCTTAGTACTTCTCGGACATAGTACTACAGTTTCTTAAAATTTTGACCAGTCCATCTTAGTACTAGATTCTTATAAACCAGTTTCTTGCTAAAAAACGTATATGCCAAGTGTGGTAAAATTTAATTTCTCTGGGGCCCTTGAGGTCATCTTAATCTGCCGCCAGGAGAGGATTAAAATGGTCCCATCACAGGAGAAGCACAAACAGCAGGAAAGATTGGAAGGCAAGTCGATAAATCACGAAATGACAAATTAGAATATGAATGATAAGATGTAGCAGACATAATTTCTTTTCTAAATTCAACTTTTCCTACAGCCTGTGATGTCAGTTGAAGAAAGTTTTAAGATTTCTTTAGTTTTGCAAACAAAATGACGTCATCAGCAAATTATGACAAATATTGTATCACTCAAAAATGAGACAAGATATGAACGAATTTTAAGCAAGGGTTTTTATCATCTAATAGTGCTATTCATTTGCTAGACTGATGATTTTCGGCTAAGTTTTGCTCCATTGAATTGAATTTTTATTTACTGTTATTGTCATATAGAGGGGGTATCGTTGGGGTAAAAGGAGCGAAAACAGGGACAAATTGTTCATTATTATCATCATCATCATCATCATTGTCATTATTATTATTATTATTATTATTATTATTATTTTTATTCGTTTATTTATCGCTGGATAGTAAAGATAGCTACAGTAGATAGCTAATTAATTCCAACTCTAAAACTTTAAAATACAAAATAAGCCTTTAAAATACAAATATTACTACAAGAAAAATGTGGACAAAATATTTACATGCCATTGAAAATATACAGTATAAAAGCAGAAATCTAAAAATTGTTTATCAAGGAAAGCCCAAATTCGGAAGAAAAGCTCGGCATAATCTGCATTGGCAATTTCCCCGTACCAACTTTCGATCTTTGTTTTAAACTGAAAAAAGGATTCCGAATTTCGTATCGTTGGTGGTAACATCTGCCACAACTGCGGACCTTTAAGTCGGACGCTTTCTGTCCAGTTGCTAACAGATTTCACTCCGGGTTGTACAAATTCTTTATTGTTACGTAAATTGTAGTGAGTTGCATTTTCACAGAAGATTTCACGCATAAATGAAGGGTTAAGCCCGTTTTTTGTTTTATACATCTCTGTCATAAGTAATTGCAAGTTCTTTGTGTGAATAGTAACGGCACAGTCCTTCTCTAATAGTTCAAGTAGATTCGGCTCGGCATCCTTATAAGTAATTCTCAGAGCCCTTTCCTGTATTTTGTTAATCTTTTGGTTGAGCTGTCTGCCATGAAACATCCAGATTTAGGGGCAATATTGAAACTGACTGGTGATAAAAGCCCTCATGAGGGTTCTTAGTTTGCTCTGATCCATATATGGCGATATGCAGGCAAGTGCGTAAAGTTTATTGCTAGCCTTTTTGGGACAATTTCGAGACATGATTGTCAAAGGAAAGATTGTTATCAATTTGAACGCCGAGTAGCTTTTCTTCAGAGCTATTTACAACTTCGAAATTTCCAATGCTAACCGTAACTGGATCATTGCTGCTCTGCCCTAGAACCAGAAGATGGCATTTATCTGCATTTAATTTCATGAAGTTGTCGGAAAACCATTCCAAAGCTTCACTGCAATCATGCTTAAGCCTTTGAGTTATATCCCTCAGGCTCTTATCACTGCAAAATAAAATAAGGAGAACTCCTTATTTTATCTTGATCACAGGTATAGATTGTGGTATCATCTGCATAGTTGCATATATCCACATTTTGAATAAACAGTAAAAGATCATTGATATAGATATTAAATAATAGAGGTCCTAAAACTGACGCCTGGGTAACACCACGTGTAACGTTTTTCCAAGAACTGAATGACCCATTTACTCTCTTTGTTGTTTATTTGTGAGGTAATCATTTATCAGTGTTAATGCTTCTCGAGAAAAATCGTAGGCATGCAATTTTGCAATCAGTTGATTATGTCTGATACAATCAAATGCCTTGGGAGAGATCCATCAATACAGCACCTGCCTTACCACCTTCATGTGATAAGTCTATTCATTTGCATTGATTACAATTTTTGATTTAGATCACCTTTAAGACTTTGATAAATGCTTGGCACATGTCAAAATTTAGGTTGAAAATTGCCTGAAAGGACTCCTTCAAAGACAAAATATTTTTGTAACGTCAAAGACATCAATTAATTTAATCTGCACGTTGATAAAATATCTATCTTGAAATATTGAAACCTGTAGACTTTAGTTCTATAACATATTTCTCCAACGAAATCAATGCAGGATTCCGCAATCAATAAGTAATAAAAGTGTGAGAAGTCTACTTACTGTTGCAAAGATTTTCAATTTACAATCTGTTGAATCTCTCGAACATTTATTAAAATCTCCTTAAATGATGAAGGTAACCGGGGGTGTACTCCTATCATGGCCTAATAGGGCGGTCCACAGGGTCTTACCAAATGCTACCAAATGACCATATTTGTTGAACAAAATACTTCCAATTGGAGGCATTCTGAGATTTGTGGCTAATTATCAGATTTCAACTCAGTATGCTCTTCCGCATGGTCTTTGTATTGATAATCATCAATGAAGTTTGCAGTTTTCTTACCTTGTTCCATCGTCTATTGCAGCAGAAAATTATCAAAAACTGCAGAAAATTTTAATTTCTTGGTGGCTATCGAATGACCAAACTTTAGGTACATGAACTGCAATTTGAGGATTGTTGTACAAAGATATTGCCATTTAGGAGTATTTCAAAATTTTTGCTTTGGCCTTCTTTAACACTAACTGGACCCCTGTCAGGGCACAATGGGAGTACCCTCCCCCTTCCGGATGAAGGCCAAAGAGTGCTTCTCATCACAAATACTTAAAGATTATCATTTGAGGGCTGTTGAATGATTGTCTGCAACGTCAGCGTCGCTAAGGAACACTCCTCTTCCCTTAAATTAGATTCTCTATTTTCATTGAATGATTGCAGTAACTACAAAGGAGTGGCGTGACTTGGCCTAATTTTCATTTATTGATATTAAATGCATTCTAAATTTTTGGGGTGACATATCTCTGGCATAGGTTGATTGATTCAAATGTTCGACACAGCTTAACAAATCAGTTCACTAACATTATGTGAACCACGTTGATCTTGGTCAGTTTTGTACCTTTGCAAACGAGGACAGATTTCATTACACAATGGAATCAGGATTTTTGATTGACACCACAATTCATAGTGATCAGCAATTACAGAAAAATAAATAAGTCTAAAGATCTGCCAAGCAGATTTTATTTAGAAGGCATTTCAATTCTTGCATACTTAGGGCCTATATGAAGCAATTACTTCTCAGTTTCTGAATCAAAGGAACTAAACTCGCATCGGAGATCTTTCGATTTATCCTTCATCTGTCATCATAACGCTGTGACTTCTCTTAAATGCCACTTTTCGCATGCACAAGGTGACAGTTTGTCATATTGCTTTCAGAGCAGCTTTTGCAGTTTGCTTTCTTTAATTACTGGTAGAGAGAATTTCCTTTGTTTGCAATCGCTGATCGCTTTGAACTGCGGTGTCAATCAGAAGCAACTGATTTTATTGTGTCAAAAATTGTCTTTGTTTCATTTGCGATTGTTCACCATTCGGTATTCTGCAGAGGGAAAATTTAGATTTCCAAACGTCTTCTAAGGAGCTTTTACGTTATAACACGGTATATTGTGATGACTTTCCGAGTAAAAATTTATCTCAAGATTTTCTAAAACTGAGAACTGATTATGAGCAGCATCAGTTGTTCTATGGTGATACCAAAGGATATAGTGAAATTGCTTGGCAAATCTCCTCCTCTGCAACTCTGCAAAAGTGGACTGATGCTTTCAGTGCGCGTCCTCTGGTTCGTCTCTCATACGTTAAAACCATAAAAAAAATTGCAATTTGAGTGCCAAATACCTATATTCGCCAGCAAAGAAAAGACTATTGAAATTGTAAAGGCGAAAGAGATAGTTCACGTCTTCTGAGACAAGTGGAAAATTTTAATTTCTTTGTTGAAGAGAAATAATCTTCTTAATTTTCTGATATAAACTATCATTTGATAACCCACTTCTTGCTTCATTGGTGAACTTTCACAGCGGTTGCAAAGCCTTGCTTGATTTGACCGTATACCCAGTTTGGCAGAGGAAATCTCCGGACTTACCAGAAATGAAATTAGAATCAACTTAAAAGTGATCGAAAACTTAAGACGATAAATTACCTTCCGCAGCTGATAAGGTCCAAGAATATTCCTGTTTGTTTACGATTATCACTGATTTTGCAACAGGGCAAAGATGATGAAAGGACGAACACTCCATGGAAATGTCTACGATATCAGAGTGGAACAGGTATCTAATTAACATCTCATCATTTATTCAAACTCAGCTAGGTTTCCCAATATCATGAAACATATGATAGCCGAGATTACCCAAATTCTAGTCAAATTCACAATTTTCATGTCCTAAATATGAGAGCTTTTTACAATAGGAACATCCCATTTATTAGACTCACATGGTTGGACAACTTGATAATCATTTCAAATACACGTATTTCCTTAGAGACTGCTTATATGAATCTCAACTCTCAGATCAAAAAATATTAAGAAACTCCAGTACTGGGAAAATATACCTTAAGAAAATTTTCCATTTTTAAGAAGGGAAATCCGTAACATATTTTTACTTTATTTTCATTTATTTCCTGTATCATATTAAACTCGTAAGAAACTCCGAGTACTGTAAATCTGATGACTTTAAGAAACTTTCAGTACTGGACAAAACTTTTAGTTTCATATAAAAAATACGTGTAAACGAGTTTCTTAGCCCAACTAGCTGAATCACGAAAGTAGACAAAGCAGCTGTCGCAGATCACATGGAACATAAGATATCCCTCGAAAAGTTTGATCTCAGATTCACTCATAACTGCAGATGAAATGGTTCTTTCATGAGAATAAAGGGCACATCTAATCTAAAAAGTGGGAGAACAAAACCACTGTCAGAATCGTTAGTGCTGGATCTAATTTAAAAACTGAGCTGAAATCAATGTAATTCGATTTTCATGTTTTTGTGCGGATTTGTGCATACTTTGATGCAAACACTGCTTCTGTAGCAGGCAGATAGAATCTTAGAGGCAGATGTGAAACTGTATTCCCCTAATTTCTAGATCATTATACATACACACAATTTCGTATTGATTAAATCATAGGCACTCTAATAAAGCTTTTTGCCAATGCAATACTACGCACAACTGCTCTGTCATGTTCGGTTATATTCTGATCAATTTTTCATTCGGATTTCGAATATTGAAGTATGTTTTGGCGCTCTGTGTCATAGTCTTGTAACATTGCAATAATAGTTTATAAAGAACCTTTAAGAAAATAGAAGTCTCGTCAACAACTGAGTTAGGGCCTGTTCATATGGAGGCGAGCCAGCCCGCTTACCGGGCTGGCCCGGTAGGCGAGACAGTTTTCATCTTGTGTTCATATGGAGAAATTCCAGCCCGCTTGCCGAGACAGAAATTTGACACGTGTCAAAAATGAGACACGTGCCCATTGTTTAGAGACGCAGCGCATGAGCAATAGCAACATTTTCGTCTCGGTAGCCGGGATGGAGTGTTCATATGGGGAAATTTTCATCCCGCCTACCGAGATCTCGCCACTACACCAGTGAGATCTCGCTAAGCGGGCCAGCCCGCTTGCTCATATGAACAGAAATCAAGTTTTGTATTGGAATTAGGGATGAAGTGAGATCTCGGCAAAGAGCTCCAGCCCGGTAAGCGGGCTGGCTCGCCTCCATATGAACAGGTCCTTATTCCGGCAAAATGGCATGAAGCTGTGACGCACATCAATCGATGCAGAACTTCTTCCTTGAAAATCTGCCTGACGCTGCGTGCCGTCTTCTTATGAAATGATTGATTTGTTGTTGATCAAACTACACCATTATTTCATAGAATTCTCATAAACATTGTGGTGTCGAGACAAGGTGATGTAAAACATCAAAATTTAACATCAAATTTCGAAATCTAAATGAGAAATTCATCTTAGCCACAAATTACCAAATGAGCAAGACTGTTTTAAGAAGCATTGTCCTGCCATAAAAGTTACCAGGCTTTATCTAATTCAGTTAATAGCAACACGTATGCTCTTTCTTCCCTTAAAAGAACCATTTCACTAGCAATTTGTCTGCAGAAATTTCCCTCAACCACACTTGCATGTCAATGAAGAGCAACAGATACCATAATAATCAAAGTTACTACGACTTTCTTTTCTCAAAGCTCAAATACTCTTATACCCAATTCACACTGTTTAGCTAAACCGGCTATACCTAAACCAGGTTTGACACCTTTCTAGTGGGAAGGAGAAATAAGCCACAGCAACACAAGGGAGTAATATTCGGACAATTTGAGAGCATTTGAGCTTTAACCCACATCTAGTTGTACACACCAGTTTGAACGTAATATAGGAGAAAACAAGACGAGAAAACAAAACATTAGGACTAAAGCAAAGTAAATAAACAATCATTCTAAACGTCAGTGTCCTAGCACCCTTGATTTCACAATTAAATGCATCTGATTGGTTAAAACTAATTTAGCCTGGTTTACATCGACTTGGTTAAACTGTGCCAGTGTGAATGTGGTAGTATTGAAGCTTTGAAATTCATTGAACTGTTTGCGTACTCTTTATTTTAACCTAAACGTTGCTCTACTACTCCTCCCTAGGCATCATTTTCAGAACTAAGCGTTGTTTCTTCTTGCGAAAAAGGAGTAACAGTAAGCATGAGAGTTTTCAGAAATGGAGGAATCGTTGCACGGTAATTGTTTGAATTTTGCTTTTTAGGGACCAATCTTATGCTTTCAAAAGCTGGATGTTTGAGATTATTTAGAGAGCTGTCATAAAGCATAGAGCGGAGGGAGTGGAAGAGATTTAACATGATCAATAAATCTATTGGGTGGAAAAAATTGGGCTGACAAACACTTTCAACTGATGAACATGGGCCATGAAGCTATTTGTTTACAATAGTTTGCAACTTTTGTAAACACTTCAGCACCATTTTGGCTGCTCTCTTAATCATTGATATTTTTCTCCTTCTCTGTTTCTAACACTTTTCAAACATTTTCGCAATCTCAGTTTCTCATTCAGTGGTGTCGGAAAGTTCCGTCCTCCATCTGAAAGCGTTGTACCGGATGCCCTAACGAATTCGATATCGAGAGCATGGTGCACCGGAAGAAATTTACCTGGTAATGGAGAAAGTTTGTTAAGAGATTTCTTCACCACATGGTTAATTTTGAATCCTTTGGATCATAAATTTTGTTGCAGATATTTAGGGGTTTTGCAAACAGTTTTTGTTCCTCAAATGGTCTACATGATTTTGCGGCGAAATTTGAAATCTCTTCCAGCCCTTCCTGCTCCAAACTTTGTGACAGCCTCGACAGCGACTAAATGTTCTAAGAATTGACCCAACCTTTTCGAATAACCGAGTAGTGTTTGGGCTGAGAGAATCGATCGTATTGATTGTTATGTATCAGTGTTTAAACTGAAAAAAATCGATGAAATACAACATTCTATGCCGTCCATAGCAGAAATAGACTTGACGTCATTTTTCTGCTTCTGGCAATGAACGGCACTTAACAATTTCTTCAACAACAATTTAAGAGAAAAATGAAATAAAATTTAGGCACTCTGTGTACCATCCAGTTTTGAAGGGCGCTAGTATGTGCCAAATTAGGGTAGGTGAATTGATGTAAAAGAAGAAAGCTGTGAAAAAAGAAAAGTTGCCCTGGTGAGACCTGTGCTAAGATGTTGGAGATCTAAGTTGCCAGCCCCTACTTGCAGGATAAGTATTGAATTCAACGAAATATAGATTTTTGAATCGCAGCTTTGCAGCACACCAACAGGCGGTCATGATTTAGTTCTAAGTCATTGACATTTCTACTATACCCTAAGCTAAAATACGCTTGAAAAAGAAGCGGCTACTGATCAATTTTGTATTTATCATATCAATAGACGACGCTAATGGTGGCGAGGAACTTTTTACTTGCGTTCTTTGATCGAATTCCCATAGAATCGTTAAAAATTCGTAATTCCAACGCAGTGAGCATAGGTTTCTTATATTTAAAAAGCTTGATGTAGAATTATATGACCTATTTCTTGGAACTGAAAGGCTTCAAAGAAACTTGAACTGTTTTACAGTAAATCTACCGTTGGACTTTTCTGAAATCTTCAATATTTTCAGAAATACAGTGTTGTCCCTCTTTTTCAAGGATCAAAAGAAAACTTTCGAAAAAAAAATTAAAACTATCGTACTTTCTAAACCTCCTCATGAAAGATCAAATAATTTTCAAGAGAACCATAGTTTATGGATGCCTACAATATGGTATCAAGCAAAACTTTTTCACTCTTCTGGTTTGTGATTTAGAAATTTGATGACGTCACATCATAAAATGAGCTGAAATATATATTAGGCTGTAATTTCGACAAATATTCAAGATTTCTGACAGTCCAACGGTAGAATCATAGAAAAATGGCTAAAATTTCGTTCAAGTCATTCAGTTTAAAGAAATAGGTCGATTTGGAAGCTATGCTAACGTAGTGTAACTAGGCAAAAAGTTCCTGTCTGTCATCTTTACCGTAATCGTCTGTTACACAACAAACACCTGTTTCATAGGAGTATGACCCGATGAGTAAATGGGAAAAAGGAGCCTGGGCTTATGGACTTCGTAAATCTTACCTAACGCGAACTGTCACTTGATTCGCCGGGGTTCTGAACTATTGCTTTATTTCTTACAGGTCATTTCGTCCGGATTTCGTGTTGATCAGGGAAAGAATTCGTGGCGTAGAACCAAAGGCAGATGCAAAAAATTTTATGTTTGGGTTGATGCATGGCAATGTTCCAGCTCTAAATTCCTTGGAAGCATCATATAATTTCATGGAAAAGCCATTAATGGTCAGTTCTTTATCTTTTATTAATCTTTTTACTGCTATTTTGTGTGATGGAGGCTCCTAAAGAGTTTTTCTCAATCCGTCTTTCCTATCGGTGAGTGAATCAAAAGTAAGTAAGCATGTTTTGCTGGCTGTTGAGTAAAAAGTGCGTTGCTGATATTCAAAACTAATTGCTAATCTATTAGTCAAAGACTAACTTAAATGCAAAATTTTGTTGAGAAAATTCCTCATCTTTTTAATCAAGGTGTAAGGAAATGCTGGTATGGAAACGAGAAGTTCACATTTGATTCTGGTCCAGCTTAAATTCAATGCAAATCGATGCAAAGTAAATTATGAGCCACAGAACTGAACACAGGATTCTCGTTTTCATACAAATTTTCCTTTTTTCTGTAAAATCCAAAATCCAAAAAAGACAAATTCCAACTTTCAAAATTTTTTTCCTTTTTAGGGCCTGAGACTGAAAGATGAGTTATTCTACTAGGAGGGGGGAAGGGTGGGGAGGCTACCTCACTATCCGATCATACAGGGATGTGCACCATTTTTTATTCTTTTTGGCACGAAAATTCTGGCAATGGGATGTACTTTTCCAAGAATAATTCTTGGACGGGGGTCTAATTTTTGCTAAAAATTCTGCGAACGCCCAGGCTTGGGATCATTATCAATTGTTATTGTTTCTTGATGCAAACACTGGTCAGAAACCACATCCACATTTTGTGATTTGGCTTACAAATCCCACCAAAATGGTGGAAATAGGTCAACGCGGAAGTTCTTGGAACACACACCCCATATATATGACCCGATAATGAAGTGCGCACCAGGGATTTTACCAAAAAAAATTTTTGCATCTAAGTTAGCTTTTTGCTGATAAATTAACATTTAGCTTTGAATATCGGAAAAACATACCTTTTTCCACAGTCCGTCGACCGTATTAATCTTTACTCACCCGGAAGTTATATTTTGCTGAAAATCCTTGTCACATTGTTAGGTAAATGCTATCGTTGATAAAATCGTATTCCATTTCCATAGTTCTCATCGGTTTTTATCCAGGTCTCATTTCATAGAACTCATAGTATTCCACTGCTTGTAACACGATGCTATTCTCACAATGCCATTTTTTGGCCATTCTCATTCCATCCTTTGATGACCCTCTTGATACACTGCACTACGCATTTAGCATTCCCTCATTTTCAATAATGAAAGGTTCTTTAATAAGAAATGGTACTGAAAATAGGAAAGCCATCAATTAACAATGAAAGAATCGTCAGCTGTACCAAATTTTCATGGTACACCGTTGAACTCGTGAAATTCTCTGACCTTAGCCATCTTCGCCAAGACAACATGGCAATAAATTCGTTCCAGCCACTGCAATTTCCACTGCCCTAAGTTGAATCAAGCCTAAAACAGTAACGGCTCCAATGGTAGATCTGTTTCTTCCTCGTCTGCAATATCTATATGGTATATTTCTTTGAATTAATATTTCATCGACAAATATGGGGTGGTTTAGCTTCTTGATGGTTTAAAGATTCCATACATCAGCAATTGAAGTATTACTCATGTATCTTTACAGATCTATGTTTTGTGACACAGTAACGAAGCAAGAGCTATGAGCTTTATATGCAACGGCGAAGTAAAAGCACTCGCTTCGCTCGCGAATCAACATTCTTAATTTCTGCACCAATCTTACCTTCTTTAACCCTATCTGACCTGGGGGCGGGTTCCGCACCCTCATACATTTTCATTTATATGTTTTTACATGTTTGTTGAATGCCTGTGAGATTTAGTAAGTCTTTCTATAATACTGCAATGAAACTGTAAAAATTTTAGCTTTCTATTTTTGCCTTGTCTCCTTAGCAACCAAGTTGTCATCCCACACTCTGTGAAAAACATACTTTTTATCTCTCCTAATCCTGTTGAATTGGTCCAATTAAGTCTAAACTAAGAATTCATATATATTTTGATCTATATATTTCACTTCTTTTTAAAAAGTAACGTTTCACGAACTTTTAACACAATTTTATCTTTATGAAGTCATGTGACATCTTAATGATAATCATACTCTAGCAGCAAGAACAACATCGCTAATTAAACAATTGTTTCAAAAACTCATTGTTAATGTAATGAACAACCTTTGTGCCAAATTAGGTAGCCATATCTAAAAAAACAGCAGAGATAAACAGGGGGTAGAATCCACCCTCAGGCATTGAGTGTTCAAAATGCCCAGGTCAAATAGGGTTAAAACCTGTGAAAGAAGTAGTGTCATGTTAGAAAGTCGATCAATTTGCATTCTTCCTAAATAATAGCTAAGGACGTCGTCATCATTTTTCCGAAAGTACTTCATTTTAAGTTTTCATATGGATTGTTTTCAGAAACTTCGATTGAAAAAATATTATCAAGAAAAGCTCTCGCAACACATTCCTTTCCTATGGAAAGTGTTTCGTAGGCAAAAATTGCGTCTCGACAAAAATTGTTTTTGTGACTTTTTTATTGTAAGAGACGAAACTTCAGACTAAATAATTCGGACAGCAAGGACTTTGGAACAAAATTTTTGGACGTTTAAAAATTTCCAGGAATATTATTGACCGGAATATTTCCATTGAATGTAGCCGACTTGCAGCATTAACAAGAAATAGTGAAAAGAACATCACTGTCAAAATTTTTCCGCGAGTACTCTTTGGGGCCTTCTGAGGAAAACGCAAAGTTTTAGCGAAGAAATTTGTCTCGAATTGATACTAAAACCAAGAAGTCCCAGCCAAGCCCAGGGGGTCTGCTTAATAGAATAAGCACTTGGAGATTTATTATCTCCCGACTCATTATCAATTATATAAAATATTCCAATATAGGATTAATCCTTTTGCACCATGATTCAAGGTCCATGTTCCAGAACAGATGTGTCTGTAAAAGAAATTTTTCAGGATAGATTGAAAATTTACGAAGACACCAAAAATTTGCCAAGAACCTTAAGATAATCAGTTTTTGCTGCGTCTTTCTGAGGACCAGTATTGTGTTTTCTAATACTTTGTTCCAAGACGGGGGCTGGACTGTTTTCTGTTGAAAGCATGTCCCATCCCAGTTGTTTTTTCCCTAAGGTAGGCTCCCCACTACCCTGGGTACCAGACTCTCTATTTTAGAGAGAGTCTAGTACCCAAGGTAACTCCCCACACAGCCAATGATCTAAGTAGACAATAGCATACCGGGTGACCCAAAAAAAAACTTCACGAGCTAGATCTTAGCTGGCTCCCTGAAATCAAAAGCTACTGTCAAATGCTTTGTATCACAGTTTAGTTGAAAGGCTTAGCTATCTTTTGAGATGCTGCATGGTCATTTTAAGAAATGATTACCATCCCAAAAACCAGATTCAAAGAAAATTTCCAATCCATTTTTCCTCATTTTGAGTGAAATAATCGCCATCACTTTTCAGTCAACATTTTGTGAAAACTCAACATAGCGATGGATTAGAAGTCGTCTGGGGAAATTTTTTGTTTGCAAAATGATTGACTTCTGTTCCTCATTCAAATTTCATGCTCCAAAGCAAAGTTGGAATTCAGCGTTTTTCACATTTTCCAAAAAATGGACTGGAAAGCGAGGGGATGGTCTGAGAAATGAATGAATTTCGTTATCTTTAAAACTGTTTTTTTCGGACAGTAGGAATATCTTAAACTGACCAAGCAACGTATCAAAAGATAGAAGAGCCTTTCAGCTACATGCTGATACATTGCTTGTCTCTATAACGTTTTTCTTCGAGGAAATATGTGCGATCTAGCTCGTGAAGTTTTTTTTGGGTCACCCGGTACCCGGTAGATATTACACATGCACTGGTGTCTAGCAACGTCACCAATGATTAATAAAATTAAGACAAAACTCATTTTTGGCGAAATATTCAACCAAACTCACAATTGATCTGAAGATGATTTTGAGATTTGAATGACTTTAATTTGGGTGTAAAACCAAAATAATATTATCACCTTGGATGTGGTGGATAGTTGAGACTAAAATATCGTTTTGTATGTTCCATAGACTTATGTCAAAAACTCTTCACAAAAATGAGGCATGGAGTCAAACTATTGACTTGAGACGTTTTTTGCCTGTTCTATTTATGTAAAGCCAAAAAGACATTACCCAGGATGCACTGAATGATTAATATTAAGACTACGTTCACACGATACAAGCAGATATAGAAAACCGGTGAACAGCGCGATTGTATCAAAAACATTAGTTAGCATGCATTCAAAAGATACCGTTTTTCAAACTGTGCTTTTTAGAGTTCCATTTTCAAAATCTACCGCTTTCAAAATCCGCTGCCAAAACATGTGCCATTTCGAGTAAGCTGGAGGCCTATCCGTCACATTTTTCACCACTTTCAAAATGTGCCAGCACCCAAGAAGGCAGTCTGAAATATGTTTTGTGCTTCCATTCCTTTTCGATGCATTTGACGACGAACGCAAACTACTACCACCAAAAATTCAATTATAACACAAAAAGAAAGAAAATCAAACGTATGATACATTCTATTCGCTCCATTTATGTAAAGCCAAAAGACATCTGGTAGCATGAATGAATAGCCTGCGTACAGACTCTACAGTCAGTGCGGAGGAGCGAAAAGGAGAAGAAAGCTCCCTGTAGGGTCTGCGCAACGGCGACCAATTTTGTGTTTTGAGTTCTTAGATCTTGTGGAACCATCTGTGATTGGCTGCACAATTTAACGTTTGTTCTTACTTGTGTTGAGCGTGTTCTGCTTGAAACAAATTTTGGAATAATGTTTGTTACACGCAACATACGCTGAACACGAGTAAGAACAATAGTTAAATCGTGCAGCCAATCCCAGACGGTTCCACAAAATCTGAGAACTCAAAACAGAAAATTGGTCACCGTCGTGCAGACTCTACAGGGATTCTTCTTCTCCTTTTCGCTCCCCCGCACCGACTGGGAATGAATGGTACACAGGCTGGGAATGAATGGTTGAGACAAAGAGGTCACTAATAAAAGGCCAGCCCCTATAGTTCATTATAGTGTACAGGGTGTCCCAATATAATTGTGCCCCTCTTGTGTGGCTGCTGTGGAGGAGTCGCATATTCAATTATCTCGGTTTTTGCAAAGTTTCATAGGTCAGACTTCAATTTAGAGTTTGAGGCTTCGTATGAGTCAATCTGATACGTGGTTGTTGATTTATGGTGGAGAAAAGGTGAAATAAATGGTTGCTTCAAAAACAGCACTTCTACAGCCTGCGTGCATCCCCTGCTGTTTCCGTAGAGTTGAAATTTCAGGGGATGCACGCAGGCTACACTTCTGTTGTTCTCCAGCAATGTCAAAATAAAGTAAATTTTCAAAGAAAAGATTCCAGCATCGTATCGAAATTTTTGTTAAATCGTTTAAAGGGTTAGCATTATTTTCTATGCATAAGAGAACACTTTTTACCTTTTAGAACATGCAGTGAAAATTTTAATACAATGCTAGAACCCTTTCTTCGAGAACTTACATTATTTTGGTATTACTGCAAAACAATAAAAGTGCTGTTTTTGAAGCAACGACTTATTTTGCAGGTTCTCTGCCGTAAATCAACAACCACTTGTCAGATTGACTCGAACAAGGTCTCAAACTCTAAGTTGAAGCCTGACTTGTGCAATTGTGTAAAAATCAAGATAATTGAATCCTCCACAGCTCCTCCACAGCAGCCACACAAATATGGCACAATTATTTTGGGACACCATAAATCTAATTAACTGACGGAAAGTTTGGCCGAAAAAGTCATTCAAATATTTAAGCATAAAATTAAAATTATGACACTTACTGTTTGCTATTTCTATGTAAGGTCAAAGAGATATCACTCAGGATGCTGTGAAAAATTGATACTAAAATGCTTTTTGTATTTTGATTGCCGATGCTTTATAGTTCACCAAAGTGTATTTTGACGATGAACTTGCGACACAGCCAAAAAATGAATCATAAAGTCAAGCTAATCCATAGCTTTCTGCCTTGTGAATTAAAAAGTGCACAGTGCTATCTAGACATAGAATGCAAAGAAATTGGACTGATGTCCTTAATGCTTTTCGTTTTCTCACAATCAACAATTGGAACTTTTTAGTACTGAACCCTATTGACTTTGAAAATTGAACAATGTGACGTCATGGATAGGTCACGTGATATATCTAAAAGTAAATTTCATTTTTGGGTTCACCATATGCTGTTCTATGCACATGCAAAGCTTCAAGGTTCTAGGTTGTCCAGAACAGAAATAAATTAGGGGGTTGAATCAGCCCCCCTTGGCTTCCTAGATCATCAAATACCGTAGGCCTGATGGGACCAACTGATAATCAAATCTCGTAAAATTACAAAAGCAAAAAAGCTACTTTGCAAAATTTACCAAGTCACGACACATCGAAATAATTGCTTGAAGTCAGAATCAAGTTACTACAATTTCATAAATGCGCAAAAAATTCAGTGGGAACAAATTTGAACTCTCAACTTTTTCAGCTCTTGAAGCACCAATATCGACAAATGAGGTATCTATGTTCAAGTTAACTGTTGAGGAACATTTTGAAACTGATTAGCCATTGAGTAATGCTGAGTTCTCACTGCTGGACCAAACTAAACCTTTATCCTGTAGCTGGGACACCAGGTATAACTCCAAGCATTCATCATGAAGCACAGCACTTAGTTAGAGGCAGGCAGAGCATAGGGCTCAAATCTTTCAAATCTTTGAAAAGATGGGTGTAAAATTGCATTTATGAACAGAGATGGGCAGTATCTTATCTTTTTATCTTGAAGATAGTAATTAGATACTGAAAACGGTAACAGTATCTTGTAATAAGATAATAATTTGGCTGAATAATAGTATCTTCTAATAAGATATTTTCAAAAAACAATTTGAAATTGCAAGATACTTGTATCAATCAATTTTAATGAATAAAGCTGGAAGGCTTTTCAGCTTTAGAGGCATAATTATGCATTCAAAACGAAGAAAGCTGGAGGGCAGGCTATTTAAGAGACTCCTGATCTTTAAGGCAAACAAGGACTTTGATTAAAAACTTTGAAACCATCTTTTGTTCATTTTATGAAGCCCTCATTGTGCTCTATCTTCTGAAATCATTTATTGACTTGTCTCCCAGACCAAAAATGTCATGTTTTGGTGATCCTTGCCCCCATTGCTCTCCTCTGCAGCATTCGTAGATGCTTTTGGATAAATGCTAAAATGCGGCGAACTTGTAAGGAAAATTCAGGGGCTAGTGAACCAAGATGGAATATCTCTTATAAATTCAACAAATACGGTCCATAGGAATCGTGTCTCCACAACAATGGGGTATAAGGGAATTTTCATATGATTTAGGAGTAGGAATGACCAAATACACTCAGTTAGGCATTATTGCAATACGTATGCACAAAGAATTGAAAAATGTGCCAACCATAAAGGATAAGGATAATCATAGAAGACACTGCTCATGTACCCTCTGGCAAAGTATCTTGTAACTAGTATCTTGATTTATTATCTTAGATGCTTTTTCCTTAAATATTTAATATCTTGTAATAAGATACTAATTATTGTGAATAACAGTATTCTTTAATAAGATACATAATTTTCCCAATAACAGTATCTTGTAATAAGATATTTCTTAGAGTATCTTGCCCATCTCTATTTATGAATTGACTGAATTCAAAGGAGCTTTGGGTTAGACTGATTGCATATTCGCAGTTATCGCTATTGATGGACTGATGGACGCTCAAACTACGACTCATGGACTTTGGCACTGAAATTTGGGATGAAGTTTTCTCCTATCGATTTCATAACTTGATTTGGCAAGCAAAGCAACACTGTACAAACTCCAGGAAATGGCAGATGGGCCTAAGTTGCCGGCTCGAACCTCCAATGTTAAAACAGCTCAGAGTTCAAGTTTTCAGTGATATCAGCCATGAACAAAAGCCACAAGTATCCATACCAATGTTTCCTCAATCCAAGAATCAATAAACCTTTCACTGTGAATCACGGATTCCTCATTTTGAAGGCCAGTTAGATTCCATGAACTTCACCGCAGCATTGAGAACAGATTGAGAACTTCCAGTTGTCGAGGGTTGCTTGCATCGCTTCTGAGACTACACTGCAGCCTCGTTCCAGAGGGCACACGTAAACGTGTTCATCTCCGTCTCAAAATTTTATATGAAAGTCCATAAGGCCTAGACTGATGATTTTCGTCTAAGTTTTGCTCCATTGAATTGAAACATAAGATTGAGAAAAAGTAAACATGCCGTTGTTGCTGTCATTGTTGTTGTTGTTGTTGTTGCAATATCTTGGACTATGTTGTGACGCTAACTTTGGGTAATTTGCTGTAAATCTACCGTAGCAATTTTTTGATATCTTGATTATTTTCAAAATGGCGGTGTTTTGCTTATTTTTTGTAAAAATTCCTCGAAAACTTTGAAGAAATTAGTATCTTTGTAGATCTTGTTTGTGAAGGTCTATGGTTGCAAGAAGAAGTCTGGAGCTCGTTTGGTTAAGGATTTAGAAAATGGATGATGTCACAGCCTCAAAATTAAATATCGGCCATTTTAAAATGAATTAAGGTATCAAACATTGCCACAGCAAATCTACAGCAAATCACCCAAAGTTACTTCCAAGTGCTTGAATTCAAAGAAAACTACAACGGAATGTTACACCCACCGTTTCAAAGATTTGCGCTCTGTGCTAGCAGACAGTGTGCTCTGACGATGAGCTGCCACTAAGTAGCTAGTAACAATAGTATTGTTGCGATCGAGACTCTTTTTCTTATGATGCTATTCATACATCTTTTTCAGTACGCCCAGCTGCTAAAAATTCGAAATCGTGTTGGCAAGGATGAATTTCCCTTGATTGATCAAACATACTACCAAAGCTTCAATGAAATGGTGAGTAAAATGACGCGTTCCATTCTGATTGAAGGTAAACGAAAATTGCCAACAGGCAATGGCCAACGGCAGCAAGCCTGTAACTTTTTCAGATTGATGACTAGGTCTCATTTGGCTCAATTGCATTGAACTGTTATCTAGCAGCATAGTTATTCAGCTGAAAAGTAGTTGAAGCCAACCTCATCCCCAGGGCCTGTCCAAATATGACAACAGGCCCTAAGAGCAAGGCTGAGGGGCGTGGTTCGAAAAATGTTCTGGGGGCCTCGCACCCAGAGTGCCATTTAAGTTATTCTTACCCAGTTATTGGTAGCTGGTGCCGCTACTGACTAACCATTTAGCACTTGCGTCAATCAAAATAAATTGCCATCATCGTTACAAATTTCTTTAGTCAGCTTGCTCAGGAAAATTGCAAAATCTTTTTCGATATTTAAGAAGCCACTACTTTATTGTCACTGATAAGATAAACCAACGAGAGATCAGAAAAACTGACAATGTACATGAGTAAATTATCATTTCATAAGAATCAATATATACACTAGTTAACAAAGTATCTAAATTTGGCAGAGATTTTAACCGTTAACAGGATTTCCGTTTTATCAGTAATAACAAAGCATAGCAATAAAGTCTTTAAAGATTAATGCGCAACTGCTACTTGCTAGCAGTGATGGCGCCTGGGGAGGGCTAGGGGGCTACAGCCCCCCTGTCGGAGGTATCTAGCCTAGCTAGTTGGAGGAAATTTTGGTTCTCTTCGGAGGAACTTTAGCAAAATAACGCACGGAAACACCATTTTTTAGTCTTTTTAGCTCCCCTGTCGGAAAATCCAGCCCCTCTGTCGGAAAATTTCTGGCGCCACCCCTGCTTGCTAGCATATGTTCCAAACCTTTAAATCGATGTAAAGAGGTGAGTGTCGTTACAAAGTTTTGCAATTACGTTTGTTTTCGCTCTTTTTATAACAGAAAATACTGAAGATTTCACAAAAATCCAACAAATCCAACTGTTGAATCATAGCAAAAAAGCTGAGGTTTCTTGGAAGCCATTCAGTTCAAAGAAATAGGACATCGAATTTCTATCAAGTATTTTAAAGATCTCGAATCTATGCTGTTCTTACTTCTCTTGTTAGATTGAGTGCTATGCTGTGATCCATTTCGTGAATTTTCGATATCGTTGTCATCATAAACTTTTCCTTTCAAAGATGAATTCATGCGAAGTTTTAATAAAACTTAAATCCACTTTAAACTCTCTGCCAACGGGAAAACTGTACAACTCTTAGGAAAACGATGGTTTATGAATGTTGTTGAAAGTTGCACTTGAAACCGTTACAACCTCAGAACTAGTTGACAAAATGAAAATGGCTGTGATTTTAAAAATTATAATGACATCAAAATTACAATGGCTGCGGTCACACTAGGCGGTTTATCCCTTATCCCGTTCTTTTCTTTCGAAACAGCGGGCTTTTAACGCTGTTGTATGTGACCGCTCTTCCCGTTCACATACAACGCTGTTACAACGTTTCGTTCTTGGAGCAAGGGCCTTTAAAATACTATAGTGTCCAAAACAGCGCGACAAACAAGGTTCTGACCTAAATTACAACAGCGTTGTTTAAGAAAATTAACCAATCATGATTTACTATGGTAATCACGTGACAATTACTTTAGCGGCAAAATAGTTAGCCACAACACCAGTAGCTTTGCGAAAGACGTGACGGGCACAGTGTGACCGGGTATCTTCGTATCGTTATAACGCCGTACTTTCCGACGTTAAAGATAAATTTCAAGAAGGCGAAACAATTCAGATTATAAAGAGATGAGATTCTTGTGTGACCGTGGCCTTTTTCAAGGGATCTGAAGTTTCTTCCAAGCAACTCAATGCAGAAATGTCAACAGTGATCTGCATGCTCTTTTCAAACATTGACCGCAAACATGCTGATCAGCATATATCTACAATTGCCAGTAAAAACTTTTGCGTTTTTTGCTTTTTGATAAGAATTCAAGAGAGCGTATTCGTGAAATCTCCTAGAATATAGAATTCGAGAGATTTCATTCCTGCGAAATTTCTAAAATACGACACTGGGGGAATTTTTGCTTCAACCAATATGTTTTCGCTAGACGTAAAAGTTTATACATAGGTACTGTGGTTTATTCTATGGAAATTACCAGTCTTGCCGATTCGCAAGAGTCACTTCCGAAATAATAGCATGCTTTCCGACTCGCAAAGAATTTTTCCTCTATCTGAAAGCCCTTCCCTTACAAGAAAACTAAATATTGTCAATGAATGTTATTATTTGACAAGGAACCATATCCTTGAAACGTCGTGATTTGTACATATTCGCTACTTTTTGGCACTTTACTGCCTTCTAAATATAATCAATCAACGAAAAAGCACTAAATACAACCACATTATCAAAACAAAGTTACTTCAAAGAAACTACAATAAATTCTCACCAAAAAGCTATACTTTGCCACGGCCTATTGTTCTCCTTTAGATACTTTATTACTAAAAAATTCTGTTCCAAGCGGGAACAGCAAACCAATGCAGCAGCATATGGGTAAAGGTGGCAGCGAGGAACTCTTTACCAAGGTGCATTGCATCTGGAACGCAATTGATGTTGGGAAAGGGATGCTCGCGACCATCTTTTCAACGTAATTGTCTTTTGAAAATTAAATCAAACTTCGATCCCTTTTAATGGAGGGATAAACGAAGATAGGCAAATATAAGGAGACAACGAATTCAAGGCATAAGACTGGATTAAGCTTACTTTCAACTGCGTTTGTTTAGATTATACATGAGAGTGCCACTGCTTAGAGTCTACGTATTTACCTCCATCAACGTGGTTCGTAAACCTAATTTCCACTAGGCGGAAAATTCCACTTGGGAGGAGATTTTCCAGTTAGAATTCAAGTCTGAAGGTTAAAGTGCTTCTACTATTGGAGCGACGTCACTTTTTCACAAGCCATTTTAACTCTGTCCTACATATCACGTGAACATGCCCGCGAGTAAAAGTCATTGACTAATTTGATACAGATTTTAATCAGTTTGCAAAAACGCGACGTCGTTCACAGGTAGAAACCCTTCAACTTTCTTACGGAATCGCTTTAAAAAAATGACACTTTTTGCCAAGAGGAGTTCTCTGCGCCTTGGAAATTAGGATGTAGAAGAGATCTTCATTTGAAAATAATTAGGAGAAGGGCTCTGGAGTTTCTCAGGGTTGCAGGTTTGGCCAATTTTAGACCTCAAGTTTCGGGTTTTACGACTAAACCATACGGGTTTTCGGGTTTTGAGATGTGTCAAGGGTTGAGTGTTTAGGCAATTTTTGTGCTCGGTTTTCGAGAATTTCATAAAAAATTATGATGCTTTCGGGTTTTCAAAGTCATGAAGTCCACGTCGTTCACTGAGATTGAAAAACGAGCTTTTTAATGATCAGAACGATGCACAGAGAGTCAGTGAAGATCAAATTTTGGAAATAATTGAAGACTGCCGACGTAAATTGAAGATTTTGTTCATACGTGCAGTTTCGGGCTTTGGTGTTTTGTCTCTGGGCATTCAGGTTTTCGCTAATTTTGGTTCGGGTATACGGTTTCATTGATGCAACAATTAGAAAAAGCAACTGGAGTTTTTAGGACATTTGTGTAGAAAGAAAGGCGTGGAACATCAGTTATTGACAGGAAAAATTGAAGGTAAAAGAGACCGGGGGAGGCAAAGAACAACATACATGGATAGCCTGAAGCTGCTGAACAAAGAAAAGAACGCTGGAACTTTGCTTCAAAAAGCCGATGACAGGGAAAACTGGAAGAAACTGATCGTCTTCGTCTGTAATCAGATACGACATATCAATTGATTGATTGGTACGGGTTCTGGTAACCGCCTCCCCACTAAAGCCCTCCAATTAGGATATCTCTCACTTATTAATCATAATATGCATCTTCCATTCAGATACGATGCTTCATTTGTACCAAAGGAGCGGTAGCATCAAAGCCTTAGAGCATAACAGTCCCAAAAGGGCCTCTGCGAAAGCTCCCTCAATATGGGCATTGACGAAAGACTGAAGACTATGGCAGCTGACTTGATCTTTTCATACATTTGTTGAACAATCCATCGTCTTTCCATGCGCAATGACCCTTCGATCTCTTACAAAGCTTATGTTTTGCAGAGCATGAGTTATATTCGCTTGGATTCCAGTAGCATTTATTCTTACTTTGTGGGCAGTTTCGGAAGTCTCCCCAGCAGATTGCCGTTGAACAAGTGCAGTCAAAATTCCCTCTGATTCCCCGGTGTTCCATTTTGGTCAGATCTCTAAAGGGCTTGATCCAGTTGCATAGTCCAAGGTTCATTTTGCCCGAGTAGATGTATCCCGAAAGAAGGTATTTCTGACCTTTGCGTAAAGTAACACCACACAAACCATCTGATTTTGCGGTATATACTTTGAGCTTGAATCTCTTGTGTGTAAGAAAGCCACCAGTTGAGTTGACAATTCCAAGCAACTTTTCAATCTTCTCCCGTCCTTTAAAGACCTTTGTAACAAGGATTTCATAGTGCGCTAAAGTTGAATAATACCAATCAGCAGATTGCATGTCAGTTTTAGATCTTTTCGGAATGATCTTTTCTGATAATACGCCAGCTTTTACCACTAAAACATAATGATAAATAAACGTCAGTTTACTGTTCTTATTTGAGTTCCCTTCATATCAGCTAAGCACAGATTCCAAATCTGTAAAAATGTCGGTGTAAAATCATGCAACTATTTCTTTGAGTTGCATAGCCTGAAAGAGACTTCAGCTACCTTGCTATATTTCTGCCGCTGGGTTTTTCAGAAATTTTGAACAATTTCGAAATCACGGCATATATCGGGGCCTACATCATATTTCAACTCATTCGAGAATTATCAAATCCTTAATGGACATGGCCGGCGCAAAGTGAAACAGGACTAGCTACTACTTTTTTGACATTGTACTGAGCTGGGTCACACTTTTATATGTACTAGACAGTAACATTTTATAAGCTCGAGGGGAAGTCTGAAATATAAAGTCGTTCATATTGAAGAATTAAGATTGTGACTCTTGCACGTCGAGAAATGCTTGGAAAATGACGCAAAGTCCTTGTCCTTTGCTGGCAAGAATGATTCGTTAGTCAGGTCTCTTCATCTTCAAAGACATTTCTTTAATTGAAAGTGACCGAAAAGGGCAATAATCGATTTTAATGTTTTTGGCTAGTTCATCGTCGCCATTATGTAGCTTCCATTGTAAATGACTATGGGGCAAATGCAGTTTTAAGGAAAGGGTAAAAGGACGGTCGCATTTTTTGTAATAATTTCGTACTGGCCGGGCAGATATTTTTTGCAAGAATTTCCTTCTCCACCGACCGTGCAATACAATAAACCTTACACTGTTCCTAAATCGTAAAAAGTGAAAGATTTGTCCACAGATCATGTTGTAGACATTCATAAACCATGGTTTTCTTGACAATCATTCTTAGGTTGCTCAAAAGCTTTTAAAGATTTACGACGGTTTAAGTTCTTCAAATTTTTTTCCTTGGATTCTTAGAAAAAGAAGAATGATCTTCTAATTTGGACAATATTGAAGATTTCAGAAAGATCCAACCATGCACGGTTAACGATGGTCTTACGGTAGAATTGCAACGAAGCAGCTAAGGTGTCTTCTGAGTCATTCCAATCAAATGAATAGGTCTTAGAGTTCGACTGTACTCATTACATAAGTCTCAGTAGTATCGATATTGAACTGCATCGTTTTCGCTCCGTTTCGCTCCGTTTCGCTCACACTGAGAGAAAATTAGATATCAGATTGAAAATAATGAACGAATACAAGGAATCATGTCTCCAGTCTAGAGTTCGACACTAACATTCTTTGAGAGATATTTTATGCTTGCCAGCTATCATGGAGGCTCTGAACTGGAGCCCATACATATTACAGATAGGGGCCTGGGCAATGACTGAAAAGGGGTTGAAGAACCAAAATATTCGGACGGCAAAATCATCAATAATAACAGCAACGAAAACGGTTTCAGAAACACATATTAAATCCGTACCAAGGCCGTTGCGGCGGGTACAACACACTTTATCCTTAAGCTAAGAGGCATTTCCTGAACTTAAAGTGAGCCTTTCTCCGTTTATTACAAATCATTCTGTGCATCATTTCAAGAAATATAGTTTCTGGTTATGGTCCTACAGATCAGTGATTTAAAATAAAAAGAAAATCCGACATTGCTCTGCCCCCTGGCGACATGCCTCTGGCCCATGGACTAACACCTTGATTCTCTAGAACTGCAAATTGTCCAGTTCTGCATTGAGAGGTATCCTTCTAATATTCCAATATTTGTTTGAATTTTAACTATGCGTTTAGCTGGAAGGCTTTTTGCAGGAAATGGATCGGGTCTACTTTTTCAGCATGCCTAACAATTAACAAAATGATTGTTGTTGGATCTCTAACATGTCAATCTGACTTACCATGAAGATCTCATTATAATACGTAACTAAGAATCTTAGCTAGTACTGAAGGTTTCTTAAGATATGCAAATTTAGACTTCACAGACTTAATCATGAGTTTCTTAAAAGTTTCATAATACGAATCTTCATGTCTACCACCTGTGCTCTGAAAAGACAAAGTTTTATGAAGGCTTTCCAATTCCCCCCAGTATCCCTCCGAGTAAAATGATCGAGGTAAAAAGGGATAAATAACATAGAAATATGCAATGAATTTCCTTTATCAAATCAATATAGTCTTCAGCCTTATTCCCAGTACTGGAGTTTCTTTTAATTGTTGGTGATCTGGGAGCTGAGTTCCTTATGAGCAGTTTCTTATATAAAACATGAGGTGTATGAGAATCTTCAAGAAGCTTATGTGCTAGCCTTCCTCTACCTGGCTCTGATACATACGAAAGGCTGTCTCGCAATTTTACATAAAGAATGCGTGTTTACTCACCAAAATTTGCTTTGCAGAATGATTCTTGAGGATGACCAGGATAGCACATACATGCTTCATTTCCCCTGATGATGCTGAATCCCAAAGCCAGGCAGAAAATACAAATAATCGCAAACTTCTCCATCGCAACTCGCTCTTGTCAGTATGGCACTCTGTACTGTAAGTTCTGGAAGTCGACGACTGGGGAATATTTCTTGAGCTTCGGTATTTATCAGGAGCAAGACAGTTTTACGTCATGGACCCACCTCAGTTCGGGCTGGTTTGTCTGTGGCTTAACAGTTAACTCCCATCAGATAGCCGTCAGGAAATAGCGGAAACATTAGAATGTTGCTCTATTTGGAAGTTGGAGAGAACACATCCCAGCATGAAACAGCCAATAACAGAGCAGAATCTAATAACAATGTGATAAAAGCACTCTCATGCCTTAAATATTTAGACAATTTTTAGAATTTTTTTCTTGCTTAATAGCATGTTGGCGTACATCAAGGAATGTCAACAAAATCGCCCTGCTTGCAAACAAAAGTAGGTATATCCAATTATCTTGCTTCAGCGGGGCCCACCTGGCCCACAGTGGCTGCTTAATCAGAGCGAGTCAGAAACTTTTAAGGGTCGGATTTCGAAGCATAAAAGAATGAATGGCTGTATAAATACGGTAAAATACACAGTAAATACCCAAGCTCATGAGTGGATTCGCTGAAACTTAGATGAATGCTGCAGAGGCGTACAGTGCTCACAAAAGTTTGCAAAAGAAACTTTTTGTAGGAAACCAAACAATCAGATCAAGTCAAATCGTCAAAAAATCTCAAAAAACCTTAGCATGGAAAGAAATTATTCAAGAAACTTCTCAATTTGGCCCAAGGAAGCCTCAAGGATATTTTTGCATATCAACTGTACTTTATTATTAGTGGTTAATCGGTATAACGGCCATTGCTTGCGCACTCTCTAATTGCCTAAAATCCGATTTCAGAGAGCCATATAAGATCTAGCTTGTGAAGTTTTTGTTCATACAGCGTATGGCTATTCTCGTATATGATGGGAAGCGCTGTGTTGTGGAATGACAAACCTTTGCATGATTTGTAATATTCGAATTAGATGTTGCGTAACTGAGCGGATGATATTTTCACAGTCGACTGATGGGTGCATATGACGTAAGATAGAAATCTTCCTAGAAAGAGCCGCATACACAAAGAGTTGCATATTGATGATTTAGGAAGAGACAGACCACACTGCAAATCCATGCAGGAAAGTAATAAAGGGCCGGATTTCAAAGCATTATGATGAGTATAACGCCTTCTTTGCCGTCTTTAGTCCATGAAAGAGTTGATGTTGACATATTAGAAGGGGTTATGTCGAATTTGACCTGCCTTAATCTTAAAAAATCTAACGCATCCACCTTATCTGCTTAAGATAAAAACATTTCTTTAGCAGAAGATATCGCCAGTCCATCAGTACACATATCTTTTGCACTGATAGGCACAATTGTAGTTGTGGGGAACTCAGCTCCAGATCATGAACTTGAGCACTGGCAACAAATCATGTAGACTTGCCCAAAGTCTATTTCGTAAATTACAAAAAAATTGGGAAAGTTTCTATCTTTCAGATTGGCTTATTACAGATGACGAAATATACTTGGGTGAAGTCTACGAATCACGGAAGAACCCTTTTACCTTTGGAACAGAAACCATTTCGAAACCAAATAGATAATTTGAGTACTAGAAAACTTTAGGTTTCTGCAAATGCGATACAAACCGCTATCGCACGCAAGGAGTAAAGAAATACATAGCAATCCTGTGGCATAAGAGCTTGCAGTTCTTCTTAAAACTTCCATGTTCATATAAGGAGTTTCTATGTCCTCATTTTACTTTCAAATGTTTCGGCGTCCAAATGTCTCTACGAGAAGCTTATAAGAAAAAAGATGTTTACAGAGGGACGAAGGAAGCTTCTCGAACTTGGGGGGGGGGGGGTACGACACTTCAAGGGCGCTTTTTCCTTAAGGAAAAGGGGTCAAGTTTTTAAAACTGTAAGGGGGGCTTCTTTATTGCAAATTCTTGGGTGGACCATGCTCCCAGTGCCCCCTGGTTCCTACATCTACGTATTTACAAGAAACCAATTGATTTTCCATCTAAATGCTGATGAAACATTGGCATGTTCGTTATCAATTAATTTTTCTGAAAAGCTAAAGTGTTACTAGACACCACCATATCACGGAAAACAATTTTTAGCGTTTGGGAGTGAATTGTCAAACTTGCATGACTTGTTGACTGGTCCAGTTGAAATGGAACCTTCAAAATCCTGCTTATATCCGTAATCAGTAAACTGCACAAAATTGATGGTCTCTGGTGCTTACTAGGCAAGCTTAAAAGGATGTCCTTACTGCTAAAAGGGACTCTTGCACTGCAAGATTTAGCGATACACAAAAACTGTCTTCTATTTTAGGGAAAGTCCCTTTCACTGAATGAAAAAATGCTTTTCTCGTCCTCCCAGAATTTTTTATGCTTCCTACGGCCCTACGCTATTACTAGTTGACCCTATTTTCTCAGCCACACCATGGAAAGCCGACTATACCTTTTTTAGGCGTACATAAGGGAAGCAAGCTTCACAAAATTTCATTTCTTTTTCTTGAATCTCATTTTAAGGCATAATTTATAGCATAAAAGCTCCCATTTCATCAGAGGCATCGTCATGCTTGAAGAATTAAGATGGAGGGTTAAGGAATTTTGTCCTGAAAGAAGTGCTCAGCCACTTATATATTATTCCTTCTTGGGAAAAGATACCACCATTTCAAAACCTAGAGTGGGTATATTCAGCGCAGTTCACACACTAGTGATGCACTTGGATTTCAGGACATCTAAACCAAATTGAAATATCTCAAGTAATTGCTGTCCCATTTTTACCCTCTTTTAAAGCCTTTTTATGAACATTTGGTACTTGTTTGAGCAGCTAGAAAGGTTGAAGGAAAATTTGTTAAGTGCCTGAGCCAGTGGAAGGTATGGCAGGGAGGGGGTAAATACTCCCCATTTTCGAAACTTTTGGAATTGGATGAGGCTCAAAAACTTGATGAAACTCGGGAGACATCAGCCTTGTTTGATATGAAACTGATCGGGACGACAGCATTTAGGCAGTTGTCATATCGCCCAGGAATACTGTTACAGATTTAAACGAATATTTTTTTATATCCATATAAGACATAAAGACATGGAACTAGACTAACAACTACGATACAGTTTGATAATTAAGTTACTTATAAAAATACTATTACGGTTCTACTACAATATCTAAGACAAAGACAAAAGAAAACTAAATGAAGTACGTAAAAAAAATTAAAGTTGAGAAACAATGGTTACAAATCAACGCTACGATTGGGTGGCTTATGGAAGGGTCGGGTATAAGACTTAAATCGAATCGACCAGTTTTATGAAAAAAAATCTAATGTAAGTTCAAGGATATGCCCAGTCACTGAGTCAGGAAAATCTTTATCACCGTACAATAACAGTTGTAACAAAAAATCATTTGCAAGATCTACATATCCAAGTGGTCGTAGTAATGCAAAGATTCCAGTGAGGAGGTCCCGTCTATGTACATCAAAATAAGGGCAGAGCAACAAGGAATGTTCCGTATCTTCAATGCCATCATTTGTTGAACACATTGGGTTTGTGGTATCTCTAAAATTGTGTTTAAATTTGTGATGATTTAGCTTGCTGAGACCGACTCTCAATTGAGTTAAAAGGGATAGGCCTTTTCTTTTTGTCATGGATCCCATAAAAAGGCTTTCCAGAGGGGGGGGGGCGGATAACTGACAGCAGCTTTTTCTTGAACACAGTAACAGATGGTGCAAGTCTTATCTCAGGTTTAAGTTTTTTTCCATTCGGACAAACAATGGGGATAGAAGCTGGCTTTAAATTTGTCAGTCCTTGCCCTTATTTGCCTGATTACATCGCGTTTGCGAAGAGAGTACTGAAACTGCTGACTGCTAACCGAATATCTGAAACTGCTGATAATATATCTTACTGACCCTAACTTAACCCTACATTACCTTTTGACCCTACCTTTACTCTCACCCAAATGTAACCTAACTTACCCAAAGTTAACCTAACTAGCCAACCCTTACCCCATGACACACATCTAACACATATCGAGCAAGCCGATATTTGAAGGTTGTTCACTCACTGATGGCCAACCAATCTTTTCTGATTAACTTGTCAGCAATTTGAAAAAAGTCATATCTGCATGATACCAGAAGGTGCATTGCTGCACCATGACTCAGTGGTTGATATTCACCATACCAAAAGAGTGCAAAGAGGCACCCTAAAACCTTCGTTTACTTTGCAAATATTTCGTTTGCGTAAGATCTTCATGATTTACGTCGTATGTCCAGGATGCCAGAGATTTTCTTTATCTTGTGACTATAGAGCAAGGAGGTTCTTATATATGCTGTGGCAATACTTCTTGTTCCTATCCCAGGACATGCTCAGGACCAAGACGCATTGAAAGAGTCAATATGTAAAAAAATTATTTGATAGACAAACAAAAAGAAATTTGAAAATGAATTCATGGGTTATGACGAGTGCGCTATTTAAGGCTATGTTAGAAAGTCAATACTTACTTTGTTCGGGGCGTAGCTATTTGCCATAAAGATACCTTCAGAATATGTTATCTTGCTAAAGAAAGATCACCCTCTACAATCAGTCTTCGTCATAAACTCAAAGCTTTAGCTTTCCTTTTTGAAAATGACTGCCGAGGTTGATCTTAGAATAGTGGGCACAAAAAGGTCACCTTCCGCTCTAGTCATATAATTTCCACGAAAGTTATCAAATGTATACGAAATGCCATTAAAACAGGGGATACTCTCTCCTCGATTAGTCTGACTACTGAGAGAGCTCATCCTTTAAGTAATATCTCTTCTCTTTGTTTTGTTCGATGTTTATTGTATTATTTTTTTACTGGTGTATCTATTTTCTATATCTGATATTCGTCTAGTTTAGTTAATTGTCTGTTTAGTTATTTCATAAATTGTATGAAGTGGAATTTAAAATATATGAAATTGAAACTGAAAATGAAACAGCTATTTTCGTCTCAAAGAAAATAATGTTGCACAAATGGAATCGAAATTCATTTTTCCATCAATCCCTTTCTTCGATTGTTCGTGTTGTAACCCAAGCTCATTTCTTTGAGTGAAGTTTCATGGGAAGCTATTACAATTCCTCGCTTTCTCCGTTACATCCTTTGTCCTATGAAACATCGTCATTGCCTACAGCAACAGCTAGATAACCACTGCCGATTATATCAGAATTATTGCAAAGTAGTCAATCGAATATGAAAATGTAAACACCTGGCAGGGAAAACCTGAGGCCTTCACGATTAGCAGCCCTTCTCCTTTGCTAGCTAAGCATCTAAGTAAACTGACATTCGACAAACATTGTAGGGTAGGTGAGCAATGACACGGGCACAACTTTGGGTGCAAAACTGCTGCTGTGCTCCTTGGTATTGTGCTATTCGAAATTGTTAGCCCTTTGCACTGGAAGGCGGAATAAAATTGGTACGCAAGTCCCCTGAAATTTCTCCTTATTGTCTGATCTATCTGGGTAACTTTGCAACGACGATTTGTTTGTCAAATAAAGTTTTACAGACAAAAATAATCTGAAAAAGTTGCCGTGCAGTTGCTCGTCCTTTATGAATTTATGTTTGACCTTGACAACTTGTCCATTTGGACAAACAAGTCATCTTCGCAAAGGTTTCCCGACAGATCAACAAATGAGGAGAAAATCAGGCGACTTGCATAGCGATATTTTCCGTGATGTTTCTTATAACAGACCAGCGATTTGTCCATTCAAGACAACTTGTCTGTTGGGTCGATTTATTCGTCCTTGGACGATAGGACACCAAGTGTGTTTCTGTGCTAAATTATTATCAGCAGTAGGCCACCTTATGAATGGCCCACGAACTTCCAATGGTGAGCCACCTGGAATAGGTCCACCTCATGCGTAAATTTATGCAAAGGGTGGATCTGCAGTCCAGATGGCTCATTACTGACATCGAATTTAAATTCGTGCCTTACTAGTAACTTGAAAATGCATAACAATGGTTAAGGTGGCGCATCATGGATTCTTTTTGCACTGATACACACTTAGGGATCCGCGAAGGAGCGGAAATTAAGAAACACTGACGAAGTAAAGTAGTAGACTTGGATCACATATAGGTGCCCTGTCTTGTCGCTCATTTCATCTTGTAAGAAGTATTGCTTTTCACTAGTGGTGACTTCTCTTTGTAGATATTGCCGCCATCTTTACCAGTTGTTGTCAAAGTCGGGAGTGCTAACAGTGGCTTTGGAAAGGTATAGCACTTGCCTTTATAATGCTTTGTGATACCAAATCGGTCCTGAAATTTCTACCTTGTATCCAAAAATTCGTGTTAGAGGCTTCGTCAGCCTTAAAGGAAATCTATGCATATATGAGCCTTTGACAAAGACAATCGTGCAAGGGAAATGACTTCAGTAGAATCATATTTGTGTGACTGATAAACTTCAAAGGGAGATACTGACATTTGATAGGCTAGAAGTTGGTTGCAACTGGCTTGAGCCACTTTTATATGCTTACATTTCCTTTAAAGAAAAGTGTGATGAGCTCAGTAAAGGATTATCTGAAAAGTTTACTTCCAAGCAGTTTGATGATGGGAAAATGCCACCCTTAGAAAAAGTAGGGTCGATAAATCTTGAGGATGCAAATTTGCCTCATTTGGATTCTGCACTGGGTGAATCAAAGGATGTCCATTTTTATCCAGCTGTAATGCCTGAATGACCTTTTTCTAGACTTACAGATCTTGATCAATAGAAAATCCAGCCAGTACTTTTAATAAATCATTAACAATCAAGCAAACACTGACTGTCTGTTAAGGAACAATACCAAATTGGACCATACCACACAGGAATGTTGCATCTTTTCATATGAACCTTATTGGGGCCTTGTTCTCGTGAATGAAACCCCGTTGAGACGAGTGTACTTTTACCAATGAATGACGGTTAAAAGAATCTTTGCTTTTAGGGATCAAGCATTTCATCGGGACCGTAGAAAATAACTAAGGCCTAGGTTATACGTCGCTCTTCTCATGCGCCGAATCTAACACAATTAGGAGCGACTGTAGAGCGACAGTAGAGCGACACTTGAGTTATACGTCGCCAACATTCCAAATATCTTTTGTCACCTAGCAACAAAATTATTAGAGCAGGTCCTTTAGCTTTGTTCTTCGAATAACAACGAACCAACGCATGTTGAAAAACAGACGCAATCGATTTTTTGGGAGAGAAAAAACATAACGAACTGTAGGCATAATTTTACTATCATTTATCGTGAAAAACAAAAAATAGTCAATCAAAAATGCAGTCATAAGTTAGCTGTCTGGGAAATACCACGTTTTGCAATATCACACAACTGACTTCGGAGCTCAGTTTGTGTACCTTGTACGGAGATCAAGCAATAGCATTAACTGAAAGATTTGATTTTAGTCTCGCTCGATTTGAAATTTTAGAACACAGCCCCCAAGGTTCTGTGTCAGACCAGCTCAGTCACAACAAACCCTTGCTCTTTCAGTCACTTCGTGCCGATTCTCCGTTATTGGAAGATATAAGCTTGCTCCGCCTCGCTTTGAATAGGAAAATTATGAAGAATAATTTATGCATCATGTTCGGCGCATGGGAAGAGGGACGTTTAACTTGAAGTCGCTCCAGCGTCGCATAATGCCACAGGATCTGTCGCTCCCAATGCATTCTGCTGCATCTAATTCAATCTGCCGATCTTAATCAAGTTAAACATCGCTCTTCTCATGCGCCTAATTCAACTATTAAGTTCGGCGCATGAGAAGTGCGACGTTCAACTTGGGCCTAAGTGTTAAATGGGTGTCACTACCTCTTTACGCAAAACAATAAAGACTTTTCTCACCATTTCAACCAACAATGATCCAATCAACAACATTTCGTGCAAAGTTTTAACATTTTCCCTAAACTTGGCTCGGTAACGCTGACTTTATGTAAGTTGGAGACCTGAAACTCCAGAGTCAGCAAAATTTCCATGTAATCTTTTCAAGAATTACAATTGCAGTTGCACTAAGAAACAATGTTTATTACGACTTCAATTATCATTGCAAATTGCATCAGTGGTGGTGCCAGGGGAGGGCTAGAGGGGGCTACAGCTCTCCGTCGGAAGCATTTAGCCATCCCCCGTCGGAGTAAATTTTGGGTTCTTGTCTCGGAGCAAAATTTGGCAAAATGAAGTATAAAAAGTGTCCTTTTTAGCCATTTTAGCTCCCCTGTCGGAGGCTCGAGCCCCTCTGTCGGATTATTCTGGCGCCACCCTTGAACAGCATGCTTTAGAGCAACAAGTTTTTCTCAATGACTATGTGAAAAACTTTGCAGCATCATGTATCTCAAATTTAAAAGTGTTTTGCAAGATTCATTTTTTTAAAACTAACATGTCAAATCAACGCGAAAAAACAATGATATCTTATCCGTAGGTCTGCGTTGCAAGTCCCAGGGGATTTCAAGACGTTGCAAGTCTAATAGCAGTAGCAGATACCTATGCAACGACCGAATCATTTCTTGAAGGAAAATATGATATTCGCATACAAAAGATCGGACGGAGTTACAAGGTGTTCAAGTAAGTGTACACCAGAAGATCAATCTTTTTGCTTCGAGTGATCAAGCAAAAGTAAATTCAAAATTGTATCTGTTGCAATACAGGAGAGGATATTGCTGCCTATGCCACATAGATATTACGCCTATGCTAATGATATAACGATATAAAAGGCTTTTTCATATCGTGGAGCAAAACTTTGGAACAGTTTACAAAGAGAAGCAAAATTGGCACCCTCCCTGAAAACTTTCAAGGAACAAATATAGAGGGCGGTGTAATTTTAACTTCTATTTCATTTCTGTTATATTTTATTGTAAATTAGGTATTATTGTGTATTATATTGTAAATTAGGTAAATAAATTACTTTTGTCCTTAGTTTAGCCTCTTTTCCTTTAGTTTTTTATTTTAAACTGGTCAGTTTGAAAAACATGTATATATTATATGAAACTTATACCAGTATAAATATTTTAAAATGAAAAATGAAAATGAAAATATTGTTCCGTAGCATAGGCGCAAAGCTCTACACAATTTTCTTTACATGGTTGCTTCATCTTCCTCTCTTATGAATTTTTATGAAAAGAGGTTTTTCTACTTTGCCATCTCTTTCTTGATACCTTATCAATGTTCACGAACATTGAATTTCTTCCTTTCAAACCTACAATATTACAATCGTCAAATCATAGGGTCCATCAAACTAATGTAATGAAATATCCTTTCAGGTAGGAGCTACAAGGATTGCTATTATCAACTACCGGGTGAGCTAGAGAAAAGGTCCCACATTTGAAAATTCATGACATAAAGAGTACTTCACAGATTTAAATGATTCAAATTCTAATTGAAAGCCGAAAGACTGAAGTATTTTTATGATTTTTCTCACTATCTTACCAGAACTGGAAGTATCGCAAAACTTTACAAAAATTTCACGGTTACAAAGTGACACAAAAATGACCTAAACCTTTGATCAATTTGTAAGGGCTCTCACACAGAACAATACGCAATGGACGTTTCACCTCTCTCAGAAGTTATACCACATCAATTTTCAAACAAATACTAAAAATTTCAGTCCCATGGCAATAAATGTGCAGTGGAATCTCTCACCCATAAAAAATTGCATTTTCTTTGTTGATCTGTGCTAGAAGTTCTTTTTAATTTGATCAACGTTTTAGGCCATTTTCAGTCATTTTGCAACCATGAAATTTTTAAAGTTGAATTACCTATGTTTCTAGAGCTGGCAAGACAGCGAAAAAAATCCCCAGGGGGGGGTTCATAACTTGTGGTTGGACGGGGGTCTGCCGCCCGGTTTTCAGAAGTCTACCCACTCCTAATTACCGACAGTTGTGCGTCATACCCACTTTTATGATGAATTTCGGCGGAAAGCTACCCATTTCTGACAATTTTTACCGATTTCTGGAAAATCCACACATATTTAAGGAGAATTTGCCGAAAAAGGGGCTCTTGTTTAGAGAATTTTGGACCCAAAAACCCAACCGTATGGGCGGCACATACCTGTACCCTCAACATGTTATGTTACCCCCCCCCCCCAGGAAAAAATAGAAAAATACTTTAATCTTTCAGCTTTCAACTAGAACTTGAATCATTCAAATCTGTGAATTACTGTTGGTGTCATGAATATTCAAGAGTGGGAACTTTTTTCTGGCTCACCCGGTATGAAATGGAACGTTTATGATGACTTATCCTTTGAAGGCAGCTTGAATTGGCCATATCATTATATCTGTTTTTGAGAAAAGATTATCAACTCAAACTTATAACAATGAGTCTACAAACTCTAAAGTTGGGTAGCCCTTACCTGAATTTGATCCCAACTTTGTCCCAATTTATCTTGATTTCAGGATGCCAGACGTGACCTTGTTTGTTGTTTTTTATCAATCGTAGAATATTCGAGGCACTTGGTAATATTTTACCTTGCAGGTGTATTCTATGGACAATGATCAAAGAACTGAGAGTTTTTACTTATGTTTTCCAGGCGAAGGTCTCTTTCCGACTCCTGGAAAGCAAATACTGGAACTTCGGTTATAGAAGAAATCGCTTTAACGGATAGGTAAGTATTTCATGCTCCTCCTAGAAAAACATAGATGGTGTCTCCCTTGCATGCATTCACATCAGAATACATCGACGTGCCAGTTACGATACCACAGGGAACATGGCAGTACATATCCACCCTACAGCTTCTTGAACAAAATGCAAATGAAATATAACTTGACTAAATGAGATAACTACAAATATAATGTAACTGACAAAAGTAGGAGCTAATAGTAGGTGTAAAAGTAGGTGTTTGTGCGGGAAATTGTTGCCATGGTGCATTAAAACTGCTCTGTAGCATGAATGGATCTGAGAATTGCCTCGAGTAGCTTTTCATTTAAGTCAATGGTTAACCTGATGGTGTTGAGGATACGGAGCACTATTTCCTGTTCTGCGGTACTTATTATGCAGATAGGCTTAATTTTCTCAACAGTGTGAACGCGATATTGTTGCCTCATTGTTTAATAAATCTTTCAAATGAAGAGTTATAAAAAATAATCCTCTATGGCCATGAACAGTTATCATTTGATTCAAATGCAAAAATTCTCACAGCAACGCTAAAATATATCCAAGCCTCCAAACGTTTTGAATAAGTTGTAATGAAAACAAATTAAATATTTTCTTTTCCTTTATTTGTAAAATCGCTTTTGTATAAGCTAAATAGTATTTTGTGTCGTACAATAGTTGTTGTATTTTAGTTCTTATGTGTTCTATGTGAAATGCCAGGAGGTGGTAATGATGTTTTTGCTCCCCCTGGTATCGTCCTTGTAGTGTGGTATAGTGCTTCGTAGTTAATGTTTTAGGTAATTCGTCTTTGTAAACTTTTATATTAAATATAAAAAAAGGTTAAAGTTACGTCGCCATCCAAATGAACTTGAGTAAAATATCCTTGAAAGAGAAGAAATATCACGCGGTAGCAATGTTCCATTTACAATTCAAGGAAGATCAGATCAAGGCCCGATAAAAATCTAAACTTTGTAACTCTGCTGACTCCGCCATCGGCCAACTGTTACGTGACAAACATGGTTGTGCCAAAATTTTTGACGACGTTTGGTTTCAAATTTAAGTATTAGCTTCGATGGCAAATCATTGACATAAATCAAGAAAATGTCTATTCCTGAAACCGACCACTGTATTGAATTTGTTAAATTACCATTGCAAGTAGCAGACTTTGAAGCTATTCTAAAGAAGAATCTAAATCGAATGATATTTGTGTAGATCTTGTCGAGCCTTCGAATGTGAACAATTGTGCTAGAAGCTCTAACGCTTCTCAATCAAGCCTTGCGTACAATAATGCATAAGAATATCGCTCGATCCAGACTTTTTTCTAGAATAGCTAAAAGGTCTATTCATGAACCAGAACTGAAAATGATATTCTCGTTCCCATGCAAAAGAATGTAACCAGCATTTTCTTCTGGGTCTAAATAACGTGTGATGTTACCAAACAAAGTTTCATAGCTAAGTTAGCCTTTGACTGATAGATGAGCATTTCAGCTTTGCATGTCGGCCACATATTTTTCATTGCGCAGCCTGTCAAATGTGTTAGAGTTTCGTTACTTACTCAGTATTTATACATTTATATTTATACTGGGGTAATTCATAACATCTGAAACAGTACATTGAAACAGTAAAGATTAAGCTTCCTGAATAGATTATCAGTGCAATGCCATATAAAATCGAACTATTATTATTGCTAAAGATAATTTTTTTATGCAATTAAACGGAATGAACTCTGAAGATCAATTAAGGTAATGAAATGAATTTTGCTGATGTTTGAAATGAAAAATCATGTGCGATCCTTGATCATGTTTTCCTTAAAATTTATTGACAGGTACAAATTATGGGCAGATGAATGCAGCAAACTCTTCCAAGGGGTGGATATTCTATGTGTGGAGGCAATTCATACAAAAAAGGACACTGAGCGAATTATCGAAGTAAGGCTTGATTCAGGGGTTTCAGCAACAATCAACAAAGAAGAGCAACGAATGCTCTCCCGCCAAAGCAACGAAATGAGCTGCGGCTTTGAGGACAGTTTTCTTCTTTGCTATAAGGCCTAACTGATATATCAAATCTCGTCTGCTACAGTTTAAACTTTATTTCTTTGTTTTAACCATGAATGAAAAGCTAGAAGAGGTCCAGGGGTAAATTCATGTTTTGTTAAAGGCAGTCTGTCACGTCTCTGATTGGCCACGACAAAGTCAGCCCCACAGCCGTAGAAAGTCAGAGCATTAGCAGCCATTGAAATTTCCTATTCTTCGTATTGTCCAAATCATCCAATCAAATACGTGACAGACTACCTTTTAATGACTTGTCACGAGTCCCATTCATTCAAATGAATAGCTCGAATGCCAGTTGTTTTGAAGTTTCGATGTCATCCAATTGCTAAATTGTAAAGCTACAGACTTCTTGCTGCCATCTTGTAGATCTTTGAAAAATTACCTATTTATTTTTCTACAGTAGTTTAGGAGTAATTGCTCCTTCCATGCTTGAGGCACAAAAATTTCCTAACTGCTGGAGGAAAATAGATGCGACCAATACAAGAAATAGTCAGTTTTTGAATGTCGACAACGAGGTTACAGGAAAAGTCTGCTGCTTCTATGGTTTAAGATTTAGGAATTTGATGAGGTCAAGCTTCAAAACTAGTAAGATTTTCATAAATTCTGTCATTTCAAAAAAATTGGTGACTTACAAAAGCTCCCAGGATCATGGCAAATGTACTGTACGTTAGCAAAACTGTTTTTCTGAAGATCTCTCCCTTTTACAGAAATTGTCACGAAGACTGGAAACTTCAAAATCATCTACCATGGAATTAGAATGACTTGAAAACCGTGTTTTGGCAGTGAATTAATAGTTGCAATTAGAAACACCAAAAGTTTCCGGTGGACAAAATTCCAGACAGGCTGAAATCTCGAACAGAAAAAGTCCTGGAAAGCATTTCAGTTTCATTTTCAGTCTCACATTATTTAAATTCACTAAATATAATCTACAATTCTAACACTACAAACATATAAGTAGGCAATTTATAATGAAACCTTACTTCAAATCCTCCTGTATGGCCACGAAAAGTTATCCTTTGATTTGAACACAAAAATTCTTGAGGCAACGTTAAACTACATTCACGCCTCAGAACGGTTTCAATGAGTTCGTAAGTTTGCTGTCTCCTCTCTCTTGTAACTTGTACTTTGTTTTTTCGTACATTTATTTTTTTGTGAATTTTTTTTTTGTCGGAATCATCTGTAATTGTTGTTTTCCTATTTGCCTTTTGTAATATGTTATTTGTAATATTTATATGTAATATCAATTTGAATATCTATGTTAAATGTTATTGTCACAGGGTTGCTATGTATTTCCATGCTCCTCGTGGCATCGTCTTGTAACCTTTGTTTGTTTACTGTAAAATTTTATTGGAATATAAAAAAAAAAAATAAATATAAGTAGGCTAACTATATATAATGTTACAGAAAATTAATACAATGATACAAAAGTTAATACAATATAGAAAAGATACAGAGAGGGTTTAAATAAATTGTGTGCAGGGAATTACTTAAAGGAGGAGCTCTCTCAATGGGTACACTAATCGAGGAGGGAGCCCCCCTATCCCATGATATAATCGAATGAATTTAATGGTCATGTTTCTGCCTCTTCAAGGTAACAGACACTGGCATGACAGGAAGTGCAGACCAGATAAAGGAAACAATGAAATTAATTATCGACCTTACGGTCAAGAAGATGGAAGAGTTGTACCATCCACATTTCGACAGAGAAATTACCAGTACGACAAAAGCAGCACTGTCAGGTAAAAAATCTTTAAGTGATTTCTTAGGGCTCGTTCATATAAGAGAAAAACACGTCAGTTGCCAGACCCGAGGCTGACAGGTGAGGTTTCACCTTCCCATAGAATCCTCGTTTCATTATGCAACGGCAACAATGCAGTAGAACGCAACAGCACAAGTCGAAGCGAGGTGAAATTTTCCATGTAATAAGCGAAACACCAACTGCGTTGTTTGGTTTACCTCTTTATTCGTTGATTCTTATCAGTTGCCTCATTGTGACTTTCCGGAAGAGACTCTATTTCATCTCGCCTCTCCACCCTGGGACTGACAGGTGAGCTGAGAATCCCAGATAAACAATGGCTGAAGCTTACCTTGCCAACCAGCCCTGGGTCTGGTAGGCTGGTAGTTTACCTGATATGAACAGGCCATTATTGCTAGCTACAGTTCATTTTCGTAAATAGCACTGGTCGACCAATCTACCGTAAAAATACCATGGTTATCTTGGGCATTTCTCATGGCAAATCAAATGGAGCACTTGCAGACATGGACAGGTAGGTCCAATAAGTACCATCGATACCAAGGTTTTAAAACAATGTTTTCTTTCAATCATCTTGCATTGATTTGATCCCTATTAGTGCCACCATTGTTCATATTTCTAAAACCAACACCTATACAATCAATAGCTAGGCTCAGAAAAGGGGTTTCGTTGCTCTTTGTTCGAAATGCCAATCGAAGGAACAGTTGAAATTAGTGAGGTACGTCCTTGTCATTCATACTTAATTTCAAAGAATTGTTCAGCGACTTTTATTCAGGATCTCTGTGACTCTTGCAGCTGCATCATTTGCTTTTCCTCGCAGGTGCCATGAATGTGATGGGTAGTACAGCCTCGCCAAGTAAAGTAAGCACTGCCGATCAGAACAGACCAGCAACTGCAGAGCCAAAATTACATGACAATCTCTTTCCAAACGGGGCACCAGTTCGCAAGGCAACGAGTCAAGAGGTACTCAGTGCTACCAATGAGTCATCGAAGACAAACGGAAGTTCTTCCTCAACTCCAAAATCAGCAAGAAGAAGTTCATTAGCTGGCAGGTTTCTCAGTGCGATTACTGATTGACTCTTTAAATTGCTTTCCTTTATTGATGGTAAGTTCCAAACCTTAAAACCGTCTGTGTAAAATCCTACGACCTATTTCGTTGAACTGAGTGATTTGAAAGAAAAATTAGCTACTTTGGTACAAGCAACCGTTGGAATTTCCTAACATTGTCAGTACTTCTAGCTTACGCATAGACCCTTTCTTCAAAAGAAGAAAGGGTCTACGAAACAATGAGCAAAAGCTTGCTTCAGTGAGTTCCAGATTTCTAGAACTTAATTTATGCAGCCTTTATTGAGACGTGTTTCACACATTATTTAAATAGCGGATATGGATAATAAGATAGGCCTAATTACTCGAGTGGCCGCAGCAAGCTTTAACTCGTTGTTTCGTAGACCCTCTCTTCTTTCGAATAACGGTTCTATTCGTAGGCTACAATACTTCCAGAAATTGGAGACTTTTCCACTTTTAGGACTCAAAACAAATTTTGAATAAAAAATCGAGATTTCTGAACTTTTTTGAGACAAAATAGAATAATTTCCAATCTCTACAAAATGGTATTAAGCACAATTCTTGTTCACTCTTCTGGTGTAAGACTCCGGTAGTTCATTTCAAGATGTCCAAGTGTAGCTAATCATGCTTGTCTGGCTGCTTTTCAAGTTGAGAATTTTCTCTCATTTTATTTGCAGGAACCAACCCCTCTTACTGGCTCTTCTATGACAAATTTGGAACATATTTCCCCTTTCCAGAAGTTTCTGACAAGCATGTACGTTGGAGCATATCAAGTAGGGTGAGAAATACCTGGGTGAACATATCATTACCTAGGTAAATTAAAAAGGGTTTTTGAGGTTTTGAAAGCAAGTTTAATGAAAGAATTTTTAATGAAGATGAAAGTGGTGTTGAGGTACGTAGGGTCTGTACTGTAAAAAGCAACCATATTTTCTTGGTTTCTCTGTCCTGGATTTACTTTAAATTCTACCCAGTTCCTCAGAGATTTTATATAGATACAAATGGTTTCACTTTGACCTCTAAAGTTGACATACCGGGTGAAAGACGATTTAGAAAATTGATTATGTCACGTTTCCAGATGAGTTTAAACATGAAGTATGCGGCAGTTACGAAAACTATTCAAGATCTCAGAGAAGCTCAACAGAAGAACCTTAGTAAAGGTTTTTAAGTTTCGTTGGTATCATGCAGTTCCACAGTTCAAAGAAATAGGTTGCAGAAGTTTTTACACCAATCATTTCTAAGATTTGGAAGCTATGTCTTTCTTTATAAAGTTGTGCTTACAGCTGGGATTCAAAGGCAGTTTTAAACTTTTGCATCCATGAGCTGCTTGAAGTTAAATGCCAGCTACACGCATACATCTTGCTGGGGCCGGGGACGTTGCTTGCAATTGGGTCAAACTTTGTTCCTGCTACGAACTCTTTCATTCGAAATAGAGATAAGTAATTAACAATGTTTGTTGTCCACATATCCCCAAGCTGCCAATGGAAAAGTTTTCATAGGCACTTTAGCTCAGGCAATGATACACCGTTGATATGGCTTATATCAAGATCAATTTGTACTCTTATTCACTGTGTTGTATCTCTTCCACGGGATTGCAAGAATAGCTTGATGACGTTGGTTTTCCTTCATTCTTCCCTCATCACAGCAACGATTGAATGAACAACCGCTATTCAAATTGAGTTGAATGAATTTGCCAGAGCTCCTTCGCATCGACACGTCACATTTCAAACTTTCGCTGTATAGGACCTCTGGCGGCTTCATTCAATACGATTTGAATAACGGCGGTTCATTCAATCCTTCTTGTGACGAGAGCAGAATGAGCGAGAGAAGAATCAAGGAAAAGCATTATTCTCAAGCTTTTTTTTCATTCCAGTGGAAGAGCTAGTGAGCAAGTGGGCAAGAATTCGATGTGATTAATAGGCCATATCAAGGGTGCATTTTTGTCCGTGATTTGAGTCATATTTTGCTAACACTTCCCTCATGCTTTGTTGTATTTGTTTTGCTGACAAAAGCAATATGTATCCGCAACGTGGATAAGCAGAGGAAAATGGCAAATTTCTCAAAAGTTGTACAGTTGCTGGACGTTTAATTAAAAAGACACCGTATTCAAGTTTGTAAGATATATATCAACAGTTGTTGAAAAGTAATAGATTGAAACGTTGCTTTGAAAAGATTCAAAATGTCAAAATAACTGGTGAGTGAGGAAAAGTAACTTTTTAGTCGGAGTAAAATACAAAGCAAAGTTGATCAACATTTCAAACAACGAATTCTGTGCAATAATGATTCGGATTTTTCTTGTGCCGAAATCGATCACCCTGTTCAGATTTGGCAAAGAATTTCATCAAGAAAGGAGCTTCGAGCAACCATCAAAATCGAAAGTCACGATAAAATTTCCCTGCTATTTCTACCTTATTGCAATGATTCGAAGACGCTTCATCAATTGCGATCCTCATGGGGGGCTGAAAAGCGTCCCCAATAGGATGAGAAACTAACTGATGTAGATTTCTATTCTCTCAAAAGGACAGAGCATATGCTAATGGAAATTCTCTAAGGTTGCATTGACATTGCACAATCTTTAGTAAGCGCGTAAACGCTCGTACAGATACCCACCATACTAATCCTTTACAGTGTTCAGATTGCAAACATAGTTTAGAAATATTAAGTGCTTTCAAAAGATTATGCAATGTGAATGCAGCCTAATGCATGCAAGTGTAAGTGGCAATCTTTTCAGGAAAGGAAACCGATGCGATAAAGTTTTAATCATTGCATTCACTGCTGTATTGGTTGTACATAGTAATTATTTATTTATTTAAAGTTAGCGCTACGTAACTATGTGCGGTAAATATTTAAAACAATACCAGCTAATCCAAGCCAACTGCTCAAATTAATACATCCAATAAATATACATACAAGATTAAATGAATAAGATATAAAATACATGGTATAGAATTTAAAAGCAAAATTTCAAACGTAACATTATAAAAATCCGAGCTGTTTAAAATCCGAAGTTCTGGCTCTGGTATGTCATGGTATCACAGAAATCATGGGTGTAAAATTGTGAAATATTTATCTAAACTGAAAGGCTCCAAGGAAACTTGAACTATTTTTCGATAAATCTGCCGTTGGAATTTACTGAATTCTTGAAGACATTAATGAATATTTTGAACATTTTCAGAATTACAGTGTTTTCCTTCTTTTTAAGAATTCAAGAAAATTTTGGATAAAAACTTAAAAAAATCGTGATTCTAAAGCTGTTGACGAAAGATCAAATGATTTCAAGAAAACCATAGCTTATGGATATCTACAATATGGTATCAAGCAAAACTTTTCTGGTTCGTGATTCAGAAATTTGATGACGTCACATCCTAAAATGATTTTAATTATGAAATAGGCTGTAATTTCGACGAATATTCAAGGTTTCTGAAAAGTCCAATAGTTGAATCATAGGAGAGTGACCAAAGTTCCTTTCAATTTTACATTTGCGTTTTTACACCGATGTAAAGATTTGGAACCGATTCTTCAGCATATGAAAGTGGCTCAAAACACTTGAGGTCAAATTCTAGCCAATGCGGTCAAGCTCTCGCAACAACAACAACATCGCTAATAAAATTATTTTGAAAATTCATTGTTTATGTAGGGAGCAAACTTTGTACCAAATTAGCCATGTCTCAAAGAGCAACAGAGATAAAGAAGGGGGATGCTCCCGTCCCCCGGGCATTAGGCTGTTTTAGCGGTTTCAGCTGCAAGACGCGGACGTCTTTGAAAACGCAGCTACTTTTTTATGTTTTTTGGGGCATTCTAATTTTGCAGTCTTTTCTCTCCTAGAGAGCTGCTCACAGACAGAGAACCTCCCTAAGAACTGTTTGCATTCTCGCATTTCCATCATTTGTGAATGTTCCCCTATTGCATTTTGCTTCCCTTCTCGATGCCCTATTTTTTGCAGTGTGGCCTTCAAAAGCATACTTTTCAGGTTGTTAGTTTCAGAATAGAACTTGTTGGGGAGACCAGATATGCTTTGTCCGAGGAAACTTATGTGTCCCCCCGTGCAGTAGGTTATAGCTCATGCGCAGTAGCGGTTTGGGGTTGAAGCTCTGACAGGCGCATGAGCTTTGACCCACTGCACGGGGGAACATCTTGATTTCCTCAGTCAAGCGTATCTTGTCTCCCCAACAAGAACGTACAATAAGTCTCTCGAGACTTGCGAAGGTTTGAAATTGATTCTCTTCGTAATTTACATCCTCGAAGAAAAGAATTATTGTGGCGTCTTCTTGACTCGTGTCTTCCTGCTAAAACAGCCTATTGAGTGTTTCAAAACGCCCAGGTCAGATAGCGTTTAGCTGTAGATATTTGATAACAGCAATGCCTTCTGCTTGGGAATCAAGGAAACAAAATCCACCAAACGTATCTTTAGAATTGTCCTTCCTATTTCGTTGTAAATTAATGACTTCTCTAAAAACCATCTGTCGCATGCACAAGGCAATAGTCTGCCTCATGGTTCAGGGAAGTTTTTGCAGCTTTTTTTTTAATTACTGATCGGGAGAATTTCCTTTTTTTGTGATTGCTAACCGCTTTGAATTGTGGTGCTAATCGAAAGCAGCCGATGCAATTGTGTTGCAATTTTTGTCCTCTTTGATCGAAACTGTTATGAAAAAGTTCTAAATCCGCCGCATAAAGCGATTTTTCGTAAAAGCGCAGCTTTTCTTGTGCTGAAGTATGTAGAAGATTAAAAGTTATCTGTATAATGCAGCTTGTTATGTATATATTCATTGCTTTCTTGTAGCAGAGAATTCACACTCAAATATCTAAGATGATGAATACAGTTTACAGATGTTAAAGGCTAGTCTGAATTTGATTCTCAATACTCTGTCTGCAGGTTGACGATCAACTGAAACGGTCTACCCATACCCACTTGTCCTCAACAATCAAGAAGGTCTCTAGAGGTATCGGCATGTTGAGGTATTCAAAAAGATACCTACAAAAGGAAAGCCTCATTATACTGTATAGAAGTCTTGTTGAGCCCAATTTTAGGAACTGCTGCCCTGTTTGGGGATCTTGCGGTGCGTCAGCCCTCGATAAGTTGCAAAAATTGTAACATCGAGCTGCTAGGATTGTTACAAACAGCCCCTATGACGCCTCAGCTTTGCCCTTGATAGGAAGTCTCGGCTGGCTGACAATTAGAGAACTGATCGACTTTGAGACGAGCAAAATGGTCTATAAATCTCAGAATGCCCTCGCCATCGATTACTTGCGAAACATATTTCAAAAGGTATCTGAAGCTACAAACCGTCCCGTCAGCTGATGAACTCTAGAACTGACCTTAGACTACAACTCTTGAGAACATCTACTGGTCAGAAATCATTTGCTTACAGAGGGGCTAAGGTCTGGAGTGACCTAGATAGTGTTGTCAAAGCGTCCTCATCATTCTGCTCCTTTCGAAGAAATTATAAAGCCAAACTATGACTCATCTCGTTTTCCTTTCCTTTTTTGTCTTAGATTATTGTAAATGGGGTTTGTATAGTTTACTTATTATTAGATTTTTGGTTTGCATGGCTCCCTATAAAACAGTGTATTAGCTGAGTGGATTACCATGGATAAAAAAAGTTAAAATGAAAAATGAAATGAAAAGATGTCATAAACAGTTACTTTTCTCAAAAGTCGATCTAAATTAAAAGGAGAGGTGAATTTTCAGTGTTGAGTTTTAAGTAGGGGAAAATTAACTGAGGTCATGAAATGGTCCTGACATTTTGAGAGTTAAGGAACTCATTTCTTGAGATTTCCCACTTGACTAACTACCTCAGTCCCAGTTTCCGCTTCGTTCATTGAATTGAATGCCGCCACTGCACTTCATCTTGGCCTGATAATTAAACTAACTGAAAATCCAGCCAAAATCGCCGCAAAAATGGCGCGACCAATCAGATCGCAGAACCTTCTACTTGTGATCTGATTCGTCGACAGAGGATCAGCGTTGCGACCTATGCTATACGAAAAGTTGATTCCACAAAATGATTCTGTTCTCCGAGCCCTTAAAGAATGCATGAAAGAATGCCATCAAGAGACGGGAGCCCTAGAGAGTTATCTGGCAAGGAAAGAATAGCAACACAGATCAAAGACATGCTTGGTAATTTACCGACCATGAACACATGCTTTATGTGTATTCCGCGGAGCTGGAATAATCATTACGAGGCTGGCCTCAATTAGCCTCTACTGGCCGATTTTTCGAATAGCTTGATCATGAGTCGTAGTTATAGCGATTATCAGTTTATCAAGGAGCGCAACTACGACATGTAATCAGTCCAGTTTCCCACCACGTTCGTACAACTTCAGCAGCTCCTTTCTAAAAGTTTCGGAATCGTTTTTAGAATCTCTGGAGGCTGCTCCTGAAGTGGTCCTAAAAGTTAAGGGCTATACCACACTCACACGACTTCGGCACATTTTCCATGCACTGTTAATTAAAAAAGACCAAGCAACTACTAGTGGTGAGAGAATCAGTATTCAAGGAAAAACCATTATGTCTGAAGATTCAGTCAAACTTCTCAGAATTCAATGTGGCGACTAAATATTGTAAAGTGCCACGTTTTACAAGACATTTACAAAGTCATGTAGAGTTGATGTAAATACAACATTTACAAACGATTTACATTAACTTGTAAATCGGTAAGAAACATGCCCTTTACGAGTTCATTTGAGATATAAATTCCCATTAAATTCAACATTTTCGTGATATTTTCAAATTCTTAAAAGAATGTGTACATTCAGTTCCTCGCCTTAGATGTTTTGTTGAATTGTTGGCTTATTTGATGCAGAAATGCCTATACGCTTTATTACACTCAACACATCTACCATGTCGTGCAATTTCCATAACACCAACATACGATCAAAGTCGGTTGTTCAAACTGAGATATTGTCGGGAAAAATTGATATGTGCAAATGTAAGATCAACCCAAGCTTAAAAACTGCAGATTGCTACTGCAAAGACCACGGCCTGTGCACATTTTTAAGGTCACTTGGTCTTCTTTACACTTTAATACAGGGTGTCTAAAAAGAATTGTTCGACATTCAATCAAATGCTGAAAATAACGATATAATGAATGGGCACATGGATATAGTGGCCCATCTCCTGAGATTTTAGATTAATTTTTAACACCAGAATGTTGCAAATTCGCTAAAAATTCATGGAGTTGTGCGAGAAGTGAAACCAGAGGCCTCTAAATGGCATTTTCGGTAAATCTCCAATAGTCCATCGTTTCTGTTGTTTCTGTTGTTTTTGTTGTTTGTTGTTTGTTGTTTCAGGGCAAACCAAATGGGATTTGAACAGGTTTTCCATAACCAGACTCTCGAGCATACGACGATTGCTTTAAGGAAAAAGATTCAGTCTGTCGTCGATTATTTTTTAAACTACTGTTTTTGGGTACATGCAGTCTTAAGCAGATTGCAACGATGATTGTAAAGATTTGTTTACTTTAGAAGTTTTATTTGGTTTTCTCTGATATCAATGAGAGGTATGAGATTTGATAAGCTTCCGTTACCTCGATCTTCGAGCTTTTTGCACTGTATGTAATCCACTCTTGCAAGTCGCTTGTTTCAGCTGTCACACATTTTTGATCTTCGAGCGCTCCTGAGTATGTGAATTTTTAACCGATTTGCAAGATTCTGGTCACTAAAATCATTTGAAAATCTCAGGAACAGGGCTACCGTTCCATGAGCCAGTTCATCTTATCGTTATTTTTCAATATTTAATCAAACGTCGAACAATTTTTTGAGACACCCTATGTTAGACATTGGTTTTAAGAAACTAGTGAAAGGATCGCCAAAGATTTAAGAAACACGAGTGCAACGTTATAGAAGCACCAGAAAACTTTTAAAAGGTAAGTTGAAAAGTTCTTGGCAAGATTTTTGCTGAGCCTGTATTCGTGAGTGATATTTACTATAAATCTTGATGTGTGCCGATTAAACGTCTTTTTCCTGCAAGAAATTGTACCATATATCAAGAAACAAATATGTGGCAGTGGCAATAGGTGCACCACAACGCATGCACCCTGGAAGTAAGAGAAAAATTAAAAATTTTTTGAACTGAAAACAGGAAATTTCATGTGAAATTGAGAAAATTCTGGTTTTATGGGCTGGTCCAAGTTTATTACATAGGAAAGGCGAGGGGCATCTTACTCAATCGAAATAGCGTACGAGATTCTTTCAGAACAAAAGAATCCTTACGGATTTTTGATGGATTTCTCCTGAAAACAAAAGGATATTAGCTGAAGGTGTACGAGATTTTTTCGGAGTGAAATGCCCGTCAAGAAACGGTGTATGCTATGCTCAAATCTTTTACGTCTTTGAAAATCACCAACTAAAGGACGGAACAAAGTTTATTTTATAACATGGCCGGTGCAAAGCGTAACGGTGCAGCTACTTTTATTGAGCTTATCATAGGAGGGTCAACACCTTTTTGAAGCAAATATCAACGAGGCAGAAGCTTTTTATCCCTTTTCATGAGCTCAAGATGAAAATTGAAATGTAAAGTGCTTCATTTTGAGGGCAAAATTGTGAACCATGCAAGCAGAGAAATACTTGAAAGGATATATATCTTAGATGACGGAAAATTTCCTTGTCAGTTAGTTTTTCATTGAAAAACATTCGTAAGTACACGAATTGATTTTATCATAGTCTTTGGCTACTTCATTGGTGATACTGTAAAATATCTGTTGTTCATGAATACGGGGCAGACAAATTTTTAAGGACTTTAAGGAAAGGGCGACGGGGCAGTTAGTTTTTCTGCAATAATTTCATACGGGGTAAGCAGATTTTTTGTCGAAAATTTTTCTTCTCCACCGGCCATGTCATATAATAAATTTTCACTGTCCTTAAGCTTGAAATATACCTCAAGCAAGTCAAATTCGAGTTGCCAAGGTTAAGTTGTGCAAATGGCATAATTGGGTGCGTCTATCTCGATACTTCTTTTTTTCTTTTTTCGAATATTCATTTATGGTCAACCACAGGATATTCGCATTTCCGCAAAAACATCTCGTTCACGATTGCGCATGCGTGTATTACTCCGAAGCGGCCATTTTCAAAGCAGCTGCACGAAAGTGAATGAGGAAACACAAAAGGGTGTGTTTAGAAGAAGAAAGTTCGTCTTGTACTCATCATGGTTGGTGAAGTAGAGAGTTTCAGATCGTTGGTAAATGATTACGTTTTGATTGCTGTATAACTGACATTATCGTTCTTCGGTCGTGTGTGAATTTGTAATGAGAAAGCTGTGGTGGGAGCTGGGCTTGGGCCTAATAGATAGGCAAATCCAATAATTGCCAGTAACAACTTTCTTAGTCGATAAATACACAATAAACAGTACCAAACGGCCTACTGCAAGCCAAAATTGGATTATGGCCGCCAGTCTCTGCGCCATAAAGGAGTTTGTGATTAAACTTTTTTCATCCCTATACAATTGAAGGGACAACAAATGGGAGGGGGACTACAAAAGGGAGGTTTTTACTTTTTCTAAAATTTAGAAAGAATCTCAAACTGTGCTACCCAGTGATAAAATCCTGAATGAACTAAACCATCTACCTTTTGCAATATCAACATAAACCACGCTGGAAAATATGTATGTTACGCCAAATATCTTTGGCGTGGAGAAACGTCTAGAACAATAGGAGAACAATAGGTCTTTTGTCTTTAGACAATTGGCGTGGCATAAACCTTTGGCGTAACAAAAATGAACTTTCCACACTGGAACATAAATAAACCTTTGTGTGGGAAAACCTGCAAGTATGAAATGGTGTCAAACTCACTACTCGCAGCTAAAATAAAATGTTCTCGCATGATATAACAGAAGATCTAGTGTTAATTTTGCATCTCTAGCAGCTTTTGAAAGTCTACTCTCAGCTCGCACCTTCAAATTTTTTCACTCGCTACTACAGTATGTGTAAATCACACATGTTTTCCAACCTGGAACATAAATATCTTTTGGGGTTTGGCATCATATATAGTAGCAGTAAATTTGAAAATAGATTATGCCGCAAAAGCAAGAGAAAATTTTAAATAAAGCGTACACACTTACTGTGTAGTGAAAGAAAAGTCTATAAAACTAGGGTAGAAAAAGAACCTTAAGATGTCCCTTTGCCAATGCACTGTAATCCACGCCATGTAATTAATGTGAAAAAATGAACTTTTTAGAATCCCATCGAATGTATTTTTTCCTTGTTCTCCATACTCTGAAGCATATAAAATTGCAAACTATTTTCAAATCAAGCAACAAGAGCCCGAGAAATCATTTTTTGAAGTTAGGCTTAAATTGAGTGGTGTAAGCTTCTTGCCAGAACCGACAAAGTCACAAAGTAGCATGAATTTTCAAATTTCCATTTCATCGCTTGTATGTGCCCGATTTGAATGATCTTCTTTTGTTTGGTAGATTGAACCTTGTAGAATATGAATTTATCCCGTTGATCAACGATTATGGCCGTAGAATGTGGAAATTGTTTGAATTCATAATGGCAACCAAGTATTGAAAATCACGTTGCCTGAATTATCAAACCCAATTTCAACACTGAATACAAAAATCTATGTTTCAGAAAACTTTGAAAACCTATTTTAAAATGGACTTCAGCCTATTGCTGACACTCTTGCCAAAGCGCTAAGTAGAGGCTCCACGTAAAAAATTTTCGCGATTTTTTTACGACATCAAGTGAAGACGGGTTTTTGACAAATTTCGTCGATAACTGTCATTTCAATGCAGGCAAGGATGGATGCTTGATGAGACAACATTTTCCATCATTTCAAGAACAAGAAGCAAAAAGGAAATATTGGTCATTCCATGAATGTAATTTTTGCGCTTTTCGCGTTTTCACAAATCATTCACTTTTTTTTCATTCATTCATCAGAATAATGTGACGAGTGCCTCTTTGATTTAATGACGGATAGTTTTAAATTGATAGCAATGAGAAAAGTTGATTTCATCCAAAGTCCGTCTCAAATTCAATGTCACTTGAAAATGCCCGGGAATATAGAAAAATTGGACAGTTTTCCATTAGGAATTTTACCGTTCTCGGAAATCTCACCTAACATCTCATCTGAGATAGACTTTGATAATCAAGCATTGAAATCTGCTTACCTAAACATTTTCTCTGGTATGTCATGACAGTGCAACACTGTAACACAGTAGCTTGAGCCCGGTGTTGGATGCAATGTCGGTAAAGATATGACACCATGCTCATCAATTATTTCGCTGAGAAAGGGTATACTTGAACCAAAATCCTAGGACCTAGGATCTCAAAACAAGGCACATTTTGTTCCAGAAAATATCCCAAAAACAGTCAAATGCTGGTGGAGTTGAGACCCTGGAAAATAGTGAAATTCACTTGGCCTGGAAACAATTTTATACCATACGTTTTATGGGTTTCTGCTGTTTTTCAATGAAACAAGTCAGTAAAATGAATGGCAATACAATGCAAACATCGCAGAACTTTCTCTCAGAACCATTATTTCTACTGTACAGAATTCTTTAGGGTTCACAGATACTCCTCTGAAAGTTGGTTACCTTTGTATTTTCCATGATTCAGGGTCTTTCGCAAACTAGATAGTTAGAGAAAAAGTATTCTACGAAATAGTATGGACGAGCATGTTGTACCACGTGCTATTGAATTGCACCGACCGGGGGTTCGAACAAAGTCCTGCTGTGAACCAAAGTTTAATGAAATTACTTTTTACTTAAAAATTTTTTTTGATCCTTGCAATAATCATTCCTGAAATGCTTAGTGAATGCACTATAAAAATGCAAATGAATGAATGAAAGAATGAATACTGTAAATTAATAAACAAAAAACAAGTGAATGACGTTAGAAAACGCAAAAAGCACGAAAATTATATTCATGGAATGACCAATATTTCCTTTTTGCTTCTTGTTCTTGAAATGATGGAAGATGTTGTCTCATCAAGCATCCATCCTTGCCTGCCATGAAATTACAGTTGTCGACAAAATTTGTCAAAAAATCTGTCTTCACTTGACTCCGCGAAAAAATCGCAAAAATTTTTTACGTGGAGCCTCTACTTAGCGCTTTGACAAGAGTGTCAGCAATAGGCTGAAGTCCATTTTAAAATAGGTTTTCAAAGTTTTCTGAAACAAAGATTTTTTGTATTCAGTGTTGAAATCGGGTTTGATAATTCAGGTAACGTGATTTTCAATAGTTGGTTGCCATTATAAATTCGAACAATTTCCACATTCTATGGCCATAATTGTTGATCAATGGGTTAAAGTCATATTCTGCAAGGTTCAATCTACCAAATAAGAAAAAGATCATTCAAATCGGGCACATACAAGCGATGAAATGGAAATTTGAAAATTCATGCTACTTTGTGAGTTTGCCCGGTCTAGCAAGAAGCGTACATTACCCAATTTAGGCCTAACTTCAAAAAATGATTTCTCGGGCTCCTGTTGCTTGATTTGAAAATAGTTTGCAAGTTTATATGCTTCAGAGTATGGAGAACAAGGAAAAAATACATTCGGTTGGATTCTAAAAAGTTCATTTTTTCACATTAATTACACAAAACGTGAAATCTGGATCACAGTGCAATGGTTATCACAGTATGCAAAAATATTAATCTTCAATTTCTACTGGTGCTACACTATTTATGACCTCCCCTTTGTAGTTCCCACATTTTTAGACCATTCTTTGGAGAGTGAACCGAAGTAAGTAGCCCAGTCGGTGCTTATACTTAGGATAGGGCACTACTCAGGCTATGGGTACACAGCAATAACCCAAGAAAGTGATTTCTGGCAAAAGATTGGATCTAAAAGATGTGTTTCTTCCATGACATACCCAAAAATTATGTCCGCATCTTAAATCTATGAGAAAGCGCCTTGATGTATTTCATGGTTAGTGCGTTCTGATCTAAAAGTATTTTGATTTTAGCAATGTTGCTTGATTTTACAGTAATTTGATTGTTAATTATATGTATTTTTATCTACCACTTTTACTTTTCCCTATATTTGGGAACCAAGAAAGTAAGCCAGAATTTCAAGAGCCCAACAATACTGTATGTGTAAAATGACTGACCAAAAAATTATTTTTGCACAAATTTTTGACATAAAGGCAACCTGTGCACACTTGTCTTGGACAAGCCAAGGTACACCCCTGGCAGGCCCTACTAGGAATATCTTGGTAGGTGTGTGGCCAATTGCACTCCTGGTGTGTATCAAGTGGCAATGGAGTCTAATTGGAAATGACCATTAATTTCATCTGAGTTATTGGAATTGGAATCTATGAATTGTTGGACCTAGCCAGCAACAAGGGGCCAAATTTTGAAAATGCTTCAAGTACATCTAAAAATTAGCCAATAGTGATATTTGCCTAATGAGAAGGCAAGGCAACAGAAAACTTGCCATTCTGTCTAAATATTTTGCTAAAATTCGCTAGTAGATTGAATTAGCAAGAAGGAACTGAACTTCCAAGAACTAACATACTGTAAGGTCAAAGAAATAACTCTTCAACCAAAGTGATATTACAGTACATCTTACAGGATTATCTTTAGTAAACAACTTAATGATTATTATCAAATCATTAAAGGTCTTTGGTTAAGATTTCAATCCTTATTTGGAAAGGGAGGCATGTGATTTATTGCACTCCTTGGGAATAGGAGGCTTGTGCCAAGGTGTGTGGGGGCGTGTGAGAGCAATCGCACGCCATTCCCAGTAAGGCCTGCCTCGGGTAACTACCCAACTATCTGTAATGAACAAATTTAGGGAACACTTTTCAGTAAACAAACATAATTAGCCAAGAATTTACACATGGAAACAATTCTAATGATGTGAAAATATCAGCTTCGGAAGGATTCTATCGCTATACATTTTAATACTTTTCCAAAAGACTTTCTTTAGGCACAATCACAGTCCTACATTGTATTTGGCATTCTTTCATGTTTTACTAGTTGACTTTGAACATTGATTTGTATGGTTTTCATCAGCATGACTCTGCTTTCCTTGCATATCTGACAGGTTGAAAATTGTTATGGAGCCATGCAAAAAATCCATTTCTTTTTTTTAATACTTCATTTGGGGACAAAAATATTTGTCTGTTGTTTGGAGGTGTCCGTTGTAGAGGTGTCCATCAGTGGAGGTTCCACCATATTGATTTAGATATATTTGTCTGTTGTCTCTACTATGAAGTGATAGTTTAAACACATTTAGTAGAATTTTCAAGTGTGCATGAAAATGATAGAAGCCTTAACGCCACTGAATTAAACCTTCTAATGTATATATATGAATTATTTTAAAATGTCATTCCACTCAGACCCTTATACTGTTGAATAGCTAAAACGCTGCAATGCAACCAGATGAACATTTTGTACAGAGTCGGAGGAGAGAGTCAGTCTACTTAAACAAGCCATTAGCTGTTTTGATACAAAGCTGGAAAAGACTCTATATCATTTGTTTGTGATGTTCTTCCTCCTTGCTCTGCTATTTTGCCAAAGTTAGGCAAGGGTGAGACCATTTAGGCCAGCCAATTTCCATTGTACCATTTGATTGAGTGTGAAGCTCCATTTCAGATCAATGAAGATTCCACAAAAGCAATTACTGCAACAGATCAGAGAAGGGCATTTAGAGTAGTGGATGTAAGCCCAAACACACAGAACACTTTTCTCAAACTCGTAGCAGTCCTGTCCTAATGAGGGCTTCAAATTTTAAACTGGAAAATTTTTTTCCCACCCTGATCTTCAAAAATATATAGTCAGCTTCAGTTTCAGTTCAGTTCAGTTTTCAGTTTCATTCATTCATCAGTCAGTTGTCAATTCAATTCTACACACAGGGTTTATTGTGGAAACACCAAAATTTGTTCGCCAGTGCCTTTTTGCACTGGCCAACAAATTTTTTGGTGTCTCCACTATGTATCATGAAAATATTTTAGCCATAAATGTGCTAATGCCAAGGTTATTAATATGGAATATTCTTTTGCTTTAGGGGCCAAATGGCAGAGCTATGAAATTGACTGGACATGTTGGATTTGACAGTCTTCCTGACCAGCTGGTCAATAAATCCGTCAACAAAGGATTTTCTTTCAATATCCTATGTATTGGTATGTAAAGGCAACTTTTATTATCAATTGAATTTTACATTGTATGTTTTCTGAAAAAATGCAGTATTCTTAAGTAGCCCATTTTGCTTGTAATGCAGCTGGACAATCAGAACTACAGTAAATTTAATTACAAGGAAACTGAGACATGAAAAGTGTGAGAATTGTTTCACTCAGGTTTTGATTATCCTTAAATGATTTGTAGGATAAAAACTCATTTCTGATTTGGCTGAAGATGAGACAAGTATATTGCTAAATGTACCTTGATTGGCCTGTCTTTGTTAAAGGTTATGCAGATATTCATTATCAATTTATTTGTCAAAGTAGTAGATTATCTTAAATGATTAGAATTGTTGATTTATATACACTAGATTGGCTGTTGTTTTGCTGAAATGACCCTAAGCATTTATTTTGGTGGTACACCTCTCAATATAAAGTTAGATATTAACAAAGATGCAATTTTCAACCTGAGTTGAAGTTTCTATTCAGTTTGTTATGTTTAATTTGTGTGTTTTCATCAAAACTCGATTTAATTAACTCACAGTTTGTAAGGTGTGCTTAACTAGCATCCATGTTCCCTGATCTAGGAGAAACAGGGGTTGGCAAGTCAACATTAATTGATTCCCTGTTCAAGAGAACATTTGATGGTAAGTTGTTCCATTGGCCCTTAACCATGCATTGTTGATTTATTGGAAGTACTGTTAATAGAAGCTTAAAAATGAAAAGCTGATGTTGTACTGCACTTCGTCATTTGAATATACCATTTAGAGTACATGTTGCCTTTGTGTGCAATGCCATTAACATGGCAGTAAAAAGGGTGATTCCTAACACTCCAGACACAAAAGTAGCAGAGAATTCTGCTTAATGTTCAGAGGTTGTTGTCAAAACATTCTGAGAAGACCTCTAGAGAGATATAGAGATTGTTAGACTTGCAGTTGGGAATTTTCATAAGATCACATTTCTCAGCAGAATTTTAAGAATTCTTGTGATCTGAATGTAGCAACGCCTGTACCAATGCTTATCAATTCAAGGTTAGTAACCAGAGGCAAAAATTTGTCTTGCTGGACATTATATTTCAAATAAGAAATGATGTTAAATGCTGGGTGAGCAAGAAAAAACTTACCACTGTTGAAAAAAACTTACCATAGAATCAACAATACAGTATTTCATAGACTTGAATGTTTCAAATTGTAGTTAAGATCTGAAAGAGCAGAGTATTTTGTGCTTTTCTGTCTCACAGGCACTGGAAATATAGGTAAGTTTAACTATACAAAGATCTCGTGGCTGCAAAATGATTGAAAAGGGACTAACGTAGATCATATTAAAGAGGACGCCTCTCACAGATCAATAAAGGAAATGCTCTTGCTCATGATTAAGAGAAATCCACTGTACTTTTATGGCCATGGGACTTAAAATGAAAGGTGAAACGTCCATTGTGTATTATTCTGTGTAAGGAGAGTTCTTACTATTTGATCAGTGTTTTAGGCCCTTTTCGGTCATTTGTAACCATGAAATTTTTTAAAGGTTGATTTTCCCAATACTTCTAGTGCTGTTAAGACAGCGAGAAAGTAACAAAAACACTGCAATCTTTCGGCCTTTAATTGGTATTTGAATCATTCAGATCAATGAAGTATATATTTTGGTTGCTATGAATTTTCAAAATCGGGAACTTTTCTCTGGCTTGCCAGATTCTGTATATGTACATATATTTTCATCTTCTTTGAAGGTGAACCTCATAATCATGAGAATCCAAATGTTCAAATACAAGATGTGACTTATGGTAAGTCTAAATTAGAAAATAGATAGGCTAGTTTGTGGAGTAAGTAAGGGTTACTGTAAGTGAGTTGGTCACTGTATGTCAGATTCTTTTCAGGACAAATTACGATCTCTGGACCAACACAACAAGGATTTTCTAACTTGAGAGTCCTTCGGTATCCAAAGGAGGCAAGTCTGTTTGAGTCCCTAGCTGCCAATTCCTGTGCAATATATACTGTACCCAAAATTTCAAAGTAATAATTATGAAAACTGTCTTGTTTCACTGCTGATAAGTTCAGTTAGATCAGGCAATTTACATGGCTATGTGGATACTGAAGGTTCTCGGCAGAATGCTCTTTTCCAGAATCTGTAAAATGGATTGAAACAACGAGCAAAGTCTCCTTGGTTTTCCTTCCTAAAAATTATGAAATTACATGATTTGGCATATATTTTGTGCTATTGGGAGAATGGGATCCCCTTGGATTTGTTATTCATACCAGAGGAGACTGTTTCATCCTCCCAAGAGGACAGTAGTTAGTAAGTCATGTTTGTAAAGTAAAAATGTTGGGGAAGTTTTGTCGTGATTGAAGTACATTTTTAAGCTTTTTCAAAGTGACTTTCTGGAGAAATTTTTTGTAAAACCAAATCGGAGTGTCCATTTTCAGCCTGGAAAGATTCTAAAGATAATTGGACATGTTGGCTGTTCTGTTAGATTGTGCAAAGTGTCATTGCTCATATATTGGAGCAGTAGCCTTTCAAGCGACCAGTATTTATTCTGACTCACCAGATATATCCAAATGACTGTTGGCAATGAACTATGTTTTTTGATAGATCTGAAAGAGAGCAATGTATCCTTGAAGCTAACGATTGTGGAAACTGTTGGGTTCGGAGATCAAATCAACAAAGAAGACAGGTATGAAGCTTTGCGGATGCTATTATTATGATAATGATTGAAGATAATGGGTTACAGAGAAGACACCATTTGCTACTTTTTCCAACATTTGCATTGAAAATCTTGGTCTTAAGATGTGATCATCAGCAAAATGAGACAATCACAATTTCGTTGTCGTAAACTTTAAATTGCAACTACGAAGTATAGATTTTTTGCAGGTTTTGGCTCCTTTGATTCCTTGTCAGAATGCTTAGTTGCTTGGAAGAAAGATTTAGTTTCAAATTTCTGTATTTCTAACACATAAATGTATTACCAGTCTGTGGCAGTATTTCCCTATATGCCTGTATGATTACGTAATACTGTATGAGTCAAGAAAATTTTACCCATTTGGCGGGCTATGGAGTGAAAAGTACGTGATTGATTAAGAATACTAAGATTTGAATGTATCAGTCAAAGGCAACATGATGAGAAAATGTTGTTCGGTAAAATCACATATCTCTTCTGTTAGAAAAATGCCTGTAAGGGATTCGTATTGGGATTGAAACATTCCACCTTTCATTCTAGTCCACGATCTATGTGGCATTGAAGCTTACATTGTCAGTTTTAGGAATAGAGCGTTAATTTCAATAGCAAGTGGGTAGCAAGTAAACCAGGGGCCAGGATGGAATGTGGAACCCTTCTTCTAAAAAATGCCCCTTCCAGCTTTTTTCTAGTTTCTGGGTCTAAATGATTTGTGATTTTGCCAAAAAAGTTTTCTAATCTAAGTCAGCCGTTGACTGATAGATCAACATTCTAGTTTTGAATATTGGCCTCATACCTCTTATTTCACAACCCACCAAGCGCATGAACTTTTCTTTTGACTCATCGGTATAGTATCAATGGCGAGAAAACGACTTACTTCATGGGAACATACATTTCAAGGTAAAAATTTCCAGCAATAGGATTTGCAGTTTCTTGACTGGATGAGAATCTCTTTTGGTTTCTATTTTGTTAAGAATAGTTTGATGGGTAATATGATTTAGTTGTTTTAATATCAGAAAAGCACCTTGTAGCTTAAAATGCATCGGAAGTAGTTCCTCTTATGGTTTTCCCATGCTCTGCGTTTCCTTAGTCATCTACAATACATTTAAGAAATGATTGTTAATGATTCTTATAGCACAAATGGAATATTGCAATATATTGACAAACAATTTGAAGCATATTTGCAAGAAGAAATGATGATTAAAAGATCTCTTGGTGCATATCATGATACTAGAGTTCATGTCTGCCTTTATTTCATTTCACCAACAGGCCATTCGTAAGTTTAACTACAAAATCTTCGCTCTCCTTACTTTTGGTTAAGCTTAGTTCCACACAAATTTGCACATCTTTGATCAATGATGAACAAGTACATAATTAAAATAAGATATGACCTCTCGGATATGAATTGAATTGATAACGACGTTTTGCGCATAGCCTGTTATCAAGGAGTCGACTTGATAATAGGCTATGCAGAAAATGTCGTGCTTGATTCAATTCATACCAATGTGCTGATATTTGCTGTAGTTACTTTTCTGTCACTGTACAATTGCACCACGTGCAAAAAGAGGATTTGTTCTTTTTGATCAATGCTCACAATGTAGTATCAGTTTAGCTTATGATGTTTTGATAAACTCTTAGCTGGGTAGAAAATGAAGTTTCATTCGGGGGCTTTAGCAGGACCTTGAATACTGTGAATTTACAGCTGAAGTAATGCCAGAATCTTCTACAGAATATTCTCTGTTATCATTTGCTTTTCATTACTATTTACTGAGATACAACCGAGTTCGTCAATTTTGAAGGATGGTAGTACCTAGCATTGGATGAATTTGAATGAATCGAGCTTTGGTTGATAGGAAAAAGACATAAACATCTGTACGATCTTTCTTGTGTTTTTTGGGTACTGATATTCAGGTACATTCGAGTTTACAAAAATTATTTGTTTCCAAGCTTGCTGAAAAAGGGCCTAAAATACTTGATCAAATCATGAGGAATCTTCTCATACTGAACAGTATAATAGCACAGTTTTTTCTCTCGAATGGAATGTCGTCTATGCATTTTTCCCATGGGATCAAAAACTTAAGTATATATATATCTATTTTAAAATCCTTTTTCTACTCATGAGAGTGATTAAATGCCCTTGCGTCTTGTCCTTTGTGAGAGATCCCTAACAACATGATCGAATGTCTTATGCTCCTTTGCAGCTATTTTGCCAAAAGCTGATTTAATCAAAATTAAAATACTACTTTATGCTCATAAAAGTGGGAAAAAAGTAACAAAAAAGGTTCAGTCTTTCTGCTGTCAAGCAAGCTTTGTTTCTTTCTAATCTATTCCTTGCCATAGGTAGTGCGATAATTTCAAAGCCTGAACTCTTTTGCGTAGCTGATATTGAAAAACGTAGTATCTAGTAAATAGGAATTTCTACTAATGGTTATCGAATAATCATTTTCGTTAAAACTAGCGTCAAATGGTATCTCATGAAAGGGGTATAGTCTTTAGCTTGAATGATATGAGGCATACCTCATAAATGTTTGGCAGTTAGCTTCAAATGCTCAATTATCTTTGTCTTAGTTTGTTGTGATCCATCTCAATTGTGGCTGCAACACATTTGTGGCTGCAACACACTGATTTCATAGGAGAGACTCAAACTGTTAATGCGTCGAAGTACAATAGTTGCATGACAAATTTTTGCACATTACAGGTTAAAATCCTTGGATCTGGTCTGCATGAAGAAATTAGATAAGAAGGTAAAAATCTTTTTCATTTCCATAGTGATGCTGCTTATACTTATCTAGCCAAGAAACATATCTTAAAGCGGGACGGTACATATTGAAAGAAGAAAAGTGCCCTTAGCAAGAATTTTCTGTTTTGCTGCTCAGGAAAATAACTTCAGACAAGAAAAGGAACCTTAAGTGCAGTAACATTTTCTTGACGAGAATTTGGGACTTTGCATTGTTCTGTTACAGATCTTTCTAAAAATTGTATATAACGTTGGGTGTGTTTCCTTTTTGCCAGCAAGAATTTCTCAAAAGTTAAAAGAGAAAAATTCTATTCAGAAAATTTATTATCTGAAAGTTTATTTTAAGCAACACCATTAAGATCTTCCTCAGGAAAGAGACCCCACTGATCAGTTGTATGGTTTTGAAATATTTCTTTATCACAAGGTTGAAGTAAGCAAAGAGTGAATGAAATGGTGCTGAAAGGAAAAACAATGATCAAGGAAGCTTCGCTCAAGTGTATGTCTTTTTTTGAGATGCTTGAGGGGTGTTTAAGGATGTCGAAAGCTAGAAATGCATGATATATCCAAGTGCTTCAGCAATCCCACCAGCACGGAAGATTATAGTACGAAATTTGCAGTTGAGTTGATGTCGTTCCATAATATTCTTGCTTTTATTAGGTTAATATAATACCGATCATCGCAAAGGCAGACACTGTTTCAAAGAATGAACTGCAAACTTTCAAGCAAAGGGTTAGTTTGTATTTTGTTATATATTGAGTATCTAAGAAAACTATTATAATGTTTAAAAGGCCTAGATTCGTCCATCATTCCTAACCTTTTGCATTATTGGTCAGCTCCTTAACTGATTGAAGCAACGACATTTTACTCGATTTCTTCAATGATAAATCATTTGCAACAATATTACATTTTGTGCCTTTTTGTCGCCGATGAGGCGGAGAACCCAACTGATCATTTAATGCTTTTATGTTAACTGACGTTATTATTGTCATTCCCTTCCTGGCTTCGTAAATTATCTTGTACCTCTATGCTCGACTGGTGTCCTGCCGTTCAGCATTATCGTCTGTGTTTTCCGGACGTCCAATGTTAAGAACCCACCTCAGTATTTATCAGTAAAAATCGTTTCTGTGTAGCTGTTTAGTGATTTTATATTTAGGTGTAGTTTGTTTTCATGTTCTTCATGCAATGCCCTTATCACGCCCGACAACCCCTTCTGACGTGTGACGTCACATTGAATCCTCGAAGCTGTGGAGGCAAGTGGAGGTCATGTGATTCTTGGGCGCCCTTTTCCTGATTTCATCACGCGTACACACCAAAACATATTTCATTTTTGTAAGATCTGATCATTAACTATGATCTGATATTGAGCGTGTGTAGTAATAAAAACTGTGCAAAAAGTGAAGTTTTTGATGATTTGGAAGCAGAGAAACAAACGCTGTGGCTGCTAGCAGGTAAGCAGATCCTCTTCGATTTCAAAATCTCGCAGGGCCGGAATTGCAACTCAACATTAATCTTTGAATTTCTTATCCATCTGCTGTGATATTCCAAAGATTTTTTGTTTTGTTTGGAAGAACAGGCTTCAGAAACTTAATTTTCTTTTGTTTGGGATATTTTGAAATGAAATACTCATTTTCAAAAAGCGTTTAATCTTTAAGACTCCCTTCAGATTTTTCTTTCGTTCGTAAGACGAAAATTCATGATTTTCGTTCAGGGTTGTTTTCTCGAGAAGTAACGAGTTTATTTGAAAAGCGAACTATCCTTTACCACGCAAAATTTATTTTTCTTCCATTTGATATGGCACTTTGCATCTTTTTGGCTTCCGTTTCAGATCCTTTGAATTAGGCGCGGATCAACTTCGCTTTTCTCGGTCATAAGTTCTCTAATTGATCGATAAGTTGGCATTTTCTGGAACGACATTCATACTTTCTTCCAAAAACCAATTAAATTGTGATTCTGTTGCCTTTTCTGAACTTAGAGTTGCATTCCACCTGAATGTTGAATTCCTGCAATTCCGTTCGTCGAATTTTACCAAAATTTCACTTTTTCATTCAAGGCAAATTTTCTTTCAAACGCTACGTCCTATGAAAAAGAAACCCTTCCTATGCCATGCAAAATTCATTTCTCTTTCTTTTGAGCTAAAGTTTGGTATATTTTTTGTTGTTGTTATGAAACCTATGAAAAAGGCGTGGACCAACTATGAATTTTATACCCATTATTTTGGTTAGGCCAGTCTGTCTCCATCTACATTTTTCAACGATTTCGCAGCTTTCTGCCGCCTTGGCATCCAATTTTTTCGATTTTATCTCACTATATCCATATTTCCATGCAAAAATCACTACTCCAATGAAATTTTGGCTTTATCTTGTTCCTAGGGTTTCTTTCAACTTACACGCCATTCATTTACTTATCGCTTCGTCAAATTTACGGAAATTGATCTGATTCATAAGGAGCTTATTTTCTTGCAGAAATAACAAGTTATAGATCAAAGAAACGTCCTAAGCCACGTAAAAATTATCTGCCTTTTTCGTGATGTAAAATATGACTTGCTTATTTTTGGAGTTTGTGATCCTATCAACTAGGCGCTGGCCAGGTTCATCTCTTGTTCCCTTCATTTTGGTTAGGCCAGCCAGTCTCCGCTCCAACGTTTTATGCTCTCTCACGGCTCAGAAGTGTTCTCTTAGCCTACCGTTCATGTATATATCATCCATCATCTTAGCTGAATATACAATATGAAAACCCTAGATTGTGTAAGTAGTAGTGTCATATTTTTGAAAATTCAGTCCTGTAACAAGAAATTTCTCTTCCCGAAGCGGCTCGTCGACCTGTTTGATGTTGGAAAAGTTGTGCCAAATAAGGGTGTACCAATACCATATATGGGGTTTACCAGACGAGTTTATGACCGGTCTTCAAAAACACTTTATACCCGATCATTTAAACTTTTGGATTGAAAATAAATTTCCTGTGAACAAAATCTCTGATAAATTTGCTACAAGTTTTGCTTAGGTTGGTTGACACAGGCCATGTTGTTCTTTCGCAAAAATCAGGCTAATGTTCGAGAAAAATTATGCTGCTATAGACTTATAGACACACTATTGTCATCAGAACGAGGCTACGGAAGTCGAATGATGGGTTGTCGGGCGTACTTAGGGTGATCATGATCTTATGCTTCCTGGGGTATCGTTCTTGTAGTTTAGATAAGTAGTTCGTCGGTATTGTCGTTACTAATTAGTTTTTATAAATCTTTATATTGAATGAAACAAATCGCTGATGAAATCAGCACCCATGATGGTGTCTGACTGCAGAGGATCGAATGATGGAAACATGTTTATGATTCTTTTGAACTGTTCATTTGACTTTAATTGTGTTAAAAAGAGTATATATGTCACCTTTTGTAGTATCTTTTATCATACAATCAATGATTGCATTATGAAAATATTTTTTTGGCAACGCAAATGCATTTAATTGGACATAGGAAACCTTGTTTTCAACGCATTATGGGATGTTGCAGTTTGCCTGACAGCACTGCTCACTGTGATGAAAATGGTTTTATCTTTGTTCCTTTATGGTATAATTTGCAGGCGGCCGTTAACTTCAATGTCATCAGAAAATGTTTGAATGATGTTCTTCATGTTTGCACTTCATTATCTATGACAAAGGTGCTTTTTGTTATTGGTCTTTCTATTGTTCTACAGATAATGGATGAATTGAATAAGAACTCAGTAGAAATCTACCGTTTTCCAACTGATGATGAAACAGTGGCTGATATCAATAACCAGATGAACGTAAGTTACTATTCATTTATCATAAATTTATAGCATTGACTGGTGTATATGCACAAGAGGCAGGAATAGAGCACCATGATACTCGTTTCATCCTTTGAAACAGGAATCTTCAGCCTCGTTGAAGTGATGAAGCTGCCATACCTCATTGCTCTCCATCCTCTTTCCGTTATCTACTTAGAACTTGCATTAATTCGAGCCCCCTGTCTTATGTAGCAACCATTATTTTGTGTAGCTAGCAAGGTAAGCAAGAGTTTTTGCAGCTATTATTAAGGTTTACAAGTTTGTGCAAACTAGCTTTTGAATAAATAAAGTGAATGCTGTTCTCGATCAGCACGAAATATATCAGGAACGTGACAGAACGTAAGTAAGATAACGGGCAAGTAATCAACCAAACGCAAAACAGAGTTCTAAACCTAAATTATCTTAATTGGGATTATCTTAATTGGGAATTTAGAGTGGGAACTGATCTTTCCTGATGTTCACATTAAATCTGCATTGTTTTGTCTTGAGTTCTGAGAGGAATTTCTTTGGAAGATTTGAAGATTTATAAACTTTATGAAAAATGCAATCCCTGCTTATGATAATTCCCACTTCCTGTCTACCGAATGTCTCAAAAGAATGGTTTTAACAGTTTCTGCGGAGGAACGGATCTTGACTTAAAAGTTGCGATCTCGCATGTTCAGATCGACGATGTAGTTGCAGAGTAACGCATTAAAGCAGGTTAAATCTTTGAGGCAGCCTAAGACAGATGGTAGATGAATTATGCTGCCTCTATTTATGCATAATTTGAAAGTAGTTTGAGTCAGATCAGCCATCATAAGCTTTATTATCAAACGGTTTTTGATCATGTATACTATTGTGTCAAGTTGAGAAAATATGCGGTTAAACTGTAATAGTTCAGAGTGCAACTTGCTGATGCCGGTTTCGTTTGAGTCATGTTGAGCTTGCGAGTTAGTAAAGAATAAATTTCATCTTCATAGCTCAACAAATTTCCACAAAACAATGTATTGTTTAGCTGCCTCAAGAACATCTTACAAACTTACACACATATGTTAACTGCATAATTCAATTACCATCTTTCTGAGTCTGCTGCGGAAAATTTTCCCGTTTAAGTGAATTACTCTGCGTAATTACAGCACATCTAATCTATACCATAAACTAAAATCTGCTTGAAACCAAGGCTCCTTCGCCGGAACTTTTCAAACATATATACTTATTCAGGACACCCAATATGAATGAAAATGGAGGATTTAAGTGAACCTTTTCGACATTTTTACCTCTAAAATCTTTAATAGTGCAATGTAGACGACTCATTTTCGATTTCAGAGCTGCTTCAGTTGATACTTTAAGCTTGAGTGCTATAATGGTTTCCCTTTGGCTGAATTCCCACATGTAATGATCTCATGGTGCGATGCTACATGGCGTTATAAAACCCAATTAGTGCAAGTTTGTAGCGCAAGCATTACATCACCACACTTCATTGCTAAATGGAATGTCTAAAGGACGATGCTTCAAGTGTTAGTTAAGCTTCGTAGTTACCCAGATTGATATCGCGGCTTGAAAAAACATTACGTTTATATATATATAAGGTCTAATAATGATTCACATTTCTGAAGTCACCGTAACGACTAAAGCTTAGTCTCCGTTTTTCAGCATCAGCTTCCATTTGCTGTGGTAGGAAGTCGGGAAGAAGTTGTCATTAATGGTGAAAAGTTCAGAGCACGACAATATCCATGGGGCACTGTTCTTGGTATGTAGTCAACTTTTATTTGAAATGAGTCCGTACACAATATGTATTGAATCATTTTATGATTCCGTGTACTATTCTCACACTCAGTAAAACAGTCTTCACTTAAGCTCATTGGTCGTTGTCTTTTCAGTTTCCACCTCACCAATGAGATCATGGCAGGTCTCGAACACCTTGCTCTTTAACAATCCATGCTCGGTGCCCATCCATGTAAGAAATCTACAGTTGCTCGTGACCGAAATTTATAAAGCAAAGTGCGGTCTGAATAATCCACCATTCATGAAAGAAATTTTCATGCAACGAAATCCTATTAGCTACAGTCTAAGGCATGGCGATGACGCTCAACTGCCTAAAGGTACGAACGACATTCTTTGGAGTTGAGTTCATTGCTTACCTTGGAGATAAACTGTGGCAGAATTGGCGGCAAGAAATAAAACAATCAAGCAACCTTCCTATCTTCAAAGAACAAATGATGTTGGAATGGTGGAAAATGCAACTGTAGGCTTTGCAAAGTATATATCCCGAAAGTTGGGTTTCTAACAGGATAGATTTTTTAACACATTCGTCCTGTGATATTTATTAATAGTTTTATTGTAAATCATGTATATTGTAAATAGTAGTCCTTAATTAGCTGTAAGGTAGCTATATATACTTATTTAATGATAATGATAATAATAAAGATAAATTCTGCTTTCCACCGAAAATTAGCAAAGGCAATTGATCTACTGTTCTGTTGAAAAGATCCCAATCTCTCAAGATACAAGCAAATATATGAGACCTTCTTCGTCTTCAAGGAAACATGTCCTCTTTGAGGAAATTGTTGCAGTTTAGTTTCTGAGAAGCATCCATCAAACAACTTCTAGCTAGTTTTGTGGTGCAACAGTTCAGGAAAGCTGTGTTGTGGGGTGTTTCGATTTGATGGTTTCGAGAAAAATAGCAAAGGGCTATGGAAGTGATTAAAACGCATTTTATGAGTTTTGATAGAAAGCAGCTGTTCAGTATCTTTATAATCTTGTTTCTGAGAATGCCAGTCGTCTCAATTAGGTCATGGATTCTGCTAAGAAAAAGGTGGCCTTACCTCCAGAGCCCTGGGCGACCACCTACCGTTCGTCTTTCATGAAAGTAACCAATGTCAAACCAAGCATCCTTTCTGTATAGTTTCAAGAAAACTATTTAGAAACAGACACTTTTCCTTTCGTAGATTTTGAAAATTATGATACATAAGTTTTAAATACTGTAAATAAGGTTTCATAGTTTTATTTAATTTATAGCTTTTCCTTGGTATATCATACTGTATATGATTGATCTTTTTTTTTACCGGAGGACCCCTTGAAAACTAACTTGTTGAAGGGCAACTCTCCTTAAAAGGATTAAAGATAGAATTTAATGTGAAAACATATTTAATGCATCAATACTATATCGTTTTTAGTGTAGGAAGGGGCAGAGTTATCTGGCCCCGACCAATAACGATACTTGCAGCTCTACAGATCCAACTTGGAAGAAGACAATAGAATAGGCAAAAGCAAACGAAATTGTTACCTTCACTCTCAAAAAGAAAGGGAGTAGCAGTTCCATATCATACCGTACAATTGATCTTGGGCTCATATAACTTAATCACTATGAAGCTTGGCCTTGTCAAGGTGGATTTCTGAGGGGGGGGGGCTATTTCACCTGAACTTATCTTTTGCTCCTCCGTTACTATTGTATTTACCTTTTAGTTGAAAACGAAAATCACTGCGACTTTGTAAAGCTTCGGGAAATGATGTTAAGGTTAGTAGAACAGAGGCGGATCCAGACCGGTGCAAGAGGGGCTCGAGCCCCGGTCAGATTTTCATAGATGTGTCAAAATCCATAAACCATTATCGATTTGTTTCGAAAAATGATCTGCAACATCATTTTGTTCTTCTTATCAACCAAAAAATGTCTTGATTCATCCTAAAATGCGTCTGTTGGTCACGCTGTGTCTTATGAACTTGCAATGATAAGAAGGCAAATTGCGGTAAATTGGGGACCACTCCGTCTAGAAGGACAAAGCTTAGTAATGTTGCTTTTCAATTGGTATACGTCATTTTACCCTGAGCCCCTATGACCCGCATGTTATGCCCGTCGCAAAAACGATTTGGCCAATAAAGTCCATCTTCACTGGTGCTCAACGTCATTTTGACCGGTGCTCAAATGGAATCCACCAATCAAATAGCGGGGCTGACCGGGGCTCAACGTCAAAATGACATCACTCGATCTGCAGGACAATGTTCTTGGATGAGTCAAATGGCTTATTCAGAACTCAAAATGGCTGACTGGCTGCTCAACACTCGCAGGCTCTTGAAGAGAAATACTGCGAAGCAAGTCAATCATCTACTTCGCTGCTGCAAGGGATGCAGTATTAGATAAGAAATTAGAAATAGAGGAGGCAGGCAGTAAATATACAGTCACCAACACACATAATTGATATCTTTCTATGAAACATAAAGTTCTTGTGATGTATGAAGGGGAGGAAGGCGCCAAGCAATCAACACACAGCAAAGATCTGCTGCCTGGACGGTATGAAGATGAGCTTGTCTCGAATTGATTTGACTCGTGTTACGATACGTTGCTATTATCTTATTCCACGCAGCTGAGGTGTTAATCATAAGTTTGCTTGAGATCTTACAGCTTTTCCAGCCAATATTTGTTTGCATATTTACAATGATGATGGAGTATATTTAGGCCTGTTGTGGTATCGATCGTCCGCGTTCATACAAGATAAATTTTCGGAATTCCGTTTTATTGAAATTTGCTTATTAACTTGTTGTTATGGTTTTATCAGCCTTCATCAGTTCATCAACAAATCATACAATATTTCAATGCCTTCTTGCAAAGCAAAAAACAGTCTCCAATCTCAAAACACCAAAAACATGAAACATAAGACCATGAAGTTTCAAGGCTTGGTCTTCCCCTTGATTATACCACCACTGGGGGTTCTCTGCTAAATTTCGGGTAGGGGTATGCTGTCCACAGCACAGTTTCAAAATGGTAGCGTTGGCTACACCAATTTCGTGAAAATTAGGCTTGGCTAGACTAAATTCTACATCAAAAGTGCCTGACGTTTTCTACACAAAAATTGCCCAATGGGCATTCTCTAGACCAAAATCACCAAAACTTTGGGTTTCTCTACAAGAATCACCAAAATCTGACATTTCTTTGAACAAAATTGCCCAATAGCATACTCTTGCCTTGCCCAGACTAAGATTGCCAAGAAGTATACCCTTGGCCAGACGAAAAAGGATACCCTTGTGGGTGGCACAGTTCAGGTATCTGTACTACAGAAGTGCCCTCCTGTGGCTTTTATAACACTGTGCTAATAGATGGGTGTGGCCTTAATTTCCAGTCAACTGAAGGGTGTGGTCACCAAAACTTTTCAAGCCCCGGTCAGATTTTATCCTGGATCCGCCCCTGTTAGAAGAAGTTTTTTTGGAATTAAAAACTGTTATCTTTCTATGCTCTTTTAATTTCTGCATTGACAAGTGTGCGAAGATAAAGCCATACTCCATACTAGAATAATTATTGACTTTCCTGAAGTAAGGCTGGTATGGACCTTGAGCATATTGGTAGAAAAATAGATAGCATTTATTTTATCTTAGCGGCGACAAACGCAGAGTACTAAAGGTTAAGATCTATGGTGTACCGTCACAACTAGTCAGAGTTAAGGGTAGCGATTTAGCGATTAAGACAAACTTTCACTATCCTGCCCTCTACTAGCTCTGCAGGTTTTCAGGGGCGGCTTTCACTTCATTTCTGTAAATTCTCTCGCAAAGGTTCGTTCTCGAGTAATTTGCTGAGAGCCTTTCCTGCATGTGTAGTATCAATACTGTGCGAAAAGTTTGCTGGCTAACAATACTGTACGAAATTTCGCAACTGTCTATGAATATATTCTTTTTCATAGGATCTGCTTCCTTTGGAATTTCCCTGTTCTCTTGTTAGCTTCTTTTTTGACTATGTCGCCAAAAGTTCAACACTTTTGAAAAGTCGATTCATTGATGAATTCACGTATTCTCTTCGAAAGTAAGAGAATTCTTTTGGTAGACTGATTCTTTCATCAATTCACTTAATTGCAAAGAAGGCTGTACAATATTCATTTACATTATAGAACAAATATGGAAGATTTGATTGAAGTTACCCATCGTAAGCACTATGAACTATATCGCAAGTTGAAATTGCAAGAAAAAGGATTTGATGATGGACAAGATAGGTGAGTGCTACTTCGGTTTCCAGCCTTTGTAATTCTAACTTTGAACCTCGAAACAGCTGTAACAGAAACCATTTGGCACATTACTGACAATATTTTGTAATTCTAGCTTACTTTCACGCCACGCCGGTTATTTTAAAAATTGCAAACGGCGTGACAGAAGCAAATATCAGAGACTGTTCACGTGATACTGGAAAGATTTCAAAAGAATACTAAAAGATCTGATGGTACGAATCTCTTCGCATTAGCAGTCTCTTTGCAAGCCCTGCAGCAAGCAGCTTGGATTTTGACAAAAGAAATTATCTTAGCCAGAAACATCATTACCTCGTTTGGAATGCGTTGAAAATAGTAAATCTTCTTTGCTTTCTGGCGTTTACAGGTCGCTATTTTCGAACTGTGCTGCTCAAAGTTCTGTCTTGAAGTTCTGCCTTTTTCAAAATTTGCTTGGAACAAATGTACCGATGTCTTGTGAATGGAAGGCCTATTAGTAACAAGTTCATGGCGTTTCAAATTCCGTTATCGTGTGAACCAGTCCATTTCTTTCTTTCAATTCTTACCCTGACCTCTCATTCCCGGGACATCCCCGGCTATGCACAGAACATATTTCCTTTGCATTTGACTGCCAATTTTTTCCGGCCCCCGGGGCATTTGACAATATAAGGAGTTTCTGCTTAAAACGTGGTAGGGACTGTGAACTTTATCAGTGTCCGGCCTGCGGATATTTGCTACAAAATTTGCCCGCGCCCGGGCCTTTGTCATAAATTTTGTTGACCCACGGGCTGCCCGCAGGTGATATACAGGGTAGGCATTGAACGAGACACAAACACAGCCCTGTCGATCGGCTGATTTTAAAGCATTTTGGGTAATATTATGTTGTTGATAAATGAATCAAATCTTGCACGCGTAATTATCATTTAGCGGAGAATGAGAGAAGCTATCTCGAAACTTACCTGAAAGTCATGGCCTCGCCTATTTTGTGCTTATAACGTGGATTTGTCTCATCAATAATTTAAATGTTAAAAACTTAGTGAAGAGTATCCATTTAGTCTCCAATAGGTTTTAGGCGAAGTGATCATCTAATTGCTTTAAATACTGCAGAATAACATGAGTGCTTTGCAAAGCGCATGCAGAAAGCTCCGCCTGTGCTGAAAAGATCTCTGCTATGCAGAAACTCTGCATGTTGTTGTTAGGATCTCTGTAGTAACCAAACTAGATTACCCAAGTCATCCTCTCATAAATTGCAACATACAACTTGCTTTTATTTACAGTATACAAGAGTCGTATAGACAAAAAAGAGAAGAATATATGCAAGTGTTACAGAAGAAAGAAGAAACTATTAGACAAGCATTTGTACAGAAAGTCAAAGAAAAGGAAAATGAGTTGACGGTAGCTGAACAAGAGGTAAAGGCACTGCCCTCTAAGCTTAAAGGGTCTGTTTTAATTAGCTTGCTCAGCACGTGACATCGCTTCTGTGGCCTTTGTCATCGAAAATGGAAAGAAAAAAGGAGGTCACGTGCAAAGCATGATGGTTGAAACAGACCCATTAAACTTTGCCGTAAGTTGAGCACCAGCGTTGCGGGAAAGATGCTACGAAATACAAGATGATTTTTATGCGAAATACAAATCATTAAAGACTCGATGCTTTATTACATTTTGCACGTAAGGCGGAGTTTAGACGATCAATATTGGGAAAATCAATTTGTCAGTCATGGCACATTCCTGGTTTTGACACCGTTTGTTATTAATATGCCAGATATGAAAAGCAGCTCTTCCCATGTACACCGGTAATGCAGCAAAGTATATGCAGCCAGAAATCGGTGGTTGTGTGTTCCAAATATAAGCTCGTTCCTCCGTCGCACAGATTTCTGGAGCATTTGTGATTATTAAATTTGCGCTCACTAAGTATTTACATACTCGAGTTTATGGTAAGCTTCATTCTTACTATTTTCATTTCTTTCAGTTGAAAGCAAAATTTGAAGACATGCGAATTGCGCAAAATGAAGAAAAGAAAAAGATCGAGGCAATGAGAAAGCAGCTCGTAAGTTTTTAGGGGATTATTGTTTGGGCAAAGTCATACGAGTACATCGAGATGTGGTATGAGCATCACAGACGCAGTCACTAAGTATATCACAAACCAAAAATGCTTTTATGAATGAAGACAACTCAAATACTTCTTCATTAATTTGATTTCTGCGATTGTGTGCTATCGCAGTGCCTTTAAAGTTGTCCAAAATATGTCTTAGTATTTGCATTTGTTGTCGTTAACAATGCGTGTTCTTGCAGGCATACTTGATTCCTATTGTACTTTATGGCTGTATAAGGACCTGTCCTTACATGTTCATGGATATTTTTTGTTTCTGTCATTATTTTTTATCTCATGTGTTTCACTTAATGATGCAAGTTGTTTCTGATCTCTGCTGGGACAGATGGTGACTTTTTGCTCATCATTTTGACCGCCGGTCTCTGTTTTGTTGTCTATCTTTCTTTTGGTTATCCCCTCCTTTTCTAATGAAGGTCGTTGCCCATTTGGCCCAATTTTACTTAGGTGTATAAGTAGATCCCGAGTTATTTTTAGATTATTTTTCATCCAACGAAAACATTGCGTTCAAGTGAATGTTTATGTTTGTGAAAATCTTAGTCGTTTTGAGCGAGAGGTAAAAAAATCCCCATTTGAAGTACCACTGCACCGTGGATATGAAGACGATGGTGGTTGCAAATGTATTATTCAAGGAATGACATTTCAAACGCACCTGGCGCAAACCGGCAACATGTTCTGAAATTATGAGGAATTATCGCGAGAAAGCCCCCTTCTCCCAAGAAACTGCACATGAAAAAGTTACTACAGATGACTATGGAGCGTCGTTTGCGTCTTTTTTACAAATTGACATATTCTTATCCTATACCCTAAATTTCTTTGATATGAGACATATTTTCAGTGGTAATTGTTCTATTTAGTATGGCTTTCATATCATTTTGTATGCCAACTTTCATTTTGAATGGTGTTTTGCATTCAGTATTGCCTTTAGCACGGCATGTCGTGATAAAATGAAATTTAGTATGGCCTATTTATTTCGTATGGTCTATTGCGCAATAGCTACGTTTTGGCGGGAAATTGATCAGCCTTCTCTGGTTTTGGCGGGAAAACTTGAAGCATGCCTGAAGTGTTAGCCTAAACTGTATGGAGTCACATCGTGGACAAAATTGGTGACTTTCATGTCGTGTTGTGAAATGTAGATCATGTCATCAAGCACGATACGATCTAGGCGCAACTTCTTGATTTTACATGGATCGTATCGTCATCTTACGACTCAAGGTGACTGTTTTTACCGCTCGAGCCTCGATCTAGGAAATCATTCACCATATTACCATATTGTAGTGATTGGAAGTTCATCGTTGATGATTCGTAAATGGTGTCGGCAATCATTGATCAGTGATGTGAGTGATGGCCGATGACATTTAAAAGTCTTGGACATTGTTGTTGTTGTTGTTATGACATTACACCGAAGCTTATGACGATGACGCCCCTGGCACATGTGCCGTGCACAATTGCTTCTTCTTGTGCAGAAGTTCTTGCATAACCTCTAATTTTAGTTCAGGTGCACACAAGACATACCATTCCTTAGTCACCTAATTTTGTGATGCATACAGTAAGGGTTCACAGTGTAAACTTTTTTATAAAATCCCCTGCACTTTCTTTTAGGTTTTCATCATCATTTTCAGCTAATTTCTTAGCATAAATGTGTCTTATAGGGTTCCAATCTTCATAAAATGAAATAACCTAATCCTAGCCATGATTTTATTATATGTCAGTCTTGACAAAGTTAGGATGAAATTATGCAACATTTGGTTTTAAATCATCGAAAAAATCTCGTAGTTCCAAATTGGCGTCTCCGTAGTAAAACTTTAAAGTAATACTATTAAGTCGAAAATGCTTGATTCTTGCTCTTGGGTAGGCCTGGTGGCATCCATCTTGTTTGGGCTATGTGACGGCACTGATCAATTTTCCCGCCAAAACGTAGCTATTGCGCAATAGACCATACGAAATGGACAGGCCGTTCAGAACCAGGGTTTTATGATGTATTGCGCATACTAAAGTTACATTTAATATGATGTATTGCGCAATAGGCCAAACGAAATAAATAGGCCATACTAAATTTCATTTTGTCACGACATACTGTGCTAAAGGCAATACTGAATGCAAAACACCATTCGAAATGAAAGTTGGCATACAAAATGATATGAAAGCCATACTAAATAGAGCTGAAAATATGTCTCATATCAAAGAAATTTAGGGTATAGAAGAAGAATATGTCAATTTGTAATAAAGACGCAAACGACGCTCCATACATGGCTGGGCATACAACCCTCTGCTACAGAATAAAGTAAACCCCGCAAACAAGGATATTGCAAAATAAGAACAGAATGATTGCATGGAAAAAAGGCACCCAACGGTAAAAACCAATGACTGTTTTCAATGTTTTTATGAGCTGGAACACTTGATAAAGAAAACTTAATCACAACAGTTTTGCAAAGTTCCTTGTTTTTGATAACTGAACACCTTAAAACTATTTTCAAGAGTAAGAAAATTGTTTGATTTGGCTGTGTGATTAAACTGCTTTATCAACGACAAAATACCACCATATCTTGCAACATTCATATCCAGTCATCCCACTCCCGAATTTACTTTAAATACCTTTTGTATATCATCATCATCATCATCATCATCATCATCATCATCATCACCATTATCATCATCATCATCTTCATCATCATCATCATCATCATCGTCATCATCATCATCATCATCATCATCATCATCATCATCATCACCATCACCATCACCATCACCATCACCATCATCATCATCATCATCATCATCTTTATCTTTATCATCATCATCATCATCATCATCATCATCATCATCATCATCATCATCATCATCATCATCATCATCATCATCATCATCATCATCATCATCATCATCATCATCATCATCATCATCATCATCATTATTTACGCTTTCCGTCTACGACGACATTGCGCGGTCCACTATAAGTCTCCAAATATGACTATTTTGTGCCATCCTTTCATGTTCTTTTACTTGTATTGTGTTGAAACTAACAAGGGCAGATTTTGTTTTGAACGAATCAGAACGTTTGTTTACATCTGGTCTATTAACCAATCACACTACGCAACCTAACGTCACGTGGCGCACTGTGATTTCACGTAATATTGGAAGCTGTGGGGATAAATACCAAAATACCCTCTCCCCAAAACGTGTGGCGTGCAAGTGGATTTTAGACCAATCATAAATATTTTTCGATTTTCTGAGAGAATACAAGCTTTTCTAAACTTCTGTCACTTAAATTTTTGATATTCAACTTTGATAGAGAGAAATTTGAGTTTGAAAAACGCCTTAAAATTACGGTAATGACCGGCGCTCTAGGTCCAGCAGAAAGATATTTCCTTGACCGACTCTTCAGGCTTATGCAAAAAGGCAAAGAATATTGGTTCGTAGACGACTCCATAAATATCTGTATGAAATTTTTGGTGCTGAGCAATCATCAAAAGGGGCAGTATCTCTTACGACACTGAGAGGGTTATCTGAAGCACTACAGTCATACGAAGAGCCAAATTCCTGAAGTAAACTCAACAAGAAACCCCTACCAATAAGTCACAAACAAAATGTTAAAGGTCAGATAAAGGCAAAAGAAATTTTTATTGATTTCGATCATTTACGGCCTGGAGATCTCAAAATTTCAAACGAAATTTCGATATGAGTTCTGGAACCTATCGAAATCGCCTGTCGAATTCCGTTTTTCAGTCAAATTTTCCAAAAAAACCGCGCGAGCAAAAGAGCCTGGATCTAGCAGATGCGTGACGTGGAATGAGTCGATCGAGTCATTGCAAAGCTGTGAGGGAATGGAGGAGTCTGTTTGCACTCACCGATTGTCAAGTCACGAAAGTTAGAAATGACTACTTATTTTAACTATCTCAAACAAAAAACGCCGAGAAAGTAGGTAGTTTATCGTCGTAGCACGTCAGCTTGTGCAGAGAAGAATATATATTCCGAACTTTGGCGCGGACAGACTTGTCGCAGCAGTGAGCTGTGGACTGACTTGGAGAGGGAACCGGTACGACTTGCAACAACGAAAACATTGGGGGTCTGCACAAGATATTTCAATCCTAACGACTTTAAACATTCATTGGCTGCTACAAGTGCATTAGCTGGCTTCCAGAGCACCTTTCTGAGAACTCTTCGACGTGCAAAACATGAAATAATAGTTGAAATCGAATGATGCACTCACCCACTCTTCGAACATGATGACATCGGATTTTGCCATATCAGGACTAGGCCATGTTATCACATTCATGGATAAGGTAAGGGCAAGTTCTTTCTCCACATTTATGTTTCCGTTTCTTCGATAGCTCTTTGGTTCTTTGCAAACTTTTTAGGTGGCCAGTGGTGCCTCTTACAATATATTTTGTATTTACAGACTATTCGTGAAGCCACGCAAATGTGCCTTCGATAGGCTCTTGTCGGTCTAATGAGGAGGAAGAATCCCAACACTGGGGAGATCAAGGCTTGTTTTTCCGTAGTCTTTTGAAACAACATAATAGTTAAATGTTTGATCAATACCATGGTTTGACCCAGCCATTCACAGCTAAAGACAATCAATATTCAATTACTAATTTGCATTAAAATAATTCAAATGATGTTTTTATGTTTCCATTTCAGAGTCGGTCCCACTTGAGGAGAGCAGAACACAGGAAGCTTGGTCTGACTGTGTTCAATTCATTCTTCTGCATCGAGGGGAAACTATGAGGGTGTGGAGCTCAATACTAGACCTTTGGAAATATCAGAGAAGCTATTGGCCGCCATCCAAAATTTATTTTGTTTACTGTTCGATGTGTATCTGCCACGTGGCTTGTGTTCTTCACGGTTACTTCTTCAAGTGCCTTGGGCCTCTCAAGTGATGGATTTCTTATGACTCATTCCACGTCATGACTTAGCTAGTTCCAGGCCTCTATCATCACGCGGTTTTTTGAAGGAGTGCCCTTTTTCAAAACCCCCAAACTTATCCTTTTGCATCGCAAAGCTAAAAAATTTTATTGCCATCGGATTCCCCATAGTTTGAAATTATGAATATAAAAAAATCGCATTTGCCTTTATCTGACCTTTAAGTCACAAAGTACTCACAAATTATTCAGTTTCTATGATGATCCAAAACTGGATAAGTCCAAAATTTGATAGGCTGCATGTGAACAAACGAATTTAGCAAGAATGCATTGATTATTTCCACAAGTTTGAACAGCAAAATCTTGAAGAATCTACAGTGGCGATGAAATATCTACTCCACTCACATTCTGATCTGTAACAGCTTAAAACTGGTTATTATGTCTGAAAAATAGCATTTTTTGCACAACTAAGTCGATCTCTTTTCCTTAGATAATTCTTTTTCAGTTGATTGAAGGAAAGTTGGGAAATAGACAACAGCATGGATTTTGATGAAGGGGTCAGGTCAACTGAAATGTGCAACTCATTTATTCTCTTTCCCTTCACTTGACCTGAACCCATCATCAAAATCCATGCCATTGTCTATTTCCCGACTTTCTCTCAATCAACCAAAAAATAATTATCTAAGGACAAGAGATTGACTTATTTGTGCAAAAAATGCTATTTTTCAGACAAAATAACCAGTTTTAAGCTGTTACAGATCAGAATGTGAGTGGAGTAGACATTTCATCGCCACTGTGGCGCGTTCAAGATTTTGCTGTTAAAACTTGTGGAAATAATCAATGCATTCTTGCTAAATTCGTTTGTGCACATGCAGCCTATCAAATTTTGGACTTATCCAGTTTTGGATCATCATAGAAACTGAATAATTTGTGAGTACTTTGTGACTTAACATTTTGTTTATGACATTATTGGTAATGGTTTCTTGTTGAGTTTACTTCAGGAATTTGGCTCTTCGTATGACTGTAGTGCTTCAGATAACCCTCTCAGTGTCGTGAGAGATACTGTCCCTTTGATCATTGTTCAGCACCAAAAATTTCATGCAGATATTTATGGAGTCGTCTACGAACCAATATTCTTTGCCTTTTTGCATAAGCCTGAAGAGTCGGTCAAGGAAATATCTTTCTGCTGGACCTAGAGCCCTAGTCATTTTCGTAATTTTAAGGTGATTTTCAAACCCAAATTTCTCTCGATGAAAGTTGAATATCAAAAATTTAAGTGACAGAAGTTTAGAAAAGCTTGTATTCTCTCAGAAAATCGAAAAATATTTATGATTAGTCTAAAATCCACTTGCACGCCACACGTTTTGAGGAGAGGGTATTTTGGTATTTATCCCCACAGCTTCCAATTTTGCGTGAAATCACAGTGCGTCACGTGACGTTAGATTGCGTAGTGTGATTGGTTAATCGGCCAGATGTAAACAAACGTTCTGATTGGTTCAAAACAAAATCTGCCCTTGTTGTTGAAACTACCATCTTTGTTGTTTTTTATTAATGTCTTAAATTCAACCTTTTCCAAATCTTTTCCTATTTGCTTAATCCATGTTAATTTTTGCCCGCCCTTTGGTTTTTTGCAGGGGTTCTTTGCTTCTTCTAATGACTTTCATGCTGCAGTGTCTTCTGGTAATCTTAAAAGATGACCATACCTTGTCAACCTTCTTCGCTTTACAGTTTGGCTGCATGGATTTGAATTTGTCTCCTTATAGAGTTTATCATTACTGACTTTGTATCGCCAATTTAGATTCAAAACTTTTCTCATCAGTTTTCTTTGAAATGTATCAATGATCTCTTCGTGTTTTTTGGTTAAAGTCCATAATTCACAGTTGTATGTGAATATACTTTCAATCTGGCGTTTAACTATTCTGAGTTTGCTTTGTTTTGATGTTTTCATATTGTCAAAAATGTATTTTAATTGGTCGTATGTATGTATTTGTGGCAAGTATTTTTCTTCTATATATGTCTTTATCCGTATCTAGGAAACTGCCCAAGTATTTACAGTTTTTCCAGGTTTCCTCTCCACCTCTTTTGATAACATATTCTTCAAATTTTCTTTCATTTATCTGCAGGTTTTTCTCTTTCAATGTTGATGATACTACTTTCTTCAAGTCCTCTTTCAATACTTCCACGTTTGTTATCCAACTGATATCAGCTGCATATTGTTGATTTATTACGACTTTGTGGTCAGCACCACTTCTCAGTTCCTCGGTGCTGTTGTTTTGGAGAATTGGTTTCAGTGCTTCTGCCAGATAGACTATGAAAAATATGGGACTCAGACAGTCACCTTGGGAATACCAATATTTGTGTAGTTGCCGTTCCCTAATTCATTTCCAATATTTACTTTCAGTTTAACACTTTCTACTAATATTTTCATCATGTGTAATTCGTCATGATCTAATACTTCTCTTAATATATTGAATAGTTCATGTCTTCTAACCGTATCAGAGGGTTTTGGCATGTCAAAAAGTAGTAGCATGATTTCGTAATTTTCTGGTACGATTGCTCTCTCTGCTAGGATCTTCATGCTAAATACCAACTACGTCGTACTACGTCCCTGCTGGTACGAAGTTCATACCTTTTGCATAGCTGTATATTCGTGTTAGTTCGAAATGTCCTTATGATAAGAAGCACACCCTGAAAACATTATATGAACCACATTCTTATCAAACCTTGTCATTCTGTTTCGTTAGAAAAGTACGCTCTTGTTTGCGGGGTTCTACTGTACTCTGGTTGTCTCAACTTCGGTCATGAAGGTTATTCAGCTGGTCTGATATGTAACAGGTCTCCTATTCATTGCTGATTTTGTCTTTCAGGAAGAAGATGCCATAGAGTTTGACACAAAGAAACAAGAATTTGCGGCCCAGATGGCGAAAGCAGCCATGAAAAAGAAGGGGAAATAAACACAAGACAATACTTTTCTGCCTACCTGTCAATACTAAATTATTAACGTCATAATCGACAATAACATTTTATACATTGCCATTATTGTTACCAACCCTCTAGGTAAAGTCACAGATATGTTACTCAGGGCTGATGTACCTCCAACTGCCTCTATGAAATTCATTTATAGGATCAATGTGATGCACGAAATAGATCTCGGTCTTGCTTGCTTGTGTAAGTCCGCATTTCCATCAGGTGCAATTAAGTGCTCACTATCCTGCGAGCTAATTTGAATGACTGTCTCAAAAGCAACCTCATTCATGAATGATTTCAAAGTTAACTTGTTTCGTCAAAACTTAATAGCCCTTCCCTTATATAGCCTAAAGTATGCATTATATATTCTTAAGTTAGTAGTGCTCTGCCTGCAACGCCATGAAATAGCCAGCACTCCTTGAAAATGTCTGGCTCTTTAAAGGCAGTTTGTCACGCATGTGATTGGCCGCAACAAAGTCAGTACTCAGCACAACAATGTCTTGTAAATCTGTGCGTTTGGAATGAAGGAGGGCTGATCGTCATTTCGTTCAACAACAGACATAAAACGCCATTAGGATCAGTAGCCATTCAATTCTCCTATTTTTGTATTGTCCTTATCACCCAATCAGATGCGGGACAGACTGCTGTAATCTGAAAGCGGCAAGTATAAGTTCGAATTTCTCGCACTGGTTGAGGCCAGTCAACAAGCATTTTACTGGATAGAAAAACGTAACCTAATGTGAATATTTTCTCGAAATTTTTATCAGGTTTCCTTTAGTTAAACCTTTCTTGACAACAACGTTAATGGCTTCTGTCGGTTGTTGCTCTGATAGCATTTGCTGCGTTTTCACGTGAAACATTCCTGTATGCATTTTTTGGTATAAAAATCGCTGCTTTCAATCAAGGCTGCGTGCAAACTCTACAGCTAGGCAATGCAGAGGTGGGAAAGGACAAGAAAGCTGACTTGTTGGGGATACGAACAAGCTAAGTTGCGAGCTTCGAGGAATCCCCCAAAGAGGGCTCAAGATCGCATGCGCACTAACGATTTACTTCAATGATGTAATATGCAAATTAGGTTGACCGTTGAGAACAAGAACGAAAACAATACTATCGATGCGCGTGAAAGTGCGAGCCTCAGCGTTGATTCACTATCAACAAAGCTGAAACACAATGTTACAAAACAAAAGGGTCAGTACTTCGTCTGCCAAATAATGACTATAGAGCCTGCACGCAAGCTACCAAAACCATGTCTGAATCGAAATATTCAATCAATAATGCAGCTTTCTCTCGAGAAACTTACTACTTCAACATTTTATAGCTAAAGTATCAATCAAATAGTAAATTTTTAGACATATATATGATAACAGTTGATAATTTTTGCCAGTGAAATTTTCGTTCCATTTTTTGTTCAAAGAAGTAATTCTGCTTTTAAACCTTTTTAAAAATAAGCACCCTTGATCTGAACGAAGTTCCAATATGCCGTCCCGACTTTAGGTCGAGGGCAAAGAGTTACTCCCTTGGCAATGATGGTAATATCTGAACTTAATGTCGTCTGATGCTCCAATCCCCACTGATTTCAAAGCTGAAAACAATTTCATGTTGTTTTTGTGCAAAAGTTTTAACATTCTTTTGGGAACAGTACTTTGTTCTTGAATTCAAATTCTATGTCGAAAAGACTATTATGACTTTGAGAGCTTTCGATGGAGCTATAACGGAAGACGAATGTACGAAAGGTGTTGATCCTGAACAAAAAGTAATGTTGAACATTTGAGACAGAATTCAGATTGGTAGTGTCTTTAGAAATGATTCACCAACCTGCAAAGTGATCCAATAGCAGTGGAACTATTTGAAGATACCATGAGAAAGTCAGCATTATCCAATCAAAGTTATTTGCTTCATGTTTAATTATCACGAATCATACAGTAGCATTGCCTACCACTTTAACAAATGGACGCGATAATTAATGGAAATTTTTTTCAAGATTTCATGATATAATGCTATGGAAATCCCGATTTTCGTTTTAACAACAAAATTTAAAAACTCGTTATCTTCGCGTATTTCGTTCCCTGTCGACGCAAATTCACAGAAGAGATAACACAACATCAATTCTACGAGCGAAAGTGGGCCAACTTAAATGGTGAGTTCATGAAATTTCGTTTGTCCAACTTTTCACATGCTAAGGTTTTACAAAATATCCATACAAAATATCCATATATCTTATTCAGAACTAAAACTGAAAATAGTTCAACAGTGTTTAATGGAAAAATTACACCCTAACAATTCTGAAGTCAACTTTCTCGCAAAATCAAAAGTTTAAAACACGTCAAAATCATGGCTCAATGCTGAATACATGAAAATTGCTCCAAGCCCAAGTTTGAACGGCTAAACCAGGGCCAAAGGGCTAAATCCAGGGCCAAAAACATCGAAGGAATTTTGAGGAATGTCCATGCGGAGCAGATAGTTGAGTTAGAATAATTTCATGTTAAAAACAAACCAATTCATCCACAGGAAGATGAAAGTCACAGCTATATTCTGTAGCTCGATCGGCTTGTAGAATGTCATTTCAAACCCAACCAGAATCTACCCTCTTATCCATAACTTTATAACTTTAACTTTATCCATAAAGTTAGGCCAGGACTGTTTAAATCACTGACTCCGAGTAGGCATCTGAATCAAATAAATAATTGGCATTTTCGGCGAGATACCTGAAAGAACAACAAATATCCAATTCAAAATACTCCGAGTAAACAAATGTAAACATTCCTTCTAGATATTGCGGGTGACGCAAAAATCTACCTATTGAGACAGATCAATTCAAGCAGTGGTTCACTGCACAAAGCTCAACTTAGGAGGATGTGTTTGATAGGTAACAGTTCTGAAAACGTTAGACTTGGCGGAATCGGAATTCGTGTTAGAGTGACCCCGAATTCCACAACGGCGGTTTGGTAGGTTTGGAAGGACACTTAGCTCCGAAAGGTAGAAGGTTGGCAGACAGAAAAATTCTCGTCTTCATTTGTGGAACTCTGAAAACGAGATAAATTTGCATGCGCTGCTACTGTAATCGGTAAGTTTAATCTTTGTTGCCAAGCACCAGACTCGCAATCGTGCTGTTTACTTGGAGAGCCCGTTTTCGTCGATCTGAATCTGAAATCTGCCATTTTGAGGAATTTTGTGTTTGACTGGGAAATGCGTTTCCAGCTCTGCAATGTCTTACTGATTTCAGAAAAAGACCATTTCACAATGACGTCAGTTCTTCTGAAATTCATTCTGGAACATCATTTGCCTCGATGCGACGTGGATCTGAATCTCAAAAGGGTGCATTGCTCTTAGCAACGTATAGGATAGTTTTATACCTGCAACTGAAACATAACAGATCTGGCACAGATTTGTTGCTGTATGGGGAATCTCAACATTTTCTCCAGTTGATTTAGATTGTGAAAAATAGGTCTACTGAATAGGTTTGGAGCTACCAGTCAAACACACCCTTAGATCAAGATTTGCCTTTCATAGCCAGAACCAGGTGACGTCATGTCTATGTCTGCTATGGACGGCGCAGAATGTTGTATTGTATTTATTTACTTTAAATTGACATTGATGTGAAAAAGAGACCAAGGTGGTTAATAACAATATACTGAAAAAACTCTATTCATTGCCTCTCCAACAAGCCCCTTCGCACTAAGCTAAAACTTGAAATGAGTTGCATCTCTAATAAGCCCCTCCCCAATTTATGCCCAAGACCAGAAGTTACCAAAGGTTTTCCATTTCTTTAGCTAAATGACCTTGCATGTTGATTTTCATATGGCTTGCAGTAAAAGCTATGTAGAGATTGGGCACTGAAATAAATGCTGATTCTGCAAAATGTGAGCCAGCCTACAGACTTTACTATTGTGGAAGATGCACACAAGAACAAAATTTGAGGTAAAGAGCAAAAAGGTATCATTCATATTAGTGTCATTTGACTTTTTGAATAAGTCCTCTCTCTGGCTTCTCCGAGATTGAATAAGCCCCTGGAGGTTCACTAGAGCTTCTACGAGGTATGTGACTCCTGCGCGGAGAAAGCGTGCTGGCATTGCCAGCCTAACGGGTAAATGACATAAGACAGATCAGGTTACCTTCGTATTCGCAAACCATAATTAAGCATTCGACAGCCTGCCCATCCAACTTTGAACGGATTATCAATGGCAAAAAAAAACTATCGCAGTGCCAGAATTGCAACGGACGCTTTCACTGGTCTGCCTATGTTTCGCGTAAAAAACTTATTAGAGCTGAGGTAAAGTTGAAAACTAAATAACCTTATCTTAAAATGAATTCGGTTAAGGCAGTTGATTGCCGAGGTCGTAAAATTTACCGCTCATTTCAGCAGCAAATAGTTTGAACTAAAAACGATATGTGTGAGTTATCTTATCTTATTTCGAAAAACTACAATGATAATAGCTTCTAAATACATGAAATAAGAGAAGCTAATCAATTTCGAAAATACCAAAACAAATCCCAAAACATATTGTTGCGTTGGGCAAGGATGCAACTTCCAATTAAGATTTGAGAAAAGGTTAGCCTGCGCGCAGCCTCAACACTTCCTCCGCGGAAGTATACTTCCGCGGAGGAGGAGTGTTGAGGCTGCGCGCAGGCTAGAAAAGGTACACTGCCATGCGGCGTCTGACAGTCTACAGCCTTTACACTTCCAGATTTTGAAGAGCAATTTTCAAAATCATAGTACTGAAGTCGAGCTTTTCATGGCTTCTATGGGCCTCTGGCTGTTGGGTATTCATGCAATTGTTTCATTTTTTTGGTCTGGTTAACAGTTGCAACCGCTATTTCTTCATTTGTTACCATTAGGAAGAATATACGAGCAATTTTGTCAATTTTCTTGCAAATTTCTTATGCGAATCCGTTGTCATTCATGGCCATATTCACTCACGAAGTAGATGATATAGCTAGTGCTTGTGATGCGTCATGCATATGACTGAGTGAATAGATTACTAATTGACCAATATGATAAACAGTTGTGCCAATATTGGGTTTTAGTACCTTGTGCCAACTTACTTTAAAAACATTTCCAAGTACTCAACCAGCATGCTCAGCTTCTTGCGATCAAGATCAGTCCGAGATAGAAGGGATGGCAGTTTCACTGTTGAAAAAGAATACAATTAGGCTTACAATAAAGTCCCGCCTTTAAGAAACTGCATCATAAGAAACCCAGGCCTGATTTGGCTGAATGAAATCCCTCTTACAAGAAACTATCCTGGCTGATTCATGCCCAGTTTCTTATACAAAGGTACATAGCAATATTATAAGGCATATATTTGAATATGTCTCTAGTAGGTCTTAATTTTCTAGAAACAAGAAAAGAAGCGTTTCAAGCCCCAATTCTTATAATTTCAAGAAACCTTCAGCACTGGCTCAAAACATTGAATCCTCACACAACAGTGGACATTTCAAAAAGGTTTCTTAACAATTTTGACAGCTGTTTTGAGTATAAAAGTGTTTCTTATATCATGGTATACACACCCTGTTTTGAAGAAGTATATCTTGGCATAAGAAACCAGTCAGGCAGTCTTTGTGTAACGAGTTTCTTAAATGTGGGACTTTATTGTATTAAGATACATTCAAAATCTTGGGTACCTAAGTGATGCATCAAAACTGTTCTGGCGTTTCAAAAATAATCATAGCTGATTGAAAATCACCTGATATCAGAAAGTGAAGCATTGATGTGATTTTTCTCGCATTTTTATGAGCAAGGCAAACACTGGCCAGTTCAGTTTGAGGAAACTTCACATGGCTGAAAAATAACCTACAAAGACTCCATCAAATCGTAAGTTATCGCTGACACAGAACAACACGCAATGACATTTAATCTCTCTCAGGTGTTATACGAAAATGAATTTTCAACGAATGCTACAGCATCCCGTGGCAATAAGCCCAAAACCTGTGACCAATGTACATGTGCTTTTCTGTGTAACAAATTTCTTTACGATTTAACCAAGATTTTTGAAAGGTTTGTTAATCCGTCGGGTCGCAATATTGTATCTACACTGCTGAGAAGATCACGTCTGTCTTCATCGTAAGCATTGCAGAGCAGCAAAAAGTGTTCCGTATCCTCAATACCAACATTTATCGGGCACAAGCTGTGTTAAAACTGATAAACCGTTTGGGGCGTGAATGTTGTAGACTTTTTTTGAAGGTGGACGTATGAGTGCTAACAGTCGTTTCTTCAAAACATTTACTGAGCAGGATTGTTTGATCACAGGCTCAAGCTTCTCCCATTCCCAAAAGCAGTTACGATAGAAGCTGGATTTGAATCTGCCCATTCTCACAAGTATTTGCCCTATTGCAGCTCTTCTGCAAAGACTGTGATCAGATTCCTGCGCTGAGGTACAGAACTCCTTGTGTAACTCGAAGTGACATCATTTATGATCTTATACCGGGTCTCCCAAAAAAGTATACGGATTTCGACGACCCTAGCGATAAGAATATAGCGTGAATCAACCCAAAATGATTTTCAAAACATACCTCGATAGCTAACTTGAACATAGATACCTCGTTTGTTGATATCGGTGCGTTGAGAGTGAAGATATTGGTCATATTGTAAGTGAGCGTGTGGCCGAGTGGTTAAGGCGTCTGACTCGTAAACCAAAGGTCAGAACGGCCGTAGGATCAAATCCCACGCTGGACAGTTTGGTCGCTGTCCGTAACACTAGCCCGGGTCGACCAGAGCCATGTGAGGGAAATATGGTAGCTGCGGCGGGTAGCCGCGGCGGACTGATGGTAAAACATCCGTGGCCCCTGCTGGAAATAAGTCTCTCAGACTTTCGCGGGCTAGCCACGTTAAATATAAATACCTACCTACCTACCTACCTTCAAGGGAAAAATTTGCCTCCACCTCCAAACCAGAGCTTTGACGTTTTTGCCTAAGCAAATTGATGCACAGTGAATAAAATAAAAAATTTAAAGATGGCACAACAGATGCGTTCAAAAAGATACAGCCCACGTGAGACTTTTCTTCAAGGGAGTTCCGAAATCAGCTTCAGTCATCTCAATATTATATCGAAAATTTAATTTAAACGTACTATTCATCGGTGAAAGTACTCCCTTGAGAATCAACGCACTTTTGAAATCGTTGAATAGTTCCTTAGAAAGAATCTTTATCAGATCTCTCGAGATCAGATTGATCATAACGTATCTTAAAATTCCCTGCGGACAACTTTTTGCACCCAAAGATCTCCGGACCTTCTTGTCTTGACACCCGGGAGATCTCATAACAAATTCTTTTCGGGGAATGATTCGACGGTTCCAAGAGTGTGTTGATACTCAAGGGAGTACTTTCACCGATGAACAGTATGTGTAAAATAGATTGTCGATATTGAGAGATGAATGAAACTGATTTCGCAGCTCCCTTGATGATAAGTCTCACATAAGCTGTATTTTGTAAAACAGATCTGTTATGCCGTCTTCAAAGTTTGTTGATTTTATTCACCGTGCTTTAAGAATTTGCTTAGGCCAAAACGTCAAAGCTCTGGTTTGGAGGTGGAGGCAAATTTGTCCTTTGAAGACTAATATCTTCATTCTCAACGCACCGATATCAACAAACGAGGTATCCATGTTCAAGTTAGCTATCGAGGTGTGTTCTGAAAATCATTTTGGATTGATTCACGCTATATTCTAGTCGCTAGGGTCGACCAAGTCTGTATGCTTTTTGGGACACCCGGTAGAAAAGATTTTATGGAATGCGATACATTATGTCACCATAATCCAGGTGAGGTCGAACATAGAGCTTATAAATCTCGTTAAGCGTATGTCGTGGCAAATAAGCCTGACGGAAATTTTTAAGTCTGAATCTCGTCTCGTCAATGCCACAGCTTTCCAACAAACATATACCACACTGATTTAGCAGGGTAGGGCGAAAACAACTTTGCCACTGGTGTCTTGCATAATCCAGTAGGAGAATAAAAGTTTTAAGAAGTAAAGTTGCTTTACAAACTTCAAAATAAATACAGAAGGGGTATGAACGGAATACTTACCGAACAGCCGCAACAAATGCTCTGCACCATAAATTTCCGCCGGGCATTTAGCATCCGGATGACTTAATGGGAAGGGAATGAGAGAAGATTCCTGATGATGTGCTTCGTCCTTGGAAAGGTCCTGAAAAAGAACGGCATTTTAGATCCATTTGCATTGTACAGATAGAACATTGGATCGGTAACAACAGTGTTACGATTCAGTCTCCCGTTTAGACTGTTCCCGCTAATTTGCAACATTTTTCTCCTTCATGTTTACTGACGGCCTGTTCATATGGAGCGATCCAACTCACTTACTAGACTGGCTCGGTAGGTGACACACGGAGAAAATTCCAGCCTGCTTGCCGAGACAGGTGTTAAAATGAGACATGCCCCACTGTCTACATAAGCAGCGCATGAGCAATCTAGACGTTTCGTTTCGGTAGCCGACATGAGTGTTCATTTGGGAAAATTTTCATCTTACCGACAGAGATCTCGCCAGTACTGCAGTGAGATGTTGCTAAGGGGGGCCAGCCCGCATGCTCATATGAACAGAAGCAATATTTTCATAGGAATTTGGGGTTAGGTGTGATCTCGGCAAAGAGCTTCAGCCTGGTAAGCGGGCTGGCTCGTCTCCATAAGAACAGGCCCCCAAAAATTTAATTCTAGAGCAGTGTAAACGCTCTTGAAAGGTAACAACTTCGTACCGAATCAAAACTATACCAAAGCAGTAGAAACATTGTCTTAGAATGGAAGTTAAACAAAACTTAGAAGAACAATCCATAGAATTTCCAGTCTCGCAAAATAACTTGGCTTTATATTTTGTGTTTTATGAAAAAACTAGCGAGAGACCCACAAAAAGGTGACCCAAGGAAATCTATTATAGAAAGAAAATTAAGGTGCTGTTCCTTTACCGAAAAGACTAACCTACGTTATGAGTATTTTACGCAATTTTTTTGGCAGAAGGAGTTTGTTATAAAGGGCTTGCTTGATCTCTTCAAAAAGTCGTCAAAAACAGAGGATCCATTTAAAGCCATTTCAGATCTTCAAACCAACGGACAGCAGGAATATTTTGGTACCTAGCGACTATAATCTTTCTTATGGACACATTCATATGAGTTTCCTACTCCCATGGTGAAATGAAGCACGTTCCTCGTTGTTTTGAAGATCTGAAATGGTTTTAAATCGATCCCTCTTTTGATGAATTTTGAGAAATCAAGCAAGCCCTTTTCCACAAAATCCTCAAGCCGGGAAATTTACTATGCTGAAAAAAGTGCGAAAAACATTTATAACACAGGCTAGTTTTGCTTTCACTTTTTCATATTTTTTCAATTCATTTCATTTCTTTCAATAAGGGTGAGGGTGCCCGTCAATACAAGTATTGGTTTTCAAGGGGCCCTTCCATAAAATAAATAAAACTGAAACTAAATTACAAAATATTTACTCTAAAAACTATGACTAAACCTATTTACAATCTAAAATCCTATTCACAAGTAAAAAATCTACAACTGAAATGAAAGGTGAAGCCTAAATCATATGCTTTAAGATATTTAGGGGCGAAGCCTTCTTTGACTCAGCTGAAAGGCTATTCCATAACTTTGCTTCTCTAAATTAAAAACATTTTTAGGCCAGAAAAACGGTTGAAGTATTTTAATCAGTCACTTGCTTTCCGATCTATAACAACTTTTCTTCATTTACTTTCTTCTGGGTCACCCAGAGTATCAAGGCTTAGTCCTATTCATGCGCAATGGGATGCATGGGTAATTATTTCAGTGAATAAATCTTGAATTATGATTATTCACGACAGTCATCCTGCCTGTTTGCGACCAGGAGTAGACCAGGAGCTGAGCATGTTCTGCACAACAACATTGTCATTTTCATTCGTTTTTCATAATCATTTAGGGAGGGTAATCGTTCGACAAAGCAGAGGTGGAAAAAATGGCGGATCACCTCACCAATGGGCTCAGAAAGTTTTTTAGGTTTCTAGGATGAATAGGAGAAAGGAAAATGGTTAAATACACAAAAGTGACCAATTGGAATGTCAATTTTTTCCTCAAATTCTAACGGTTCTCTTTATTGATAGGCATTGGCATTATGAAACAGATTTAGGCTGTTAGCAAACCTAGGAATTTCATAAAAAAGATGTTGTTTACACGTCTGCAAGTGGTTGGCCGATAAATCAAAGTTTGAATTTGCCCAACAAGTATCATTTACTATTGTGATTAAAGACAGATAACTAGACTACAAATTTGTCCAATTCATTACACATCATGATCTGCCAAAAGAGAATGCTTTTTGAAGTGATTCTGGCAAAATATTTTTTCAAGACTTTTTTTGGTCCCAGAAACTAAACATTTTTCCCACCCATTCAACGAACGTTGTCTTTGAAGGGGTGGGGGCCCTCCAAAAATACAATAAATAGAATGGTACTAAAATGAATACTTAATAAGGAACGAAAAAGCTATACATGACTAATAATACAATATATGCAAGTATGCAGTAAGGAAAAGAAAAGTATCAAAAGGATTTGATAGTGAAGTTCCTCAGACAACCACGGGAACCACCTAGCCCCCATCCCCATGCCCAACCTCCTTCACGGCAGCATCCCCAAAACAGACAAGGCAGCATCCCCATCTACCACCACAAGCCACCAAGCCCAGCCCGAATCCCAATGGCAGACCCAGCTGACGTCAGGCGCAATACCAAAGGTCACGCAGACCCCAGATCATCTGAGGAACCTCGCTGCCTTACTTGATTGTATTTTTCAAACTTTATATGTGTTTTTGAGCACGAGGCCGAATACGCTGCCACAGCAAACGACGGGGGCAGCTGGGCCTCCATTAGGCAGAAAGACTGAAGTGAAAAATCATATTTCAGTATTTATAAAAAATGAAAATATTATCCAAGAATACGCGTGCTCTGTTTGCACATTATTTGCATGTAGGATAATTCAATACGCACAAGTAGATGCAGTGCGTATCTAGCTAATAGCGTTTCACTGATCAATCGTAATGGTTTTAATGGGACATTTTGGAGCCTAAATTAGATATCGAACCAAACTTTTCCTTATCTGTGTTGGGTCTTTATCAAACACATTCGGTGAAATGACTGAATAATACCTCATTCACCTTGGCAAGTTCAACCAGCTTAAGTCGAACAAGAATGTCAAACCCTACATTCAAATAGGCCAGTTTAACACGGCGAATTCATTTAATACATCTTTTCAATTAACGACCTTGTTTTGGAAATTTTAAAAATTTCTTGATACGATATTTCTGACCACAAATTTGGATTCAGCACCCCAAGATTAGCTTGATGGCAAATTTACATGTTCCCAAATTAGATATTATGGTGAAAATAAATTTCAGGATTTAGAAGGGATTTGACCATGAAAATCGCTCGGGGTGTAACTTTACACCCCGAGTCACTATTCACGGCCAAATTCCTTAAAAAATGTAAACTTGTTTCCTTCACAAAATAAAAATGTCTACAATATAGATTTTAAAAGTTTGTAAATAGACTATAATTTGCTTCCTGAAAGTGAATCTGGAGTCAGAAATTCAATTAGACGAAAAATACATGTTGCAAAATTCCAAAACGAGGTCGCTTAGATAGGGTTAGGGTTAGGGTTAGGGTTATTGGTAAGCCAGTTTTGCTAGATCTAGCGTCAACTGTGTCAGTATCAAGTGGGTATAACTTGGGAATTAGTTTCAATACATTAAAATTGAGAACTTTGAGACGAACAAGCTTTCGGACAAAATCAGGTGATGCCCGAAAGTTTTTTCGTCCGATAGAATTATATTCAAATGTCCTTGTAGATGTAATGATCACCATGTACCTACTGTAAGTTGATATTTACGATAGGATCACAATTAGTTTTAACATATATTTTGGTACCATGCTTGTTTTTTATGTCATGCTGGTAAGATTTTTGTCCTAAATTACCGAAAATGCGTCAAAAAAGAGTATTTTCCGAAGTTGTTTTTCAGAAATTTCTCCGTCCGAAAGTTTTCAAGTTTAATATAAGCTACATCTGGATCTTTGGTAAGTACATAATGTTTCGATGATTCTGTAGATTTGCAGAGACCATCATTGTACAGGATTTGATGAAACTTGAAGACATGAAAAAAATTTGTCCATGCTGAGAATACGAATTGAAGTTTCAACATATAGTTGTTTTTGTTTGTGTTTCACAACACGTGCATACAGTAAATCCCCGCTTATAAGAACCTACTTTTTCGAGAGCCCAGCTGAAATTGGATCTTGTTTCAAAGGTTCTAAGGCCCGGTTTACACGGGATCGGATCCAAATGTGATCGGATCCAGGGCGTTTACACGGGATCGGATCTAGAACTGTTGGCGTTTACACGGGATCGGATCCATCTGGATTTTATGAACTCTTCGCAGCGCTTTAGTAAACCTCTTATCATATTTCAATCAGATCCTTCGAAATTTTGTACTCTAACAGACTTTGTCTCATCTCTCTGCTTCCCCTCTTTGAAATGTCAACAGTGGATTTTCAGTTTAATCGTGTCATTTCCTATCCGTACCAGTTTGGATCCGATCCCACCAGTTTACACGAGACCCTTTTGGGATCGTCCAAACGGGTGTGATCCCGTTTGGGTACGGATAGCGGATCGAAATGGGTTCGGATCCGTCGAGTCCCGTGTAAACGCAAGGCCTATCCGTTACAGTTTGGGTGCGGATCCAGTTGGATCCGATCTCGTGGAAACAGGGCCTAAGACTAATTTCAAGGTATAGAGGTTCTTATTAGAAAGATGCCTCATGTAGTCCCCTTGAAGGTCTCATTAAGATGTTCAGCCCTATTTTTTGTTTTGGAAGCGTTCTTCTGGACCTACTAAGTAATTGGATAGGAGAATAAAACTTTCAGGGCCAACTGGGACCGCAATGACCTGAATAACGGCAATAAAAGATCAATTCTGCAACCCCTGCAATAAGAACCTATGTTTCATCAAACTAAAACAGGTTCTTAATTGCCAGGTACATAATTCAGGGAAAACAGCCTCTAGGTTCTTATTATGGTAGGTTCTTATATGCGGGGATCTACTGTATATTACGACACATGTTTTGAATCTATTTTGGTACAGTCGCTACAAAGTTGGGAGGGAATGAAGAAGGCACAGATCAAAATACATACCGAGCTACAGTCTTTCTTTGGTTTCGAAATGTCCATGGAGCTTGCAGAAGCGCCAACGGGCATCGAGGCTTGCTCTCTTGCTGAGTCCTTTTCAGCACGCTTTGTTTGGATTGGCGGAAGAAGGGATCTTCTTGGCCGAAGGGTACGGCCGATGCTTTCAGCTTCTAAAATAAGAACAAACAGAAGGCTGCCTAACCAAAAAAGAAACCACGCTCTTTTTAAGAAAATGTAAGCTGAAATTTGCCTTCAGAATCTAAATCCTCACAGCGACTGTGCCGCTGAGATGCAAACGAATTGCTATTTATGTAACTGATGACAAATGACTCCCAGCACAGTTTTGGCCATTGGACGAAAGGAGTATATCAACCACTCCCGAAAATCGGTATTTTCCCAGCAATCGCTGTAATAATGGAATATTCAGAAACATGGAAAGAATCTGTAAAACCTATCCACCAGAACGTTTTGCTATTTACCAAACTATTCCTGAGTAGCTTATGGGAAAGAATCTAAATGCATTTCGTTTTGCAAGAATTTGCATGAAGCAGCGGCGGGCACCATTAAAATTATAACAGGACGCATACTGAGGTCAACTGAGGATGTGAAGCTGCCCCCTCGAAGAAAAAACCAAATGGGTGCAGATAGAGCCAGTAACCGTTGCAATTTCATACCCTGGACCAACTAACCTTCAGAAGCTCAAAAATCTCAAAACAGCAAAATTTCTACCCGACATCAAAACATATCTGTTCTTGGTGGTACTGCTCCAAGGACGCATTTTCTCTGATCTGATTACTTTTTAACTAAATTTATTATGATTTAGCGTGTACAGGATCTTAGAATTAGTATCCTTTCATATTCAAACCTTCATAAAGGAGCCATCGTTATTACCTTCAGAATGCTCACTTTTGTCCTTCGTCTCACTTGACTCTGGCCTCTCTGCCTTGCTTTCTTCCTTTACCTCATCCCCATCACATTTACCATCCTTGATTTGAGCGTCTGTTCCAGCTTCCAAAGTTTTATCATCTGCATTTGGGTCTGGAGATAGTGGCGTCCATGGCTCCCTTTCTTCTTCTGGGGGTATAAAGTGACTTTCAGTGTCACTGTCTGCTTGCTCACAATGTTCAACTTTCGTGTCCGTGGGTTCATTTTTCATTTCGACCTGAGAAATTCAAGAATTAATCATAGCAGGGGGCACTAACTTGAACCAGTAAGCTACGAAAAATTAATGCAGAATTAGCACACTACAAAACTTCGTAAAGTACGAGAATTTCTACGTCTACCAATACATTACAGGAAAGTAAACTAGAATTAATACACTACAAACAATTTCTCCCAAGCGTGGCTCTGAAACCCATTTTCATGTTGAAACGGAGGAATGCAGATTTTCTTGAAGAGCATCTAAGTTGCAGTAAGCCCTTGCAGTAAGCCCTTGATGAAGCCATATCTTCAAATAAATGCCTGTCTCGTAATTAATTTTTACAAATAAGCCCCCTCTAATAAGTGCCCATAGGGGTACATGAATTCCACAAGGGATGAATTTTACACTGATATACATAGATATAGCTGGGTATTCTTTGTCTTGTTATCAGATCTATTGTAGTTATATATACAGTAAAAAACCCACGTATAACAACCTAGTGATTAAGAATCTACAGGCTGAAATTCTGAAATTTAGACCCCCAATACATAAGAACCAATTCAGCCTGAAAATTGAAATAGGTTCTTATTCATAGATATCACCAAATTAGATACAAAAACTCCAGCTGCTTTGTCATCGAGGCTATTTGGACTGATACTGTGATATGTGCAGATTGCAAAGAACTCTAAAGATGCTTTGAAAGCTTTTCATTGCATTCTGTAAAATTTCTGATTCTTCCACGGACTGCCGTTATGAACGAGGCCTCATGAACCCAGGTGCCTCTAAACTGGCAGTAAATAATGGTCTTGAAGTTTCAGTCTAAACAAAAGAAATACCTGAAAACCCTGAATGAAATATGAACCACTTTAAGAACCTGAATAGCCTAATTTTCCGCTAAATACTCAATACCTAATCAGGCTGACTTGCAAAATTGTAGGTTCTTATACGCGGGTTTTTACTGCAGTTGAATGTTATTTTGCCATCAAACATCTACACTACCTTTAACAAGTTGCCCTTCGAATAAGCGACATCCCTCCCCAAAAAAAAAGCTGACATCCAAAATCTAATTTCTTTCAAATAAGTCTTGGGAACTAATTCAAGGATTTACAGTAAACGATTTCAATGCACATTCTGCCTTTCTTGCGACTTATGCTCCCGTGTTAGCATGATTTTACCATTTTAGCTTCTAAGGCGATTGTAACACGAGCTCAGAGGTCGGTTTAACGTTGGAATACAGTGCCCATGAAGTTTTTCCTAAGCATTAAGCAGCATAAACTTTCTTAGGTAAAGGTGAGGAATCTTCATGCTGTCCTAAGGCCAAAGGGAACTACTATTATTGTTACTAATTTTGCGAAGGGTTTTGGTTTACGTTTTTTGAACCTGGTTGGTTGTGAGTCTTGTATGAAAATATGAAATCTAATAGAAAGATTTCACGAATGCAACGAATCACATCGTTCGTCTTCATATGGCCATGAAACTACAATTGGAAACCGTTGATATGGAAACCATTTTTGACTCACCATCTGTCATGGAACTAACCTTAGGCTCTGCCAAATCATCACCTTGCACCGCATCCTGAGATACATCAGCATCCTGTGATTCATGCTTGCGTTTCCGACTAGGCCTTCCTCTTCGCTTTGGCAACTGTAAGAATTCGTGCTTACTTTTAGCAATTTCAGGAGATGACAAAGAGCCACTTCGTGTGGTAACAAAGGAGCTTGTTTCTGAGGCTCCATCCTGCTCTTCTGACAACAAATGCTGTCTTCTTGTGTACCTTCTTTTTGCTGGACTTGCTTCTGACGAGGCTGACAATGACAAATTCTGTTCCGAACGAGTTGCTGTACTCCTCCTTGGCTTGGACGGTGTAGCCTTTGAGACTGTATTCGTAATAGAGATTTCTGGAAAAAGGGCCTTGTATTGTTCTTTTTCAAAGTTATAGAGAAGTAGCGTAGACAGAGTGAAGTTTAAATATGTCTGCAGTCCTTGTACAACTTCTCGCATTACATCCATGCTGTAAAATTAATACAACTATTACAGCTCTTACCAAGACGAAGGCTTGAAGTCAAAGAAAATCAACGGGGTTAAAAGCAAACGTAGCTAGGTGGACTGGGCAATCAAAATATAACCTATTGTATTTGATGTTTTCGATCCATGAAACAAAGGAAGATAAGCAACGCCTGCGGCTCTTTTGTGCTATGTTCAGATTACGTCGCCATATTTCCGTTTAAGCTTCCGGAACACCCATTCAATTGCGTTGCTTATCAATTCAAAGATAAGTGTATCCCATGTACCTTCTGTCCGACAAATAGTGCTATATCTATTGCTTTGATATTACTCGAAGCCTGCAAGGTCCCAAAAAACTGAACCTTACGAGTACGACAGACCAGTCTTATTATACTGGGTGCGGAAAAATCTCTCCATTTGAAAGGCAATATCAAGGAAACAACAGTGGCAACTAGGTACAAAATTAAAAAATGAACATGTTCAAGTGCATTTTAAAATTTTCCAGACTGAGATCCACAAGTCCTTTCTGAAATTCTGAGTAATTTTCTTGAGAAAGCCCCTTCAAGAGACCCTCATAACTGGCGTTAAATCAGGGCCAAATTTCATGCATAACGGCAATATCTTTTACCTGCACGCATTATCCCTTTGGGAGAATGAATATTTCATCCTACGGAGAGTGACAACATCATTCCGAGTGATCACGTGCTAAAACGCGCTGAGATCATTGCCATGAGGTAGAAATATAACCAAAATTTGGTTCTGATTTGAGCCTATTTTGATGGCTCCTGAAGGAACACTCTCGAGAGTCACTCACAATTTCAGAAAAGAGTGGCGCAATTCAGTCAAATGTATCTAAATTGAATTTGAACATGTCAACCATCAAATGATCTCGTTGCCAATATTATCCATCTGATATGTGGGGACCTATGATCTTGCTGTTTTATTCATCTGATAAATCTAAGATGTTAAATCTTTTCTATAAAAAGAAGAATTGGGCAACATTTTAAGATGCTACACGACGAAAACTGGCACAAACAGCAGAAAAAATAACAGGGAAAGCTTTGAGAACTACCCATATCGTACAGAACTCGAAAGATTCGTCGATTAATAGAACCATTCGCGACTTCGGGCTTTAGCCTTGATGCACATCTCTATATTTCATTAAGAATAGCCCGCTCCAGGTTCAGGTTGGCTGTGTACAAACAGTAGGTCCCTGCTTATGTCTTCATAGAGGTTGATTTGAACGGTCATTTCATATTATTAAATTTAACGAATCGTGCTTCAGTTTCATATAATTTAAAGTCTCTACATACAATTTATAATTCTACAGTACATACAAATGACTAAACTACATAGACTGAATATATAATTTTACACAACAACTAAATACAATATACAATATACAAGTACAAAGAGGAGCTAAATGATAAATTGCATGTAGGGAATTACTTAGAGGAGGAGCTCTCTCAATAGGTAAACTAATCGAAGAGAGAGCCCCCCCCCCTGTTCTGATATATTCATTAGATCAGGTAAATTTAATATAGTTCAAATAATTTGCATTTTCAGTACTAAGTTGCAAAGTAGCATAGATTTAGATTTATCGGCCGACTTTTTTCAAGAAGTAACTTTTCAGTTTTATCTTGAACAATGTTTTAGATGAGGCATTTCTGAGTTCCACAGGTAATGCATTCACCTTCACAGGTGCTGCATGAGCACAACAAGACAAAGCAAAAATAAAGAGCAATAAAAGGTGCAAAACATACCTTATTTTCTGTGGCAACAGCGTCATGTTCTCAACGTTGGCTCCATTGTTTTTCTCGCAAAATTGTATGAAATCTTTTAATATCTTCAATGCACATGGGCTTCTTGGAAGTTTCAACAGCTAAAGTCAAGAACGATCAAAACAGCTAATATCTAGAGAAACTATCATCCATAAAATAAATGTTTCACATTTCAAACCATCCCTATCCACATTGGACAGTGACAGGTTGTTCACTATCACTAGAGTGATTTCAAAGGCCGAACTTGCTATTTTAAATCGAAAATGGCTCAAAACTTCACTTTTACTGCCATGTCGCTCTGATACTGCTACATCCCATGAGTGTTTCTTAGAAAATTTAAACGCATTGATCCTTTAATTCCAGGAGAGAATGATCATTCCTTTCTGACGAGTTTAGTCGCCTAACATCTCACTGCTTTTCTACCAGGTATTGCAAAAGCACTCTTGTTAGAAATATCACCAAAATTACACCAGAGGGCGATCTTCAAATTCTTTTTATGGCAAGTATTCACATCCACAACAAAATCATTTTCTAAGGCAAAGCTGATATTGTGATCGGTGTTAAGATAAGGAAAGTTGGCTCTCTTTGGGGATGCCTGATATTGAAGCATGTTGCCAATAGCACTCATAATCACCAGATTTATTTTCTTATGAAAATTAAGCTTCTAGTTTGTATAGCAGTGTCAGATAGAAACATGAACTTTTACTGTAGATTTGAAGAAACATGAAAAATCTCACTATGATGGTTCTTTGGTAAGATAAATGATGTTGTTAAGAGAGTATAGCTCAGAATGAGGTTTTCACGGTATTTCATTGCCCATGACAATGACGACAACAAAGGCTAACGAACAGATGGTATGTGCAAGATAAGGTATGATTAATGAATAGAACCCTTTAGACAAAGATGACAACATCACAAACACTATACCATCTTTAAATAATATTGGATAATGGCAAGACGAGCAGAGATCACAAAAAGAGAATTTCATGATAGGTTTGATAATCAAATTTTGTAATTTGTCAAACGCAAGTACTTTTTATTGGACAGCATGTAGTTTGCAAGCTTTGATGAGATCACGATTGATTATACTGAAACTTGTCATCAACACAACGTTGACATGGATTCTGAACTGTTCACTAGGTTGTCTTTAGTTGCAAAAGTGACTTTTGTATTCATTTTTGACCATTTGTGTTTAATTCATCCACATCCATCGAGTTCTCATGGTGCTATGAATTTTCAAATGTTCAAAATTCGGTTCAATACATAAGTAGGTAAAAAGTTTACGAAATTGCTAAAGAAATCTAGGACGAATTGAAACAAGTCTAGTCTAGCATTCGCTAACAAGTTGTTGATCAGCCTCTGCTATACGCATACTAATTGGTCTTTGCTATGCGCATACCATCCGGTTTTGTGTTGTACAGGAAAATAAAAAGCCCGGGTCTTAAAAGTAAAGACCAAGCTTGCCAGCTTGTTCAACGACAAAACCGGCTAGTGAGTTTTATCACAACCTTGTAGCTTCTTATTATGACTCGTACGATTTAGTCAAACACATTTTGTTTCCGTCATGTCGTTTGAGTTTATTGGAAATCTATATGTAAATCTCACAGGCCTAAAGGCCAATTTCCAGTCAGTGGAATTTTCAGAGCGGGCGGAATTTTTGACAATAAAAGGTTGCTCAGCCGTAACTATCTATTCCATTTCAGAGCGACATTTTCTCCCGCAAACAATAGAATTTACGCCCGCTCGGAAAATACCACTGACTGGAAATCAGCCTTAATGTAGCGGCTGTGGCGACAAAGAACGCGTTCTTCTATCGTATTATGTAGGAAAGCCGTGGGAAATGTGCGATTAACCAACAGGAGTGGCGGAATTCTGCACTGCCTCAGTTTTGAAACTTCAGTCATGTAATAATGAGAAGCAATGCTCTGCTCCTTCCATCAGTCTCGAACGCTCTCCAGTAGACAGACTAATTGCTAGGTTTGTGGCCCGGACCATAGCGTAATAGCGTCTACAGCTACATGGAAATGGAAAAAGCTCCTCAAATGATTTTCCTCTAGCATTTTAGATTGTTATCTTTTGGACATCTAAGAGTATGGATTCTTATAAAGTGTTTCTCATAGAAAAATATGCACTCTGGTGCGAGATACTGGAATCAAAGCTATTTGGTTAGAAAAGAAAGAGAGGGAAGTATACCTTCTTTTTCCTCTTAATGTTATAACAGTCATCCTCTAATTTTGTTTTCAAAATATTTGGAATATTTATAGATACCACTGGCAGTTCAGACTCGTCACCCTGTAAAGGAATATAGCAATTTTTAACAGAATTTAACAGTTAACAACGGTTAAGAAGCTTTTAAGAAGGCCCTTAAGCCTTTTACATTCTACTAAAAACTTACGATACGCATCACTGATGAAATTACTTGTAAGATACTCTACCCTACTACAAGGAAAAACACCAAGAGGAGAGAGAAACTATGTCTACCTGGAAAGTGTTGCGGCACAGTGCTGTAATCCACTGACTTTACAGCCAGAACAGTCAGGTGCACATGATTCAATCCCAAGCATAGCCCAAACACTTGAGCGCATAACGAAGGATCATTGAATAAATTAGACTTTTTCTAATGCTGCGATTCTAGCGGTTGGCACTAAAAGCCGAGAATCTATCTTCACCTTAAGTTAGTCATCAGGTAATAAGTCAGAAATTAGTTGTTACCAAGCCATAGCAAGGTGCAAAAAGACCAAAGGTATTTCAAAATGTAGCACTGCTGAAGCAAATCTGGTCAATACAAAGTTATCATACTAGAAATAACATTGGTCAATGAGCCATAGCAAGGTGCAAAAAGACCAAAGGTATTTCAAAATGTAGCACTGCTGAAGCAAATCTGGTCAATACAAAGTTATCATACTAGAAATAACATTGGTCAATGAGCCATAGCAACGTGCAAAAAGACCAAAGGTATTTCAAAATGTAGCACTGCTGAAGCAAATCTGGTCAATACAAAGTTATCATACGAGAAATAACATTGGTCAATGAGCCATAGCCAGGTGCAAAAAGACCAAAGGTATTTCAAAATGTAGCACTGCTGAAGCAAATCTGGTCAATACAAAGTTATCATACTAGAAATAACATTGATCAATGAGCCATAGCAAGGTGCAAAAAGACCAAAGGTATTTCAAAATGTAGCACTGCTGAAGCAAATCTGGTCAATACAAAGTTATCATACTAGAAATAACATTGGTCAATGAGCCATAGCCAGGTGCAAAAAGACCAAAGGTATTTCAAAATGTAGCACTGCTGAAGCAAATCTGGTCAATACAAAGTTATCATACTAGAAATAACATTGGTCAATGAGCCATAGCAAGGTGCAAAAAGACCAAAGGTATTTCAAAATGTAGCACTGCTGAAGCAAATCTGGTTAATACAAAGTTATCATACTAGAAATAACATTGGTCAATGAGCCATAGCCAGGTGCAAAAAGACCAAAGGTATTTCAAAATGTAGCACTGCTGAAGCAAATCTGGTCAATACAAAGTTATCATACTAGAAATAACATTGGTCAATGAGCCATAGCCAGGTGCAAAAAGACCAAAGGTATTTCAAAATGTAGCACTGCTGAAGCAAATCTGGTCAATACAAAGTTATCATACTAGAAATAACATTGGTCAATGAGCCATAGCAACGTGCAAAAAGACCAAAGGTATTTCAAAATGTAGCACTGCTGAAGCAAATCTGGTCAATACAAAGTTATCATACTAGAAATAACATTGATCAATGAGCCATAGCCAGGTGCAAAAAGACCAAAGGTATTTCAAAATGTAGCACTGCTGAAGCAAATCTGGTCAATACAAAGTTATCATACTAGAAATAACATTGGTCAATGAGCCATAGCAACGTGCAAAAAGACCAAAGGTATTTCAAAATGTAGCACTGCTGAAGCAAATCTGGTCAATACAAAGTTATCATACTAGAAATAACATTGATCAATGAGCCATAGCCAGGTGCAAAAAGACCAAAGGTATTTCAAAATGTAGCACTGCTGAAGCAAATCTGGTCAATACAACTAGAAATCTGGTCAATACAACTAGAAATCTGGTCAATACAACTAGAAATCTGGTCAATACAACTAGAAATCTGGTCAATACAACTAGAAATCTGGTCAATACAACTAGAAATCTGGTCAATACAACTAGAAATCTGGTCAATACAACTAGAAATCTGGTCAATACAAAGTTATCATACTAGAAATAACATTGGTCAATGAGTGCGGCGATCTGGGCATTGAACACGAATTGGACCAACATAGGGAAAAAGCTACAATGGCCTTTTTCGATCCGTTGGGATTAAAAATCCAAAGACCGATGCCCGTCGTCAATGCTCGTCTCCCCCGTCTCAGCAAGATTCAGCTATCACTTTCATGATTGTTCTTGTGAAATTGGAAGCCTCAATCACCTATGAAAGCTGTGCTGTTACGACGATTGAAATAAGATAGATTGATATGACATTCCTCAAGACGAGAGACAGATTAAGCAGGCTATTTTCCTTGATGTTAATTTATTTCACCCCTGCATTAGCATTGCAATGGAGGAGTCGACGTTAGTTTAAACATCCGTCTAGAAATCTGGATATCGCAACTGTTTGGCTTAACTGCTATAATTTTCGGCTATACTGTCGTTTCATAAAGCACTAGCATTAATCTAATGGATGCAACATTCCGATTCTGAGTTAGCGACGTGGTACAAATTTTATGCAGTAGATTGTGTGCGAAAGTTTTGTCCTTTTGCATGACGTCAATCTGCAGTTGTGATTGGTTACTTCTGCAGGCTGAGCCAACAAGTTCCTACGATGTACTTAGCAATAGCGGATAGGTACTGCACAGAGTGTCCCAAAGAAATGTTTGACGCTTGGTTACATAGAAAAAACGATGTAATGAAACACGAGACTCTCGATTAATTTTAGATACAAGAATCTTCTAAATTTGCTGAATGTTCAGGAAGCTTTTGAAGTACAAGTTTTGGCAATAACTGAAACCAGAGGCCCGCAAATAGAATAAAAGTAGCATAGGCTATCGATTCTTTGTTGCTCGTTTATTAAAAAAAAGATTTGATAACCTAACTTTCAAGCATGGGTGCATTGAGGATATCTCTAGTGTTTTCAAACGGTTTCTTACGTAATTCTGGAATACTTGACAATGCTTCGGTCGATGGTCAATTTATGTCTTTCAGGATACATGCATTCGTAAGCAAATTTGATAATGGGTATAAGAATTGAATTTTTTTTCGAAGTCCTATTTTGTTTCCTCTGATATCAACAAAATGAATGGCATTGGATAACCTTTTACCTTGATCTTGGAGCTTTTTCCACTGTGAGTAATGTTAGGGTCTCTGGATTAATCTGTTGCATATGCTTGATTTTAGAAAGCTCGTAGCTCAGTGAATTTCAACCCGATTTGCAAGATCCTGGTCTCTAAAATTACCTCAGAATCTTAGACACGGGGTTATCCTCCCTTAAACCTTCATTACAATGATAAAACCTATCCAATGGGATCTACCAACAATAGATCAGATCTTCACACACCTCTGCCTGCGAACTATTCACTGTACTTTGGCTTGAATGACTGTTTGTCTCCAGGGATTCATCATCATCATCATGTTTTCGTCTTCTTGACCTCGACTTCTTCCGTGAACTGGAATGAAGATAATAATTACAACTAAATACTATATACCAGCTGTCCCAGTGTGACGTATCGGCGTTTAAAAACTCTGCAAAATGTGTTTTTGCCAGATCTCTGCAATATCAACGGCCTGATTTGTTTAGCAACAATAAAACTTGGGTGCAAAATTATGTGAAAGAATTTGAAATGATAGCTTGAAACCATACACTTTGAGCCATAGACTTGGAAAAGCATCATCAGTCTGGTCCAGGATACTTTCGATTTCATGCTGAATTTCGATTCGTGCATGCTCACAAGATTAGTTTCTACCACAATCAAGTATGCTAGAGACCTCAATGCGACAAAAAGATACGGCAGGTCTCCGTATGCAACTTTGTAGTATGCTTCGAATCAGGTAGCTAACAAAGCCTCAGGATCTCGCTGACTGAAAGCCGTTGACAAGAAATCTATTTTCCTAAATTTGATGTAGAAAATCTGAAATAAATTTGATAGAAAAACATTATCAGTCTAGTTCAGGATACTTTATACTACGATTTCAAACTGATCTCGATTCATGCATGCTCACAAGATTAGTTTCTACCACAATGAAGCATTTTACAGAATTCAAAAAGACAAAAAGATACGGTAGGCCTCCATGAATCATATGCAACTTTGTAATATGCTTCGAAATCAGGTAGCTAACAAAGCCTTTGGATCTCGCTGACTTAAAGCCGTTGATGGGAAAATATATCTTCCTAAATTTGATATAATATTTCTCGCATCACTTCAAAAACAAATTCATCATTAATCAATTTATCGAATGGTTGTAAGTTTTCAAAGCCAATGTGTCATTTTGGGACTCTCGCTAGGCACCGGGCACAATCTTGTAGAAGAACAACCTTTATCCGCTGCAAGTCTGCTGCAGTTTCACAGTTCGCCAGATCGTGATGAAATAGAACGATTTACGTCATATTGAAGCGCTACTGACTTTCTGTTAGCTTCACTAATCAAGCGATTTGGCCTTCACTGTGATGAGAAGCTTGCTTCTCGCTAGAGCAAGTATTCTTTACAAGTGCCACTATGAAATGTGTGTATTCAACAATTTTCATTTCGAGATGGTTTTTTTCCGCGTTTACAGTTGCTAGTCATTCGCAAATAGTAAATCTTTTAAAAAAATGAGATAAGTCAATGGCAGCAAACAATGAAGAGTATAGGAACATACCCAACTGCTTTGTTGTATAATTTAGTCTGCAAACTTCTGCTGCTTTCACAGTCTCTCAGCACACTGTCAGAAATAACCCATCTGTCCCAGCTGCAAAGGGATTGTTAATATTGATAAAAATACACAAACATTCAATTTGTATTCAATTACCGTGCAGAAACAGTAAAAAGTTGTCATGATTTCACTTGACAAATAATCCAAACAACCAACATATCAATTAAAAAGGAATTTTTTCAAAAATCACCATAACTTTACTATGTTACCATTCCTGAAACTTTCTTTTTGTGCATTTGTACTGACGTCCCAGTGTTCCGATGAATGATAGTTGTTTATTCTATTGGGAGGCAGGAGCCAGATAATGAAATAAAGGCATAGTAGAAACATCTTTTCTACAATACCTTCATTGCAAATTATTGACTTAAGCGCCAAATAGCTATTGAGTGAGATTTCTTGTGAACTTTAGAGTTCAACATAATAAAAGAGCTTTGTCAAGGAAGCACGCAATAGACTTAAGTAGTTCCACGGGGCAAAATTGAAAATTAGTTCTTTCCTGTGATGTCGGAGGATGCTTACAAACCAAGTGACTTCTTACCGCACAAATTTCTACAAATTCAAAGCAATTCCAAGACTTTGCATTATTTCTAAGCTAAGTTTGATCCTTAAAATGAATGCAAAACGACATTTTCAAGATCTGTTTTATGATCAAATTTTGATGATTTTCAAATACTTTCACTCCTCGGGGCACCCAGAATGTATATACCGGGTGAGTCAATAAGGAAGACTGGCGTTTGAAAAGTTCTGCTCCCTGGATATCAATGTAATGATACTGAAAGCTGTCTTGTTTGATTGCGAGCCGGCCTTTCCTTCCCATCGAAATGGGAGATTTTCTGAAGAAAGCTGCTCTCAAAAACCTGCAAAAACACGAACCAATTTCCTTTTGTTCTTGTTTTTAGCAATAATGACACCTTCATGTGTTCATGTATTTTGTCTTCATGGGAGAAAGGAGTCTCCCTGAATAAGCTATTCACACTAGGGGGCGACTTTTCAACCCACCAAGAGGAAAGCATGCCCTATGGTGTGCTGAAAGTCATCGCAGTGATGTAAACACAATAGGAAAACCTGCTTGTAATTTTAGAACATTTTTCTTCTCGAAGGATAATCTTTTAGAAAACTTCTTACAGAATCTGAACAGAGTGACCGATTTTAGCCGCAAAAATTGTAAAAATAACTGAACATGTTGACTATTCAAACAGAGATAGCAAAATATCATTGCCTATATACTCAGGGAGCAGTAGCCTTTCAAACGCGGGGCCTTTTTAGGCTCATCCGGTATATATAAATATATATTGACTGCTGATGAAGATGAAAGTCGAAACGTTTAAACGAAGTCGTACTTTCTGAGTCTAGAGCTTATGAATATATTCAATGAGTCAAAAGACATATAAATTGTTGCCGATAAACAAAATATTCCAACTTCAACAATAAATCCCTTTTTGGTGACTACATAATGTAGTACCAGTTACGTAGAAGCAACAGAACTTAAATACAAATGACGAATATATAAGGCAACTTAGATCAGAGGCATGGCAGAGCTCCTGAAAAATATTGTGTGCCTGCGCGCGCAGAACCGAGTGTGAAATGTGCCTGCAAGTAAAAGTCGGATGTCGTCGTATATGGTCAGATACCGATAAATCGCACGTCTGCTATTGTCACTGCTTGAGCTGAGAGCTGTAAACACTAATGTAAGTCCGTCACAAGCAAACAAGATATACAGAATAATCATTAACTACAACTGCATGTGAAGCTGCACAGATGGCATGGCCATGCCGAGAGGGACTAAAAACAATAAAATCTACATACGCAAGGTTTTCTCTGATGGTGGATTGGGCTATTTTTAATTTTATCAAATGAGGCTTCAACATTTCTCATGTTTTCCATCCACGGTAGCTGAGGATAGGGTTTCATTTCGTGAACAAGTGTCGTGAGGATCTTTACGTTAAATTAATTCTTTTTAGTTTAAGGTTGCCGTACAAAACCCACACCCAACAAACTATATTATATTATTTCTGAATCTCAGTCAATATCAGAGACATACCAAGAAATCCAAATTTAATCTATACTCCGTTTTTCAATTCTGAGTTTATCATATTCATCAAACTCTATCATTTTTTGAAAGTTAAACAAGCTCGACATCAATCCCACATGAAGTTTTAAACTGTTAATTAGTCCCTAATTTTACCACCTTTGATGTTAGTATTCTGAATATCAAATGATAGTCATGACTTGAATGGCAGCTTGGTTGTGCGTGACTTTTTGACGCAGTAAGGTCGCTTTATATTTTGTGATCTTCGCACAAAGTACCAGAAGAACCTTTCTTGCTATTGAAATACTTCGACATGATCGCTTCTGTAACAATGTCTGCATTTTCTAAATTGGGGTCATTCAAAGAAATCATTATCTTGAGTTCTCCTCATTCCTTTGAAAACAGTCTCCTTTTTTATTTGTGCCTTCATAAAAAGAGACGATGGATTCAGTAACTACCTCAACCGACATCCTCTCAACAGCTATGCTGTGAATAATTATTGCTACATTGACATAATGTTTGAAAGTAATACTCGGGAATGTCTTTATCAGTATAGGGTTTTGAGGTAATTTTCGCTGAGAAGTGCAATGATGTAGACCGACATTCTTAGAAAATCTCTGAGGGGAATTCTCAGCTCACTATCAGTAACATTGTCTGTGTTATTTGCAACTCAGCCCATAAAAGATAATGATTCCTGTCATTTGGGTAACAAAAGATTCACTAAAATAACTTTGAAATGCTTTGAAATGCTTTGCCATTTCACCTGTACATCTTTAAAACGGAGATTGACCCAAGATAATAATTGTGAAACGATAAAGATTAATAGAGAAATAGATTCAGAAAATTTGCCTGCAGAAAATAGGGAGGTAACATTTTCTGCCCGCGAGCGGCGCTCGCGCAGATTAAGGAGGTCTGGGGCATCGGTAATCTAAATATACCGGGTGTCTCAAAAATTTTTCCAAGTTTGATTAAATTCAAAAAAATAACGACATGCTGAATGGGCAATTGGTTAAGTAACCCATCTCTAGGGATTTTAGATTAATTTTTGAAACCATAGTCTGCAAAAGTTCGTAGGGTTATAAGCCTCTGAAGTTCAAGTTTGTGCGAGAATTGAAATCAAAAGCCTCTAAATGGCATTTTTGTTACAGGTCCCATGGTCCATCGTTTCTGTTAATTCTCAGTTGTTTCAGGGCAAATCAAATGGAATATGAATAGGTTTTCCATACCATAACTTTCAAGCGTATGGCTGCTTTCAGGAAAAAGATTCAGTCTGTCGTTGATTATTTTTCACCTACTCTTTTGGGTAAATTCAGTCTTAAGAGCAAATTGTGACGATGACTGTAAGGATTACATATATATGGATCATTTTCGAAGTTTTATTTGGTTTGCTCTGATATCAGTGAGAGGTATGACATTGGATAACCTTCTCTTACGTCAAAAAGTTCGAACTTTTTTGCACTGTTGGTAATCCGGGGTCTCTGGTCTGAGCTGTCGCAAATTTTTTATCTTTGAGAGCTTGCGACTCGGCGAATTTTATCCGATTTGCAAGGTTCTGGCCATTAAAATTATTTGAAAATCTTTGGGACAGGGCGACCGTTCCATCAGCCAGCTCATCTCATCGTTATTTTTCAATATTTCATCAAACGTCAAAAAAATTTTTGAGACACCCAGTAGTATATTGTATTCCCTTGCATTTGATGATCTTGAGAGATCATCAATGCAATTGCAAAAATGATGGCAGGTGCCCATCTTTGGTTCTATCTTTAAACTTGACGATATATAATATATATATCCGTCATTTGTCTTTATCTCTGGGATCTTTACAATTGTCTTTAAATATACTGTAGCTATGTGACACATGATTTTATGAAGATAGGTGAAAAGAAAACAGTTCTATCAGAAAATGTAAAAACAATCATACCTTTTATTCCATCCCATGAAATGAATGAAAAATTCAGGAACCTTTTTTCCTTTTTCATCTTTAGTGATGTCAATTTCTAAAATCTAACATAATTATTTTGTACATATTAGCAGATTTGAAGACAATACAAAGTGAAAACAATGTGGAAAGACTGGAAACTTACTTGGACAACAATAAAACGGCTGCCATAAAAATTTTTTGCTCTGTTTGAAGAAGGAAAGTCTTGTAGTGATTTTCTTTAATAACTTCACAGAAAGAGAAAAAATGCAATACTATTTCAAAGGGGATGATCTATTCAAGCTCAAGGTACTGTAACTACAGGGACAATAGAAGGCCCTTGTGGAAATTTCTTTTATAAAAAGTCTGCAGTGATATCCTGTAGAATGGCATATTTAGACAGACCGTTGGGTCTATGAACAAGGATTTTTGTGAAAGAACGACAAGGATCACATCAAAAGTTTGCAGACCTTAGTTTCATGATTCGGTATTTGGCCTGTTATATTTACAGCTTTTAAATCAATTTTCTTAACTTCCATTATGTCAAAAGTCATCTCGTAAGTACCACCTCTTCTTTCTTTCTGAATTACTTTTGATTTTGAAATGTTCAAGTTGTGTTTCCAGCTGTTGAAAGCTGCGTGTGCCTCATATATCCTGCTGCTTGATAAATCCTGCCAGTACCCTATATCAATTGCAAATACATTGGAGGCTGCACACAAATCAATCCTTTCATGCAAAACATCCAACGGATGGTTTGAGGGGGAAGGGCATAAAAGGTCTGTACATTTTCAAAATATTTGCTTTGAACTTTATTTCACAGCTTTTTCTTTAACCTGTATAATTTGTCTGTGTGAAAGAATTTTGATAGCAGTGAACGCAGTAAAAGTATCTTGTTTGTACACTTTCACTGCTATCAAACTTCTCGTGGAAAGTACGTGCTGAAGACTTCATAATCACTTGGGCCCACTTGATAGGCAGCAAAACAACAACAACAACAGAATGAAATCTTTTCATGATCGGAAAAATTACATCAATTTTCAATTAGATGTTTTGGAGAGAGGGGTATTTTGAGAACGTCCCCTGTACATTTCGCATGAAGGAATAGATTTGGGTGCACAGCAACAGCAGCTTTTGCTTTAACCTGAAACAGGACCAAACTACAGGCAGTGGCAACACAAAGCTTTGCATTTTGGATACAAGCACAACAATGCATTTTCTAATTCTGTGTGAAGTTGTGTGCTTGATAAATCCCTTTAGTACCGTCAGCAGCATGGGCTAGTGGAAGGGATCCAGAGGCCTAGGGTAGTCATGGGCAATGACAGACTATTGGCAGTCATGGACAAATTGGCTTTGAAGGTGGAGTTGCGGTTTTTTAGCGCCAAGCCCTGGGATCGCAGAAGAAGCTAAGTGCTAATCTAGTCTGCAACCCCTTGTCATGATGCTCAAGTGGTGAGGCCCTACCGCATCTCAAACCCACTCTGCCTGAATGTTCTGGCTGCAAAGTCAGAAGATTACACCACTGCGCCACAACACTTTCAAAATTAGTTTCCAAAAGATGCAGCGATAATCTAATTCACATCGCTATAAATATGATGAAATCCTGCAAATATTTTGCTTTCTAAGTTTCCTTGTGGTCTTTAGTTTTGAATGAAAGCTTTAATTTGTATCCTTCCGGTTGAAGGTGAAGGGCCAACTTTCAGGGCTAAGCGCTGGGATGGCGGAAATAGGGCAGACCTAATCGAGTCTGTGACCCCTTGTCATGACACTCAAGCAGTGAGGCCCTACCAGGACTTGAACCAACTCCGCCTGACTATCCTGGCTGCAATATTAGAGGATTACACCACAGCACCACAACACCTTGACGTGACATGGTTGACATGGTTGACGCAATTTGGCCTAATTTTTCGCCATTTACCTGCATTTTGAAATTGAGACATCAATTTTTGATAATAATGTTATCTTCATCCTGTGACACATTTTGTGATTCCACTAACTTTTGTAGATGTGGTTTTCAAACATGCAGACCTAATCGAGTCTGTGACCCCTTGTCATGACACTCAAACAGTGAGCCCTACCAGGACTTGAACCAACTCCGCCTGACTATCCTGGCTGCAATATTAGAGGATTACACCACAGCACCACAACACCTTGACGTGACAGGTTGACATGGTTGACGCGATTTGGCCTAATTTTTTGCCATTCACCTGCATTTTGAAATTGAGACATCAATTTTTGATAATAATGTTATCTCCATCCTGTGACACATTTTGTGATTCCACTAACTTTTGTAGATGTGGTTTTGAAACATGCGCACATGGGCAATGCCAACAGTGCATAAGGTGATTTCTTGCATATTGACCCACATCTTGCAAGTTTCCAATCCTTGCCAAATTGCCAACAGAGTCATCAGTAGTCCACAAATTGAACGGAAAGAAGAGCAAACCATTATTCTTAGATGAGAGTAAACACAGACAAGGTTCCTGATGTCATCATATATTGCAGGATGCCCAGGATGCTCACTCGCTCCCCCTGGAATTGGGTATTTTTTTAATTTACCCTCTGTGTGGTTACCCCCCCCCCACAGCCTCTTGCCTGGTTTTTATGAGGATCTACAATGCAAAATCTACGTATATGGGAGCGATTCTAGAATTCCCCCTTCAGAATGAAACAATGATGAGACAATAAGATTTCAGAACAAAACAATGAGATCTAAGAATGAAACATGAGAAAGGAGGGTATTCTAGAATCTAGCGTTTATACCTCCGGCATTACCCACGAATGTCCGACATAGTGCCCACACGATGTTGTCAGTGGCGTAGCCAGGTCCCTGCTTTTAGGGGGCAAAGTGCGAGCGTAGCCAGTAGACATGAGGATCCGGGGGCTGGCCCCCAGGGATATTTTTTGGGGCCACGACCTTGAGATGCTCGGAAAACGCCCTTTTCAATTACATTTTGCATCATAAACATGATTACATTGAACACAAAATAGGCAGGATGTTATGTTGAATTTGGATCAAGAATTTATGCTCATTATAGCAAGTTACTAAGAAAGCAAAAGAATTCTTATGCAATTACAAGCAGTCCAACATATAAAGTACGAAATACGAAATGGATCTTCTCAGCTCTACTGCAAAATGATTTGGTGCTGGTCATTCGATCTTGATATTCGAGGAACTTTCTCTTTCACTTATCATTGTCTTGTCAGTCTACAGCATCTTTTGCAAGAATCTTTGGCAAAAGAAACTGTTCTTCAGCGTACAGATTCTTCAGATAATCATTTGATGAGATTTTTCCAGAGTGGTAACAAATAAAGATCCCTACAGCCAATGGCAGACTAGTACAGGCTAAGAGTCACAGTAGATATTGAAATAGATGGGTCCAGGTTCAAGTCACCAGGAAAATTTTTTATGACTTGCATTCTACCTTTGGCTTAGAATGCCTCTGCCAACATTGTTCAAGAATTTCTTAGGACGCTGCATTCCTTCTTACAGTAGTTACGCCATTGGAAAAACAAGAATGCACTTGAACTGAAATTGTAGAGAAAATTTTCTGTGCCGTTCTTAAAGTGGAAGCGACGAAAAGCTTTTCTTTTTCTTACTGTCATGTTTCAATTTTCGCCAAAATTTCGCAATTTAGTACCATGGGTACCTGAGACAAAAGAAGTAACAATATAGCAATTTAGAAATTCCCTTGTAACAGGAAACAGGAGAATATTCATATCATGCTGGCCAGATTGGTTAGAAACATTTTATGAGGAATAGATGAGCCATCAAGGACCATTGCAGAATGATGGGATTTATGGTACCGTTCACAAATTTCAACTTTCAATTGTTTTGAAACACTGATAAAAACTCTAAAAGGAGCAATGAAGATTATGGGGTATACGGGACATGAAGGGAGCTCGAGGCGAGTCAAACATTTTTGAGAAGCCCAAAATGAATTTCACTGGATGATTGAAATGTCAAATCACTGTAGAAGAGATGCCTGTCGATTACAGTTAAGGTTCAAGTTGGATTCATAAATTCTTGTAATGCTTGATACATAGGAAAATGCAGAAATCGTTCAAGGAAACAAGTGGCTGCATAAGTACACGTGGAAGGAAGTCTTGATAAGTCTAGATTGAAGCGCGAGCGAAGCGAGAAAGTTTCATGAGATGTGATTAACTTGATTTTGTGTTCTGTGCCAAATAGACTTATACTCAAATTAAAGGGGTGCCAAGTCGGATTCAAAGGAACTAATGAAGCTGTTTGCCTTGCGGGGACATGACGGCAGCCCAGGCAGTACAAAGATGATATAGTGACGCACGTATGGAAGTGCAAGTGAAGCGAGCAGAGAATTTTTGATACTTTTGTTGGCTAAATCGTGCCAAGATGTCATCTTTATGGGGGTATATGTATGACAAAATTCATAACATGCAAATTGATTGATCTATCACTCCAAAACACTATTCCATAATTTCAATTCACATGGTTGTTGCTTGAAATCTTTGACTCGTCGTCCAGTAATACATCCATTCGTGATGTTGAATTCATGACACTTGAAGTCGTTTCATATCATTCATCAATTCATCATCATCGACTCGTCATCATCTTTCGTGTATGCATCGTGTATGAATCGTGTATGCATCGTGTATTAATCGTTAACTCGTTGTCTAGTAATACATCGACTCGTCACTCTTCAAGTCGTTTCATGTCATCCATCAATTCATCGTGTTCCCATCCTTCGCATCAATACATCAGATCATCACCATCGACTCGTCATCATCCATCGTGTATCAATCGTGTATGAATCGCGTATGCATCGTGTAACTATCGTGCTATCGTGTATGAATCGTGCATGCATCGTGTTTGAATCGTGTATGCATCAACTAAGTCATTGTTCTGTTTTGGTAATAGTGCCCTAGAGCCGGAATCCCTTCACAATTTTTTTCAGGGGGTGACTTCAAAAATTTACAAACCAAAGAGATCAAGTGCAGTAGACAGGCACATCTTTTGCACCTCATTAGTTCTTTAATAAAGCCCGTTCCGAGATCAGAAATTTTCTCCTTCTCAGTGATTGTGCTGCATTAAGGCATTTGTGAATTTCAGCTTGAAATACAATGCGCATTCAAACAGACTTCGTCTGGTCTAAACAGCTCCCATTACCGTGCGAAAAATTGAACCAACCGTTTCTTGTAAGCTGTTTCTTATAGCAATAATGAGTGTAGATAGGAAAAAGGAATTTTTGTGGATTGAAAAAAGAGCAAAGTTGATCGAAAAATTTTCATCTCTGAGCCAAGAAAAAGAAGACAGGGATGTGCAAGTATGTTATAACTGCAAGGACGGGCGAGGACTTAAAGTTGCGTAACCAGTTGGTAACGTCAAGGGATTTTGGTACTGGTATGAGTTTCTTTGCAGTATGAATTCACGCAGTTCATGTGCAGCAAAGAATGAATGCCTGGGAACAAGTTCAATGAATGCTATTATGTTCGCATACAAGTATGTTTTTATAAGAAACTGCTTATAGGAAACTCAACTCTCACATCGCCAAAAAATTAAGGAACTCCACTGCTGGGAAAATATATCTTAAGAAACAATTCTTTTTGATAAAGGAAACCGTCAACATATTTTTACTTTATCAACACTTGCTTACTGTATCATATTGCTTGGGGGGGGGGTACTTGAGTAGTGTTTAAAAATCAGAAAGGCTTCAAAGGCCCTTGTTTTGAAACGTTCACGAGGGCACAGGAATAAAGATTGCTATTAAAGCTTTAAGAAACGCGTAACTCCGAGTTTAGATTTGTTTTATATAGCAGACGACGCTCCTGATATTACTGTAGCAAGTCTAATAAATTGAAATTGAAAATCTGATATTTCTAAGTAGCTTTCAGAACTGGCCCAAATTCTTAGTTTCTTATAAAAAAATATACATGTAGAGGTAATTTCGAAGAGAAACTAAAAATTTGAGCCTGAAACCACTAAAGTACCCGAAGAATATCAGATCTGTAGTTCCTTAGGACGTTCATAACAATCTCCGACTCGAAGGGCATTTCACTTCTTCAAAATGAGTACGAGATTCTTTCAGAACAAAGCATTTTAAAGGATTTTTGATGGATGTTTACTTGGGTATATCCAGCATCACAGCCCTTGTTGCACAATTTTACAGGAAAATTTCTCGAGGAGATTGATCGGGAACTTGTCTTTGGTAAACCATTTCATCTGCAGCACATCAGAGCTATGTCTGCCACACTTAAAACGAACCAGGTCATAAACTGAAAGTTTTTTGCAGTTTCTGATCTCTAAAGGGGCTTTATTAAAGAACTAATGAGGTGCAAAAGATGTGCCTGTCTACTGCACTTGATCTATTTGTTCTGTAAATTTTTGAAGTCACCCCCTGAAAAAGATTTGGAAGGGATTCCGGCTCAGGGCAGTATCACCAAAACAGAACAATGACTTAGTCAATGCATACACGATTCAAACAGGATGCATACACGATACATGCACGATGCATACACGATTCATACACACGATGCATACACGATGGATGATGAGGAGTCGATGGTGATGATTTGATGTATGGATGGCAACATGATGAATTGATGGATGACATGAAACGACTTGAAGAGTGACGAATCGAGGTATTACTAGATGATGAGTTAACAATTAATACACGATGCATACACCATTCATACACGATGCATACACGAAAGATGATGACGAGTCGATGATGATGAATTGATGAATGATATGAAAGGACTTCAAGTGTCATGAATTCAACATCACGAATCCATGTATTACTGAACCATGAGTCAAAGATTTCAAGCAACAACCATGCGAATTGAAATTATGGAATAGTGTTTTGGAGTGATAGATCAATCAATTTGCTTGTTATGAATTTTGTCATACATATACCCCCATACATTTTTTAGCTCAAGAATTTCATTCCCGTTTCTTATATAACATTGACAAAACACGCTGCCACAAGTGTTGGAGAAAAATGCAGCTTACCGCCCCCCCCCCTTCACCAGTTTCTCAACGGATTTGGAAGAATCACAAAACTCATCTCTGGCGATGATTGGGGGGGGGGGCGGCGGCCGCCTCTTGCCCCCTGGCTACGCTACTGGTTGTTGATTCCGTTTCCATCCAAAACACAAAGTGCAATATATCAAAAGCAATATGTCATTTAATTGTCCATTTAATAAGCTTTCACATTATTAAACTTACGTTTTCAATCAGAAATGCCTGTAAATTTTTATTAGAAAAGGTGATGAAAGTGTCCGTTATTGCCAGTGAACCTGTGAATACCCTATCTTGGCATCGAAATTGACAGCACCCTACACCTCAATTCCCATTTTGAGAAATGTTTTAAAAGTGCATCAAGCAGGCTAAGACTGCTAGGTGAGCTCAGAGATTATCTTGATCTGGCCTCTGCGAAGGCGATTTATCGCTCACATATTCTGCCTACCTTCACATACTCTGGAATATTACAGCTGAAGATAACTGACACTCAATATAAACAACTAGCATCTTTCAATGATCGCTCATTGAGAACAATACAAGGGAATTGGAACAACTGCGATGAAATTCAGTCAGTTACAAATGCTAATAAAATCCGTGCATGTAAATTTGTATGCAAATGCATCAACAAAGATATTTGTGATACTCTTCAAGGTTACTTTGAAATCAATGATCACAAAATGGGTACAAAAAACAACCAATGTCTGGTAAAGCTTCCAAAAATTAGAACGGAACATGTATGGAAATCATTTTGTTTCATGGGAGCAAAAATCTATAATGAATTGCCTGTTAACATACGAAAAACTGAATCATTCAAGACCTATGAAAAGTATCTTAAGCAACATTTTACCTAATCGTCCTTGTTTTAAAAATGTAATATATGATGTTAATACAATTGCTGTAAATTTTTTATGATCTATGTATGTATATTTTTATCTATTCTTTTATAAGTAGTAATTTTACTATCTTTTACGTTAATCAGGACACACATTGATAACAGCAGAAACATTGAAGTGTTAATCCTGACTAAAAATTCGTATTATTATTATTATATTATTATTATCCCATCATCAAGGCCTAAATTAGTTTAGGCCTAGGTATATAACTATGTATATAACTATGTATATGACTTACGAGGCATTTTAGGATTAGTTGGCTGTACAAACCTTGGCTTCATACAACATCTTTGCTTTGCTGGGATCTGGTTCATAGCAAAGCACCTGTTCTCCGACATGAAAGTCTGTCTGCAATCCCTGTAATTTCGTCTCACTTCTCTCTGTTGATTGCATCTTGTCACGTTGTTGAATTGCCGCCATTTTCGATGATAACTTTACAGGAGCCGCGTACTGGCGCCCAGCCCAGCCTCATATCGGAGAGTTTCAGATTTTAGATTTTAGGCCCTGAAAATTGACAAGACACCAAAAGAAAGGCAGTCTTTGGTGAAAGAGCAGCAATCATGTTTAAAAAGTAGGTATTCATTTGCTTGAAATGTTATCTTACTATTATTTAACAGGTTAGAGGGTTTTGGGTTACAACAAAAACAACAGAGCAGGATCGTGTGTAAGCGTGAAAATTCGCAACTTTGAGCCCCTATCTATAGCTCAACTGATCATGATCACGGGATACACAAGAACAGCATAGACGGACCAAAGACTTGAGCAAAAAAGGGAAGAATAAGAGTGCAATTATGAATACTGATATGGAACGAAAAATACTCAAGAAATCTGGCAATTGCTTGAAAGAACTCTCTCTTTGTAGGCCCGTTGGAATGAAATTCATATTTGGGAGCTGAAACGATGTGCAAGGAAAAATGGTTATCTGGGGGCTTGCCCCTGGGAAAATATTTCATGACCACGCCCTTTAGATCGTTGGAAAACGCCCCATTTTTTGGAAAATGTGCCATAAGGAAAAGCAAAGGATCATAATGAATGGGAGTCTTTTCAAATTTTGAAATTTTAGACTTCCATGACATTGAAAGATATTGCAGTTTTGATTGGGTCGTTCCCTCCAATATCTTCAAGTTCAAATCTTCATTCCTATGACCTTAGCTACTACTACAGCCTTTTTCACTTAGAAAATCATCAATCAAACTTCAGCAAATTATTGGACTGAAGCCCCCCAGGTCCCCCGCTTACGACGTGCCTGATTTCAAACGTTTCAAGATGTGCACACTTGAAGTGCCCACTTACTAACTGTTGCACATTGCACACTTCAAATTTTCTTCGTGCACACCCAAGATCTCCTCAAAAAGTGCCGCACTTTCCATACTGGAGCACAAGATTGTGTCCATCTTGAAACTTTTGAAATAAAAAGTGCTTCAAAGTTGTGAAAGCTATTATTGGTAGATTCCTAGTATTCCATACGTATCTCAGTGTTCATTTTTTGTATTCATTCAGTATTCATTCCATTGTACTCTTAGTCTTCTTGCCCAAATCTTTGATCCAGGTATCTTCATTGCATCAAAGCGCTATCTTGTGATCATGGTCAGTTGAGCAAGTGGCCTCAAAGTTACAAGTTTTTACGCATACATGCAGTTTCTGCTCTGTCATCTTTGTCCTAAATCACTCAGGTCCAGACTGGAAAGTTTGTATCTTGCGCATGCAAGTTGAGATCCCTTGTGGAATCAGTGTGCGCCATCTGCCAAAGACTTACACCATTTTCTTTTGTTCTCTGATCATTTCTATCGTTTACAGTAACTCTGTCCACCAAAAATCTGGGCTGAGATGATCTAGTAAGATTATGTGAAAAATTCACAATTGAGGACAATATAGATGAAACATTAGATCCTTTATAATTGAACATTAGATCATTAGACCCTCCATCAAGTAGTAAACATGGAGGATGTTATGGAAAATTTAAGAAACTCCTACTGTATGTAAGAAAAGCCAAAGTGTGCATTCCATGTAAAGCCTATGCCAAAGGTAGGCTGAGCCCTAAGCTTTTGTACACCAGGTATTTTCAGGGAGAGAATCCTGGATGAAACAGACCCTGTAACACTTTTAAAACATTTGTAGACAAATTGTGCTGAAGTAAAATATGTTTTTGTGATACAAACAGAGCCACTCTCAACATTTTTACAGTTGCCATACTTACCAGTATGGAATGTTATATTTTTGTGTGCTGGACAGTGCGCCGATAAAACAATGGAAGCAATAGAAACTAAGTGCTCATGTCTGGCGCACAGCTTTTTCTTTCCATATGGGCATACTAATGAAAACATTCTTTCGTTAAAGAGTGCTGTGTGTACCAAAATTTTCAGACATACAGTCAAACGGTAGCTTCAAGTGATATGCAACAGTTTGTGTGGCTACATCTATTGTGACTGGCAATTCCAGGGAAACATACTGTAAGTCACAACAATTAATGGGAGGTAACCACATTATGTGCTCCACAGCTTGGATTATTGTTACAGTATGTAATTTTTACTCAAGGTTTTGATATAAAAACATTATATTTCGTTGATAGGATCCAATGTTCCCTTGATTTGTCAACTCAAAGTATCCACAAAAACCTGCTTGTAATAGACGTTTTGGGCTCTTCTTTGCGTTTCTTTCATATAGCAACACAGCTTGCTTACATTCAAAAAATAATTGGACCAAAGGATTATTTTTTACTAATCTGCATATCTTTTCCAATTGCTGCATATTTGATCATGGTAGCCACATTCTTGACTCCTTGTTGAGGAAAAAATTTTCCCTTCTACAGTAGTAATGAGAAAATTAGAGAGAAAAGTAGAGATAAAATGTGCCACTACAGTGCTAATTTCTTTGTGCTAACTGAAGGTTAAAAAATATCATGATTGTTTTTGTCGCAAAGGTACTTTATATTTCTCCATGAAATGTCACACAGTTTTTGACGAGATTGAAAAAATGACGCCACTGTGCCGACAAAGAAGTTAGATCAACAACGAAGATCAGGCCTAAGTGCACGGTATGCACCCTGGCTCAAAAGTTGATATTTTAAGGAGCTTGCCTTGAAATTTGTAGTACTTGCGAAAATTGTTTGTTTCTTCTCTTGGTGAAGATGTCAACGCCTAGAATCGGGAAGTTACAGTATAACAAAGCAAGGCCTAAAAGTTGTTGGGAAGCTGATACCTTTTACTTCATGTAAAATATAATGTTTCTTGTAGCAAGCACAGTAAATAAGGCATTGCTATTGAAATTAGATGTGGGTTCACATTATTTTAATACGACATGCTATTCACATAGCCAACATTGAGCTTGTTGATCATAAAGTACATACAGTAATTTGTTACATAATTTTCTCCCTAAGGCGTTGAATGAGAACCTTTATTAAGAAGTATATTTGCTGAAAGATCCTTGCTGTTTTACTTATGTTACTATAATTCTAGATTTGTTGCCAAGGATGATGTTACAGGTGTGTCTCAACTAAAAGCATCAGTGCAACGAGGTATCAGGGCCAAGATCATTGAGCAATACCCTGCAATTGAGGAATGGATCACTGAAATTGCTCCAAAGAAAGAAACTATCGTTCTCATTAAGTGGTAAGTTGTAGCCATCATTGTTAATCTCTAATCAATTACTAGAATACAAACCACTCGTTACTGGTGGCCACTGATTCTGCACCCTCAACGAACACTCAATGACATGTACAACCACAGCCACAACAATGACAAAATTTTACATACTGGGAGTCACACCTACTAAACATCAATAATCTTCCCTTTTGTCTCTTTCACAAATACATTTTTTTGCTTATATTGTCATTCAGTTTAAAACTGATCAAGTGTCTATGCCATGATGTCTTCCAAGAAACTCCCTCATAATTCCGTTTGTATAACCAGAGTGCAAAATCAAGAAATTAGCTTGTGTTTAAATGATTCCACCAAAATGGGAATTTTCATGCGATATGCTTTCTCTAACTTTTTTTTTGGCACTACGAGGTTCTAATTCAGGTTCTTACATTTTATTTGTGTTTTGACCTTTTTATTTGTGTTTTGAATTTTCATTTGCATCGCAACTTGTCATTCCATTATTATTACTATTATTATTATTATTATTGTTATTATTATTATTATTATTATTATTATTATTATTATTATTATTAATATTATTATTATTATTATCATTATTTGTTATTATTTATTATTATTATTAGAACATTTCTATAGCGCCATTTATCTACAATAAAATATATTCAAAGGTGCCTTTACAAATTTAGATAATGTAAAGAAAAACAGATAAAACTAGTTACAAATCAGGTATAAAAGGTTGTATAAAATTATAAGTATCTCCCGAATGCCACTTTGAACAAATGGGTCTTCAATCTCGACTTAAACTCTACAATGTTAGTGGTCATACGCAGTCCAATCAGGAGCATGTTCCATAATCTGGGACCAGCAATGCTAAGAGCTCTGTCGCCCCAACTCTTCGTGTTAGAACGGGGTACATTCAAAATTATACTCCCATTCAATCGCAAATATCTACCAGGATTGTAAATAGTAATCAATTCTGTCAAATATTCAGGGGCCCTTCCCTGAAGAATCTTAAACACAGTCAGGAGGATCTTAAACATTGGTCTGTACGTCATTGGTAACCAGTGTAAGTCAATTAGCAAGGGTGTCACATGATCAAACTGCCGAGCACCCCTAATTAACCTGGCTGCACAGTTTTGCACGTACTGTAGCCTCGACATTGTGGTTTTTGGAATACCATACAACAAGCGTTGCCATAGTCCAATTTTGATGTTACAAAAGCATGAGTAAGCGTAGCTAAGGTGTCGCTGCCAATAAACTTCTTGATTGACCAAAGATTGCGAAGCTGCATGAAGCACGCCTTTGAAATATTGGCAACATGAGTAGACATATTCATGTGCTTGTCCCATCTGCTTCCCAGATTCCTAAAGGATTCAGATGGTTCTATAACAGATTCACCAATTTTAAAATCGAGCAATTTCACATCATCCGGCAATCCATTTTTCGTCACAATCATATATTCAGGTTTCTGATCATTTAACATCAGCTTGTTTGCACCCATCCAGGAGCGGACATCAGATATACAGTTAATCATTTTATTAATGGCAGTATCTGCAGATTCCTGCATTGGCTGAAACACTATGTATAACTGAGAATCATCAGCATAAAAGTGGTAATCCAATTCATGGTGACGCATAATTTTACCCAGGGGTAGCATATACACATTAAATAAAATAGGTCCAAGCACACTCCCTTGAGGAACTCCTTGTGCTAAACTAGACTCAGCTGACCTATGACCCTATTTGGGTTGTGAGATTTCAATTAGCGTTGTGACTTTCTATTTGCATTGTGACTATTTCATTTGCGTTGCAAGATTTTGATATGCCATGTGTATCATCTATTTGTTTTTGCTTTCAATGACATTTCCCATTTCCATACGCTGTAAAACATTTTCATTGCATTTCTACTTTGCGTTTGATCCTCGTGAGCGACCATATTGTAGGCCACAACGGGGTTTAATTTCCAAACTGAAAGTCCCTTTCTTGCTTTGAATTCAGGCTGGTTCCTTCCTCTCTTTTTTCGTCTCCTCCTCCTCTCAAAGTGTCCAAAATCTCTGCTACTCTCCATCTGTTGGAATACTATGTTTCTTCTCCATTTGATGCAACGAATATAGACTCTTTCTTTAGTCCGATTTACCAAAGCTTGGTGAAACTGTATCTCCAAATATTTTCAACAACTGTTGAATCGTTTTATCATACTGAAGGGTGGCGAGATACGCAACTAATACTCACACGACATAGCAACAGCTGCAAAAATATCAACAACATTTTGCATACATACTGGATGTTCATAACTAGTAACATTAGAAAGAATGCCTTGCTTTGTCTGGTCAATATTCAGATCATTTGATATATTTCTAAGTTCTTTGTTGGTTTGATAAAGGCTCTTATATATGACTAGAAGTAGCGATGCGTTTAGTAAATGCGTGCATTTTAAAGGAGCATAAGGTCGCAAAGAATATGTCATATATAACGAAAAAGAAAAACACACGGTAAAACTACAGGGTGTCCCAGAAAATTTGTTCCCCGTTTGCCTGAAGACCACGACAAAGCAGCAAAAGGTCGTCACCATATTTTGGCATGATGTTGCTCGCAAGATGTTAAATTAAAGTTTGCTTCCATCCCCGTAAAAATCCGTTAAGAAATGATGGAGCTATGACGTAAAGAAGACCAAATTCCTCTGATGACTGAAACCAGCGGTCGGCCATTTTGTATTACTATTTTTGCAACGATAATCAGCTTCATGGATGAGCTGAAACAGTAGCCTCCAATCTCATAGCTCTCGCGAAAGTTTCAATAATCATCAGAGACTTCAGCTATTTCTTACCCCACGATCCTTCATTGAATGTCAAAAACGAAGACGAGGATCCCATGATAAAATAAACAATCGAGAGGCAATGACAAAAATATAGTCACACCTTGTTTGCAGGTGTGGTGAGTGCAGCAATTATTTAGTTTATCTATCAGTTCAAATTGAGACAATACAGCTCCAAAAATCTTTCGCCCTTCTCGCTTCTTTTAGTTCATTGTCTTCGGTAGTAAATCAATAATTGCTTGTAACAAATGAAGGGAGAAATCTGAGTAGGGATACGCTAGGGATGGCCACAAATTAAATGTGAAATATATTTTTGTCGAAGCTTTTGATTTTTTATTACTTTGGGAATTCTGATCTTCACTTTTGCATTCTATCAAAGATCGTGGGGTAAAAGATAGTCTAACTCTCTGATGATTATTGGAACTTTGATTAGAGCTATGACATTAAAGGCTGCTATTTCAGTTCATCCATGAAGCTGTTTATCTTTGCAAAATAGTAAGATAAAATGGCCGACCACTGGTTTCAGTCAACAAGCAGATTTGGTCTTCTGAAAGTCATAGCTCCATCATTTTTCGACGGATTTTCACGGGAACGGTGGCAAACTTTAATTGAACATCTGAAGAGCAACGTCATGGAAAAGGTTAGTGATAATGTTTTGCTGTTTTCTCGCAATCTTCAGGCAAACGGGGCACAATTTTTCTGGGACACCCTGTATATGTCTATGATGAAAAGTATTAGCGAAACCAAACGAGTTGTCCTTTTTTTCATTACAAATAGACCTTTTAGCTATTCTGAAAAGAATCAGAATCGAACGATATCTTGCCACAATTTGTAGTAGTTTCGAATGTGTACAATAGTGACCAAAGTTCTATCGCCACTCGATCGAGCTCCGCTTATAAAAGTGTCAAGAAGTAGCGCTCGATCCAGTTTCTTTTGTAGAATAGCTAAAAGATCTATATGAGAGATATTCCAGATGTCAGCAATGGACAATGATAATACTTGTTTCTGCCGTACTGTAGAAATAGGACTGAATTCGCTGATACACTGTTTATATTGTAGGCCAGGCAAAGCCAGGGGCGGATCCATCTCGAAATTGAAGGAGGGGCAGCCTGCAGAGAGGACACCTAGAGCACGATAGATAGTTAGTGAGCCGTAGGCGTAAGAATTTTTGGACTCTTGTTTGAGAAAATTTGTTGGTTTTTCTACCAAAGAACGTCTTGACTTGTTTGTTTGCCTCACATTCTGATCGTACAGCTTTCTACCGTTATTATTATTCAGATCGAAATAGTTAGAAAAAGAGTCAGAGGGTGAGGATGAGGGGAGCACCTATCGCCAAATAGGGGGTGCAAGGCAGAGTTTTCATCATTGAGGGAGGGCAGTTACCTCCACTTGTCCCCCCTTAATTTTTTCACTGGGTAAAACGCCGGTAAAGAAATGTGCCGTGTGATGTTTCATTAAAGCCTCAGTATAATCCTGCAATATATGTAAGCGTAGCTCCATGTAATGTCTTGCATGCGAAAATCAACATACTTTGTCATCATACGGAAGTCTAACACATTGCTTAATTGCATTCACAGCAATGCTACAGTTGCAGAATTATGCATGTAATGTATCATTTGGAAAATATTCTTTGAATTCCTGTAGGGATTGGGACCAAATGCAATGAAGCGTAGTTCTTAAAGTCTTCTTGCAAATACAACAAACACTAGTGCACCAATAATGCAATCGACACCTTCTTTCCATGAACCGGTTTCATATGGCTTCATCGTGCTCGCAAGATTCGGGTAGCCATCATGTTTCTCTTTGCACCGACATAATCAATAGCAATCTAAAACAAACAAGTTATATGGATCATTCATTTGCAACACCTAAGTGTCTTTGAAGCAACAAAAAATGTGCCTAGTAACTGTCAAGACGTTAGATGTTTTCAATTACATGGAGCGAGATGCCAAAGTCCAGTCACATCTCCCAGATGAACGGAAGAGTCGTATCCTTTGGTGCCAGAGACAATTCACCATTGTTTTATTTCTTAGCTTGCTAGGGAAACTTTTTTCATATGAAAAGTCCAGAAATATTACTTTGGCTGGCCAAGTTCTTGGAGGAAAAGAAAAGCTTTCTCCATGTGATCAGGTCCTCAGCGTTGAGGTATATTGATCTAGTCCAAACAAAAAACAAAATTTCGTTGATTGAGAGCATTAAAAACATTAAGTTATAATCTAATTGACCAAGACCACGTAGCGACGCTACTTTTAACAGCATTGCTCGTTTTTTTGTACCTGGCGAAGAGTTAAGCTTAAAATGTTGGAACTATTCTTAGTCTTCGTCCAAAGTTTTGTTTCAAAGAAATTACTGTTTCACTTGTAACTGCCCTGATATGACTTTCGATGTCTGATTAAGTATTAAGAAACAACGATATGAGGACGGAGCTCCTCGATAAGATAGGCCGATTTCTGATATCTTAATTTGATTTAAATGCCAGAATATTCCAAATCTGTGTTTCCCCCATCTTGTAGCGGGTCTCTGGTTTCAGCTGTCACGTAAGTTTGATCTTCGAAAGCTCGCAACTTAGTGAATTTTCTACAGATTTGCGAGATTCTGGTGTACTGGCCTCATTGTCGGAGTTCTCTGACTCCGTTTCCTTTCCTGCAATGAATGGCACAGTAGTTGCATTTGTGCTTGTCTTTATACTTTCTTTAACAAACAAAGTAGGTTCTGGTGTCTAAAATTACTACAAAATCTTAGGGATAGGACGTTCTTCCCATAAGCCTTTTCATGATGTCCTTTTCTCACTATATCGTCAAACGTTCAGTAATCTTTTTTCGGACACCTTGTAGTGCCATTTTTTATTTTTTCCAGCCATGATCACATTGAAATAATTGCAGTAAAATCTGAGCTGCTCTTCTTCAGACAAAGAGATGGACTTTGGATTCCATCTTTAAGATTGGTTCATAAATGTGAGTATGTGAAAGATATAGTTATTTCGTACAATATTTTGCTACAATTTCTGAAGTGAAGCAAATCTAATAAAGAATAGTAAAAAATATAGTACTTCTATCGGGTTATCCTACAGCTAGAAGCTGTCTCGATCTGATAGATAATAACCTTCAAGTTAGTATAATTATTTGCAGGTAGTTAAGCCTGATATGTCTACTATTGAGAGACAGTTTGCTGAAATTCATTCAGCTTTCGAACCATATATTTATTATATTCTACCCGTATGTCCCAGAAAAGTACAGTATACAGATTTGAGTGGGTCTACGAGACTAGCGATGTGACTGTTTTTCTCTAACAAATGAAGTTAAAACACAATGACCAAGTCAATTCAGCTCTATCTAATGTCGAGATGGAGGCAAAGAACATAATATTATCAAGTCACCTCCAAACTTAACAGATCAAACTATTGCCTTTTTCTGGCGGATTTCAAGAAATTCAAAAATTGACCTAGTTGGACATGTCCACCCCCAGTCCATCCCGTGGCGAAGCCATTGGACAGTGTCGGAGGTCAGGTTGCTCCATGACTTAGTGCAGACTGGGAAGAAGGTTTTCGAGAATGGAAGAATGCGTAGTATGTTTTCTGTGACCAAAGGATGATTTCGTAGATTGTATTTGATGTTATTTTCTTCAGGAATATAATAACGCGAATATTGAGGAGCTTTATTGTTGACAGACAGTCGTATCAAACAGAAATAATCCACTGTACTTTCATCTTTACTGTTACTAAGCATCTCCCAGTCGAGTTCCTTAAGAAGCCTGTCCTTTATGTACCCTTCCATGTGGTGTGAATTTAGTCTTAATCAATGGCTAATCACTCTCAAGATGTTCCTCGACAGCTGATTTGAACTTAGATACCTCATTATTAATCTTGAAAACTCAAATCTGTGCCCGCTTGCAAACTAGAGCTTTGACCTTAGGCCTTAGAAAATTCTTAATGCACTTCGAAATGTAAAACTGAACTTAAGGAAATTCCAAGCAACTGCGCAATAAGTGGCGACTTCTGGCAAACGGAATATAGTGAGATTTACAATTATTCAATTGTTATCAAGGCATTGATTGATTTATTCGCTATGCCTCAACAATTTGTTTGAGCAAAAGGCCATAACTGTTTTACTTGTGAATGAAAATTTGGGCTTTGGAGATGAAGATGTCTGCTCTTTTTTCATTCATCAAAAATATTGCAACAAATCCTACATTCTACTATACGGTTCTAATTTTCATACAACACTACAGCGACGATACCATTGGGAGCTAAAGACAATGACTACCCCATGGTCAATACGAAAAGACACGCAATGTTAATCTAAGTACAACAAAAACTACGGACAATTTGATATCTAATGGATGCTAACAATACTAGATTCCGTCCCACATCAAATGAAAGGGCAGAGTTGCGACAATTCTAGGTCCAAAACTCATTATATTGTAATGAGTTGTGATATAAAGTAATTCAAGTGCCTTACATCTGATGTGAGACAGAATCTACAAAGCAAAAGAACATTTACGTTAACGGACGTGGTGGTTGCTTTGAGCGTAGCTGAAGTTGTCTGCTCTGTAAGCACCATTACGTTTCTTCATAGCTGCAGTATGTCTGCTCTCAAAGCACCAAACAAAGTATCTTCGTTCAAACTGATCCTTGAGGAACATTATCAGAGTGATTAGTCGTCGATTAGTGAAATTCGCATTTGTTGAGCCAACCAATTCCGTAGAATTTTTTGTGTCATCCGGTATATAAGTCGCAAGTGTATGCCCCGTTCAGCTGCGAAGAGAGTATTAGAAAGAAAGTCCACGTTGACAAATAAACATTTTCCAGAAAGTGCGACTTCCTTTAATAATCAACCTTTCTAAAGTACAAAAAAATCTGCTTGCTGCGCGTAGTGCCATAATACAAAGATAAACAAGTAAAAGCACTTTGATGCGAATAGAAAGAAGCAACATTTCAAGAATAGCCCGTTATCAAGCAAAGAAAGATTATCGATTAAAACGAAATTCGAATCTGAGGAGCCAACAAATTCCGTATACTTTCTTGGGTCATCCGGTATATAAATCATAAATACAGTACACTTTCTAAAGTACATTTTCATTAAGATACACCGTAGCACGAATCAAAATGGGATACTGTAAAATGAAAGACAAGGTTTTTTCGGCACCAAAGTGTGAAGTGTCTTTTCCTATGTCTATGGAAGTGTCATATTGTGTAATGGCCCGTGGCCTAGCAAACACCTAACACAACATATTAGCCTGAAATAAGACACGCCTCCACTTAGGCCTACCTCTTAGCAACTCCTACTCGTGCTACCAACAGCTACAACAACTACTACTACATCAATCATAATCATAAATACATGACATGAAGTACGAGCGATATTTCTACGTATGTAAGTTTTACACGCTGCTAAGTTGTTGTCATTCTTTTATAGATCCATTTATGTTACCACAAGAACAAGTGGATAAAGGTGCAATCAAGTTTATCCTCAGCGGTGCAAATATAATGTGTCCAGGTCTGACTTCACCAGGAGCAAAACTGAGTCCAATCGAGGCAAATGCAATTGTCGTATCTTTTCACATTATGCTGTCAGTGTTAGCGGACTTGTAAAATTTGATGATGTGGACAAAGAGCTCGAATTGATTCAGCCAGGATATTACTGACTGCCAGCTCTAGGCAAGAACCGAAACAGTAAGTCGACTCCTTTGTAATGATTCAACTCTCAACTTCTCCCTTCCAAAATTTTTCAATCAACCGTTATGAGGAGCATATACCTCACATAAGTATTGTACAGAACAGAACGGCGGAAAAAATTGCATAACTAAAGCTTCAGTATCTAAGAGTTTCTCTACTAGGTGTTTCGACTGGAAAATCATTGTCAATTCGTCTATTTTCTATTCAATAGTTAAATGAAACGCTAGTTTGTTGGCTTTTTTATTAGATAACAAAACATTGGCAGCATAACTAGGCCATAACATAATGAAGAATGGATAGCAGAGACAACGAAACTTTAATGTTTTCAAATTAGGATCCTACAACCGTCATTGCTATAACAAAAGCTTTCCTTTTCAAATGTTGGGAGAGAAACAAATTGATATGAATAATAAGGCTGCTGTCCAACGTAAAAGAACTTGAATCAATTTCAGAAGAAGTCACCTCACAAAAAACAAGCTCCAGACACGTGGCAGGTTTTAAATCGCCTTCAAACTGAATGCGAAGGAAATGATTTTTTAAATATATTGTTAGGATGTGTTCTAGGACCTTAGTATTGCTTTTTATAGACGCTTTATTTAGGATTTGAATTGCTTCGAATTCGCTGATTTGCATTTAAATAGGACTTAGGTTGCCAAGCGGTAGCGAAGGAAGAACCTTTTGTTTTCCTTAGATTAGAAATGGGATAGGGATGCGATTTTGTTGTTGAGTTTAGAGAGCAGCTAAGAGAATCGTTTAGAGAGTTTCAGAGTTGTTTTTGGAGAGATATTTTGTGGTTTGATTTAGAGATTTGTTTTTGGAGAAAATTGAGAAAACGGAGAAATTCGTGATCTCTTCGAGTTCTCTAGGCCTGGCACTTCATGACATATTTTGGCGATCCTGCCAGGACCAACAACTGGCGAACAAACAAACTAGCCAGGACTAGCAACGACTCAGAGAGATGTAGTGGGTTTATTTCGATTTATTTTTGGACAAGATGCCAGACGAAGAAGCGGCCCAAGTCCAGGCTGCACAAGCAGATACTGGCCAAAAAACTTTGTTACCGTTTAGAAAGCCAGAGAAGTACAAACTTGGCGATGATTTCCAGTTGTTTATTCGTAAAATGGATTTGTTTTTCTTGGCTGCTGCGGTCAAGGATAACACACAGAAGAGAGTGTCGATTTTGTTGAATTTATCTGAAGATAGTTTTCGAATCGCAGAGCCAATTGACATTACAACTACTGGAGATAGTGAAGGAAATTATAAGTCGTATATTGAAAAACTTATTGCCGTATTTGAGAAGAATCAGAATCCTGTGGAACGTCGTTTTAACTTGGCGAAAAGGACACAGTTAACCGGAGAAACAGTGGATCATTTTGCTTCAGCTCTCAGGGAACTTGCTTCAAAATGTTCCTTTCGAGATGATGAAGTTGATGGAAGATTAAATGATCAATTTATCTCTGGTGTGGAAGATGGATCTCTCCAGTGTAAATTACTGCAAGAAACTACCACCAACTTAGAACAGTCACTTGTCATAGCAAGGAGATTCGAGGCTGCAAAGTCAGCACAAGCCACTTTGATTGGACAAACAATGAAACAACAGCAAAAGCATGAAATTAAGGTTGTGTCTACCAACAAAGAATGTTTTCAATGTCACGGTTTTGGCCACATTGCAAGAAATTGCCCATTTTATGGATGTAAAAACAGCGATGGTCAGCAAAAATTTTCTACAACATATGTTTGTTTCAAATGTGGACGTCAAGGACATGTAGCTAAATTTTGTAGATTTTCAGAGAGCCAGGAACAAAGACCTGGGGCTCAACAAAAGCCTGCACTGAGAGGAAGTAAAACCAAATTGTGTTTTGTCTGTGACGAATCTGGTCACGTCGCGAAAGAGTGTCCCGTGAAACAAAGACTTTTAGCTGAAAAGAGGCAAGGTAATAGTGATAGTAAACAAGGACAGGGGGGAAGGGCTACACTATCTACGATTACTCCAGATTACAACAGGAATGCATTGATTGTTGAAGCAAAATTGAATGAAACGCCAACACCTTGTTTGATTGATACTGGGAGTCCAATTAATTTACTCAGCAAGAAAATTTGGCTTTCATTGCCAGGGAACAAGAAAATCGAACCAAGTGATTTAGTTGCACATACAGCCAATGGACAGGCTCTTGGCATTCTGGGTAAAGTTCAAGTCAGTCTCAGCCTGAATGACAGAACATCCAATTTGTTGTTTTACATTGTTGATGAAATCCATCCTGGAATCTTACTAGGATTAAAATGGCTGGTAGAGAATGAGTTGTCATTAGATCTGAAGGGAAAACATCTTATCTATCCCGACGGATCGCGAATACCATTGTCATTCGAGTATTCAAAGGATACTGATTGTTTACCTGTTGTTCTGGATCAAGATATTGTCATACCAGCTCACCACGAAATGCTTGTAACAGGAAAAGTTCAAGGCAAGTTATACACTGACAGTTTAATGGAGCCTAACACAAATTGTATGGAGAAAGGAATTTTGATTGCACGTGTTATGGTTAGAGGAGCGGTAGACAATGCGCCATTACAGTTGATAAACCCAGGTGAAGAAGGTGTTATGCTGTATAAGGGTACAAAAGTTGGTACACTGGAGCATGTTTTGATGTTAAAAGCTGAATGTCCTATTAATACTTATGATGGGGAAGACCAATTTATGTCAAAATTTGATGAGTTACAGCTGTCAGAAACTCTTGATCCTGCTGATGCAAAGAAAGTAAAAGATCTTATCCTTGAATATGATGATGTATTCTCGAAAAGCAGAGATGATATTGGCCATACAAATCTTGAGAAGCATAAAATTGATACAGGAGATTCGTTACCCATTAAACAACCACCGCGACGTTTGCCATTCGCTTTGAAGAGTGTTGTAGATGATCAAGTCAATCAATTATTGGAGAAAGGGTTGATCAAAGAAACAGATTCGCCGTGGTCCAGCCCAGTCGTTCTTGTGAAAAAGAAAAGTGGAGAATGGCGATTTTGTGTTGATTATCGTAAATTGAATGACTGCACGGTAAAAGATGCTTATCCGCTTCCAAGGATAGATGACATCATTGATAGTCTTCAGGGGCAGCAATATTTCAGTACGCTTGATCTCACTTCAGGGTATTGGCAGGTGGAAATGGATGAAGGTAGCAGTGAGAAGACCGCTTTTAGTGTGCCTGGTGGACATTATTCTTGGACTGTATTACCATTTGGTCTCTGTAATGCGGTTGCGACGTTTCAGCGACTCATGTCACGTGTTTTAGCAGGTCAAATTGGGAAAAGAGTGTTTGCTTATTTGGATGACGTGTTGGTGGCCGGTGTTAGTCTTGAGGATCATCTGGAGTTGTTACGAGGTGTTTTTGAAGCTTTCAGGAAAGCTAACTTGAAACTGAATATCAAGAAATGCATGTTTGTTCAAGATTCTGTAGAATTTCTCGGATTTACTGTGGATAAAGATGGAATTAGGCCGAGTTCGGAGAAAGTCAGAGCAGTTCTTGATTATGAGAAGCCTCGCAATGTTGAAGAATTACGACGGTTCGTGGGTTTGATAAGTTACTACAGAAGATTTATTTCGGGAGCAATGGACATTATAGCTCCATTGACTAGATTGTTACAAAAGGACACTAAGTGGCTTTGGGATGAACGTTGTGAAAATTCTTTTGAAGAGTTGAAGAGGCAGCTGTCGCAAGCACCTTTGTTGCACTATCCAGATTTCAGTATACCGTTCATTATGTATTGTGATGCGAGCGATAAGGGAGTTGGTGTTGTTTTGTGTCAGAAGGATGATGCTGAAAACGAGGCAGTGATAGCTTATGGTTCGAAAACTTTTACAAAGAGCGAGTTGAATTGGACAGTTACAGAAAAGGAAGCGTATGCGTTGGTTTGGGGTTTGACACATTTCCATGCGTATGTTTATGGGAATCGTACCATTGTTTATTCTGATCATCGAGCTTTACAGTGGTTACGCTGTTTCAAAACTCCGACCGGGAAATTAGCAAGGTGGATCCTTCGTTTGGAGGAGTATTCCTATGAAGTTGTGCACAAACCTGGTAAGCTGATGAGTCACGTGGACGCTTTGTCGAGGCAACCGGTTGTTAATGCCATTTTTGTCAATGGATTTTGGAGTGAAGAAGATTTTGTTGCTGCACAGAGAGAAGACAAGGAGATTTCGGAAGTCAAGAATTGGGTTATTGAAGGTCGAAAGCCTACTGAGATCTCAAAGGAAGCTGATAACACTCTGAAAACTTTGTATGCTATTTTTGATAAACTGATTGTCAAGGATCAATTGTTGTACAGAGAATGGCTTGATTCCAAGGGGGAGGAGGTCAGACAAGTTGTTGTGCCTGAATTATTGAGGATGGAAGTATTGAGGAAAGTTCATGACAGTTTAGGCCACAGAGGAGTAAAGAAGACCTTTGCAGCAATTCAAGACCGATTTTATTGGCCACGATTTTACCGCGATGTTGAGTTATTTATAAACGGTTGTGAAGTTTGTTTGCGGAACAAAGTCGTTCCAAGGCCACGATGGCCTTTGAAGCCGATCGAAATCATACCAGTACCATTTTACATGATAGGAATGGACATTGTTGGGCCTATGAAAACGACGTCGCGTAACAACAAGTACATCTTAACGGTCATCGATTATTATACGAAGTTTGGCGAAGCTGTGCCTTTGCAAGACAATCAAAAGAGTGAAACAATTTGTAGAGTACTAGAAGAAATTTTCTCGCGTCATGGCATGCCAACAATCCTTTTAACTGACCAAGGAAGTAATATGGAGTCACACGTTGTTGCTGCTGTGTGCAAAATGTTCGGCCTTGAAAAGAAACATACGAGTGCCTATCACCCACAATGCGATGGTTTAGTGGAGAAGTTCAACGGAACATTGAAAACTTTACTCCGTATGCGTTTGAACAGAGACAGAAACAGTGAGTGGGATGAACATTTAAATTTTGCGTTGCTCGCATATAGGGTAACGAAGAGCGAATCTACAGGGGTTTCGCCCTTCGAATTATTATATGGGAGACCCCCTAGATTACCAATTGAGATACAAGGGGATTTTCATCCAGTCTTTTGGTCCCCTGCGGAGGAGCACAGATATCTGGCAAATCTACGGAACAGAACAGATATCCTTCGAGAGAAAGTTATGCAGAACCTTCAAAGAGCACAAAGAGAACAGAAACGCTATTATGATCGCAGGTATCGTACTGACAAAGCAAGACCTTTGAGAGAAGGAGACTTTGTATTGGTAAAGAACAATCGAGCCAGAGGATTAGACCCGAAGTTTACCGGACCGTTCCAGGTCGTTAGAGCGATGGATGAAGACTGTGAAGTAAGATGTCAGAAAACCGGAAAACATAAGGTGATACATTATAACCGGTTAAAGTACTTTTCTCCCGGAATAGATCACTTCGCGCAGGACATTGATGTACGAAATTCCGACGATTCTTCGGATGAGGAGCAAGATACATTTTATTATCGATCATCAGAAAGAGGAGAACACAGAGAGGCTTTAGAACCGCAGTTAAGACGGAGTACACGAGCTCGAAGAGCTCCGGACTTTTACGGTCAGCCCGTACCCAGCGACTATCATTGTTGAGCGAAATAGACGCATTATTACTGTAAATATCACGTCATCGTCGTCTTGTATATATAATTCGTAGATATACATCGTCCTAGCAGTAACGTTGATTTCAGGGAGGGGAGGTGTTAGGATGTGTTCTAGGACCTTAGTATTGCTTTTTATAGACGCTTTATTTAGGATTTGAATTGCTTCGAATTCGCTGATTTGCATTTAAATAGGACTTAGGTTGCCAAGCGGTAGCGAAGGAAGAACCTTTTGTTTTCCTTAGATTAGAAATGGGATAGGGATGCGATTTTGTTGTTGAGTTTAGAGAGCAGCTAAGAGAATCGTTTAGAGAGTTTCAGAGTTGTTTTTGGAGAGATATTTTGTGGTTTGATTTAGAGATTTGTTTTTGGAGAAAATTGAGAAAACGGAGAAATTCGTGATCTCTTCGAGTTCTCTAGGCCTGGCACTTCATGACAATATCCACATGAGCATGTTTAATTACGAACCATTCGCCCAAAAGCAAAGTTAATTTCACTGTGATAAAAGTAATGTCAAGCGTATTATACCTTCGAATTGCTGCATTACTTGCTGATACTTTTGATTTTTGTAATAGCGATATAGTTTTCAGAATGCAAATTTGAAAACTATGAGGTTTTGTAATCTCTGTCCCGTGAAATCCATAGGCTCTTCGTTTTGTTATGGCCAGCTCCTTCGTTATGCTGCCAAAATGTTGTACAATGTTGTCCCAAGGTTTTCGTTATTTTATCAAAGAAAACAACAAAATAACGTTTCATTTTGCTTTGAAGTAAAAAGTAGAGGAGTTGTGAATCATTTTCCCGCCAAAGCACCTGGCAGAGAATCCTTCGAATGTTGATACTTTTCGATGCAAATTTTATTCATAGGAGTTGAATGACACCTTAAGCTACTATTTTAGATAAGGCAGGAGAAAGTAAATAACCTTAAGGTGATTCTTAAGGACCATTCCCATTATCAATCTAGATCCTTTGTACGCCGAAAGAACCAACACAAAGAGAATTGCATCGAGAGAAAGCCACAGTGTCAGGCTGTGCGTCGGATCTCGCTTTGAAGATGCTTGAATCGAAGTGTAGTTTTCACAAAGAGAATTAGGCAAAGATAATAGGAAAAGTCGTCTTTGGCGCCACAAAGGATCATGGCTAGCAATGGGTCTGTAATGTTCTTACCGTATGACAACAAGATCCTTAACCAAAGACCAGGCAGTGATGGCTGAAGGCAAGAAGCACGCTGTTTGCATCGGTCTCACAAAGATGTCATCTGAAGACATGTAAGATTTAAATTTGTCTTCTTTCAGTTAGATTAATTGGACGAATGTTTCCTTGGTAACCCGATAAATTGAGGTGTTTTGCAAAATCATGTAAGATTGATTTTGTTACCGACACTTCAACTTATTTTTGAGTCGTTGCATCGAGCACTAACAATATTCCCAAGATGATCGATATTTTATTTCGTCAGGGAAGCGATGGTAGGATTGAGGATTGACAAATCATACTTTAAGCCGTAGTGGTTGCAAACCATCGTATTTTACCCATCAATTCATATAATCAACTTTCATATAAAAGTTTCTATACTAGGTGATATGGCAGCTTTATCTGGAACAAAGGTGACATATTCAAGGTTTTGTGTGGGACAGTAATGCCTGTGCCGTATGGCCTATTGAAATTATTCAGTGACTGCGAGAGCAAATGGCTTTGAAAGATGTGTCTGCCATCAAAGTACTCCGAGTGGAGAGCGGGTGCTAGCAATTAAAGGGAATCGACATTGTTAAAAGCTAAAAGGTGGCCCGGGCCAATTTTAGAATAAAATATATTGTATTTGATAACTTGCAGCTTCATCAAAGAGTAAAAGAAACAATTGGTGCGTAGTGCGTAGGCGTTTTCTTCACATGCCGCAGGAAACGCTGTAATTTCGTTGTGTTAATTTGGATGTGTTAATTCTTAATGTTAATTCTTAATTAATGATGGCATTAAAATCTACCTTGGTCTTCATTTCTCTCGCACTCTACCCGTTAGTTTGCTCGTCTTCAATAATCCTTGTGTGCCTCTCGCCATTTTGAAGGTTATCAAACTCAACTTTTTGCACTCCCGCGCTCGCACGCAGGAGTAATGCGAGGCCTATTTCGAGCAAACTAACAGGCAGACGGCGAGAGAAATGAGTACTAATGAAAAGAGCAGACACAGCACACGCATGCGCGAATACTCGTACTTTGAGTCTCCCTAGCTCCTTGCAACAGATCCCAAAATTCGGCAACATCTGTTATTTTTTTCCTTTGACCTTAAACTCTTGATTTATCGTTTCAAAAAGCTTAATCTGAACACTTCCTTATCTCAGATTGCTCGATGACGTCATTTTACGCAGTTTATGTTCTGTCGTACCAAGGCAGCTTTTAATGTCATTATGAATTAAGAATCAAAATTAATCCTTTGCATTAATAGTTAACACGCCAAATTACCGCGTTTCCTATAGCGAGTGCTACGAGATGCAGCTGTCTCTATTCTCCTTACTGTGTAGTGATGTTTAGACGGCGCTCCCTGGTTTAGACCCTGCAAGTTGCGTCCTATAAACTGGCGAGGCCTGCCGCATGCTACAAAACCAAATAGGTGGTAAAAGCACCGATTCATACAAATTCATTGTTATGTTGTATTATAGGTAATACAATAAATTTTGACAATTTTTGTCGCCTAGTAGATGGTGATCTTACTTGTATCGTATAAAAAAGGGAATAGACATATCTATATCCCGTAGCCGCTATAAATAGACCCAAGAAACGCCAACAAACCCATTGTTTCTTTAGCCACAGAATGAGACCGGATGCGTTTAACCTGTCGAGTAAAATAGATTATACTTTTACCAGGCTTTTAACGTCGATTCCCTTTAAAATTACTTCGTGGAAACATTATCCTGATTCACAACTTTGGTTTATTTCTTTCCAGACAATCAAAAAATAAAGGTATTGGCATCGAAAATATTCATTTTCTAAATGATGGACTTTGGGTAATGAAACAATTGGATAGGTAGCATTTGATCTATAAATCTCTTTTATTAATAAATTCTCTAATTCATCGCTGTCTTCAATTCATTTATTTTCTTCTTTTACATCTGTTCTGCATTGCACGGGGGATGGCCAGTTTAAATGCGATTGCAAGTTTTGACGATACGAAGATCCGGGGGAAGGGGCAACTACCATATATGCTGGTGCGGGATGTGCCATTTTTGGGGTGCCATTTTTCAAGCAGAAAATAAATTTTGGGGCATTATTTCCGGTAAAATCACGAGAAGTCACAAGTTTTGGGTGTCATTTTAGAAAAATAACGCTTTAGGGTATTGATTTTGATCAAAGTTCATTTATGTGGTTAAAATTTTGGATAGCTATCATTTCATTCATTTTATCTTATTTAATCACGATATCCATTCAACATAAAAGAGTATAGAAAAAAAGATAGTAGGTGTAATAATAGATATAAAAGCCAGTACTGTTCTTCCATGGATTCCTACGAAAACATATTCTTTTTTCTCAGCTTAGAAAATGACTTTTTAGCCCATTCTTAAGAGTGTGCCAAACTCTCTTATGTGTGTCGGTATAGAATTCCAAGTTTTTAGACCAGTATAATTGAAAACATTTTTTACTGAAGTCTAAATTTAGCCTTGGAATTTTGAGATCAGTCTTGTGTCTTGCATCATACTTGCTTATTCAGGATCTTTCAGCAAATTTATCGTGCAGATTCTCAGGACATACTTTGTTAATTATCTTAAACATCAGAACCGACCGGTCAAATTGAAACATCTGATTGATGCTCGATGTTGGTCGAATCAAAGCAGTCCTTTATTTTTGATGCTTGAATAATTTCAAATGCACGATTTTGCAATCTCTGAAGGGCTGCAATCACAATTTTAGGATAAGTTTTCAATTGCCTGTAAATTTTGGGTTATCGTTTTCGTGAAATAGATTTTAGGTTGTGATTTCATACGTCAAATGGTACACCCCCATCATCCACCTATTGAAGTTAACCCCCCCCCCCCCCCCCGGCGAAGGACGGATGTCACGACTGTTTCAAGCGCTAATCTAATGACCGCGATCCCTTTGGTCAGCGACGCGTGTCTGACAAAGCCCGCAAGCGCACTGCCCTAAATTACGTAATCCATAATGGCAGCACGATGTCAGCTGATATGTTATTTCGCAACTTCCTCGTTCACCACTGTAGGGCCAGTCACCAGCCAAGGTGCCAGCTTGGGAAGATGCGTTAAAGTTTCAACAGATTTTGATGAAATGCCGAAGCCAAAATGTTGTGTATGCAAATCAAGTACCTCAAAGAGATTTACTGACACACAAAGGTTCGACGAAGGCTGTTTGGTAAAATGTTTTGAGTTGCAGGAGGAGAGAGAAGGTGTCTTGTGCGATGCCTGTCGTCGTTTAGTATGTAAGAATAAGCAAGACAATAACCTAACTTTTCCTTTAGTTGTTGATTCAAAGGGAAAATGTGGCAAGTCCAATTTGAAGCAGGCTGTTGCCCAGCGCACAAGGCATCGTCTTTCTCCCAAGGATGATTCCTGCAATGCTAAAAGGCCAACGAGCGAATCTCTTGAAACTTTTACGCAACTGGGGCCCCACGGTAAGTTTCTCGATTTGCCAAAAGACATTTTGCTACGAGTCCTTTCTTTTCTTGCCCCACGAGAGCTTTTGATAATGCAGCTGGTTTGCGTTTTCATGTTTAGTTTTATAATTGAATATGATAAAGCTTTGTGGTACCCTCTTGTTTGCCAAATTGCCCCAGTGCTTATTTCAGCTGTAGATCAAGGCAAACTGCAAGTTCAGTCTTTTAAATCTTTGTTCTTGATTGCAAGTCAGCTGCACCCACAAAATCGCACTGATTTACAGGACAAAACAAATGATTGTCAAGCTCAGTTATACAGCATTCAGAGTACCTTGAATTTAACTGCAATTCGCTACCAAAATCTTACAAGGTTGCAAGGTAATCTGAGCACTGACCAAGAAATACTCTTCACTAGAATCTTAAAACACAAAATGGAGCGTAGTCCTGAAGGTATCCTTACTGCAAAGAACGAAAGGGGGAGGCCTCTGCATCTAACGGTAATACGTAAGCCAGAGACTGGGAGCCAAGAGGGATCATCACCATCATTGCGAGCACGCAGCGCAAAACTGGAAAAAATTGGAAAATTTGTTGCTAGTGCCTCAGCAAAAGACAATGAGGGAGATTTAGTATCTCAAAGGGCTTCCATGATCAGGCGTGATAAGAGGGCCTTTCTCGAAAGTGCAGTTCAAGCAGGTGTGACAGATTTCAAAAAGTTCAAACTCAGCCCAGAGGTAGCACTTGGATTAAAAGCTGAAATGCCCTTAGATTTATGGAGACTTGTTAAGCGCACACTTAATGACAACTTAGGTTTTGATTTCTTAGGCACGGAATCAAAATTGCGGGAGGGTCTGAAAGAGCATGGGGAATTTGTTTATGAAGCTGGGAACTTTGAGGCAGGAGGGAAAAAAGTCTCGTTTGTTAGAGTCACAAGCATCCTTGAGGTCATCCAAAAGAGTGTACTTGCACTGCACAGGAGTAAACAATTGATTCCAATCCCAAACACACCAGTAGATTGCTTACACGTCCTTGTAACTGGAGATAAGGGTGGCTCTTCCACAAAAATTTTGCTGCAATTCCAAAACTGTGAGAAGACACACTCTGTAAAAATGAGTAAACTACTGGGAGTGTTTGATGGAGCAAAAGATTCCCGTGAGTGCATAGTAAACGCTTTTGGACCACTGTTTTCCCAACTGCAAAAGCTTAGTGATGAGATTGCATCCCTCAAACTACCTTGTCCTCTCATTCTTGAAAGTTCCCCTCAGGTCCTCTTAAGAAAAACGTCTGACCTGGAAACATGTGCAAAGAACATAAGGTTAATTGCTAAGACTTACCCCCATTACTACAACACACAGAACCAAGCATACAATTCAAACTGCAGATCTTGCAAACATGCTAACAAAGAAGCTATAGGCAGCGAAGAGCATGGCAATCATTTTCAGTCTGTGAAAATATGCTATGGGGGTGATTGGGAATGGCTGGCAAGGTTACTTGGTCTAACAGGCCCCAATGGAAAGCATTTTTGCATGCACTGTTTGGTAACCTTGTCAGACATTCAAAAGGGGGTACCACATGCACCTGTTACATTTCAAAGGTACAAAGAAAAGGACAACAGAGAAAAAAAGATTTTTGATCGTAGACATCTTGAAAATATGGTTGACAAGGCACACAAATTTAATACAAATGGTTCAAAAAATCCAAGCCATTTTGAGAACTGTGAGGCCCTTCCCCTGGTTGGCACTAGAGGCTGGGTTATTGATAATGTTTCTGTACTTCCCCTGCATATTGCACTTGGGATAGGGCTGAGAAACCTAAATACCCTTGAAACTATCGCCCTCAGTCTTGACATGCAGATATTGGAAGCTAAGGGCAATACAAGTAACCTGATGCTATCATTGCTGCAGTCAGTTGAGGAAAAAACTTTGGAAGCCAGAGAACTGGAACAGAAACTTGAAAAAACCATGGAGGAAAAGATGGAACTTGAGGAGCGAATTAATCTTGAAAAGGGCATTCACTTGGACTTGATACAACGCCATAATGGTAAATATTCAGACAATTCAGCAGAAGCAATTGATTTCAGACGAAGTTTATCGAATCAAGACAAATTATTAAAGGACATAGTAAATAAAATCAAAACGATCAAGAAAGATATCAATGAAATGGAAACTTTTTTAGCGGTAACCAATCAAACAATACAATCCATGAAGGGACCTTTCAAGAAAAATTTGGACATGATTTTGGACACCATGAAATTAAAGAGGGCTGTTTACCATTCAGGTGCATTGATTGGAAATGATGTTCACAAGTTGACAAGAAAAGCACAAATAAAGTCACTTGCTTCAGCTTTTAAGCCAAAGTCCATCAATCTTCTGGATGGTACAACTGCTCTCTTTGGTGATTATAAGTTGGCTGAGAAGATCTATGTGCGACTGTCAAAATTTGCACAGTGCTATGAATTGTTCATGGCAGATAGGGTTCTCTGCAGACATGAAGTTGCTGTGTTGGCAGTCCGGTGTTTCAGCTTTGGCAATTGGCTACCTGTTCATTTCCCAGAAGACACTCTTGGCAGGAAGTTCCACCTCCTTTGCTATGATCTTCCACTTAAAGCTATAAGGTCTGGCATTGTGGGAATGGAAGCTGAACACTGCTCTGAGAGTATTCATCCCTTCTGGAACAAGTGGACCAGGACGTATGCTACCATTCAAGTCAAAGAATTGCAGTTGGCACTGGTTGCAAAGGCGCAGTGGCTTCACAGTAACACAGACATCCCTGACCTGCGAAAGGCAAAGAAACGGTGCTGCAGAAACTGCAGAGCCCCTATCAAATATAAAGTGAAATGTAAATGCCAGGTTTAATCCATACAATTTATCTGAATAAAGATTTGCCCTAAGGTACTCTGATTGTGTACAAGGGTATAAAATCATAACAAAATGGTCTAAATTTGGTACAGAAAACATGCAACAAAATTACAAAAAGTACACTTTACAAATGAAAAATACATGTCAGAGTAGCTTAGACATTTGGAAATTTGAAATTATGTTACACACTAAATCTTTAGAAAATAGATATATTCGTATAAGGATTGTGAAAGAGTTTATAAGAAGCTGCAGGTATTTTTCAACTAAATGATGGGGATTTCACTTTTTAGAAATGTCTACAAGATCTTTCCAGAGCAAAAGTATTTTTGCAGATTTTGAAGGATATTTCCTGAAAACAGACAGATATTTGCCAACGGTGTATAAGGTCTTTAGGAGTGAACTGCCCCTCAAAACTATGGCTCCTTTCAAATGAAAATAGTAAATGTTTACATCAACCATGATCATAACGATATGTGTTTATGCAAAAGTTGAATTGCACCTGCATACCATCAGGAGGCGGAAACAATCTTCAATTGAGCAAAAACAAAGTATACAGTATATGCCTTTTGCTCATTAGCATGGCTATCCTGTCTGATAATTCTTAAAGAGTTTCTTGCGCTAAGAATTATTATTTCAAATGAATTCATTTCTTCCAGCTCACAATTTTAGCAAATTCATGGGTTGGAGGCATTTGATTGTTTGTGTTTGTGGAATACGTCTTGGATGAAAAATTACACAGCTTTTGTTGTGATATCTGAACCTTCCCAAAAGTTGCCCATACAGACATTTTCAGCACATTTTCTGAAATTGTCAACTGCCGTATTAACTGCCATTTCCAAAGGGATGCAAAAATCATTGTTCCCTTCATTCTCAGACGTATTGTAGTAGTTAGTTACATCATTGCATGTAGTTACATTCAGTACTCTTTGCAGAGAGATATGGCATCCAACAGCTTACTTTTTTAGAATAAAATATCATAACTAATCAAAAATTTCAATTATTTTGAAATAACTAATGATTTTTATGGAATTAGAACCAAAAGTTTGATTATCATCACATTATATAGAGTCAAAAACTGATTTTGTTATTGATTATTCACTGACAATTGCACCAAGAAGTTTACAAAAATGTTATATTATCTTTCCATTCTCTGTCTGTTGTGTCGAAACTAAGTCTTTAATTTTGTATGTCCAAACTCAAATTTGTTTCTGTTATTCATAGAAATCAGCTAGAAATGTCTGAAGTCAATCAAGGAAAACTGATAAATGTCATTGGATTGTCAAGTTCAACATTAGGGCAGCCATTTTGAATCGAGAGCATTACAGCTCATGGCCTAGCAGGAACTACCCTTCCACAAACAAACAACAAGTAAACCACTTTGCATGGATGCTAGAACGTTTCCTAAAAACTTATCTGATAGCCAAGAAGTTATTCTTTCGATTTATGAATATAGGAGAATGGGGACACAATTTAATTTTGAGAAAATGGAATCTCCCGCAACGATCCATAGTGGCCGTGGCGGAGCGAAATTTTGATCCAGCAATGTTGTCACGTATCTGCAATAAAATGGACCAGTTTGACAAAAACAACAAATAACCAAGTTTAATAAGTCCTCAGCTTTTATAAAATCGCAAAAACAAACCTTCAGATCTTCGGTGCTGGTCCACGGTGATCGTCTTTTGGAAGCTTCTTCAGCGTCCCCCTCGATGAGCTTCATCACAAACACGATGCCCAAACTGTCTCTTCCTTTTCCTACAGTCATGGCCCACATTTATTTCACATTCTTAAAAGTCAATCTTTCGAAAGATATATCTTTTTGCTTGGGGATACAATTTTGTTTTGAAAATCTGGCAATCAAATGATCAGCAAAAACAAGTTCTATCTTCACTGCATCAGGTGATTTTTGCAAATCACTTTTTCGACGTTGATTCACTTCACCCGATGGAGTTGAACTTGTCTAGGCCACCCCCAAAGAGCAAACTGTAAATTGAAGTCTCTAGGTAGCAGTTTATCGGTAAGACTGTTCATTTATTGGCTATTTTTCAACAAGAGAAGCTACACCGTAGCTTGCGCAATCAGCTGACTTTTGACTCAACAACAACGGTTCTCGTGCGCCGCTGACCATTATCTTTGCGGGCATTAGATTGTAAAGGGAAGTGCGCAGTGAAACAGTCGTGATGTCCTCTCTGGCTGAAATCGTTTATATTTGATGCAGCGCTCAGACGAGAAGCGCAAAATTAATATTCGAGTGTTCAAGACAGGGTGCAGTCAGGTAGCAAATGTTAACTGTGGTATTCCTTATACAAATTTCACATGAACATATAAAACAATGGAAGGGAGAAAATTGTCCGTGCAAACTGGTCTCACTTTCATTCCGAACTTGGGCTTTTTATAACATTTTAGAGATTTGTTTTTATTTTTATACTTTGATGAATTGTAAATAGTTTCATTTTAATTGTATATTTTATCTACACTTGTAAAATACTTTATTAGCATTGGATTTAATTAGCTAAATATTTTTAGCTATCAGTTATTGTAGGCAACGAAAAATAAATTGATGATGATGATGATGATGATGATGATGATGATGATGATGATGATGATGATGATGATGATGATGATAATAATAATAATAATAATTTGAAACCAGTTCCTACATCTAAGATCGTAATAGACTTACTACAAACGATAAGAGATTCGACGATGAAGAAACATTCATTAATGGCACCGATATTTATGCCTCGACTGGTATCCAAAGTATAGGAAGGTGAACTTTTCTGAAGCACACGGTTTACCACATACATTACATCATAAATTCCTAAACTGGATTTCATGAATACTCTGCAGCAAAGTAGAAAACTCAGATCGTAGTGCAGTTTGAAACCCCGCAAACAGGGTCATACTTTTCTTAAAAGCAAACTGAGTAGGCACTTATAAAGTTTATACTGGACACATTTTCGTGGCGCGTTTCTTATCATGAGGACATTCATGACAAATATGTATATAAGACGATACCAATATAAAACTATATGTTTCAACTAAAATTTGGGTTTTGTTGTCCTGAAAATTGTTTGCGATGTTCAGTCATCAAAAACAGCAGTCTGTTATATAATGATACAATATAATATCCTTTTCAAGTGTACCAGCTCCTTAGAACTTTGAAATAAATAAGTCCGTTTTTGGTTATAGTCTTTTTCCACAAAATCATTCCGTAGGTTTCGTTTCGGCTGTGTCTTGTTTGCGGAGTTTTACTGTAATCCTTTCTGGTTTATCAGAAAGCCTGCCCGAAGTCTATTCCTTTAGTCCGTCGGACCGTTCCTTTTCGGTTGTTCCTGGATCCGCCATTCCGACATTCCATCAAGGCACAACGAGCATGGCGGAGCCAGGAACTACCGTAAATGGAACCGTCAGACGGACGGAAGAAACAAACGTAAGGAAGGTCTATCGGGAATCTATAAACGAATATATTCAAAGCTAAGTCACAAAAGCTACTTACTTCTATTCAAAACCCTCAACAGTATCCATCTTATTGACAATCACTTAAGGTAAATAACTAAATCACCTATAACAAAGGTCTAAATTAGTAATGCTGTATATGTATATAAATTCTAAGAATATATCATACGAAGAATGTAATATGTTTTAATAATAACATGCGCTGCCTTTGATTTTTGAACTTAGCAATTACGAAGGAAAGGAATTTCAACTGTCAATTAGTCAGTTGTGAATGTAAAGAAACTTTGAAAAATAACCCGAATCACTCGCTGTGCAAGCGAAAAGCAGCGTCAAGAGAAGACTTCCTTTTCCGAACATAGTTGACATCCATCATCTCTAAATATGATCCTTGCGGGGAATCGAACTTTGTTCAAAATAGCACATCTCTCTGAGAAAACGGACAGGTTTCGTTGCAGCTACACAAGTGGGAAATGTGTCTGAGATCAAACAAGGAGATAAGCGCAATTTCCAAAGAAGTTGAACAGTAAGTGTTTAAAACACACCAATAATATACAGGGTGTCCCAAAAACGTGTCCATTTGTGTGGCTGCTAAGAATAAAGCGTAGTTTTTATTCTTCCGATCTTGGTATAGTTGAAAAGGGTAAGCTTCAATTTGCAGCTTGAGACATTGTTTTAACCACTTTGCCATATGGTTGCTGATTTATGTCAGACAAACGAACATCATAAAATAACACTTTCTTTACTCGCCCAAAACGGCGAAATGAAGATAAGGTTGTATCTAATGTTGAATCTAAACCTATTCCACTTTTCATAATGGCCGAATTTACAACAAGTCAACAGCTTAATTGGAAAAAATGGGTTGAATAATCGTATGTGCATCTTTGCAGCATGCTTCGAGGGCAATTGGATCTGGATATTTTACAGCCATTCTCAAAGATACACTTTAGCTGGGATGATAATCGGGACCTAGACCAAATTACATAAACAGATAAACTGAAGTTTTATATTTGGATCGAATGTTTGTGCTTTCAAAACTCGGTGTTACTTTTTGGGATACCCGATAGAAGTCACAGAGGTTACAAACAGTGTGACACAGACAAAGTAAATCGAAAAAACATATTACAAAAAGTAAAATAATGATTATTGATTCAAATGTTTGGAAGATAAATGGCTAGGCTATACTTCTACTATATTTGATTTCTTGTCGCGATCGCAAACTGACGAAAATAAGGATTTAGCAAGTCCAGGTAGTACTAACACCTGTCAAAATTCCTAAAAATAGCAACCGATTTCGATCAGCAGAAACGCAATAACACAATGGAAAAAAATATTCTGAGAATTTGCAGCTCAGATTGAATGCATTTATAAGCTTCCTTGTTGTATTAGACACCTTTCTCACTAAAGAAACAGAAATCTTACATTCGCAACAGAGGACTGTTTGCCACTTGGAATTTCTCAAGAAAATGCAAATGTACTCGAAATTGTTCGTACTGACCAAGTCGATCGCCTTTTTGACGAATTTGGACGATTTTAAGATCTGCCTGGTTCCACAAAATCCCTATTTTCGGCAACCTACTACCGGGTGTCCCAGAAAAAAGGTAATAGATTTGATCAGGGCTAGCGCTAAGAATTTAGCTTGAGTCAATTGGAAATGATTTTAATACTAATCTTCAATTATTAACTTGAAGATAGACATCTTCTTTGTTGATACTCGAGCATTGAGAGAGGACATTTTTATCTTGAAAGTCCGGATTTGCTTCCGCTTCAAAACCAGAGCTTTTGGGTTTTGGCCTAAGTTGTCAACGCGCTTGCTGCGGAATCTCCTGAATCGTAGCGAAATACACGCAAGAAGCCTCGTGCTTCGGAAAATCCAACTCCAGCTTCACAATCAAATTCACGAATTTTGTCCCGAAGAGACGTCACCTTTAAGGGGACCATTATGGAAATAAGGTCAACTCGATCTTTTAATGCTATCCCTGCCACTTTAATTAGGGGTGTTTTTAAAATGCATTTAAACTTACTATATAAAATATATAGTAAATATTTTATTTATTTATCTATTTATTTATTTATTCTTTTATTTCCTCTTTCCTTTTCGTTTAACCATTGTAATTTTCTTTTTATTTGTGGCAAATTTATACTTACTTACTTAATTTCAATTTGTTTTGAGTGGGCTTGTCAGGATTTCTAGCTACTGAAAGCTAATTTAGGCCCATTGTGTATGCCGCATCCAGGCATGGGACCCCTAGTTTAACATCCCTTCCGAAGGACGGTGAGGTGAGTTGCGAGGTCAGGCCTCAGAGGTCACCCATCCGAAATCTGACCTCACTCGGCCAAGCTTAACTTCAGTCACCTGACGAAGACTGTATAAGCCCCTTGGCCACTCACCCCGCAAACTTACTTCTGTTCATTCTACAAAGGCTTTTAATTACATTTGCCGAATAAAATTTTTTCATAAGCGAAATAATTCCCATGGGTGTGAAAAAAAAATTCTTTATTATTTGAATAGAATCCATTTGCTTTGATTGGAATTATCACGAAGCAAACAATCACATTCTTTAGAACTTTAATTCTCGTGCTCAATGGCGTCTTTTTGTTAATTCGTTTTAACTGAAGAAAGATTTTCCTTGGTGACCGTATTCATAGATATTTTGTCAGTTTTCAGTTTTACATATCTATTCAAATGTGTAACTTAGCACACAGTTCCTTGTTCAGAATGTTCACGCTATGTCTATCCTTTGCGGAGATTCCCCAAGACAGCGCGTTTGTAGCAAAGGCCAAAACCTGAAAGGTCTGGTTTTGAGGTGGAGGCAAATCTGAACTTTAAAGATAAAAATATCTACTCACAATGCTCCGATACCAGCAACCAAGGTATCTATCTTCAAGAAGACTGTCAAGGATTAGTTTAACGATTATTTCTCATCGACTCGAGCTAAATTCTTGGCGCTAGCCTTGATCAAAGCTGTTACCTTTTTTCTGCGACACCCGGTATGTCGATCGAAATGGCAAAAAATAGCAGATGCAGCCAAACCGTTTAGCTAACAAAAAACAACGCTTGAATTACTGATTGCTGCTGATTACTCTTTTAAACCTGACATATTTCCTTGGTTTATTTTTGTTTTCTTGTCAGCTTCTATTCTAGTGCAGTAGAATAGTGCATCGATCTACGCGCCAAATTTTGGCAACAAGTCAAACTACTAACTAGAGTGAGTGCAGTGATCTGACCGAAAGTTCTGAATCGATTGTCACAGTGACATGTTCAGAATTTTTCTGGTGCAATATGTTAATTTCAGTGTCACTGTCACGATCTTCTGCTCTGGCAGTTGGGACAAACAGTTCTTCACCCATCTCAGTTGCATCGTCAGAATACACAGCGTTCAACCCGTCATCTGCTAACAGCTCATCTCGCTCAGAAGCTATGTGTAAATTACGATCAAATGATGCCTGCCCATTGAGAAGTCCTTCTGATTCAGGAGACTGAGACACGCCAGTTGGGTAACTGTAACCATTTCCAAGGCTGTAGAGAAATAAGCAAAAGGTTACCGATTGTTTCTTGACCATAAAATAGACAAATTACAATCGATAGACAAGATCAGCTAACGTTGGTTATACCCACTAGAAGTCAACTGACTTATAAAATCCTCCCTTTATAGACTGCTACAATAACCCGCATCATGTTTTCAAGGGATGAAGTTTTTATCTTGTCATGAGCGATAGGACACTCGTGTGTAGCAGTTTGAAATTTAAATCGGAAGCGAGCCACCTTAAACTGTTGTTTTTCTGTGTTTTAAACTTATCTTGACTTTGCATACTGCCACCATTCGCTAAATTTTCAGTAGTGAGCCACATTTAGTGCAGATCCACCTTAATCATAAAGGTCCAACGGGGGGAGCTAGTCAATATAATATTCTCCATTCCTTCCTGTAATACACAAAAAACAATAAGTTAAAGTGGCTCGCTACTGATATAAACTTCTTACTGCTACACACTGGGCGCCCTATAGCTTATGACCTTGCATGGAAGAAAGGTTCCTCAAGAAAACAATCAGGTGATCTGAAGCAATCTTCCCGACCTGAAGTGGGCGTAAGAAACGCTGGCTGAATTCGTCTATTCCAGACTTTATCTTAAACTCTTGCGTTATTCCTTTGTGGAATGAGCAATTAACAAAAATTATGATTCTCTACTTTGAGTGCAGTTAAAAACCCACACATCACTATCATAAAACCAAAATTTAAAGGCATTGAGTCCTTATGATTAGCGCGCACATGACCACAATATCGACTTCTTTCAGTTATAACACAAAAGTTGTCATTTAATCCCTATTGAAATTAAACCAAAGAAATTCCTGAGGATAATGCAAGGATTAAGAAGGCTTTGGTTCCCACTGCTAATTACTTTAGCACTTTTGTGCGATAATAAAGGTCCGTCAGCGGTTTGTCAGCAAAATCCAAGATAGCGTTAACGCTCAACTATTCATATGGACTCGGTTCCTTTAAAGGCAGTCTGTCCCCTATTGTTCTGACCTTAGCAACGGCTTTATTTACCTTATTTACGTTGGAGCTAAATTCATGCATCACTGAGTCTCTATGACCTTAATTTCTTTGGATAAAGCGAATTAGCAAAAACTTGTGGAGTGTACAATAGAGATCCTTATCGAGTTTATTTTCATTCTTCGAAGGGGACACACTGCCTTTAACGAAACATGCTATCTTCTGGTTTAGACACAAATGTATGTGACTATTCCATGTCAACGAACGGTCCACTGGTTATTAGAAGTCAAGCTTCGATATGAGAAAATTGTCTCCTTTATTTTATGCAGGAAAGCGAAGTATAAATCCTAAAAGCAAAGCATAGAAAACATCTTTCGGCAAATTCTTCATTTGAATGAAAAACCGTATCGCGAGTTGACACAAATATCCTCAAAATTAAGTTAGAGTTCCAAACAAGCAAGAGAGAAGTGGTGACTTGAAATACTGGGTTTGCCAGGAAAAACATCCTACTTTTGAAAATTCATAGCACCAAGAGTACAGTAAATCCCCGCATATAAGGACCAACTTTTCTAACAGCTAGGCTGAAATAAGTTATTGTTTCAAAGACACTATTACTAATATCACGGTATAGAGGTTATTATTTGAAGGGTGACTCATGCAGGCCCTTCAGAGTCTTAAAAAAGACTGTCAGCCCTGTTTTTGTTTTAGAAGGGTTCGTATGGAACTAACAACTAAGTGGAGAGGAGAATTAGCACCCAACTGGGACCAAAATTAACCAAGTAACAATAGTCAAAAATCAACTTTGCTACCCCTTCAATAAGAACCTGTGTTTCATCAAACTGAAACAGGTTCTTAATTACAAGGTGCATAATTTAGGATTAACGGCCCCTAGGTTCTTACTTTGGTAGGTTCTTATATGCGGGGATTTACTGTACTTCACAAATTTGAATGATTCATCTTCCGGTTAGACGCCGAAAGATTGAAGCATTTTCGTCATTTGTCTTGCTGTCTTGCCAGTACAAGAAGTATCGGTAAATTGAACTCTATAAAAAATTTCATGGTTGCAACATGATTGAGGAAAGGCCCGAAACACTGACTAGATTGTAAACACCCTCTTTGCACGAAACAATACGCAATGAGCGTTTCATCTCTCTCAACAGTTGTATACAGTAAATCCCCGCATATAAGAACCTACTTTTTTGAGAGCCAGGCTGAAATTGGTTCTCATTTCAAAGGTACTAAGACTAATTTCAAAGTATAGAGGTTCTTATTTGAAGGGTGCCTCATGTAGTCCCCTTGAAAGTCTCACCATGATGTTCAGCCCTATTATTTGTTTTGGAAGTGTTCTTATGGACCTAATAAGTAACTGGCGAGGAGAATAAAACTTTCAAAGCACAGTGGGACCACAATGACCTTGATAACAGCAATCAAAAATCAACTTTGCAACCTCTGCAACAAGAACCTATGTTTCATCAGACTGAAACAGGTTCTTAATTGCAAGGTACATAATTTAGGGAAAACAGCCTCTAGGTTCTTATTTTGGTAGGTTCTTATATGAGGGGATTTACTGTAAGACATGAATTTTCAAACAAATATCCAAGATCTTGAGTCCCATGGCAATAAGTGTGCAGTGGATATCTCTCACATGATCGATTGCATTTTCCCCATTGATCTGTGTGAGGAGTCCTTTATTTATACTTGACCTATATTTGTAGTGCTGGTGCGACAGCGAGAAAAAAAAATACTTCGATCTTTCGGTTTTTTAACTTAAAATTGAATCATTCCAATATGGGAAGTACAGTAAGTTCCCGCGTATAAGAAACTACCCTCTAAGTTAAGGCCTCAGAAAGTTCCTTATTTGAAGAGACCGTGTTCATAGTCAAGGTCAAAGTTCCTTTTCTACAGGTACCACCATATCAAATCAAGTCAAGTCAAGGTAGGCGACAGCAGTGTGCATGCATGTGTATTGAATGTTACCGCTAGCATGGTACAATACATACTGTACAGTATCATGCTATAATATCAATAAGATGCTTTAGTCAATTAAGATCAATACTTCATTGCAAAGTACAGGAAATACCTTTGGGGTTCCGAAAATGTTAAACTGATCGTAATCATATTCAACCAAACAGAAATGTTCTGGACATATTAAAGCGTTTCTAAAATTGTTCCAATACAGCTAAACAGAAAATTAACTGATCAAACAACTGTCTGAGTAATTATGTTCATGCCAACCATCACAGTATTTTCAGTGTTCTCTATGCGGTTTCTTTAAAGTTCTCATTGTTGAACTCTTATTAGAGACTGATGAATATTGTACCATTTTCCCATTCATTACTGGTTAACCTTTTAAAACCGAAGTATTACACTGCAATTAGCCTTTTAAAATTTTTGTTGTGTGGATCAATAATTTTGAAAATATTCATCTTGTTTTGAGAACACTACATTCCATCACACAGTCATTAACGGGGATATTTTTTGGCATTCAGAAATAAACTATGACAGACCTGAAAATAAGAAACATTCTAATTCCCGACCTAAGATTGTTTCTTATTAAAGCAGCCCCTTGTGAATGAGATATGTTTCTTATACAAGGGGGTTTCTTATACGTGGGAACCTACTGTACCCTTGATGCTGTTAAGGTTCAAGAGAGGGTGCCCTCAAAAAGGCAATATCTGCCCGGAAATGAACCGAATCAAGAATTCTCAGAGAATCATTGAGAACTTTCAATGTAGCTAAGTGGAAATATTAGAAGAAACTGCTACACTTCACAGTTTGCGCAGTAGCTATCATTCCGTATAAATCTTATTTGAAAAAATGGATAGGATAATCCACCTTGCATGTTGGCTATCATAAGAAAGCACATGATTTATATATATTGCACACTTATTAAAATGAGAATTACTTGGATCTTGCTTTGAAAGTGCAGAAAATGTCTATTACCCATCTTAAACAGCGTGATCGAGTCGCTCACGAGTGGGGAATTCATGTCCATTGCCAATGCTAAAATATATTAAATGAGGTATCATAAGCCTCTGGAAACCTCAATACTTTCACGCAAAGATATATTCAAGTCAAATCAAGACTTTCTGGATCACCAGTTCACCACAAAAATTGCGTTGAATTTAACGAACAATACAAAAGAGTTCCATTCGTTGAGTTTTCGAGTTATCAAATCGGTAACCTGACATCTTATGCTAGACACACTCCAGTGCAGCATCTATCACTTTCTTTTACAATCATGTGCAAGGTAAGTATGTATGTATTTGCCACGAATCTAAAAAATTTACAATGGTCAAAAAAGGAAAAAATAAAGGAAAATAAATAAAATATTTACAATGCATTTTACATAGCAAATTTGATACATACAAGTTAAAAATACCCCTAATCATAGTGGCAGGGGTAGCATTAAAAGATGAGTTGACCTTATTCCCATAATGGTCCCCTCAGAGGTGGTTGTAAAATATTATAAACATTTAGGTAATAGCAGTTACGTAAGGTCGTGTGTAATTTAAGATTTTTATGCAATGCCATGGGAAAGCCTTTTGCTTCTTATCGTGTCGTCGTTTGTAGTATCGTAAATCAGTTCGCAAGAGTAATCTCTAATATGCATTGTAAAATTTCTAATGGAATATTTGAAAAAATTAAAGACCCATATCTAAAGGTTGGCCGTACGAAAATAACAAAATTTATTAACTCTGGAAATAAAGTTGAAGTTAACGAGAAATCAAGAGTTCAAATACAGAAACATCGGTTGCCCGGAAGTAACCTCCCATGAGTTTCTTCCTCAACCCTGCAAATAAAAGTTTCGTGAGAATTGGATTTGTTCAAAAAATTGTATCCTAGCTCTAGTGACCTAGAGCGTTCTCGCCCATTATGCCTATTTTATTACAAACTTCTGAATTAGATCATCAAAGACATACGAAGAAAAAAACAAGTAGCCAGGTTACATCACGAGGTCATGGAGAAAAATATCACAGGGTACCCAGTTTTGAAAAAATCTACATACTGATCTTAGACGAATTTTGAGATGGGGGTAAAAAGGCCGCACATCCCAGATACCTTAGAAGATGGGAGTCAAATTTACCAAGAGACAATTATTTGGTAATTACGAAGAAAGTATAAATACCTCAAGCTTTTGGATATTACAATCAATTTTGGTGATTTTGACCCTATTACAGGTGCTGCGATGAGGGAATATATTTTTCAATTCCGCCTGTACAGACAGAGCAGAAGCTGCGTACGCATGCGCAAAAACTTTCAACTTTGAGAACCCTTAGCATCCTGCTACAGATCCCAAAATTCGGGAACACTTGATACTTTGTTCCTTAAGCCGTAAACTCTTGATCTATCGTTTTCCAAAAGTTTATCTATCCAAATACTTCCCTATCTCAGATTGCTTGATGACGTCATTCTAAGCAGTTTCTGCTCCGTCGCCTGTACCAGGCATGTACTTTGCTTCCCACTTCTATCAAAATATTGGTCTCAAGAGCTTCCCTTGTTATGCTAAAAGTGTCACTACAAAGCTACGCGAAGCGATAGTATCCAGCAATGGGGTCGTGGCAAATTTGCACCTTTGATGATGAACATTTTCATTCCCCTGTCATAATACTGACCAGCAATATCAATATGATATCAGATTTTCGGAAATTCCGCACAGAGTTTTCACTTTCTTGGGAAACAAACTTTATGTACTGGCTATGTTACTCACGTTGTGTATACCGGTAAGAACCATAGCAGCTTCCTCGTTCCAAATACTTGACGAAAGTTATTTATTTTACCAAGATTGAATCCATCTTTGTCAGGTCCATTGCCAAATACTGGAGGCCTAAACGACTCTAAAAAGGAAGACACAGAAGAATCAATAAAAATTCCTGAGAGTTACAGCCCCGGGGGTAATTGTGCTGGCAATGGTACGATTTTATAGCAAGGTTGGTCATCCGAATTTTCTTAGTTTTATTTAGAAACTTCCAATGTTGGCGAGCTTTAGTCTACAAATTAGCCGAAAGAAAAACTATAAACGTATCTTCAGATGAAGAAAGCTTTCATAAAAACATTCCATACCTCAAAGCATCTTTAGATGGATCATCTAAAGTCTGTCTGATCTGAATTAGATGCCACCTTGAGATATGCGATAACGCAAACTTCCTTTGCAGAAGATTTCTATTGTTGTTATTCGCGGGCATCTGCAGGTGACATCTAATTTGAAATGGACAAGACCACAGAATAAAAATAAAGACTAGACCCAGCGAAATGTCCCTCTCCTCAACATCTGTTTACCAAATCAATCACTCTCCTCTATGAAAGAACAGCTTAAGCTGTAAAGAGTTTGAAAACACATCACTCTGAGCAATATGCAGTCGCCTAAAATTTTTTAAGCCTAAACTTTCCTTTCCACACATCCTCGTTTCAGGACGTACGTAAAATAAAAACAGCAGGCATAACATCCTTTTCATCTTCAGCCATTCCTTCTGGCGTATAGCGTGGGAAAGAAACAACCATTAGAAAATACACTGCTGACTTTTGCCGCGAAATTGATCGAATACACTGCTGATGTTCGTCACAAAATTGATCGATTAATCTGTCTGTTATACTTGATCTTAACAAATAACTGCTCACATCAGTGCCCTTTTGATGTTTTTTTAAGAAATCTTACTTTATGCTTCAGCTTCGAGGATGTTCTCTCACGAGGCTTTATCACATTTTGCCCAACACACTCCATGACAGTTATATAAAAATTTCCCATACTATATTCTCTCGAAATTGTGACGAAATAAAAACGTGCCTTGCCTGCATAGGTTAAGCTTCAACTTGAAGTCTGTGTGACCTTATTTGCGTCAGTGTGACTAGTGGCCGCTGATTTAAGGCTCAAAAGAGTCAAAGCACGTGGTTGCTTCTTAGAAAGTTGTTCCTTAAAAGACTCCTTTTTGACAAAGGGCTGTAGGAAACGCTGAATTTAGAAGAAAGATTTATGTTTTATAAATCGAGTTATTCGTATCCTAATTTATCATTTCATGCGCGATATATTGACTTATCTTCCCTCTATTTGTACTTCCCTTCCGAAAGCATCACTTCAATCCCAGCGCATGGCGGCAGATTGACATGACCTCAAATGCCCTGGAGACATTATGCTACTCAAACGGAAACTACAATACTCGAAGAGAAGCCTCTTATAACTCTCCTTACACTTGCACGGGTGACGAAATAGACTTGGGGCAAGTCTAAACTCTCCTTTTCCGTTTCATTTAACCACACCTGGGAAGAATGATTTCTCCAAGGGTACTTGAGGTCATATCAATCTACCGCCATGCGCAGGGGCTGAAATGGTGCCTTTGCACGAGAAGTAAAAACAGAAGGAAAAAAAGTCGATATAACGCGCACAAAATGATGAATTAGGATAGGGATAACTCGATTTATAAAACGTAGATATTTCTTCTAAATTCAGCATTCCTATAGAGGAGCCCGTATTTGACATCAAGAACAGTTTGAAAGAAAGTTTGTAAACACTGATTTGAATTTTCTGTTTTTGAAAATGGGTTTAATCTCACATAAAAAAATAAATGTCACATGGAAGGCAGGAGCTTTCTTCCCAAATTTCATCTGATTTGACATTGTTCAAGAACAAAAGAGCAGCTCTTTCTTACTTAGTTCGATTTCCTTGCGCCATTAATCAGGAACCAATTTCAAATTCATTCAAACGGCGTCCCAAACTCTAAATTCAAGTCTGTTCTATGCAATTAGAAATCTGTTCCAACAACGTTTAAAAACCCAAAAAATGTCTTCTGACCCCCCCCCGTCACTTACTAATAGGGAGTCATCCCCCAGGGCATGGCAGCCGCTAAAACGGGCCACATTATTTTTTGCACACCTTGTAAAAATCATTACCATTTATGATTTCAGTTTATGATTTCAACCAAGAGCATGCTTTTCTTGTTTCGAGAAACATTTTCTTGATTTGAGAAAGCATACTTGTTTACAGAATTGTTTTCTTACCAAGTAAAAAGACATATTATGAAAAGTTTCTAGTTACGATTTGTTTGCAACATTTTTTCTCGTTTTACAATTATTTGACATAGATAATAGGTATTTTACAATGTTACATAGGTAAAACATCTCGCCACTTGCTGATTAGAAGTAGGGAACATTTGGGAATAGGTAAAAAAGCTCAGCCTATCAAGACATCACCTTCGGCCATTAGTGAACACATTAAACAAACAGGCCATTGTGCGAATTTAGGAAATTTTACCATTCTGGAGAAGGCCAACAATGAATATGATCTTTTGATTTTTGAGAGTTTATTAATTTTGCGTGATAGACCGTCCCTTAACGCTCAAAACTTATCAATACCCCCTCAAAACTCATCAATACCCCTCGTTTTGTTCTGATCCCTGAGGTATTTGGCTTGTTTATCACTTACTTGTTTTTTCCTAGTTGTCTTGACTGACCAGATAAACCGGCTTTATAATCAGTGCTATATAAACTGCACGTGTTTCTTGATCTATTAGCTGAGGATGGCACGAGCTTGAGTGCCGAAACGTACTAACTTGATTGATCATGTCTTAATTTAATCAATATTTCTGAACTACTGGATTGTCTACTCAATATGTCGCAACTACTGGATTGTCGATTTTCTTGCTACTGGATTTGTCTTTTTTATCATGTCATCCTGAGTACCCTGAGATTTAATAAAACGAAACCATGAAACTGTTCGTCGTGACACTTGCAATACAATTGTTTGATACTTGAAGAAATATTTTCTTGATTGATAAAGGATGCTTATTCTTGCTAAGATAAGCAAGCTCAAAGATCAAAGACTCCAATGAACTTGCCGTATCTATACAGAATTTACACGTGGTTAAGCCGGTTACAAGATCTGTGTATAATGTTTATAAAATAAGATGTATTAGGAACCTAACAAAGTTGCAGGCAAGTTTTGGCCTAAGAAATGAGCATAGGTTTCGACACACCTTTGACTGCTTGAGCCGTCATTGTGAATGGGGTACGGGAAACGAAGAGACTGAGCATTTCTCCTGAATTGCTCTAACTTTGACTTGATGCTTTAAAATGTCTTCAGTCAGCCTGTGAACCTCGAGGCAGCACAAGTATGGATTCAAAATATCTGTGTGAATTAATCTTGCATCGAAACTCAGATTTGAATATAGTACAGAACAGCATGATTATCGTGTCAAAATTATCCTTTATTGAACGATTCAAGAAAATTTGCTGGCAACACTTAAAGAGTGATTTCAGAACAACGACCTCCCTATCTACTTCTCCTTTTCGTTCTAGGTTTTCTTTGTTATTGTTTTTGTTTTGTTTTGATTTTTTGTTGGCTTTATTATTGGAAATTGTTTGTTTTAATTTGTCCTCCCATTGCAGTGGGAACTAGGTGAATTCGTGTCTTTTCCCGCTGTAGGTGGGACCAAGCATGTACCATGTACCGGGCCACCCAAAAAGGTGACCAGACGGAATATGTTACAGAGACATGAGTAAGAGGCCGATGTAAATGCTTCAAATGATGTTCTATCGCTAAAAGACCAGCAAACATTATAGGTATGTCTTGCAAGTGTTTTGGGCACAGTCAATTTTGTGAATGAAGGATTTTGAGGAAAAGGTATGCCAGAAATCCTCAAAAATTCGTCAAAAACTGGGGATCAATTCACCGCCATTTCAAATTCAAAACAACGAGGAGCGTGTTTATTCAAAGCTAGCAATAAGAAACTCAATAAAAAGTTTCCAGGGGAATTTCCTAGTCCCCAGGTACCTAAGAATTGGGAATAAACGTTCCTTGTAAATTGATGGAATTTCAAATGAAATCCAACTTCCAACGCAGATCGAAATCTTCAAGAATTGCTTACAGAAAGGAGTATCCTTGTCCCTTGAGACAAGAATATTTAAGGTATCTAGGGGCTATAAACTTACTCTGAAAACTACTGACTGAGTTGCCTATTTTCAGCTTCAGGTAATAAACGCTCCTCGTTTTTTCTGAAGATCTGAAACGGCTATAAATCGATCGCCTATTTTTGATTACTTTTTGCAGATTTCAAGCATGCCCCTTTCCCCGAAATCCTTAATTTGGCAAATTTAACTTGCCAAAAAAAATCGCAAAAAATAATTACAATGAAGAGTACTCTTTTATTGACAGAACAACGTTTGAGGCATTTCAATCTGCCTCTTACTTAATCTTCTGTGACAGACTGCGCCAGATCACATTTTCTTGGTCACCCGGTATATACCGGGTGTCCTAGAGAAAGGTAACGGATTTGATCATGGCTAGAGCTAAGAATTTAACTCGAATCAATCGGGAATTATCTTCTTTGAACTATTCCTTGATAGTTAACTTGAAGATAGATACCTTGTTTGCTGATATTGGAGCATTGTGAGAAGAAATTTTTGTCATGAAAGTTTAGATTTGCCTCCACCTCTAAACCAGAGCTTTTGGTTTTGGCCTAACTTGCTGATGCATTTGTTATGGAATCTCCTGAATCATAGCGAAGTACAAGCAAGAAGCCCCGTGCTTCGGAAAAATTCTTGATGGAAAGCCAAATCGAACTTGAAATCAAATTCACGGTTTTCTTCCCAAAGAGACATCCTTTCATTCCAAAAACCTTTGAATTACACCTGCCAAATAAAAAGTTATTCATCAGAGAAATAATTCCCTTTGGTGTGAAAAAATCTTTCTTGTTTGAGTAAAATGGATCTGTTATTATTGGAATTATTACGCAACAAACAATGTCGTATACCCAACGGATAAAATTCACAAGGATAAGATCCTTGAAAGTGCTCACTCGTGCTTAAAATGTTTCTACCTTGTAAATTCATCTTGACTGAAGAAAGATATTCCTTGGTGATTTTATTCATTGATAAGTTTGTCAGTTTTTAGTTTTTACATATTCATGCAAATGTCTACCAAACTACACGGGTCTTTGTTCGGAATTTCTACGCTGTCTGTCGTCGAGGAGGCTCCCAAAAACAGCGCGTTTGTAGTTTAGGCCAAAACCTAAAAGCTCTGGTTTCGAGATGGAGGCGAATCTGGACTTTCAAGATAAAAATGTCTACTCTCAATGTTCTAATATCCGCAAACAAGGTATCTAGCTTCAAGTTAACTATCAAGGAAAAGTTTAATGATGATTTTCGATTGATTCAAGCTTAATTCTTTACGCTATCCTTGATCACATCTGTTACCTTTTCTTAGGTCACCCGGTATATAGTTTTAATTTTACATGATAGAAAATCAAAACATTGCGTGGCTGAGCATCGCTAACAATATGCATATCAAATCTTATCAATATTGACTGATAAATGCTTTGTAATGCACTCACCTAGCGTAGATCTGTTATTTAACGTCAGAAAGATATGATAACCAAACAATGACCATAAACTCACGAAAAACATCAAAGATATGAAGAACAGAAACAACACATGTAAACTGCTGTCGGCCTTTGGAGATCCAGCCTACAGTGTACGGAAAATGATTTGTAAAGAATGCAAAATTAGGGAATGTAAATGTGAAAGAGCAAACGGTGAGCACTTAAAATGCCGCGAGTGGCATTTACATAGATAACCTATGCTTACACTGTCCTATGAACAACTTCATACTCCTAGGTTTAAGCAGTGCCGAATGACTTCGTTCGTAAGGACGTGTTGGAAATCAAACAAATACAAGCCTGCCTGATGTACATGTTACTCAAATAAACTATTATTTGTCAAGCTCGACTAAAATAAACCAACATGTGCCAGTTTCTAGCTAAATGTATAAGAATGTGTCGAAATGTTTGCAAACGGGCAAGCATACATGTATGTCATATTTGACGCAAAGAAACAAGCCAATGTCATATCCTACTTAAATATACCATCATGTGTCAAATTTTACTTACATTTACAATTATGTGTCAAATTTAACTTCGATCAACAAAGATGTGTCAAACCTTACTTTAATCAACAACTACCGGGTGAGTCAAAAACAAACGCCCGGCGTTTGAAAGGCTAATGCTCTTTGAATATATGAGCAATGATATTCTGCAATGTTTGATTGAATAGCTAACATGTTCAATTATTCCTAGAAATTTTCCTGGCAAAAATTGGCCCGGGGGGGGGGGGTACTTGGCCTACGAACATACAGGGACGTGCCGCTGGAAAATCTAAAAGCTACCCTGTCCCTTAGTCAAATTTCCGCAAATGATACCCTGTCCGGGAGTGAAATTTTCTTAAACAATACCCTGTCCTTTAGTTTCTTTGGACAAAGTTGTGCTCTGCAAGGAAATTTGTGCGAAATCTATCGAAAAATGTGAAAATATTGCCATCCAAGCGACTTGAATCACATTCGCAGAGTGCAAATGGCCGAAAACGACCTTTCGGAGTCAAAACTGACAAATATGGAACCTTTCATGGAGCTGATTTTTACAAAAATGATACCCTGTCCCGGAGTCAGAATTCTGGAAATGATACCCTGTTCAGCGTCACTCCGTTCAGATTCTGAAGGCAATTTTCCAAAATGAGTCCCTTTGAGAAACCTTCAAAAACGTGCTAAAATTACAAGCAAAAGTCCCTGATATGTTTATCTCAGAGCGATGACTTTCAACACGCTTTGGCACGTGCTCTCGTTTTGGCGGATCGAAAAGCCTCCCCCTAATGTGAATATAATTTATTCAGGGGGATTCCATTCTCCCATGAGAACAAAATACACGAGACAACACAAGAGTCATTATTGCTAGGAAGGAGAACAAAGGGAAAATTTGCTCGCTGTTTTCGCTCGTTTTTTGCAGGTTTTCGAAAGGGGCTTTCTGCAGAAACTCTCCTATTTCGACGGGAAGGAATGACCGATTAAAGCCGGGCAAATTACTGAACCTAATTTGACATATCGGGGATAAAACAAGACAGTTTTCAACATCATTGCTTTGATATTGCGGGAAAAGAACTCTTTTCAAACACCGGGCGTTTTTATTGGCTCACCCGATATAGGACAAATTTTAGTCACCCGGTATACGACAAAATTTTAGTTACAAGTATACATCAAACTTTGGTTTGAAATACAAGCATGGATCAAATTCTCTTACATACAAAAGCATACGCCAAAGTCTACTTAAATATACAATGCCGAGTCAAATTCTCCAAAAACATAAGGATCTGTCGATTTCCTAGATTTGTATTCAAACAAAACAGCATCTGTGAAATTTGAATACAGTGAGCAAGGATGTTTCACGTATCGACTATCATTCACATATCCAAGCATGTGTAATATTTCATCATAATTGTACATTCCGATGCGGTTGATAGCTCTATTGATTTAACCAGTCAGTATAACACGAGTAAAGCAATGAAATTACGTCATACCTCCCAAAACTTCAAGAAGTATTTGAGTGTCGTTGTAGCGACAAACAGTGTGTAAATGATGCCATGCAGTAAAAATAAGAAGAAATATTTGTAATTTCCATAACCAACGCAATTGTTTACCCAAGGACAGTGATGGTCCATTTTCAGCACACAACTACAACAACAACAACAAAAAATTAGGTAAGCTTGTGATGTGTGAAGACTGGCTCCCACTTCGAAATCAACCATTGGTTGTAAGAAAAAGACGAACTCTCATTTAAAGATCACTAAACCTAATATCTGTCCTAACATACCGAGTGTCCCAGAGAAAGTTTCCAGATCTGAGATGTTATCTCAGTAAAAGTGCGCGTTATTTGGTAAAAATTAAAAAATGAATCTATTATACAATGTCCAACTTAGATATGAGTATTTGTTTCATTTCTGCATATGCGTGTCACGATTTTTTATGATTACTTTCCCGAAAAACGGAATACCTGAAATCGTCAAAATAGATAAAAATGGTTCATCTATAAAATCGTTAAACATGCACTTCAAAATCCATGGAAATTCTAATTTTTAACAGAATTCCAAGATTACGGCGCTTAAACTCTATCAAGTGACCAAAGACAAATCATATTCGTCTATTTGGTCCATAAATAGCTCGATTTTTATCTTGATGCTCAAAGAAAAAGTATGCTACGCAAGACAAGGTCCTGTTGCTTGCACTGTAGCATACTACCGAGTTTGGATACCACTTTGTGAAATTGACAAGCAGTTGTATGCCTTCACACCAATGATGTTAAGCATGGAAGGAATGGAGCATATCTCTATCGCAAGAGTGATGAATTTACCTTTGTTTTTGAAGGAATTTTTCTAACTTTTTCAATAACTGTATTCCCTTGTGAGTTAGAATAATATCTTCCGCACGCTTTGCGTTCCATACAATAATGTGAGTACTTTCGGGTATAACAAGAATCAACACAAACAACTTTTCATCTTGGCCTAACTTCATACACAGCCAGGTAACTTTCCACTGTTAATCTGCTAAGAATTTCCTATTGATATCAGAGTTAGTCAAAGCTATCAGGTTAGAAGAATGAGAAGCTACCGCAACTTTCCGCGCTTGATTATTCATTGTATTTGGTGTTAACTACCGGGTGTCCCAGAAAAAAGGTAACAGATTTGATAATGGCTAGCGCTAAAGATTTAGCTTGAATCAATCGGAAATAATCTTTAACCCTATCAAGCCTGAGTCAGCCCAACTTGCGGTTTTTTGTATGTAGATATTTACAAAGTGCACTTACAAAGCCGAAACTTTCTGACTTTTAGTTTTTATCCTTGTCACGATCAAAAAATTAAATTTTTGAAAAACTCAATTTCATTCAAGGGGGTAAACGCGATCAGTTTTCGAGGGATGTATGTGTAAAATTTGGAATAATTCCTAATAAAATCTACAGCTAATATGATAAAATGGATGAAAAGAAGGGAATACATACTAACTTTGATGCTCTATCCGGCAATATAAATATTTTTTAATTTGAGAGTATGGGTTTGCAGATTTTGGCACTACGCATGGGCAAATTCTTTGCATTCCTGTGTGATGAAGTCATCACTTTTTATTAATTTTTCTTCACAGAGCGAATACTATTTAGGCATAGAATACAATGAGATTAAACTGATGTCCTTAATGCTTTTCGTTTTCTCACAATCAATGATTGAAAATTTTTAGTACTGAGCCCTATTGACTCTGAAAATTGAACAATGTGACATCATGGGAAGGTCACAAGACATATCTAAAAATAGATTTCATTTTTGGGTTCATCATATGATGTTGTATACACATGTAAAGTTTCAAGGCTCTAGGTTGTCCAGAACAGAAATGAATTAGGGGGGCTGAATCAGCCCCCCCAGGCTTCCTAGAGCATCAAATACCATAGGCCTGATAGGGTTAAACTATTGCTCGATAGTCAACTTGAAGATAGACACCTTCCTTGCTGATGTTGGAGCATTGAAAGAAGAAATTTTTATCATGAAAGTCAAGATTTGCCTCCATCCCTAAACCAGAGCTTTTGGGTTTCGGCCTAAGTTGTCGACGAAGTTGTTGACGCACTTGTTGTGGAATCTCCTGAATCAGAGCGAAGTACAAGCAAGAAACCTCGTGCTTCGGAAAAATTCTTGATGGAAATCCAAATCGAACTTGAAATCAAATTCACGAATTTTTTTCCCAAAGAGACATCTCCTTTCATTCAACAAAACCTTTGAATTACAGTTATTCATCAGCGAAATAAACCCCTTGGGTATGACAAAATCTTCCTTGTTTGAATAAACTGCATTTTTGTTATCATTGGAATTATTACGAAACAAGCAATCGCGTATACCCAAAGGATCAAAATTAACAAGGATAAGATCCTTGAAAGTGCTCATTTGTGCTTAAATTGTTTCTATTCTGTAAATTCATCTTGACTGAAGAAAGATATTCCTTGGTGATTATATTCATTGATAAGTTTGTCAGTCTTTAGTTTTTACATTTCCATTCAAATGTGTGCCTAAGCACACTGGTCCTTGTTTCGAATTTCTACGCTATGTCTGTCCTTGAGGAGATTCCCCAAAACAGCGCGTTTGCAGTTTAGGCCAAAACCTAAAAGCTCTGGTTTCGAGATGGAGGCAAATCTGTGCTTTCAAGATAAAAATTCATCTCTCAATGTCCTAATATCAACAAACAAGGTACCTATCTTCAAATTAACTATCAAGGAATAGTTCAAAGATGATTTCCGATTGATTCGAGCTCAATTCTTTATACTAGCCTTAATCAAATATGTTACCTTTTTCTTGGGACACCCGGTATACTCGTTTTTTTCTTCTTCTTTCAATTTCTTCTTTCAATGCCCCAATATCAGCAAACAAGGTGTCTATGTTCAAGTTGACTATCGAGGAATAGTTTAAAGATTATTTCCGATCGATTCAAGCTAAATCCTTAGCGCTAGCCATGATCAAATCTGTTACCTTTTTTCTGGGACACCCGGTATATGACGTTTTATTTACCAATAGAAACGATGAAATATAGCGGTAACTTAAAACGCAAGCCTTGCTTGAATTTCTCAAATTTGCCTAAATTATGCCCGAATGCTTGCAGAGTCAGACTATATTCGTGCCAGCAGTAGCATAACCGCGTACCAGGTAGGAACAAAGGCAGTTGGTAGCTCTTGGATAGCTAAAAGGGAAAGTTGAAAGAACGACCAACAAAATAAAATAGTGCTTGTTGAATTTAGAAGATACTGAATATGTACCGGCTAGGTGAAGAGGATAACACATTTTCAGGCCTGCGATTGGTCAGGTTACCATTATGTTTCATGATAAAATGTGTTAACATTTAACCTCATAAGCAAACATAGGGAAATCAAGGTTAATTGGCAATGGATAACTAATAAAAAGAATAAATGAATGTTCATGTATCCCCTGCGGGAGACTTTCTGCTGCAGGGACTCTTTTCCAACCTGCAACCAAGAGTAATGACTACGAGGGATAGTTCCCTGCGGAGGATACATGAGGAGCTATTTCTTGAAACATTATTTATTCTCGTGATTGAATACTTGTTATTTTAAATATTTATTACAAATCAATCCTAGCTCCCTTGTGCAGCGATGCTGATTAAACCCAATCAGACTACCAGGGCAATCTTTGGTATACCGGGTGAGAAAGAAAAAGTTATCACGTTTCATGTTCATGTTCATGATCATGTTCATGTTCATGTTCATGTTCATGTTCATTATAAATTCATGTTCATTATAAATTCAAATTCTCTACCTACAACAACAACCAACTACTGCAAATAATAAATAACAAAATACAATATAAAGGCATACAATGAAGATTTAATAAAAAAAAAAAGAAAAAAAAGTAGGTAAGAGAATTCTTAAAGGAGGAACTCTCTCAGTAGTTAAACTAATCGAGGAGAGAGCCCCCCCTTGTTGTTGAGCTTAACATATTCAAAAAGGCTGAATTTCTGAAAATAATTTTTCGGGTGGACAGACTTGTTAGAAATTGCAAAAGTGTAAATACTTTAATGATGTGTTGAGGCGAATTTACAAAGGCCTTATGCCAAAAATATAATGCAAAAGAATGTAAGGAAGTACCTTCACACGCAAGCCAGACGGAATGGAGCAAAGAGACCTCCATGACACCAGCACGGTGGCCACCCCCAAGAGGAATCCCCATGGAAAATGACCACCCCACCAGAAACCCAAAGAAGCCCCCTGACCCACCCCCACATAGCCTACATACAACGGCACCCCCTAATATCGAGTAGCAAAGAAGTGCGCTTTTGTTTTGGATTTAAAAACCTGTATGGATTGGCTTTCCCTAATGATGACTGGTAAACTGTTCCATGACTTGGCACCGGCAAAACGTACTGATTTCAGGCCATATTGAAGACTCTTCTTCCCTGGCAAAAAGATATCACCTTTTGAAGCTTGCCTGGTACTATGTTGATGAACAGATGATACAGATTCGAAGAAGTTATGGAAATGAACAGGAGAGATCTTGTGTACAGATTCATAAACAAATGAAGCTAGCTTAAGGTCAAAAAGATCATAAAGTCTAAGAATATTTGTACGATGGAATATGGGTGCAGAAGGGGAGCAGCTAGGTTGAAAAGAAATAGCTCTTAATACTTTCTTTTGAAGAACATAGATTGGCTTAATGTATGAATCAAAAGCTAAGCCCCAAACTATGAGGCCATATTGAAGAAACGAATAAAATAGAGAATAATACAAGCTCACCAAAACATTAAGAGGCAGTAAATGCCTTAGCTTAAAAAATATTCCACAAGTTCTTGCAAGTTTCTTTGAAAGCTCACTTAAGTGAACCTTCCAGCTTAAGTGTTCATCCACAAGAAGTCCAAGAAATTTAACATACTTTGTTTGTTTAATGTGACTTTTACCAATCTTTATAACAATCTGTAATGGCAAAACTTTACGAACAGAATGAAAGATAACAAAATTTGTTTTATCAACATTTAATGCAAGTTTATTTATATCAAGCCAGCGTTTAACTTGTTTTAGTTCTTTGTTAACAGTTTTTTCAAGTACAGTTAAATCTCCTGATTCACAGTAGATGTTAGTATCATCAGCAAATAGGTAAAATTTCAATTTAGAGGAAGTATGTGGTAAATCATTAATAAATATAAGAAAAAGTAGGGGACCAAGAATAGACCCTTGCGGAACTCCACATGTCACATCAAGGACAGTAGAGTTAGAGTCATTAACATGAACAAACTGCTTTCTATTAGATAAATAAGATGAGAACCATTGTAATGGTGTTCCCCGGATTCCATAATGCTCAAGTTTATCCAAGAGTATTTTATGGTTGACAGTATCAAATGCTTTCTGTAAATCAATGAATATACCACAACCAAATTTTTTATCATCTAAGGAATTCCTAATTGTTTCAGTTAGACTTACGAGGGCATGATCTATTGAGTGCTTTTCACGAAAACCAAATTGCATAGAATACAAAATATTATGAATCTCTAGGAATCTGTATAAACGTGTGTACATTAGCTTTTCTATAATTTTACTGAAAACCGAAAGGAGAGAAATAGGTCTATAGTTTGAAGATGATAAAGGGCAACCTTTTTTGAACAGAGGGATAACTTTAGCAATTTTCATTTTATCTGGAAATTTTCCTGACTGAAAAGAATCATTAATGATTTGACACAAAGGAGAAGACACGTAAGGGGCAAGTGTTTTCAGCAATGTGATAGGAATACTGTTGGGTCCAACAGACTTTCCTGATTTGAGTAAATTTATGACATCTGCTACTTCCATTGGCACTGTAGGGGATATAAAGAAGGATGTACCAATTCTGTTTTTAAGAAAATCTAATGGAGATTTCATTGTCCTTGGGACCTTCTTGGAAATATTACTAGCAACATTCACGAAAAAGTCATTAAAGGTGTCAGCAATGACAGTGGAGTCAGTGGTTATATTTCCATTTTTATCTTTTAATTTAGAAATCAGGTTTGAATTAGTATTCTTTTGATTTACAATTGATTTGATACCTGACCATAGAAGCTTCATGTTGTTACTATTGACATTAAAATAATTATTAAAATAATTAGTTTTGCTTTCTTTCAGTAAAACAGTAACACGATTTCTAAATTTCTTATACATATACTCTGTTTTATCATCACTTTTTCTTCTCAATCTTTTCAGAATTTTGTCTCTTATATGCATCATTTTCTGAATTCTGTTGTTTATCCATGGCTTATGTTTGAAGTTAACTTCTTTTCTAGTTAATTTCTTAAATGGGACATGTTTGCATGTTAGATCATTAAGATCATCCAAAAATTTATTGAATTTATTGTCAACATCGATTTGGTCATTGTTAAGGTAACTAAAGTCCAACTTATCAAAATCAGATATTAACTGCTGCTCATCAAAGTTAGAATAATCATATTTATAATGTGAAATCTTGTTATGTTTGATTCCAGCATGCTTAATTATTAGAAACTGTGGGAAATGGTCAGCTATTTGAGTTAAAATATTACCACTTTTAGTATCAGTATGAGATATATTAGAAAATATATTATCAATAACTGAAGCTGAATTCTGAGAGATTCTTGTAGGATGCAAGATATAGGGAAGAAAACTTTTGGAAAAAAGATTGCAAATAAAATTATTGCTTGGAGTGTGGGAATCATAATTAAGTAAGTTTATGTTAAAATCACCCAAAAGAAAGATATTTTTATTTGAAATTGAGGGATTGGACAAAACTTCTTGAATGTGATCAGTGAATTTATCTATGTCAGAACTTGGATGGCGATAAGCACAGCAAAACAAAAAGTTTTTACCACTTTTGTTATCAACTTCAACCCATAAAGTTTCAAAGTCATCACTGTCACTATCAAGATCACTTCGATGAATGGGTGCAAGTGAGGTTTTAACATAAAGGCAAACCCCACCATTTTGACTGCTGGATTTGGCAGAGAAGAATGAATAGTTAGGAATGTCTACATTAGCCTTTAATGGATTATCTACTGAATTCCATAGTTCAGATAAACCAATGACATCAAAGTTGACTTTAAGATTTGTTAGTAAGCTGATAAGTTCATCAAAGTGACAAGAGAGACTTCTTATATTTGTGTGGAGTAATGACAAATCATTGTGAGACAAATCAGAGCCTATATTAGCCATATCTTGAACAGTATGGTAGGAAGAGTCAACATTAGAAGGCATATGCTCATCAATATCATAGTCCTCAAGGTTAGGCAAGTTGGTCAGAGAAGAACATATCTCAAAGGTTGGAACTGAATCAGCAAAGGATGGTATATCAAATTCAAATATATTGGATAATTCTTCATCTTCTATTGAACAAAAGGCAAAAGTATTCTCGCGATCAGCAATTACGCATTTCATGCAACAGCTTATAGCATCATCATGTATTCCTGCACTGAAATTGCATTTGATATGAGACAAAACATTGCATCCTTTACAAAGGAAGGAATTTCGGTTTTGATACACAGTTTTGTGGCAAACGCCACAAACCAATTTTAAATTAGGCATTCAACTTAGAACATGAATAAAAAAATAAATGAAAAAAAAAACAATGTGCAATATATGTATAAATAATAAATATTGCATTAGAAACACAAATAATGGTAACAACCATACCAACAATAGTTTACTCATCATGCCTATTGATAATGACTTCATCATCTTCAGAACCAGCAAAAGGTGAGTGAGGTTGTCCAAAACCAGTGAGTCTCTCCTTGATAATCAGTTTGTCTACAGAGAAATAGGCAATCTTTCCTTCCTTCCTTGCTTCCAGCATCTGGGGGATCTGAGCTTTCCTTTTTGCCAATGTCAAATCACTTAGATCATCAAGAAACATCACTCCAGTTGGTTTCAAACTTCTAGCAGCTTTGACTATGGCATCCTTTTGTTTCCAAGAGGAAAATCTGGCAACGATAGGTCTCACTTTCTCAGGAACCCTTGTCCCATCACTCTTGGTGTAAGCCTTCTGGTATTTTCCGACTCTATGAGCCCTCTCAATATTGAGATCCTCTTCAATCTTTAATAGCTCCTTCACCTTTTCCTTTACGATGTTTTCTGATTCATCCCATGATTCAGTTGAATTTTGGGAGTCCGGTAAGCCAAGAATTTTCAAGTTTTTACGCCGTCCATAGTTCTCCTGGTAATTTTGTTTTTCGATTAGGCCACCAAGGGAGTGATTGCAATCATCCATAGACTTCATTTGTTGCTCTTGTTTCAACTCAAGGTCTCGCAGCTTTTTGGAGATGTCATCTAGATTTGAACTGCTGAACTGAGCAGCAGCCTTTAGCTCGTCAATTTCCCTCCTCAAATCTTTCATATCGGACTTCAGATTGTCCACGAGTATCAATACAAGATCTTTGTAGGCCTTCGCCTGCGTGTCCATCAACTCTCTACACATCGTTAAAGTAACAAATTCGGTCATGATTGAGAAAAAGTTGGAACTGACATGAACAAGAATAATTTTTATTAAAAAATCTTACATTCTGAATAGTACTAAGCCAAACAATCTTCTCAAGTCTCCGCGGAGAGAAACACGTGTCTGAAGTGTTCGCCCGCCATCTTGAAAAAAAAAAGAAAAAAAAAACGTTTCGCTGGCGGTAGAATAAATTATGCGCCTGATCTTCAAAACTTAAGTGCTAATCTATCAGTCAACGGCTCAGTTGGATGTAGAAACTTTGCTTGTTTGAAGCGCGCATCTTCTAGACCCAGAAGTTAGGAAAATGCTTGTAAGGGGCTTCCATGGAATTCCTCAAATCACACTATTTCAAGGTGGCATATGGAAAATGACAATTTGGATTGTTTTTACTTATTTCTTTTTATTCTTGTTGAATAGTATTCTGATGACATTTTATATGAACATGTAACATTTTGATTTAGATATTAGATATTAGATTTTAGGTTTTAGGTTGTAGGTTTCAAACGGACATAACTAGGAATCGTAAATTGTTAAGCGCTGCTGAGTACATTTGTATGGGGGCGCTATACAAATTTTGTATTATTATTATTATTATTATTATTATTATTATTATTATTATTATTATTATTATTATTATTATTATTATTATTATTATTATTATTATTATTATTATTATTATTATTATTATTATTATTATTATTATTATTATTATTATTATTATTATTATTATTTATTATTATGGAAAGAGAATTCCGCTTCGATTCTGCTCAAAACTCCACCTGCAACTGACTTTAAATTTCATTTCTGAAACTGAAAAAAGCACTGAATTGTCAGTGATCCTGAGGGGTTGATTTTGCAAGTTTTGTCTGGGCTGGCATCGAGGGTTAGTTTAAGGAAAGAAACTTTCGCGGGAAGAAAGTTTTGCGGATTCGAAAAAACGAGGACCAAACGACCAAACTGGATTCGACAAGGCGCAACAACCAGAGTGGGGAAATTTGCGGGATCAAACTTTCGCGATATAGTCGTGTTATGAAATTTACACGATGCCTCAAATGCTCCTTGAGTCTTTAATGACTCTTATTAGAAGAAGAAGAAGAAGAAGAAGAAGAAGAAGAAGAAGAAGAAGAAGAAGAAGAAGAAGGAGAAGAAGAAGGAGAAGAATAAGAAGAAGAATAAGAAGAAGAAGAAGAGGATGAAGAAATAGGAATAGAAGAAGTAGAAGAAGAAGAAAAATTAAAAGAAGAAAAAGAAGAAGTAGAAGAGGAAGGAGAAGTAGAAGAAGAAATAAGAAGAAGAAGAAGTAGAAGAAGGAGAAGAATAAGAAGAAGAATAAGAATAAGAATAAGAAGAAAAAAATAAGAAGAAGAACAAGAAGAAGTAGAGGAATAAGAAGAAGGAGAAGAAGTAGAAGAAGAAGAATAAGAATAAGAAGAAGAATGAGAAGAAGAAGAAGAAGAAGAAGAAGATGAAGAAGAAGAAGAAGATGGGAAAAAGAGGAAGAATGTCAAACTTTAACTAAATAAACGCTTGTTTCTATATCTAAGGAAATTTCATGGAACTATATCGCGAATTTTGGCCAAAGTGCAAAAAAAGCGAATGCCTTCCCCTCGAAAGTGTCTTCCTTTAAACTAAATGCAGCTATTTTAAGTGAATATATGTTGTAACTAAAAATAACATTATTTAGTGTGTGCAGCGTTTTGGGAAATGGGAAAAACCTGCACCAGCATATGGAATGGAACAAAAGTTTTTGTATATACAATCCATTAAAATAAACACAAAAATTTACAGCTACTGTGCCTGCCATAGCAGGAATGGACACTAGGTCATCGGAGTTCCCACCATGACAGACACAATTCAAAATTCTTATTTTTCTAGAGAAAAAAGATATCAACGATTGTCTCACATTTGATGTCAGGCAACGACCCCTGCAAGGCTTCAATGCGTAAAAAACGATTGCAAGTCAATGAGCACGAGACCCCCATATGCAGACAAAACAGCTACTACTCCCTGCCACCCGTACCACCCCAATTGAGATAGCAAGCGAGAAAACAAAGGGCCGCAGTCATCCAGCCACACAGCAGGAATCCCATCCACCGTTTACCCACCACCCGCATTGTATGATAAATCTTTTTATATATACTTCTGGAACAAAAGTAATAAACCTTTCTCATTTGCTTGGCATTACAAGATGCATTTGCCCCCCCCCCCGTCTCTCAACCCTTCATTTTTGCAGTCAGTTCATTTCTGTGAGCATTGCATCAGAAAATGACTTCCCGTCTCCCAATCACCGTCTCAAGACCAAAAGAAGTCAGACAAACACGCATTCATTCCGTGGAATAAGACAAAAATAAAGATGCCTTTGATGATACCGCCTCTGTCATTTACGTCATTGAGTGATAAAAATAGGCTATTTAAAGAAAGTAAGAGATATCAGCTTCCTGATTGTTGTGAAACATTATGCAGCTGACACTGTAACGAACCTGTTGCACATGGAGCAATGATGACTACGATCAGGTTTGATGAGCTGGCATATTTCACAGAACCTAGCACCTGAAATATGGAAAACACCACAATCAGCAAAGTTATCTATACAGATGATGTATCACAAAATCGCTTAAAACTGTAGAACAAACAGTTCATTTTTATTGGAAAAAGTTAGAGAAACATCATATGCTTGATGCTCACACAGCCTGACTACTCCAAATTAATCTGTGAGCTACACATAAATTTGGACTCGCACGGTAAAAAAATACTCCAGTCCCGGATGACACACAAACCGCTCGCACCTTGTTTCCATCTTCAGTGCGATCGAGTTGCCAGAGTATGGGTTAACGATATCACAAAGTATCAAGACTGCGTTCACATGATGCCCGCACATTTTGAAAACGGTGAAAAATGTGACGGTAGCAAACTTGGAGCTAGCGTTCACACGATGCCGGAACAATTTGAAAATGATAGGAAATTTGACAGTAAAATACTCTTTGCAAGACTTTGATGCCAAAGAAGTGTACCTACACTCCAAGAATCGATCAGTCGCGTTCCAAAAAAGCATCGCAAAATGTTCTGTTTTCATCATTTTCGAGTGTTCACACGATGTTGTTTCTAAAATATACTGATTATAGTTTCGCTTTCAAAATCTACCGTTTTAAAAATCTGCAGGCAAAAAATGTACCGCTGTCGTGTGAGCATGAGGCCTATCCGTCACATTTTTCACCGTTTTCAAAATGTAACGGCATCGTGTGAACGCAGTCAAGGTTACTTTCTACCATGATTTAAACAAAGGGAAAAGGAAACTTCAATATTCACTTTTTCAGACACGCTTGCAAAACTGCGGAAAAACGCAAATTTTGAAAATCACGTAAATAATTTCTAGTTCGTGAAGCTCTTTGAACGCAACGATTACATCAACTTTGCATTAATAGCGATCTGTAAGCAAAACTGTGTTTCATTTCCTTCAGCAGTTTTCGCGTAAACTGCAGTCAAATTTGAAGCCTTTCATATAATCACTTCAAAAACTGTAGAGCAACCCAAAGATTTTCAGTTTTAGCCTCTGCCCCCCCCACCGCCCCTTATTCTATGTTGCAATACCAGAAAGAAGTTGCCGAATAACCCATGTCGTCTCGATCAGGTACTTCTTTTAAAACAACATTGACGTGGGGGAAGGGAGAAAGAGAATGTTATTTTTCCTAAGGTGGCTCAACAATTTTGCAAATGATTGTAGCAGCAGGTATATGTGCAGCAGACATGCTCAAGAAAAATAATTATTTTCTAAGTGCACTTTTCTAAGATTGCAAATGTTCAAGGGAATATCTAAATCCATCTCTAGTTACATTTATTGATAGCAAATGACTAATATGCAGTTCAAATGTTTAATCACTGATGCACAAGCGTTGGTTCAGGCCCGCTGCAAATTCTGTAACAGCTGCAACAAATTGCAGCACCGAGTCGTTCCCCACATCACGCTCAAATTGCAGCACCGAGTCGTTCCCCACATCGCGCTCAAATTGCAGCACCGAGTCGTTCCCCACATCACGCTCAAATTGCAGCACCGAGTCGTTCCCGAGTCGTTCCCCTACAAAGTTCAATGCTTGCTTGAGTTCATTACGCTTCTCTTTCTATCTCTAGCTCCCATAACACAGGCACGCAGCCTACACCAAAAGCAAAATTCAATTGACTGCCAAAGGAAAACATTTCTCTGTCTGTACCACTGAAGGTCGTAAAATAGTTCTCCTGACAAAGAACCAACGCTTGCGAAGCATGTTACAATCAATCAATCAATCAATCAATCCAAAACTTACCACAGAAAAAATTTCCCTCTCATGGCGAAGTTTTTGAAAATTTGATCGATGTTAGTTATCGTTCTAAGTGTTTTCGAAGGCAACCATTTTATGAATAGATCTATATAGTTATAGTTATAGTTATAGTTATAGTTATAGTTATAGTTATAGTTATAGTTATAGTTATAGTTATAGCTATATAGTTATAGATCTAAAAACCGCAAAGAAATGATTTCCAAAAACCTTAAATCTAATTTAGGCTTTTGCAATATTTTAAGCCATCTTCGAACTTCGAACCAGGTACGATTTAGTGCAACAAAGCATAAGTGCATAGCCTTTTCGCGTACTCGGTACAGGACCAGCAATGTAAACTCCAGTCAATCTAACGTTTGGCATAGTGACACCCAGGAGGAAAAGGGCAACCATTGTGTGACGTAAAGTTGATGGCAATACGATGAAACAAGAATGATGCAACTACCAAATCTAATCAGACTCATCTACCAAATTTTACGTTAAGCCAGTGATTACGATAAGCCATCGAAAGCTAATAGCGAAGCTCCGTAGCTATGGTCTCAATTGAATCGAGCTTGAGTGGTTTACGAATTATCTGCTCAATCGTAATGCTCAAGTATCGTTCAATGGTCCCCTCTCCAATCTGCAAAAGATGATAAGAGGGGTGCCGCAGAGATCAACCCTAGGCCCTCTCCTATTTATTCTCTTTTAATCGATATCGATTATTCCACTAAAGGTGCCAGCATAATCAAATACAAAGACGACACCGTTATCTATGTAGCTGGTAAAGAAATCAAAGAAACAAATGCTAAATTGTCGAATGCCATGACAGAACATTCTGCCTGGCTCAATGAAAATCAATTAATTCTCAGCCCGAAAGGAAACACCGAAGCCCAACTCTTTTGGAACAGCGCAGAGACTACAGAAATGTTTGGAGCCTTTATGCACATTACATGAAAATGGTCAAATCGACTTCATTTCAACACACAGGTATCTTGGTGTGCAGCTAGACTCTTCACTGAATCTTATAAGAGATTTTGATGCCAAAAGCAAGAAGTCCTCAGGTTGTTTACGACTCGTAGCAAAGATCAGAAATCATCTGTACATAGAGTCGGCAAAAGCCATCTACTGCTCAATGGTATTACCAGTGCTCACTTATTGCGGTATATTGAATCTGAAATTAAATGCGACACAAGAAAATAAGCTAAACTCGTTTCACAATCGCACAATACAAATAATCGCAAAAAGCCAGCATTTGAAGGTATATCACCAGTAAATGCCATCGAAAGGAGAGCCTGCGTGTTAGTACACAATGTTCTACAGAACAATGTCTGCCATGCCCTGTCTACAGAACAATGTCTGCCAATACTTTACATATCAAGAACACTGCAAAACACAAAGAACAATAAATATATTGTAAGTCTTCCGAGGACAAGAACTGAATACGCCAGGAAAGGCTTCTTCTACATGGGTGCAAAAACTCTTGATGAACTACCACTTACCGTAAGGATGTCTGACAATGTATTTGCTTCTAGGGAGATTATAAACAATATATGTACAAGATTTTACCATGTTAATGATATAAAACTGCTTCTTAGAGCTTCAATTGTAATGTATTTATGTTTTCTTGTTAAGGACCTTTCTTTTTACAGGACAAACATTGATAACACCGATGTTTATAATGTTTTTAATTGAGGTTTTTCATTCTTAATTCTTAAAACATTCTTAATTATTTTTATTATAATCATTTATCATTATTCATTAACGGCTATTACAAGACTCGTTGCCAACAACTTAAGTCACTTTTAAATATAGTGCATAAAAAGCAGGATGCTGACAACCATTTTAAGCCGTTATCTTTGCTTTCGATCACTATGATACAGCTGACCATAAAGGCTTCCAACGCTAGATTATTATCTGACACAAGCACGTTATTTGATCGATCGCCTTTCCTAAATGACGTGCTACAGGCTGTTTCAGAAAAAAACGACACCCATTTTTGAGTGAATCGTGAAAACATGATAAGACTCGAGAAGTTGCAAACTTAAACCTTCTGAAAGAACAATCTATCTTTTTTCTAACGATATGTAGAATGGAAATGGATATCATAAATGGAAATTCTATTAATATGACCGATTCCAAATGAAGCATGATGAAAGGGCGAAATCAACATCGTTTTAACGTAAAATTGCAGAACAGAGTCTTTTAAAATAATTCGGGCCTAGAAGCACTTGACGTGATGCCTTAAGGTAAGAAAAACCATCTATTTGCTCCACGAGATGCATTGATCTGAGAACGATGAAAAGGCTCTGACAAACACAAGATTTGTCTACGTAAATGCTCTATCACTTTCCGGTATCTGAAATGAGCCATACTTAGGCAAACGTCAATTAAGTGATAAATGATTAAAACAGTACGCCCGACGTGGATATCACAGGAAAGAAACTAAACTGTGCTTACAGATGGCTTGCGTCAAATTTATTCAAACATCCTCATTTTCTGAAGAATCCCTAATATGTTGTGTTGCATTTCCTCTGCAACAATCTGTATGAGCCATATCTAAACTTGATCTTTACATTAGCCGACGGAAAAACAAACAGCGAAGCAAACAAAATAAACATGTTTAGATCTACATACTTCGTATATACGGTTGATTAGCGGCATACTTTTTTAGGTGCATTAGTCTCAAGCCTAATATTTTCTTCCTTTTCGAAAGCCAAAACTTGGCTCTCTATCATACTTTTGTCGAGGTTATTCAAAAAAAATTGCCTCCAAAAGACAGTGATTCTTGTCCAATACCCTGTATCATTATTTGTGGCAGTCTGTTTATAGATTTTCGCATTATTTGGTTATAAGTTACGCTTCTACTCAGGAAGTTCCCATACAAGCGATGGATTCTCGATCCACTTATAACTTCTGTCATTGATTTCCGCAAGTTCCTAAGCTGTATACTAAAGCCGCCACCTCGAGTGGGCAAAGTTTAAAAAAAAGGATTTTCAGTATTCTATAAGATCACAAGAGCGTATTTATGTAATCCGTTTATATCCTTAATTTGTAACTGTATTACAAAAGAGCCATACAAAGGTAGAATTCAAACAGACAGATCTGAAAAAAATTGAACTGAGGGTAAAAGGTGAGTCTGTGCAACTGATCCACCTTTCTTGTTCGGTGACATCAGCATTGTATCATCTACGAGTATAATCTCGTCTCCAGCATACGTTGCACAAATCATTTCAAACTTTGTCAAGTTTTTGACCTTGTTTGCTTTGAAGATACCATTTTGAAAACTAAGAGAGACAGTAAAATTTCCTCAAACTAATCAAATCTGGTGCCTGGATTCCTGGGAACCTTTCAAAAATGAAAGTGGATCGGTTATGCAGATTCTACTTTTCTAATTCCCATCCTGTCTCAGAGACTGCACGCACGGGAATAATTGATGTTCCTGTCATGTCTAAAAGCCATACCATGGGGCACAACTGAAGTTGGATAAAGTTACCATACTACAAATTGTTGATGCCTACTCAATAGCACCTGAATTACCTAGCCCACGAAAAGTCATATATTCTTCACTTGGCTGTTGAACATAACGATCTCATGCATTTGTTAAACTTCAGTATGATGTCACATTCAATCTCTGGTAGTCTAACGTGATCTGTTAGATAAGTTGTGATCCTTGATGTTGAGTAGAAGTCCCTTCCCACCCTTCAACTAGAGAACACTATCTTTGATATATTTGGGTTGCAACCATTCAGTTGTTGGAGAAATCCATTGGAATTATTTCTCAAATTGCTTGTTATTTCTGGTAGTAGCACCCATGAGGGCATTGTGTTATCATCTACAAAATTACAGATTTCGGAATCGAGTCTCAGAGACATCGATCAATAACAAATATGCTAAGGAGCATAGGACCTAGGATAGATCCTTTAGGGATACCAATCTTTATTCTTTATGGAGCTTACATCTTATCATTTACAATCGTTTGAATGAAAGCACTGAAAATTAAATGAAAAATAAGAAATTGATGTAGATACTACAGGGTGTCCCAGAAAATTTGTGCCCCGTTTGCCTGAAGACCACGACAAAGCAGCAAAAGGTCGTCACCATATTTTGGCATGATGTTGCTCGCAAGATGCTAAATTAAAGTTTGCTTCCATCCCCGTAAAAATCCGTTAAGAAATGATGGAGCTATGACGTTCAGAAGACCAAATTTCTCTGATGACTGAAACCAGCGGTCGGCCATTTTGTATTACTATTTTTGCAACGATAATCAGCTTCATGGATGAGCTGAAACAGTAGCCTCCAATCTCATAGCTCTCGCGAAAGTTTCAATAATCATCAGAGACTTCAGCTATTTCTTACCCCACGATCCTTTATTGAATGTCAAAACGAAGACGAGGATCCCATGATAAAATAAACAATCGAAAGGCAATGACAAAAATATAGTCACATTTTTGTTTGCAGGTGTGGTGAGTGCAGCAATTATTTATTGTATTTCCATCAGTTCAAAATGAGACAATACAGCTCCAAAAATCTTTCGCCCTTCTCGCTTCTTTTAGTTCATTGTCTTCGGTAGTAAATCAATAATTGCTTGTAACAAATGAAGGGAGAAATCTGAGTAGGGATACGCTAGGGATGGCCAGAAATTAAATGTGAAATATATTTTTGTCGAAGCTTTTGATTTTTCATTACTTTGGGAATTCTGATCTTCACTTTTGCATTCTATCAAAGATCGTGGGGTAAAAAATAGTCTAACTCTCTGATGATTATTGGAACTTTGATGAGAGCTATGACATTAAAGGCTGCTATTTCAGTTCATCCATGAAGCTGTTTATCTTTGCAAAATAGTAAGATAAAATGGCCGACCACTGGTTTCAGTCAACAGGCAGATTTGGTCTTCTGAAAGTCATAGCTCCATCATTTTTCGACGAATTTTCACGGGAACGGTGGCAAACTTTAATTGAACATCTGAAGAGCAACGTCATGGAAAAGGTTAGTGATAATCTTTTGCTGTTTTCTCGCAATCTTCAAGCAAACGGGGCACAATTTTTCTGGGACACCCTGTAGAACGCTGACAGTGCAATCACATTAAAAGGAAATCATGATGCCATGGCAACCCCCAAGCCAAAACAAATAACTTTATCACTCAAATAAAGTCAAAATGCACAAAACTGCCCACCTAGGAGTGGATGTGAAGATAAAAACAACCCATAAGTCGTCACCAACAAGGAAAGCCCAGGTGTCATTTAACAATGATATGCAATCATAACATCACATCATGCAATCAATTTTAAGTTGAAGTGCAGATGAAAATTCAGGCTTGGAGAAATAGGCCGTCTCTAACTGAAATATTATTTGCTCGCGAAATGGGGTCAACTAATGGAAAATAATTTAGCTTAGCAGATAAATTCTTCAGCTACTTTACGAAACAGGCTGGCTTCACTTACACATAATTTTCTTGCGATATTTGTCTATGCATTTCTATTAAAAAGGTTCGATTTAGTTACGTTAGAGCTTCCACTACTATTGTGGAAAATGAAAATTAGCTGGTATAAGAAGTCTTATTCTCTTAAACACCATCTTTAAATACCATTCTTTTGATGAATGAATCAATAAATGAATGAATAAATTAATTAATTAATTGATTGATTGATTAACTGAGGAATAGATGAATGAATGAATGAATGAATGAATGAATGCATGAATGAAAACATGAATGAAAGAATAAATGAATGAATAAGTGAACGAAAGAATTAATGAATGAAGGAATGAATGAATGAATGAATGAATTGATTGATTGATTAACTGAGGAATAGATGAATGAATGGATTAATTAATTAATTAATTAATACATGAATGAATGAAAGAATGAATGAATGAAAGAATAAATGAATGAATACGTGAACGAAAGAATTAATGAATGAAGGAATGAATGAACAGCTTGCACCACAAGGAGCCTTACCACAAAGGTGTTAAAATAAGTTCAATATATAGCTGACATTCTGTTGTCGAAGACAGAGACAGGGATCTTCTTTGCTTGTTACATGTCCGTAAATACCTTACTTGAGAAACTGTAAGATTATTTCGCTATTTGCATTTGCAAGCTTGCAACCTTGCACAAACCCTTTAAGAAACTGACTGTCACTCCGAATGACTGATCAAAATCAAGAAGTTCCGGCCAAACATTGTTCTGTGAGTGTTGTTGGAGTTGCCAACTCATATGACTAAATAAAGATGGGTACAGTTTTTACTACAAGATACTATGAGAATCGAATGCAACTAGAAAAACTTTATTCGGTAGTCTAAGGCCTTGCAAGATATAATATTCTATATTCTATTATACGGCTCTAATAACCATACAACACTACAGAGACGATACCATAGGGAGCGAAAGACAATGACTACCCCGTGGTCAACAGGAAAAGACACACAATGTTAGCCTAAATACAACAACAACATTGGAAAATTTAATGGATACTATACTATACTATACTATACTATAATATACTATACTATACTATACCATACTATACTTTACTATACTATACTATACTATACTATGCTATGATATCCTATACTATATTATACTATACTATACCATACTATACTATACTATTCTATGCTATGATATCCCATACTATACTATATTATACTATACATTACTATGCTATACTATACTATACTATACTATACTATACTATACTATACTATACTATACTATACTATACTATACTATACTATACTATACTATACTATACTATACTATACTATACTATACTATACTATACTATACTATAATGCACTATACTATACTATACTATACTATACTATGCTAGATTCCATCCCACATCTGATGTAAGGCCTGGGCTGCAATAAGTTTACGTGCACAACTCATTACAGTGTAATGAGTTGTGATTTAAAGGGGCAAACCTGTTATCTCTTGAATCTGTATCGCTGCCCACACGTGGTCATTGTGTTCTACACAGATTTTTGTGGATGGGGTGAATCCACACTAAAGAAAGATGTTCCCTACAACCTTCGGACTAAGGAACTATGCAAGCTCCCCTCGGTGAGTTCTAAGCGCTACGGAATAAATTTCCTATCCTTTAGAGGGAGTCTATTGTGAAATGCTCTTAGTGATGACCTAAAATTGAAAAATTCTCTCGTGAAATTCAAAAACGAAATAAATTGCTGGGATGGCAACAACTGCACGTGCTACATTTGCACTTAATATAGGGTTTTTATACATTTCGTTATATTGCATATTGTGTAGATAGTTGGTGTCGATTAGCGGTTGCTAGCTACAAGTAAACCAACTGTAAATAAGCTTTTATGATTATGATATGATTATGATTATGAGTTACCTCTAAAAATCCACCAATATCTCTGCAATCGTAAAAATTTTTATTTGAATATAAAAAAAATACAAACATACAAAATGATAAAAAAACTCGCCAGAGATGTATCATTCTACGTCCGATGATGGTTGCTGATGACTTTTCTTGAAAACTACCTTTCGCATGCACAAAGTGACAGTTTGCCCTATTGGTTTCAGGCAACTTTTTTGGCCTCGCCTGTTTTGAAAATCTGGTTGAATTACCCTTGCCTTCAACGCTAATCGCTGTGAACTGCGGTGTTCGCCAAAACAGCAACTGATGCTTTTGCGCTGCAACAGTTGCTCCTGGTCGTTAGCACATCTCTTATTTACTATATTGCACAGAACAGAAAAGTAATCAAGTTTTCCTCCATGTGACTGGTCGGTTTGCCGTGGAATCCTCCAAAACTTGTTGTATGCTAAGCAACGACCAAAACTCCCCTGAAGTAGCCACATGAAGTTCTACGAACTTTTCTGTTGTCATTTTGCTCTCGTTGACGGCACTGATCACATGGTAGTGATATTGTATCGTTCCTGGGGGTTCGCTGTCGTTGTATTATAAGTAATTTCTAGGTAGTGTAACAAGTATTACTTCAGTAAATTTTTGTAAGGCTAGGGAAATGACGCACGACCAACATTTTGATTTTCAACATATCTAAAATTAAAACTTGGCACTTTGTTTCACATTTACAGGTCAGATACTAAAATTCAAATCTAGTTTTAGATGAAATAAACAAAACAGTCCAGTACGTTTCGAATCATACACGATTTGTTCTCAACCCACGGAATAAATATCGTGTCGTTCAAAAAGTAATTTATTGTATATTTGACTTTATCTAAAATATCATTGAGTCTTAACACCCATGCCTGACAACACCAAGCCTGAAATATGATTCTAAAAATGTTCACGGTTTTGCAATAGCCTTTGCCACTTTCCCACAGTTTTCAAAGGTAATTGTTGCTCGAGAGCAATGACCATGTATTCTTCGTAAACTTTACGTACTTCCGTTTAAAAACTTGCTTGCTTTTTATTTGGAAAAAAAATTTTGACCCCTTGCTAAATCTACTACATTCGTAGTCTTTTTGAATTTTATGGAAACAGACTTACTTCGGAGTACTTTGCGAGCCGTTTCAGTACTATGGCAGGAAGAATAATAACAACACTGTGAATCCGCGTTCTGAGAACCTTCTTGGGTTCGGACTAAATGTAAACAATCATAAAGTTTCTTCGTTGTTGATGAACTTCGCAAAAATAGGGAAATTCTGGTTTAGAAATAGGAAGTTTACACATGGAATAATGTTTATTAAGAATTTCTTCTACCAAAAACTTCAAAGGTTTTATCATTTTGCCTATAAATGCGAAGCTTGCTGCAACTAGACTCGTTTTATTGTTCTTGATCAATTTCTTCTTTTGCACATTCAATTCCATATGAGACATTCGTAGGACATATCTGTCCGTTCCACTTTAGGAGTCTCAGAAAGAGCAAGTCTATCGTTATCAAGCACTACCCTGATGTAGCATAAATGACAACGAAGATAAGGGAATGCTAGTTGTCACAGCGCATGAATACTGATTTATGCAAAACCGATGGAACTTCACTGTTGCAGGTAAATCATTAAATGAAGAAACAATTGCAACATATAAGAAACTTTTTTTTGTGCTGTAGAGATTTGATACTGATGATTTCATTCGTGATGTGAAGATGGTAACATAATATCAATTGAATAATCACAAAATTGAAATTCTAATGCTTTCAAATTCTGAGACAATCTAAAGCTTCTTCTGAATTCAATCGGCAAAGGTTGGGAGTTTGGAAACGTCGCTAATGCACGGAAATGAACAAAAATAACTACACGCCTAGCCACCAAACGTGTCTTTACCCAAAGATCCTCGAAATCTCTTTCAGTAATATTGAAGTTTGACATTCCTTCTCCCCTCCAGATCAATATCTGTGTCAATTTCTTTTTAGTTATCGTGATTACTGTTTGAAAAGAAGTGACAGGAATCACTAAACACAACAAACCTTTTATACCTAACTTCTTGCTGCACATTAATGATTGGCATTTGAATCTGCCAGAATAGGAAGGATAATTTCATAAGAATGATTGACTGCCGAATAATGCCATTTCAATTTATATAAAGAAAAAAATCAAAGAAAACATTGCTAAGACTTCTCTTTCGAAGAGCCGCATCTCATGAAGAATTTGCTTAAATCAATAAAGCTCTATTGTGTCTGCCACATCAGCAGAACTGATAATTGCACTGCAGCAGAGGCAAAATGAGTAAGCAAGGAGTGAGACAGTTGTTATTGAAAACTGGAAATCATTGAATTTTAACATGTTCAGAGAAAAATCTGTGAACCAACATTTTTTTGTCATCCGATTCTACCCCAAGTGTGCCCATTCTATTTTGTGGACCCTATTGCTATGCTTCTTTGTGAGTTTCTGAGAATCATCAAATAGCAGTCATCGCAGTTGCCCATCGGAAGTGATCATTTTAATTTCAAGCATTTGTCAGCCATTTTTAGTGCCATCTTTTTTAGAACAAGAAGAAGTTTCTAGAAAAGTTTCAGAAGTTTACAAACTCTCTTGGTTGAGTTGTTAACCCATATGTCCAACAAGTGGAACTCGTCCAGTACAAATAAGATATTGTCTATCATGTGTTATCTATCTGTCCATTAACAAAGACATCTGCCCTCATAAACGAAATTTCGTTCTGGATCCATAAACAGGCGAAATTTCTCCCTTCGAAGCTGTGGCCTCAACAAGCAGATGTTAAGCTTCTTTCGCGTCTTTCTTTCTTGTCGGTTTGTCGCAAAAACATGAACGCATCTCGAATAAGAACCCCAGATATTGTCCTTCACTAGTGGTAAATTGGGTCGCCAGTGCTCTGAGTAGTGATTTATTGCTTCTTTTAAAATTAAAAAGTTTCTTAAGCAAGCAGCACGAAGACCACGCTGTTTTAAAAAAAAATTAACACTGCCATATTTTCCAAATGACATGGTCTTCGAGGCGCTGCTGTCATCATCAAAAACAGTGAGTTCGAACGATTATACTCAAATACAATGGAAACTCTCTCAACATAAGACCACCACTCCTGTCCAAATTTGTGGAGTTAAAATCAATACAAAATTAGTCTTAGATGCTTTTTAGATAAATCCGCCATCTTTCAGAATTGAATTGACACACAAAAGTGACATCTCGTTCCCGCAAGAAACGTTCAAAGTCGTCAAACATATTCCCTTCCGGTCATTTTAATCTTTGTCATACGCCAAGAAACCATCAAGTCCCTTTACTTACTTTTTCTTCGTCCTCTGTGTCTTCTGTCATTTTGAGTAACTACATTGTATTATTTTACTTAATAAAAATGAACGATTGTGGAAAAGACTGGTATTATCCTCCAACGAAAACCCTGGCTTTCTACATTTAATCCATGGATCAATTTGACATAATTCGGTAGAAAGCAGGGACATTGTTCTGATATACTTCTCCCGCAGTCTTTATGCCGCAAACGTTCATTGTGATAGATTTAGGTTGTAGTTAGCGTATAGTGATTAGTTTACACGTATTCTTTGTTTCTTTTCTGTGCACTGTCCTAGAAGTGTTCGTTGTTTCTTGTTATATATAAGAACATGGGGTAGCCATGCAATTTTGCAACTCATGTTATTGTCCCTGTAGTGTTGTGCAGTTGTATAGTATTGATATGTAGAGTAGGTAAACATGTATTGTAAGAATTTTATATGGATAGGAAACAAAAATTTCCAACACATTTGCATAGGGGCATCAAAACGAGGCAAAATCCACAACAAAGGTGTTGTCGGGCGTGAACATCTGGCCTTTAGCTTCACTCGCTAATATGAGTGCATCTTCCCGATCAAACTTGTTACTGAAAATGATAATGTTGGTGCCTTTCTCTCTGCTCACCATTCATCGCAAAGTCACGCTTTCCACTGGACACATTGTAAATTTCTAATGGAATATATAATAAAACGATGAACTGAAACTGCGAAGCAACAAATTTTTAATTAGGTAAGTGGTTTTCCAATTTTGATATTTTTTTGTATTTATCAAAAAACAACAACGATAACATAGTGAAAACTACAAAACAACAATTAGATCAAACTGTGGCATTCATCGGGAGGAAATACACAAGGTCACCGGGTCAAAGGTTACGTCACCAAAAGGAATTCAAGTAGGAAGAGAAAAGGAGGGGGGTGCTGCTGACATATTCAGCCATTAATTTAACCTTGCCGAGGCCTTGACGAAGGAAATGGTTGCTTCTAATATGATTCTGCTTGCAACCGATCACCAAACAAGAGCGCAAGATCTTTATGACTAGGCATCTGATACTGATACTGAGCGAGGAGCAGCTAACTTCACTAGAAATACTTGCGCATTCGAAGTTTCGCAATATCGGTATTCTCGTGCATCGCACTTCTACCTGGTACTAAGCAAATCCAGTATTCTTGAAATAATAAAATAATCGAAACAGATAAGGGAACTTGTATAGCGCAAACATCTGCTGCAAAGTAACGATATCACATGAAATCGACAGCTGATGAGACATTCAAGAACTTAAACGAGAGCAAGTAGGACGAGATCCTGAACGACACGATGAAATGCTACACAATATTCGCAAAAGAGGCCTTCATCGAAAAAGATGAATCAGTGGCAGGGAAAGTTATCAATGTTCTAGTATTGTTCCTAAATATTGTCACCAACTCATCACTGATCTATGCAATATTGAAGTTAAAGCTGACAAGAAAACCCACTTTTGTCTTCTATCTTTTCATGGGAATCAACGATCCATTAATTGCTATAGTCCTACAACCTCTCGTTGGCTACGTATCGTCACAAAATATCAACATGTGCACACCACTGGATGTGGTAGGACAAGTTTTGGCACATTCCTTGTGTCAGTTTTCTGGGCTAATGATGACATTTATTGCTTTCGATCGATACCTCCATATGAAGCTGCTGACAAACTATAACTACTCCATGAATAACAAAAAAGCGTATACGCTGGTTTTCGTAGCATTCGTACTATGTTTACTGATAGCGGCTTCGTCTGCACTTTCCTCTATCTACCGATTCGTTTTTACATTTCAAGCAGTACTGACAGCGATTAATATCATTGTGTTACTGGCTGTTTTCGTTGCTTATGTACGAACGTTTCATTATCTACGTGTTCACATATTTGCTGACGCTACAGGTGTGATCACAAGAGCTGACATCAAGGTGGCAAAATATATCATATTACTACTTATTACAATGATCGTCTGTTACGTGCCCAACTTTATCTCGTTGCTAGTCTGGTTGTACCAGAAGTATCACTCAAGTTTAAGTCCAAACAAATTCGCTGTGATGGTTCTTGGCTTCAGCTCGACGATGGTGGTAGCAAATTCATTTATAAACTCAATACTTCTGGTTTTATCAAATCTTCAACTGCGGCAATTCTTCAGATTCAAGTTATGTCGACGGGAGCAGCCAGTTAATGGAGTACCAACACGGTCTCACATAACCATAACAAAGTCGTTGCCAGTTCTGAGGAACAACGAATCTGCGAATTAAGCCATGTGTCGTCTTGAGGGGTTCCACCTTCAAATTTCTGTCCAGACGGTGATTTTGCAGTTATTTAAAAGCCAATATTAGACTGATTACATGAGTCTCAGCTCTTGTTGAATTGGATGATGCTTATGGCTTCAAACAGAGACTCCTGACAAAACAGTTTCAAAAAAGGACTAATCCAGGACAAGTCTGTCACTTGTATGAGTGAAAATAAAAACAGATTGAAAACGTTGAACGAATGCAAGGAATCACGTTGTCAGTCTAAGCCTGTATCACAGAGTATTCGCATTTTTCAAAATAAAGTCGTAATTTGAAGGTAGCTCCTTCTACTTCACAGGGAAACAAATCAAAGATTCGTGTCTCTTATGATATTGAGTTTTGACGGTAATCTTCGATGATTATCGAGTTTGTGAAACAACGACGGCAACTGCAACGCAATGTTGTTTTTGTTTCAGAGCTTTAGATTCAAAAGATTGCTTGTTTTCGTTCGAATTTGCGTCCCTTGAGAGACTCTGCAGCTGTTTTTTTTCAATTTTACGATTCGGATTCTCCATTTCTGACGTTCTGTAGGCCTTCTGAAAATCTAGGCCTCCGAAGTGAAACTCAGTCTTTTCAAATGTTTGTCATCAAAGGTTTTTCAGGCTTTTCTGAGTTATAGGAGGCCTTATTTTGGCCTTGTGGATGATATATCAAAGACAGCACACGGACACGATGCATGTTCTGCCCAATATCAGATGACATTATGGCTGGCGCTGACGTCTTGGTTTCTTTAAGTCTCTATTAACTTATGTGAAGCAACCAAGCAAAGTGCAGAAACAATGGACACATGTCTTAAACAATGGTGCTTAAAGATCTGTTTAATTTTGTGACAGTGCCTCTTCAAAGATTTCTTAACCGTATCACAACAACCGCAACGCTTAGATCATGTACCTTCATCAGAATTCCTCAACGAAGCTTTATGAAGCCGTGCCAATGACTAGTCATGTTCTTTCCTTTCAAAGTAACGTATAGTTCCATATGAACGTAACAGTCGGTGACGCATTTCCGAGGCAGGCTCAGGGACATATTAGGGACACAATATGTACCCTCAATAACCAGATTCAATAACCAGATCCTTATCAGTGTGATGCCCGCAGGGGCTCTACTGATTATCCCGATAGATGAGATGAGATGTAGATGGGGACAGTTGTGTTAAATGGAAACATAATATGAGTAATGTCTCCTCAGACGGTGACAGAACGGGGACGCATTGAAAGAGTTGAGATGAATTTAAGGCCTGGTTTCCATATGATTGTAACATTGATCATTTCCATATGTCGCCTTCTGATCAGGGTCACGTCGTCGATGTGTCACAGTAGGTCGCCGACTGTTACGACCAGAAGGAAACCAGGCTTAATACAACAAGCGAGTGAACGTAAAGTGAAAAATATATTAGGGATTTCCTGAGATAACAGAGCCATTGTCACATACGGTCCTTTGCCCCAGGAAGGGGAGGGGGGTAACAGAACATGTTGAAGGTATGGGTATATGCCACCCATATGGGTGTATTTTTGGGTCCAAAATTATATAAGCAAGGATCCCTTTTTTCGGCAGATTTTCCATAAACATCGGTGGATTTTCCAGAAATTGGCAAAATATTGTCAATTATAGTATAAAAAATGAGCAGTTTTCCGCAAAACTTTATCATGAAAGTGGGTATGACGGAAACTGTCGGTGATTAGAAGAGGGAAGCTTTCTGAGAACCGGGCGACAGACCCGGTCCTTCCGCAAGCCATGTACCCCCCAGGCCCGTTGCAGGCACGCTGAGGTTTCAGACAGTGTAAAAATCAAATTTGACCAAAGTGGAAACCATGGATCCACAATGAAACAGTTGAACTAATCAAAAATTTTACCCTCGTCATAGGGCGAGGGCGTACTTTTCAATTAAAAATCTGTCGGGTAGACATTTGACACTCTGGAGCTGCCGACTGGCCAAAACTTCATACACGTGGCTGCTTGAGCTGTAATTCTGTTTAAAACATCTGGTGGTCTACATAGTAATCCTTATGGATCTGCATTCTTATGGATGGATCTTCCATATCCTGTCAAAATCCCACTTTTCCTCGTCTGTCGGACGGACTAGATAGAAATTGAATTTTTAGTGACTATCATGTCTTTGCTGCAAAAACAATTTTCCATTGAGGTTATGGTATTTATGTATCACTCAACTGATAAGAATTGCATTAGGATCCATCTCTTGAAAATTCACATGGTATGTGCATACATTCAGTGCATGTAGTCCTTCTGTCCGAAGGACACTATCGTGTGGACAAAATTTTCCTATCCCGTTAGCAATTTCTACATCAAACTGGAGACTAATATGCCTATATAGCGCTACCTTAAGTGAAATTCAGCATCATTCCATGTTAGATTTTGTTCTCAGCTCCATACCAGTTGAAAATTTCGTTTACAGTCAGCATTATCAAACTAAGTTAAAAAATGGCACGTTTTTGATCAAACACGACTTTTTACGCAGCAGATATTGCACCTTTAGATCCTTTTCGTAAAAATGATGATAAATTGACTCACATTCTACCGCCTGCGAATACGGAAACAGCTAGATTGCTCGGTGACTTACAGAAAATCCGTAGTTAGCAAAAACGCAATTTTCTCAAAGTGTGACCACTTTCAAAACAGGTCCTAAACTGTTATATTAGTTGAACTACCGGGTGTCCCAAAAAAAAGTTCCGACGTTTGATGGAACACAGAGAAAAAGTTTATAAACCTAACAATTTCTATTCACTCTAGTTACATGCTAGACATTTCAACTTGAAGTTTGGCATATCGTGGGAAGAAATTAGTCATCTGAAAATGGAATTATGAGCTTTGACATTCCATGTTCATGCTCAAGACAAAACCAGAGAGATTTGTACGGCGTCCTGCTGCGTGGTGGTAAAAGGGGACTCCCTAAAGACCAAAACATACACTGAATTGACAATGCTTTCATTACCTTGAGAGGGGGCAAGGTTTCTAATCACTGCGCACATTCAAAGTAAAGGCTAGTTTCCAGTCAGTGGATTTTGCCGAGCGTGCAGAAATTCTACTGTTAGCTTTTAATGCTTTTTCACTGTGTGAAGTGACAACTGCTCGAAATCATCTTGTGGACTGTCTTGGAACAAACAGTTTGCTGCTTTTATCGTTGCACTATGCCAACTGGGAATTCCAAATGGGAGCCTTACTATTCCACAGTTCCACAGTTCCCTTCCTTAATTAGGATAGCTCCCAGGTCCTTGCTCGACGTGCCATACAACATTCCATTCTCCGGTTCGTGCAACATTTCATCCTTCGTGCAGCTCGAATTGAGTGGCAAAAAGTGCAAACTTAGTATGTTCTCCCGAGACCTATTCCCTATTGGATTCGACTTTCACACTTTGATTTGAATGTGCTCAATGAGTAGAACTCCTGTTCTTCGTCTACTGCTCACCATGAGATTCCCCCTTCATTGCGACGATGAAGAAAGGCGTACAAACTCTCTGGTTTTGCTTTGAATATAAACATGGAATGTCAGAGCTCATAATTCCATTTTCAGGTTACTAATTTCTTCTTGCGATATGTCAAACTTTAAGTTGAAATGTCTAGCATTTAACTAGATTGATTAGAAATTGCAAGATTCAAAATTTTTTTATCTCCATTTAATAAAACGCCGAACTTTTTTTTGGGACACCCGGTATTGCACTGTGGATACAAACTTTCCGCTTTAGGCCAAAATCGATTTTGAGGCAGTCAGCAATAGACCTTTTCGCAATTTGGAGAACGGGGCTTTGGAGAGCGGGGCTGACGAAAGCGCAGCCCATTGTGAAAGCCGTGGCAACTGTAGGAAATCAAGACGGTCTCCTCCTTGCTGCTCGGTTGCATCTCCCTGCAAACTTGAGTATTTTCAATTCATTTGGACCTTTCAAGAGTCACAAGATAGTTTTTTGGACCAGCAAGCGTCTTCTCTAGATTATTTAGCCATCTGGCCATCCTTTCACCCGCCGATCTGTGTATTTTGAACCACTTTATGGCAGGTATTTGCCATGGGCTTTGAGGCGGCTCATTTTTTAGGCCTAACCGATCAATAGGCCTAACTTCCAATTTATTTTATTCAATATAAAAATCTACAATAACGAAATTACCTAGAGAGGCAGACACTACTTTACTACACTACAAGGACGATGGCATGAGGAGCAGAAGACCATGACTACCCCATGGCCATAACAGAGAGACAGCCTACTAAAGCTAAATCAAGTTATACAATCAAATATCAATGCAAAAGGCTACGCACAAACAATTCCTACTGATAAATACTAATGCTGGGTTCAACTTCAAATTTGAATGAACACATGCAAGAAAGTGGCTCAAGTTACACTCACAAATGGGCAGAATGATGGCAATACGGCTTTTCCTATTCATAATAAATCAAAATCAAACCAGCCTAAATGCATTAATACTGTACATTTGCCCTAAACCAAGAACGTCACTTAACAATTTCATAAATACAAGTTCAAACTAAATAAAACCGCAATACCAGAAACAATACGAAAAAAGCAAAGAAAAAAACATCAAACAAATAGTTAAAGAAAACACAGGACTGGCAATACGCTTAAATAACCCTGAGCGAAAACTTATCATACCGTGCTAAAAAAGTATCATCTACCTCTTAAAAGGTGCAAATAAGTCGAAAATAACTCTAGTTTGCTGGGAGATGAGGCCGAGATGCAAGCCATATGCTTCTCACCAAAGCGTATACGGCCACGAAATTAGCTCTGAAGGGCTATTAATTGCAGCTGAAGCATTCAATAATCACACCGGAAAGAAGTATAAGTAATTACCTCCAGACACCGTCTTTGTTATGATTGGTAAATTCTTTGCAAGTTCATCAACGACTGCCTGTGGATTCTCCTAATGAAGAAAAAGATTGTGAACATACGCTTTCTGAAATCCTTGAATCAAAATTAAATGGGATACTTGATATATTCCCAAACAAGGCCATATTTGGGTTTAAAGGGACTGGGAGAAGGGAGGCCCTAACACTAGTGGCTGATTCTGAAGGGGCATTCCACATAAAAACTAACAACAAAACCTGGCTAAAAACGTCTTGAAATTACTTACAATGAATATATAAAACTTAACCGTAAAATCTAATTATCAAAGGTAAAAGAAATGTGCATAAAAACAATAGAATGGGGAGCCTCTCCATCGATCCAGCAACCAGAGCAGCCCCCGCCCGCATGCCCGACCCCGCCAAACCGACAACGGAGATACCAAAAACAAATCCTTGTGTGAACATAGGTAGCTTTACTGAAGCAATTCGCAATGATGCTGTTTCCTAACCGCAACATACAGACAGCATTACGTTTCAACTGAACTGAAGATAAATTAAATTCGTACTATTCAATAGTTGATTTTTGTCTCTGCGTTTTTCATCATGGTGCAAAATCATTGCAGAATCCTGCTGCTATGACAACATCGGATATTCTGTAGCCATTGCTGTACTGCGATGAATTAGCATTAATGGCCGTATATCAAGTTGCAAGGCCGCAGCATATTTACCTGTCTAAGTCTAAAAATAGTTTTGTCCTCGCTCTATTTCGGCGAATTTTGTATCAAATGGCCAGTTCTTTGTATTAAATTGTTCTCCAGCTTTTAAACATTTTATTCGATGCATTAGCTTTCACTTTTCTCCTTGAGATGATTGGAAATAAACCCGAATAAAAATCATCTTAGCGATGGTTTAAATGTTGAGGCATGGTCCCACCATTTACCTTGCAACTTAATTGACAATATAGACTGTACAGTAAAACAGCCAATAAAGTTGCGTCATTGCAGTACAGCAACAGCAACTGAATGTCGAATACTGTTAAAGCGGCGGATGCTGCAATTATTTGGAGCATGAGGAAAGACACAAAAATAAACAAGCAACCATTTAATTTCAATGGTATGAATTTCATTCTTCTTCGGTTCAAGGAAAAAGTACTGCTGTCGAACTGTTGCACTTAGGAAGCAACTGTTGCATAAATTGCTTCAGTAAAGCCAAGTAGGCTCCCAGCATACGCCATCGGGTCTCTTGTGCCTAACATCACTTAGTTGTTTGCTTAAATAGCTCAAAGAAACATCAATGAAAGCGCTGATAGATTGTTTTATTGTGTAGCACACCATGAAGACCACTTTTTTTCGGCATTTTAAGGTGGGTGGTTTTGAGAAAATAATGGCAGGTTATTTAGGCCATCTTGAATCATGCCGTTTCTGGAAGTGTAAGGACATGAGCCAAAGTTATCACGGCATACCACTTCACGCAAAGAGCAAACTACGACATGCAATCAGCCTAATGGCAAGGCTAGACATCTTAGCATGAAAAGATTGTTTCAAAATGTAAAACAATAATCGAACTTCTAGCGCACAGCCATCAAAGATGGAGGCCATTGGATACAGTTGGATTCTTGCATTCGCTAACAAATTGTTGATCAGCATCTATTTGTTTCAATGCCTACCGAGTGATCTGCACTATAATGTCCTACTCTTTGCGTCAGTTTCGAAAGGTCTCAGCCAATAAGATTTATCAATAGGTTTACGTCCCGGACCATAGGGTAATGAAATACGGCAATAGCAAAAGCATTCAGTGACAATAAGTAAAGAGTACTTACCGCTTCATCGTATCGTTCTTTATCACTCACTGACAAATAAAACTGCAATGAAACGGTAGATTTAAGTCACGCAAGATACTTTGTTTCATCATGTCTACCATGATTTTGAGGATATCAAAATGCATACTGGCTGCGTAAGAAAAATGCACACTGTTTGAAAGGCGGCTGTATCCTCAGGCGCCGTTTAAACTGTGCCGGATAACGTTTATCCGAATCAAAATTCGTTCAAATAGGTGTTGCATTTATACTAGACCTAAGCTATCTGCACGAATTTGAGAACGGCTATCAGAACAAATTTAGTTAACCTAGGAAGGTGTGGATTTAAATAGTTCAGATAGCTATCTGGTACAGTGTAAACGGTTTATCCGAATCAATTTTATCCGCATTCACTGAGAAGTTAATTTTGATCCACAGGGAGAATTTTTCGATAAGGGGTATTCAAACATACGAGTCATGAAAGCAGCGCCAGTGCCGTTCGTCGTCAAAAACGAATGCATCACGAATTGAATCATACTTTTACCAATGTGCTGATCGTTTTCGAAACTGCAAGTCACATTTGCTTTCTTACTAGTACGTTTCCCTCTTTTCTTTTCTATCTCACCTACTTTTATAGTTTCAACAACGCTTCATAATGAACTAATGTACGTTTACAATTTTCTTTGTTGTTAACGAGACACATGCTACGTTGAGTCTTTGATAGCTAATTCTACTTATCGAGGGAGTTTACATTCTTAGGTGCATTATTTTGGTAAAGTTGACAACATTTGTGCTGGACAGTGTAAACGCAGTCAATCCGAAAAAATTTCATGATGATAAAATATATTCGGCAGAGTGTAAACGGGGTCTTAATATCGATATAATAGTGAAATTCAATATCTCTCTGGATAGCCGACATAGCATAGGTTCCAAATCTTTAAATCGGCGTAAAGGTGGGTGTGAAATTCCATGACCCATTCTTCTAACTGAATTGCTTGAAAGAACCTTACGCTTCCTGTCTATAATTCTACCATTGAACTTTTCAGAGATTTTAAATATCAACCTGCGACTTACACGCGCATACTGCGAATCTGAAAATCGTCCACCCAACGTCAGAGGCGCTGCCTCGCAAATTTAATTCGGAAAAAAGGCCTAGCCAAGATCTGTATCATGGAAATTTTGCAAAGCACCTGTAAAACTTTAATTTTCCACGTTTCGTTTTTTTGAGGGGGATGGAGGACTCATGGAAATTGCTCTGATTAAGCGAACATAACCAAAATGTGGTAAGACTAGAGAAGCCGCGTCATATCTTTAAAATAAGCGTGCATGAGCTCCTTTTCCTGCTCTTTCGTGCAAATAGCACTTGGAATGGAATGCAATGCAAGGACCGGTTCCTCACAGGAAAAGTGATTTCTAGAACAACTGAAGCATTTCAAGATATAATTCGTTTCAACAAAAGAAAATCTATACGTCTAACGTTGAAATTTTCTCACAAAATGCCCCTCTCTCTTTCTCACTGCTTATTTGGCTTACAAGTGTATCATTTTTCACCTTAAGCGACACTAAAAATTAACTTAGTCAAGTTTTTTCATACATTACGATCGTTCGCGAGATGTCACAAGATTTTATGGTCTTCTCTTGTTTTAAATTGTCTTATCTGCATTTGCTGATGGTATTTTGCTGCTCCTGCGATGTCAATGTCAAGCAATACAGGCATGGTGATTCTTTCTCTTCCACGGAATTTCTTTGCCTTAGGTGGAAATTCAAAGTAGCAATTCATCAACTGTTGACATGGTGTGCTTGTTGGTAATCGCAATATATGGCCGAATGTTCTCCGTCTTGCTTCCTTCATTTCAGTGCTCAGTGGTTTTTGTCTGCTCTTTTCGTATAGTTGCTCATTGTGTATTCTCTTATCATTCCATACTTGATGAAGTTTCGATGGATGCAGTCTAGCTCTTTACTTTCATTCTTCGTGAGTGCTAGTGTTGCAAAATTGTATGTTATCACTGGCTTTACGATGTATTTTTAGATCTTTAGTTTCGTTTGAATATTGATTCTCCTGTTCATCCATAATTTCTTTGCCAATGCTTGGGCTTTACAAGATGGCTGTGATATCAAATTATGGCTAGGCCCTTTCGCAAAAGCTATGGTTATAAGTGTAATCCAAATCTTGACTTTGTTAGCCCACGTCTCCGGTGTCCGGTGGACGACTTTAAAATGAAAAAAATATCTGCATTTAAGTTGAAGATCAGCAAATTTATCTATGAACTAAAAAAGTCCTGACATATCATGGTTCTGTTCCCTTGTATAGTAAAGAGGGTTACTTTTTTGAGACACAAAGTATCATTACAACCTATATTGTACGGCGATAAAGATTTCCCAATTCATTGAATAGACATATTCTTGATCTTGCGACACATTTTATCTATGTAACTGGTTGATTCGAGAGAAGTTCCGTAGCATTTTTTCTTCTTTTCTCCTTATTCAAAGGCTTCAGGGTAGACACGTCCTTTTCCTCTCCGGGGTATATTGCCCTAGCAGAATTGTAGAGCAACTTTGTAAGCAGAGCAGCTCGTCATACCTAATGTAACAGTCGTAGTGTAATGTAAAGCTCATAATGTAATGTACTGTCATGTAACGTAATGTAATGTAATGTAATTTAATGTAACGTAATGTAATATAATGTAATGTAACGTAATGTAACGTAATGTAATGAAATGTAATGTAAGCAGAGCCACTTTGTAAGCAACTTTGTGAGCAGAGCAGCTCGTAACACCTTATGTAAAACTCATAATGTGATTTAGAGCTCGTAATGTAATGCAATGTAATTCAATGTAATTCAATTTAAGGTAATGTAATGTATTGTAATTTAATGTAATGTAATGCAGTGCAATATCATGCAAAGCTCGTAATGTAAAGCTCGTCATACCTAATGTAAGATATTTATGCATAAAAAAAATCGATCGACCGGGAATCTCTGTAGCATGGACCAATCTAACTGAATTGCTTACCAATTTGCGGCAGAAAAAATATTTTAGATGCAGAAATTCATTTCACTAAAAAGCTATCACATGAGGCGGGATATCTTGCATTAAAATTGATTCTTAGTATGCTTAAAAGTGAGCTAGAAACTGCGATAATTTTTCAAAGTTTCATTTTAAAAATAGTATGGCAATGAGTATCACAATCTTCCAAGGAAAATGGAAAAATGACATGCGACTGCTTTACTTTCTGCAAAAGTTACACTAGTTTGGCTGCGCACGTAAGTTCTCAAGGATAGATAATAAGAAACGTTATGATTATGCACCTGTGTGCAATCCGACGGAATTTATCGTCATTTATAGCTTTTTACATGACTTTTCAAAACAGCTTCGGGGCAAGATTCCTGTGGAAAACATTGATCTATCATTTTGGGACGACTGATATTCTATACTTTATCTCAAAAAGGGTCTTCCAGTTTCAGAATCATCAAACTTGACTGCTAAGTCATCAGTACAAAAACCTTTTTGCTGATATTCTTAATGACATATGTAACATGATTGAATGCTTGTTCTTGCTACCGACAGAGAACAAAATTACACATTGAAAATGCTTAAAAATAGGTCATTCGAGTCATGCTTAAGCGACACTGTAAGTCTTATTCTACAGCCAGATTCATAGATTTTTCCACTTTTCGCATCTCCAAGGATAGTGCATTTCTTCAGGAAATTTATGACCAACTTAAAAGCTCAATCTCCGCAAAGAAAATAATCTGGTAATCATCTGTGATATTTGCAGTATTCTTCAAAAACAGGCAGCCCTAACAAGAGCCAGGTATGTATTGTACCTAGGAAACTAACTTGATCATTGGTCTAATTGCAAAAAAAATTGTCATGTTACAGTCATTGTTGATTTCGCAAAATGATGAAAGGGAAAACTTAACTCATATTAACAATAAAACACTGAAAAAGAAATTATTGCTTAGAAAGCACTAAAGTGTTTTAAGAAGGACATTTACCTGTTGGGGAACTTTTCCAGGACATCCAAAGATTGTCTTCCAATACGAAACCATAAAGATGATGAAGATAGGGTTGTACAATAACAGGTAGATCACTATAAAATAATACAATCATTTATGAGTTAAGATTGAACTAATTTTGAAAAGGTCGTATTTATGATATAATGGATGCAGAAAATAATATCAGAAATGACCCCTATGAAAGGTCCCCTGTGAAAGACCCCCTGTTACATTACAAAGTCCACAATCAGTTGCACAATTGTTGAGCCATTCTAAAAAATAAGGCTTTTTGCCATTGTGCCCCCTTCCCTCCTTTGCAATGTTGAAATCAGTCGGAAAAGTCGTAAATTGTTAGTTGCCAACAGAAAAGGCACGTTTGTATCCAATCAATATTGCAACGGGGGGAGGGGGGGGCAAAAAACCTTATTTTTCCTCAATGGCTCAACAATTTTGCAACTGATTGTCTGAAAGTGGACATTTTCAAAAATCATTTCAAAGGCATTGCATAACTAGTAGCCAGTTTAGAATTCGCCCGAATATTTTCAAGGCTAACATGTTTCCATTGGGAAAGAATACATTTTCTCTGCTCTCTTATTTCTTCTATGATAATCCATTAAAAAGTGCCAAAAATCCCGCATTTCGTATTATTTCCCACTGTAACTTCCAATCATCATAAGATTGGATGAAATGTAAAAACACTTTATTTCTGCATTTTATCTGCATGTACTAATAAGAAGTAAGATTTCAGGACGGCAAAGACCTTTACATCCAATGTTGAAGACTGGTTTTGAGAGTATTTTATCTTTGATTTTATTGACTTTTAATTCTGTTGTCACATGCAAAAATGGCAAATTGCTCCAAAGGGCATTCGTCTAGAGTAACTGATGCAACCGTCATAACTACTTCGTAGTTATTACCAATGGCACAGGTTTTCATTGGTAGGAAAGAAGGGTCCTCTCGATTGTGCATTACTACAAGAGACATAACCAAAAATCTGCCATTTCAAGAGGATTTTTGCTTGAAAAAAACTAGCTTAACATGCATTCAGCCTAACTACGTGCGCAAGGAAAATTTTCCACTTCTTTCCTTTGATATAGCCTTAAGGCTATTTGTACGAGCTCTTCAAAAATATCCTAGTTTTTAACACAACGTTGATAAATTTGATAAAATGTATCCTTGAACTCGCAGGACTTGCTTAAAACTGCATCTTTACCACAAGAATTGGCTCTATAACAAGAAGCCACGCCCTTTTAAGATATGACACGCCCTTTTGAAATTCCAGTTTTTGCTGCCATTGAGGTCATTCTGATGACCGATGTATCGTTTGAATTGTTTATTAATTGTCAAAGTACACAGGAGACATTTAAAGTCAAAATTACCTGGACAGGAACCACAACAAGACTGAGTACTGTAGTGAGTACTGTCGACAGTACTCACCACGGTAGTCACTTTGAAAAAGGCCAATAAAATTGGCAGATTCCTTAGGATCTGCCCTTAAATGAGTTTAAAGCATGTCAAATACCCATATGAACTATTTACATTCATTGATGCTGTTAATGCGAACAGTTGCAAAGCAGTATTTTGAAAATTCTCAACGGTACTCACTTTCTTCTCTTTAAAAAGAACAAATTAATAGCTCTTATTGAGAGAAAAGTGAGTACCGTTCATATTTTCACTTTAACTGGATATAAAATAAGAAAGTAATACATGAATTGAGAGCTTGTAGTGCGCTGAAGACATTTATCGGCATATTAGCCCCTTTCACTGTCAAACTAGAGAAGTAAGGACTGAAACGGTAGTGAGTATCATGGTGAGTACCGTTGACAGTACTTGCTAGTATGACCCACTTCATGAAAGGTCAATGTGTGAGGACAGAGAATAATGCTATATTACTTTATATGCATTAATCTTGACGCGAAATATCTTATCTTCATGGCAGAAACTAATCTTGACAAATAGGGTTGCTATTGGTGCAGTGGCAGCGGGTCTACTTTCTTCAACTATAGAGTTTTCCTTCAGACAATCAGTTGCACAATTGTTGAGCCATTCTAAAAAATAAGGTTTTTTTGCCATTGTGCCCCCTTCCCCCCTTTGCAAAATATGGAAGTAATACATGAATTGAAAGCTTGTAGTGCGCTGAAGACATTTATGGGCATATTTGCCCCTTCCACTGTCAAACTAGAGAAATACGGACTGAAACGTTAGTGAGTATCGTGGTGACTACCGTTGACAGTACTTGCTAGTATGGCCCACTTCATGAAAGGTCAATGTGTGAGGACAGAGAATAATGTCATAATACTTTATATGCATTAATCTTGACGCGAAACATCTTATCTTCATGGCAGAAACTAATGTTGACAAATAGGGTTGCTATTGGTGCAATGGCAGCAGGCCTAAATTCTTCAACTATAGGGCTTCCCTTCAGACAATCAGTTGCACATTTGTTGAGCAATTCTAAAAAATGAGGTTTTTTTGCCATTGTGCCCCCTTCCCCCCCCCCCTTGCAATGTTGAAATCAGTCGGAAAAGTCGTAAATTGTTAGTTGCCAAGAGAAAAGGCACGTTTGTATCCAATCAATATTGCAACGGGGGGAGGGGGGGCAAAAAACCTAAGTAAGAAAGAAAGAAAGTAAGTCACGATCTTTAATGCAATTGATTAACCATTTATCCGTGCTAATGAGCACTGAAATAAAGAAAGTGTACAGAAAGCGCATACGAGAAACAAGTTTCCTGCATCCCTATAGCAAAATTTGATGCCGGCTTATTTCATGTTGGACAGATTTGACACCATGAGATGTTGGATAAATCATCAAGATGATTTCCTTGCTACAACATCAATTTTGCCAGAATTATCACGTTATTGACGTAATTAACAATGTTGGTACGTTTAAAGCGCGTTGATAATTGAGCGATATCGCTCCGATATAGTGTATAAAGTGTTTTTTTGGCACAGGCTTCACCATCACTGTTTCTTGGTGTCCTGTCCAGTCCCTTAGCCCCACCCAAGCCGAGTGAAAAGACTAAAACTGACGGCATATTATCTCCATTTTCAAACACAATTGTTTCATGCGAGATTCAATGAATTTCGCTGACCGGCAAGTCGCGTGTACGTCGTCGAGACAGCTTGTCGAAACGCCTGACTTAAGGTTTGCATTAAAGGGGCTGGATTGGGACACAGCCAACAATAACCGCTTTCGGAAAACTGCTACCAAGGCGTCAAATAAACTTGCAATCAATACAGGTTCCTTTGCCTTTACATAACAGGGTATAATTACAGTTAAGCTTCCAATTTGCACAGCTCTTTAAAAAATGTTCTTCTGACCTGCCACCCAATCGAAAAATTTAACATCTCAGCGAATTTTCAGGTACCTATATTATGCCAAGATGCTGTGGTAAGGAAATTCTACTGAAACTATGCCTTTCTATAATGAACGCATCATTAGCCAGTCGCTGATAGTTCTCATGAACATAGGTCAACTGAAAGTAGAGGGATAATTTCAATACAGCTGCAGATGCAAATATCGCAGCTGAAATTGCAGAATCTCAGCAAACAATGCAACGGTACCATTGATTGGTGGAAGGCATTTGGCCACACTGAATAAAAACGCCTTCATGCCTATGCTTCTGCATAGAGCATAGAGGTAATCTTGGTGACTGTTTGAGCATTAAGCAAATGTCCATCATCGTAAAATTGCACATGACATCTTATTTGGGACAGATGTACGAGCAGTAACAACTAAAGCTTCAAATAGACAAACTAGAACTAACGGCCTTTCAATTTTTGTGTTTCATCCAGATTTTGCATAAGAAGAAATGTGCATAAAGATCATAACTGCTGCAAATGGCATTTGATTTTTGATTGAAAGCAACTTTTGCAATAACACTCTTTTGAAGCAACCACTAATTTTGCTTTTCCTCTGCCATAAATCAGCAACCACATGTCAGATTGACTCAAACAAGGTGTCAAACTTCCAAGTTGAAGCTTGACCTATGCAACTATGTAGAAACCAAGATAACTGAATCCACAGGTCCTCCACAGTAACCACAAAAACAGGGCACAACTTTTTTTGGGACACCCTCTTTGTCCAACCATGCACAACTTGATGTTCCTTATAAATGCTGAAAGCTGATTCATAATTGATGAACCCCCCTCCCCCATTTCAGTGGAGTTGCTCAATTCATCAAACTATGGCTCATTTTGTAACTGAATTATCATCCTTTTAGCCAATGTTTTGTTCACTTTGGTAGGATGAGCAGGCCAGAAGATACAAGTTTTGGCAAAGGAAAAAAGTCTCATTTGCATAAACTGCTCAAATGCTTATACTCACTTGGGACAACCGGTTATATATATTTAGTGGCAGGTGGCAAACAATAATAGGAATATCTTTCAGCTTGTCTTTTTTAACTGTCCAAAAAAGAACAATTGAAAATTGAACTTGTAATGGAAGTTTGTTTCTGTGTCTACATTTCTTTAGGCATACGCTGCAACGCCTAACAGATGTCCCACGTATTCAAACAAATTTTTTCCGTGCTAGAGCTTTATTGAAAAGTATGTGGCTAGGTAGGTTCTGGTTGCGAGATTATCTTTCTGTCCACATTATGGATTCCGTTAAACCAGATCATTCATTGACTTCATCATGAGCATGAGAAAATTGTTCATTAACACAAGCAAAGTCATTCAAAACCTACTGGATAGATAACTTTAACTTTGAAAGATCATTTTTATTTTGTAATATCAACCAGCTCCATGATATTTTCCATATTTCCAACCCCCATTAATTCAATATCAAGACCAACCCCTTCTATTTTGACACAGACAGTCCTCATGTATATGAATAAATGGATGGTTATAAGGCGATTAACATACCTCGCTCTGGAACATTCTTTACAGTGCCTGTAAAAAGAATAAAATCTGCTATCAGCTCAAAAATCACTTTGTCAACACTCTCCCACAACCTACAAGGTGCACTAAAAATACATTATCCACTTTTGGAAATTCAGGATAAAACTCACTGAGATCTGATTTTGAAGATTTCACTTAATCTTTAGAAGAAACGAAAATTAGGTTCTAGGATATTTGCAAACAATTCAGTTTTAGAGCCAAGCAATTTTCTCAAAATCTTCATTTTCAAAACACTGAAAACAAAAAAATCATGATCAGATTCTAAAGACTTGGCACCCATACTTTAAAAGCTTGGTGAAAAGCTCGGAAAGTCCGGATTTCTTTCCAAGAAATTAGGAATTCCTAGGAAATCCCAAGCTTTTGAAGTAAGTGCATGAGCAGGAGGAAACTTGCCTGTGGTGATATGATATTTAGAATGATTCATTATTATAAGCTACACAGGATCTATCTCAACTACAAAAATGAATCTTCACAATCAGATCCGTGGACTTTTTCTGACCAAACATATGCTCCAACGTAACTGAGAGTAAATTTGAATTCACTGCCTCCTCCCCAGAGGCCTGTTCTGGTCTTTTTAGTTAAACTGTCTTAATTCCTGGGAAAGCATGGTCTCAAAATGCAATCGTAGCTATGAACAGGTACATTCAGGAAAATTTTGTAGTCAACCAGCTTCAAGACAAGGCAAAATTATATTGCGGGAAATGTTATTTCTGATGTTTTCATGCGCAAGCTGATCATCTTAATTCAGTAATTGTCATAAAATGAGTTGCCATGGTGTCAAATGATGCCACTTTGAAGATTCAACTCTACCACTTTTGGGGAGTCATCAATGATGCCATTTGAAACTTTGTATGGATGCTATTAGTGTGAGTCGAAAAACAATAAATATATCATTTTACAGTGTCAATTCTATACAAATAGGAAATTAAAATATGCTCAAGACAGCTCAACCAGAAAAACACAAAAAGCCTCTGCGGAGGGGGCAGTGAATTCAAGTTACTCTGTTATGTTGGAGCACATGCTTAAAAGGATAAAAACATTCAGAATTGTATACCTTAAGTCGAGCTGCAGGATTTGCATTTGTCTGAAGGTGAACATCAAAACAATGGGGGTCCAAAGCAGCAAAAAAGTGGTAGTCAACACATTCAAAATGATAAGATGTTGTTCCCTGCACAATCCTGAATGATTGCTTGGTAGATTACCTACTGAAATGTGCTGCTTTGATAAAATCTTAGCAGACATACTGTATTTTTCCTTATCTTAGTTTGCTTATTTTGCACTTTTAATTTCAAATTACGCATATTTAGTGTCAATTTAAAGAAAATAAGCGCATTCATGAAAAACAACCAGAAAACAAAAAAATGTGTACTATGAGACAATGACTAACTTCTTTGTAAGCTGACATGTAACTCTGTTATAGTCAAAGCAAGAGAAGTGTGACTAGCCTAATCCTAAAAGACTTGATTATTCCAAATCATTGATGGATTATTTTTTGAATAATAATTTGAATAATGATATTACATGTGGTATAAGGTCCTCGTACTGCTAAATACTTTGAATCCCTTGTTATGTCTTCCTCAAGCACGGGCATCCGGTGAACTGCTGTCCAACTTCCACAGCATAGGGACGGTATTATTATATTATTACAGTATTTGATTCTTGAAAATCAATATTTGATTATTATACATTTAATACTCGCATAATCGATTTCAATTAGTCACGCTGCTCTTGCTTTGACTATAACGCAAACAGAGCTAAAATACGATAACCCAGGGCAAAGATATTAGCAAATGAATTTTTGTTGCAATGAGCATTCTGTAGAAATCTCCCGAAAATTATATGGAAAGTAAACGATCTCAATATCATCCAACTTTGCATGTGAATGCTTCCAAACTCAGAATTGAGAAAAGTCAACTTTTTGCTTTATTTGGAATATGGATCTTTGCATGGACCAATATTGGTCTAACTTTCATTCCTTTGCACTTCTAACTGGCTTGCTTTTAGGAATGCTGTTGTGGTGTGGTGTAATCCTCTGACTTTGCAGCCAGAACAGTCAGGCCGAGTGGGTTTGATACCCTTGATGCCCAGTGGTTTTGAGCGTCATGACAATGGGTCACTGACTCGATTACGCTTAGCTACTTCCGCAATCCCAGCACTTGGCACTAAAATCCACAACTTCACCTTCACATTGTATTTCCTTTTTTCATGCAAAGAATGAGCATAACGTGATGAGGCAGATTTCTGTATCATAGGAAGGAAGGTAGGAAACAAGGTGTCTACAGACGCTTTTCATGCCACAGCGTAACAATAGGTCAGGTATAGCTGAAATAGTGAGACCATTGAAGTGGTCATTAGAGCGGCAGTTAGACTAATGTAATTTTGAACTATTATCAGGCAACTAGGCAGGCACATAAACAATGAAACTTAGATCTTAACAAAGCTAAGTGAGTGCAGCCCAGAAGAGTAGGGTGGAAAAGACAATTGTCTGCCAACCTGTACTCAGGGTGGGTGCCAGTCTCTTAAGAATCAATTTTCTAATTCCTCTAAATTTGATAAAAGAACACTGGGGGGTCACTTTTTTCTTCTTACGGATCGGTAATCATTTCCTTTTGTTTGCAACTGAATGGTCGGTCGTTGCAATGATCTTACTTCCTAAATCTTTTAAATATCCATCTAGTATGTACATATGAAAGCTAGCTCTAAGATGTCTGAATTTTTTTTTCTTTCTTGTTCATACTTTGAAGTGAACAAGGGCTTGCAAATAAAGTTATCATGATCAATGATTAACACAAATCTCATTCTATCTTGCAAAAAGCTGGTGTTTTCCAATGTTCTTGGGGGTTTGGTCATAAAAACTTTCCAGAGGGCAAGCCCCCAGACCCACATCTTTCTCTCCCTCCCTTCTTCGCCTGTCCACCCAACTCTTTGGTGGCTGGCACTGCCCCTGCCTGCACTCAGTACCATTTACCAGGAGTTTGAATGATTCTTCTCCCTTGAAATAATGCAAGTACACTGATTTTCCCAACAGATTCACCAAGCATTTCTAAAAAACACTGCATCATACTGTATGTTGGTACTTTTGTGAAAATTGGACCCCCCCCTCTTCTGCCCCTGCTTCTAGAAAAAGAGAGGAAATCTACTGTATCTGAGGGAGGACATTGTTTATAGAAAGGTATTAGGACCATTTTTGAAGCATGTTGGAGTAAAGGATACTCTCGAAATTGAATACTTATTGAACCCAATATTTTTGGGGAAGAACTTTAATTCCCCATATAACATATAATGATGAGTGACCAGCTGTGACAGGAGCAAATATTTTAGCAATTGATATCTCACATCCTAATAGTGAACATGATAAACTGGAAGTAACAAATTCACCTTTTTGTCAAAGAATCAAAGAATTATATATGGACTCCTACAGGCCCACTTCAAGTGCTCAGATTCATGGCTTCACATTTCAGACTTCTGCCTGTTCATTATTGATAATCGAAAGAATACAATACAACCGCACCAAACAGTATCTCTTTGACAAAACCACTCCACAGAAAACACAGAAATTATCCATTCTCACCCCAATATTTTACATGCACCGGAATTCTTCACACATCCCCATAGGCCAGATGGAAAACTTGTAATGTGCTGTGCACATAATAATCTGCATGCGCAGGAACGTACGGTTTTCTGAGTTGCACAGTTGGTAATAACAAAGGATCAATAGACATTTTAGGTATACACCTCTTCAATCAACAGCCTTGTTTTGGAAATTATTTAAAATTCTTTCATAAGAAATCTTAGAGGCCATATTCGGATTTTGCACCCACACTTTAGTCTAATTATGAGTTTTCATGTTGCTAGATGCTGTAATTTAAATGTTATGGCGATGTAAGGTTTGAAAAATTATGAAGGATTTGACCGTGAAAATGACTTTGGGTGTAAAGTTTCAACCCAAATAATTTTTCACGGTCAAATCCCTTATAAATATTTGAACTTTACTTTGTCACCCGACTAACACAACAATTGCAAGCAGTTTGAAAACACGTAACTAGACTAAAGTTTGGGAGCTAAATCTGAATCCAAGGCTTGAATTTTCATGTGAGCAATAGGAAGAAATTTTGACAAATTTCCAAAACGAGACTGCTTAATTAAAGTGGTGTATTCTAAAATGAATCTAGATCAAATGATATTTTATTATATTTTGTATAATTTTCAAATGTATACAATACTGATAGAAGCTCTAACACAACTCAATCAAACCCTTTGTATAAAAATATATAAAAATGTATAAAAATCCTGGGTGCATTTCATGCACTTAGGCCTGAAGATCTTTGGCGTAGACCTGACTTTCTGTTGGCGTATCGGCGTCATTTCTTCAATAAAATCGGTTCTTGGAGTGATGGCGTTTTAAAACCTGCCTACCTTGGCGTGAATGTGAAGTTGTCCTTGATCTTTCAGCAGTTTCTTTTGAGAATGCACATATTTCTTTTATAAGAAATCAAGAATTTGGGCCAGTACAGTACTGAAAGTTTCTTAAGATCATCAGATTTTGAGTACTCAGATTCTTCAGCAGCTTCTCTCTCCTTGAAAATGGCTGGCGTATGAAAGCTTAGGGCTTGGCGTACCTTCAGCGTAGGTTTTACATGGAATGCACCCTGGATAAAAACAATGCTCGACAGGCTCTTTTGTAGAATAGCTAAAAGATCTATTGTTTTAATCTCAACTTGCATGCACAAGATAGGAAGGAGGACCCAGGTCCCTATTTTTTGTTCTAAAATATTTTCTTGCTCTGTTTGCCCTTAATACATCAGATCATCAGAGACTGATGGTGTGGTATGTGCATGTTTTAAGAAGCAATTATTACTTTTGCTCTTCATTTTTCAATCAGAAGAAAACAGGAATTGAGGAAGATCTGCCCCTTTGCTCCTCTCTTCTGCGGTTATTATTATTATTATTATTTATTATTATTATTATTATTATTATTATTATTATTATTATTATTATTATTATTATTATTAAATATTATTATTATTATTATTATTATTATTATTATTATTATTATTATTATTATTATTATTATTATTATTATTATTATTATTATTATTATTATTATTATTATTATTATTATTATTATTATTATTAATTAATTCCTTTATAGTAGGCGTTTAAATGAATAGCAAAACTACAGCTAATTGAAGCCTACTAAAACAAAAGCAAAAGTGAAATAAAATAATAATAATAATAATAATACAATTTATTTTAAGTTGGCGACTATGATAGCAGCAACGCTAATTAAAGCCAACTACATAAAGAAAGAAACAGCCTATTTACATGAATTTTCAAAAATCTAAAATCATAAATACAAGTGCAAGCTAGATATATCCAAGGTTTGCAACAAATGTTTTGCAAAGCTTGCAGTTGCATTTGTCTGTTTTCCAGTTTTTGATGCGACCCTTAAAGATTTCTAGGGTGCGAGACTCTTTGGTTTCACTTGGTAATGTCTGCCAAAGTCTGCTTCCAACATATCGTATGGTTTCTATACCATGAGCAGTTGTATTTGCCCTTGGTACCAGAAGACCATCATTATTTCTAAGGTCGTATGGTATGTTAGGTCTTTCGACAAAGATATCTTCCATGAACGATGGATTTAAATTGTTTTTGGTTTTATATATCTCTATCATAAGTAACTGCAAGTTTCTTTGGTGAACTGATACTGAGTTATCCTTTGCAAGAAGTTCATCAAAGGAGGATTCAGTGTCTCTGTATACAATTTGCAAAGCTCTTTCATGAATCTTATTAATTCGACTATTTGTGGCTCTGTCATGAAACATCCAAATTAACGGACAATAGCTGAAATGTGACATAATAAAAGACCTCATTATCAGTTTTACTTTTTCCGTATCCATATAATTGGATACCCTTGCTAAGGCATGAAGTTTTTGACTTGCCTTCACACACAGTTGAGTAACATGAAGATTAAAATTTAACTTGGAATCTATTGTTACACCTAGTAATTTTTCAGATTCAGATTCTGATATTTGCGAGGCACCAATACTTAGTGTCATTCCATCACTTTTTGTTCCGAATATTAATAGATGACTTTTGTCTTCATTTAGTTTCATGAAATTGTCAGAGAACCAGTCTGACAGTAAGAGCGTGTCTTTTTCTAGTTTTGAGAGCACTGTCCTAAGGTTCTTATCTCCAACATATAACGTTGTATCGTCTGCGTAATTGCATACTTCAGTATCATTCACAAGATAAAAAATATCGTTGATAAAGATATTGAAAAGGAGGGGCCCTAAAACTGATCCCTGTGGTACTCCTATTTTTGAGTAACACCAGGTGCTGAAAGTACCATTTACCTTCACCCGTTGTCTCCTATCAGAAAGGTAGTTACATATCAAAATTAGAGCGTTGCGACTAAATCCATAGGCATCTAGTTTTGCTAAGAGTAGGTCGTGATCTAAACAATCAAAGGCCTTTGAAAGGTCCATCAGGACAGCACCTACATACCCTTTTTTATCGAGAAACTCTTTACACGTTTCCAGTAGTCTAAGGAGAGCATGTTGAGTGCTATAGCCCTCACGAAAACCACACAAATAATGTGAAAATGGAAAAAACTCTTTTATTTGGTCATACATGATTCGCTCGAATATTTTGGACTCGGATGTAAGGATAGTGATGGGGCGATAATTCTTCTTTGTCAAAGCATCTTGATTTTTGAAAAGTGAGGTGATCTCCCCCTCTTTAAGTTCGCCTGGAAATTCGCAACATTCAACCATGTTGTTAAAGAAAGAAGTCAGATAGTCTGAAAAAATATCTGAGTTCTGTTTTAGTATCTTAGCTGGAACTCTTCCATACGGAGTTGCCTTTTTTGGCTTTAATTTCCTAATTTGCTGTTTGACCTCCATGACAGATGTCTTTTGAAAGTCGAATTCATTGGCCTGGCTAACATTAGCTCTTATTCTTTGAATACTCGGATGAGATCGATGTTTTCTTAAAGCCCTCTCAACAGGATCAGTGTCCTCGATGATAGGGGACACATTTCCTGCATCTTTTGAAATTCCTAATGTCTCCGTAATGTTTACAAAGTAATCGTTCATTATTTCTGCAACTTGGAAATCATCTGAGATAAGGGATCCAATTTCAACAAGGGTGATGTCAGAGGATGTTTGGACCTTTTCAGAAAATAAAGGCTTCACTGTTTTCCAAAACTTTCTATTATCCGTAATGGATTTCACATCCAAATTACCATAATAGTCACGTTTTGCTTGCCTCAGAGTTTTGACGCACTTGTTGCGCTGTTTCTTAAAGGAATTCCAGTTTCCTGGCGTCCTTTCTTTATTGTATCTATTTCTTAAATGTGTTCTGAGCATGATAGCTTTTCTTAGAGCCTTAGTCATGAAAGGTCCATCATTTGCTCTCACATACTTCGTCTTTAGAGGGGCATGGACATTCAGCACCTTCTCAACTACAGCGTTGAAAGTACTATAATCGGGCTCTACTGGAAGATTAAGCAACTCATCTACAAGGTCTTTTCTAAAGTCCTCTTCATTAAATTTACTGTAGTTTCGATAACGAATTATCTTAGGTCCCTTTTTAACAAAATTACCTTTTAAAACAGTTACTATCATTGTGTGGAAATCTGATAGTCCCGTTTCTATGGTCGATGTGCTTTTAAAGCACATATTTCTATTGGTAAGTATTAAATCAATACTCCTAGGATTATCAGATTTAAAACAAGTAGGAACCTTAACTAGGTTCTTCAAGTTATAGACGTCTAAGTAGGAAAAATGCCGCGGTGGGGACACAAGTGCAGGATTTTTATCAAATTGACAAAGTTACAAAACTGAGAGCCAGTGAGTACGTTGGGAACTACTGTTGAATCAAAGCTGCACTTTTGGTGCTGTGAGGTGGCAAAGTTTTGACTGTCAGATTACTCCCACCAACCACAACTTGCAACTAGGCTGACAGCTGTCAACCGGGTTCTCCAAACCAACAGCTAACATAACAACGAAGATAAAAACAAATATACCCACCAAATCCAAAGATAACCATATAAGCAAAGTACGACCAAACAACTATAGCGTTAATGATGATGACTGGTAGCCATGCAAGCGGCTTGACAAACCTTCTAACCACTTTGTCTGATGGTGCCATCGTCGCTTTCTGGTTTGTTTGGCCTAAAATTAAATGACTCGCTGCGCAGCCTTCGAAACCAAACTCGAAACAGATTTCCTGCGAAGCAAACGTAGCCTCGTTCCCATGGTTAAAGTTTATTGCGCATGCGCATAATCAAAATAAACTGTTTCTTAAGTTATATTTTCCCAGCACTAGAGTGTCTTTATCTGATGATCTGAAAGCTGAATTTCTTACAAGGATCTTCCAACAAAAAAGTACGCGCATTAACAGAGGTAGTAAATAAACTGAAAAAAAGTTTCAAAGCTCACCTTGAACTTGTCCTCTTGGTCTGTAACAAAAAAGTGGGCGTAAATCACCCCACTTTTATTTCTAAACCAAACCTGCCTGAGGCTATAAGTGCTTACATGCTGCGAACAATGCTGGAATTGGTCACTTTTTTATGGCTCGATCAACCGATGAAACTGAGACTTGGACAGGTCCAGGTAACATGTGGCCTGCGTACCAGGGTTCAGGAGGCGTGTTATAAAAACCGGACCGTATGATGCATGGACCCCTGAGATCCCTAGGATCATCAGGGTCTGCCATCATTAAGTGCTACTAAAGATGAAAAGGGACATCATCACACACAAACAATAGGTCAATGTCATCAAGCTACCGAATAGGAGGTTACGTATTGTAAAGGTCCCTTCTTCTATCCAACGAGGCCCTCTGATATTAAAAAGTAAAAAAGAAATTACGGGCCTTTTTTGCGAAAGTTAGAGGAGATAATTTGCATAAATTTAAGTATTACAGTAATAACTATGGCCCTACAGTTATCTGCTCTTGTTTAATCAAAGAACATCTTTGAATTAGTCTCTCTCATAAGCGAATTCTCTGTTCCATCTTTACCTTTCTCTCCATACCTTCCCATCCCTCCTCTCCCCTTTGCAGTGAGGCATTGGTCCTATCATTCACCTAATTAGCGTGAGAACAGAAGTCATGAGTAATTGATCGCTTGGTAGGCTTGATGTCATGTCAAATCGCGATCGAAGGAATCACCTCCGACGCGCGTCAGTTGCAGAGTTACACTAGGAATGATTGAACTTTATCAGCCTGCCTGTAATATTCATATAGTCAAGAGCATTCATTTCATTTTCAATATGGAAAGTTTCTTCATCAAAATAGTGTGAAATTCGCCGATTGTGGATGCAAGTTATCAATCCTGTTTAGGCCCATCAGATGAGCAACGCGGTAAGAATTCATCGTACTTAGAACAACTCCTTGTTGACAAATATTACCAGAAACTGTGTTTTTGATAACGGGATGAAAAGTACTGTCCTCAGGAATGCATATAGATCATAATAAAATATCCAAACATATAGCCTGCCCGTATGCGGTAAACCGCATACGTTCTACGGTACCGTAACAAAATTGAGGGCTAGCTAGACTTATTACATTCGTCCTTGTTTTCGCTCCATTTACCCCTACGATACCCCCACCATACCCATTCCGCTTCAACAAGTTTTAGCGGAATGACTATAACAGTAAATAGCCATTCAATTCAATGGAGCAAAACTTAGCCGAAAGTCATCAGTCTAAGGGCTAGCTTGACGACACCCTCCTGTTCTCTTCATTTTTGAGATAAATTTCACCCTCCCAGTCCCGTTTTGGTGACAAATTGTTGTTAGCTGTCAAAATTTCATATAGGCCTACCTCATAAAAAGTCACAGACCACTTCCAAGCATCTAAGGAAACAGGAGCAGATTCTGTAACAATAGAATCTCTGGTTTGTTTACATATGACGTAATCTTGGTTGACTAGCCAATCAGAGAGCTCTATTTCTATGGCCTCATCTGACGACAATGGCGAAGGGAGGGGTTTGCTGTGGAGAAAACCACACCCTCGTCTCTTCCTCGCGACGAAAAAATACTTTCGCAAAAACTCATAATTGTTTGCACCTGTATAGAAAGGACATTTTACATGCTTGGTTGCTTGCACTAAGCTCTGCGCCTTCTGCTCTTCGCGTGATCGTTCGCCGACGGCTAGGCCCTAGTTGTCAAAAATCATTGCAGAACATAAACCTTCTCTCAACTTGAAAGTATCGTTAAAAAATCAAATGTATTCAGGAATTACAGGCTTGGCGTTTAGAATTTAGCCTCCTGACTTGGCTGACCTCGTCGTCCTAATTAGACTGGCCTTAGCCAGAAGAAGCGAAAGCGAAGATGCGTAATTAAAAGCATTGGACTTAGCAAACTTTCATTCACTGAGACCAAGCAATGCTGGATAAATAAAATTCCACTTGTTTCATCCACAACAAAACTAATTCCCAACGATGAAATGAAACTGTTTTCACAACACAAGCGTCTCCAACACAGCCTTGATCGCACTCTCCACAATAAGTTGACGAAGGTGAAATGTACATCCATTCCAAAATCTATGAAGAATGGTGCGAAGACAAATCTTGCCTCCAGTCTCCAAAAATAGGAAGTGTTTGGATTATGAGTTTCTGCGAAAGTATTTTTTCGTCGCGAGGAAAAAACGAGGGTGTGGTTTTCTCCACAGCAAACTCCTCCCTTCGCCATTATCATCAGATGGCGCCATAGAAATAGAGCTCTTGATTGTCTAGTCAACCAAGATTACGTCATATGTAAACAAACCAGAGATTCTATTGTTACAAAATCTGCTCTTTTTCTCTAAGGACATTTTGTACTGTGTTGTACTTTGTAATGATGCAGACCAGTTTCGGCCTACCTTATAATTTTCTGGGAGTGAAAATGAAATGGCCCTCAGACATAAAGTCTAATGAGGAAGCAGTAGTTCAATGCAATAAACAAGGCTGACACATGGGTAAAAGAAGTCAATGCTTACCTGCAACTCCACACAGTCAACCTTCTTTACGCAGGAACCAAGCTTGCTCGAACTTTGCAAAGTGAAACTGGACGTTCTGCTCTCCTGGGCCTTTCTCTGCTCTGATCTCTCTACCTTGCTGGCTAGGCCCACTCTACGTGGCAACTCGATCACGAATTCAAGACGACACACAGGGTTGCTGCCTTGGTATGTAGCAGTCCTGCCTCGAGAAATTGTCAGACTTGAGGTTTAAATTCTTTGGAATGATTTTTGTGCAATAAAATTTTCATCCAATCAAAATGCACCATTGGTCTAGAAAGCAGGATCAAGTTATGATTATTATTAAGACCAACTCATGCTCTGATCTTCTCGCCGGACCAAGCTTTGTTCATCGCTGTTGTCTCACAAGTGGGGTCTTTTTTGGAGCATGACTGCACATAGGTATACCAGTCTTAATGGCATGACTATATTCATAGGGTGGTTTCCGCTGAGTCGTGCTAATATCACAGCAGATGCCTTGTGTTTGTTTTGCCGTCAGAATCGAAGCTCATTGGATGAGCTGAGCTGAACGCGGGGGTCATCACAGGACGAGCCGTAGTAACCGGGGGAGGGGTCCTTCGACCAATCCTTCTATTTCTCAACTGATTAGGCAACGAAGGGTGAGTTTTCCAGCAGAATACAAAATTTTTTGTTATTTTAAAAATTGTTAGTTTTGAAAATGTCTGGTTATGCTCAGCATGACAAGCATGACCTCTAAATTCTCCACTGGAAGATTTTAAAGAAAAAAAGGAATATGACAAAACATGGAATATCGAGAAGATACAAAGCAATGAGATAAAAGAAACTTTCAAGTTTAAATTTACTAACAATTACCAACGATAACACAAAATGGAAAGAAATGAAACAAATGAAACAACATCAAGGAATGCATTCCAATTACAGCAGATGAAATGTGTGGAAAAGACAATTAAGAAATGAAACAAAAACGGATGACAGTCGACATTTTAAAAAAGATGGAAGATAGAAGAAAACTGAAAACCAAGCAAGTACTGACAACGCCAACAAAATAAAGGAACTTAACAGAGAAATTTAGAAAGATTGCAGAAAGGCAAAAGAAGCATACTATGAAAAAATAAATGTGAAGAACTAGAACAACTAGACAAACTGACGTTGTAGTATAGCCCAAATCTTCATATGAAACTAAAAGAATTCAAACCAAAAACTAAGAAAATGAAACTTGGAATCAAAGATAGAAATGGAAAAATGTTATATGAAGACGAACTTATTGGCAAAAGATGGGAAGAATATATAGGCAAAGAATTGTATAATGACGAAAGGAAATCTACATCAGATATAGAAGAAGTAAAAGAAAAGAAAGATAAATAGAATTGATGAAGATGAAGTGAGGGAAATCATCTATGGATTACCTAAAGGAAAAGCAGCAGGAGATGACGGAATTTGTACAGAAATCTTTCAAAACCTTATAGAAAAGGGAATTTCATCAATAACTGAATTAATTAATAAGATTTATGAAACAAGAGATCTTCCAATAGACTTCATAAAAAGCGTATTCATACCAATACCAAAAGTCTCGAAAGCCATGGAATGCAATGAAAATCGAAAAATTAGTTTCATAGCACATGCTGCAAAAATTCTTATAAAGATCTATATATATAAGGCAGGTAAACGATTATCCAATTAGCTTTCTTCCTTTGTTAACCATTGTGAATTGAAGAATCCTCCTTTGTAAAATAACAATAAGCAATTGTATTTGAACAATAAGTCTATTGGATGTATGTCCAGGAATTGAATTCTATGGTTTTCCCTGGGCGGTGACTTTGGCCCTGGGTGCTCGGTCAAAAATCGCAATCCTGCCCCTTTGCCCTATGTGAAAACAATAGATTCTAAAAGTTCTTCCTCCTATTGAATTTGCAAAAGGGCACTTCTTCCTATATGTGAGAACAATAAATTTTCCTCCCATACAATTTGAAAACAATGAATAGTAATGTTTTCCCGGCAATTGAATTTACGCCCACACACATCTCCTAGGGTGGTTCCAGTTAATGTCCGTAATCCCCTCCCCTATGGAAGAGAAAATCCAGAGATATGTAAAAATCTCCGGAAATCAGGGGCATGCAGAGGATTTTGCCAAAACTTTAACACATTTTCAGGAGTGAAATGCCCCTTAGGTAAAACCCCCAAAAATCCGGACATTCCTGTACTTTTAGAGGCAAAATCCGGATCTTCCCACCACAATTTACGAACCAATGGGGCTGGAAGATGCTTTTATCGATGATAAACATTTTTCATAACCCCTTTATTTCCTCATTTAGATTCTCAAGGGCCCCTGATTATCAGCTGTCATTTTTGGTGGCCCCTCTCTGTATCTAATTCGATGACACACTCCCAAGCAACAAATCATATTTTCTGATGGCAAGTGACGCAAAAGCACATGGAAAAGCTTTCAAGAGAAGAAAGTGGCATGGCACTTGGAGATTTTATGAAAAATTGACAGTTTGAGGAAAAACGCAAGGCTTAACAAAGATCATAGATGGATAACGTTTGCGTTTCAGATAGCTGAGATCAGATTTGTTCAGTTTTCATGGCCCCTTATTTTACACTCAAGGTTTTCAGTGGCCCCCTTTCACTGCCCTAAATTTTTGGTCGCCCCTCTGAATATCTATCAGCCCCTACCAATGGTCCCTTATCAAGAAAAATCCGGGGCCTTCGACCTTGATGAGTTGCTTTTCCATAGGGGGTACGGATATCAACTGCAACCACCCCGAACAACGTTCCATTGAAAATCGATACGATTTTCCTCGTGAGACTTTTCCTCGCACCGGCCAAATTATTTGCTCTACGTCAGAAATTGAGAAACGGAAAAATATCGAAAGATATTGCAAAATCTTGCAAAATGAGAAGCTGCAAAACTATACTGAGCAATATTGCAAAATTATGAAACTGATGGCCCAAATGTAGCAAAACTCATTTGGCTCCGTCGGAAAATCAAATAACATGGATAAGAATGACTGCTTTTCAGTTCTTCATATTTTCCGGCTTGAACATGCAATTTACGGATCAAATGCGTAAATTCGGCACAGAGTTTATACCAAACGACATCAAACTAATCAAAATACAACGCTGTATTAGCTAAACAAATTGGAAATCTTTGGTAATTTCTTGAATTTGATATAAGTGGGGGGGGGTTAATAGAGAAGGGGGTTATCTAAAATTTTGCCTCAGGGGTGGCTTTTTAGGGAGGGGGCTTAATAGAGAGGGGGCTAAATAGATCTTAAACGGTTGACAGAATTTCTATCTTCAGAAACTGATCTCAAGATACGTTTTTTGAGAGCTCCGAAGGGACAAAACCAGTTTTCCCATTGGGGCTTAACTGTGGAATTGTCTAGAAAGAGAAGCTGAATTGTCACCATCTGCACAACATTCAACAAGAAAATATCGACAAACAGTACAGGGGTGCAATTGCCCTGCATTCTATAATCACTTCTTCATTTCCTCCCTTCCTAGAAAATTGTTCATCTCTTGGTTGATTACTGTGTAAATAGAGGGGGTGACAGGGTTGTGGTACCATGATACCAGAGGGGTGGTACCTGGTACAATATTGTGCAAATGGGGTGGAATCTGGTACCAAAGGTAGGGGTACTGGTACTAAGCTTATATGAGTAGGTATCAATAAAAATTTCGTCCATGCATGTTTTTGGAATTCCCAGAACAAATGTTAGCCTTTAACAGTGCAGACAGTGACACAGATGCCACACTGACGTGGTCAGGAGTGATTTGGTCTTGCATTATTGGTCTCATGAGGAATTGACGTAGACCTCCTTTCAGAATTCGTCATATTCATGATTAAATATCAATAATCAGTCATTAGCTCCTCCCCCCAAAATTGGTGGTACCAAAACCTTTAATTTGGGTGAAACCTTGCACTTTATGAGTTGGTACCGGTACCAAAGACTCTCCCTGTCACCCCCTCTAAATATACATGGATACAATGAAAATTGAACTAACCTCCTGCTTGCAATCAAGAAATTCCTCTTCCTTTCTTCAATTTATCTTCATTTCTCCCGGGTTTTGATCTGCTCCCTGTTTTACTCTCTACTTTCAAGTAATGACACATTCACGGGCAGACTTTCATCCTTAAGCTTTTAACTTTCAAAAGAAATTTCTCTCTTTTGAATTCTCAAAATTTGCATTGGGAGGCATGCCAATCAAAGATTTCTGAACTTTTCTTTCATAATTCAATCCTTTTTCCTACTACGCAGTACCTTTTGTTTCAAATTCAAAACTTTTTCCTCTGTGACACAGATATTTCTCGATTTCATATCTATATGCGTCATAGGAATGACCTGAAACCTTTTGTCTTCAAATTGTTTCTTCTTTCAGCACTGTAAACAGCATAAGTAAGAAACTGCATCTCTCCCACGGAAAAGAACCTTCCCAGCTTTTGTTCCGAAGTCTGAAGTGGATACGAATGGTTCCATTTTTATCCAAGGTTCAACTCGCAAGGGAATGATCCTTGTACATATCCTCATCCCGAAAAAACTAAAAGAGAGGCCAGCCCAGTGGCGTAACGCACGGTGTGCACCTTTAAACACAAAACTCAGGGCCCCCGAACATTTGGGACCCGAAGGGGTGCCCCAAGTAATTTGGCAAAAAACAACGGGTTTTTGGATGGAAGGGGATGAAAGGATATGTTTCAGCATTCACAACATTATTAAAATGAGTGTAAGACTGGATGTGATTTGTGAGTAAGCACATGATAATGATGTAAAGTGACTGTCTCAATTCACTTGATTGTCACCTCAGAAAAGAAAGCGGAAAGAAATGATGCAAAAATCCTGAATAAGGATTTCAAATTGGAAGTATCAGGAAATGAAGAAAATTATTTCATTTCATGTGACACTGATCATTAAAATTTGCATGGAATATAGTTAAGTACGAGGAACCCTAACCATTATTTTCACTAAGGGCCCCACACTCCTCCGTACGCCACTGGGCCAGGCTTACTAAGATCGCTTTCTTTTTCCAACTAAGCTCCAGAGGAGGCATAAAGGAAGGTTTTACGGGGGTCTTGAATAAGACGGAAAGCTAATTCTGAGCGAAACGGCACTGAAAACGTCTCAAAATCCCATGCTTTATGTCCTCTACCGCTCTGGATTCTATACCTCAAACTACAAAGAAACAATCATTCCTTTGAAATGATCAAAAGCTTTGTTTGAGATTGCAAGAAGTCTTATAGAAAACTTTTCAGCATTGAAATTTTGAAAGAAGGCTTTGAAAAAAGGTGAATGCATTCCGTTCATCTGACGCAAGACCAAGGTAATGAATTCCTGGAAATGAGAAATCTGAGTGAGAACGATATGGACGTGAGAGGGCAAGTTTTTCTGTGGGGCATTGGGCTAAAAAGAGGCAGAAGCTCATGTGTTCTCACACTTTCATTATATTAGTGCGGCTTCTTTTTCCAGCCAAAGTAGGCGGTTGGAGGTTTAAGAGGTTCATAGATTCTGTTCTGTTCCATACCAAGGTGAGCCTCTAGGGGGCTGGAATTAAAAACTTCTCTTAAGACATTACTTGGTACGACGGCGGGCCAGCGCGGCGCCGCAGGCGCCGCGAGGCAAGCCTAGTTATAAAGAAAAGGATAACACCAATACCAGAAAGCAAAGTTAGCGAAAGTCAACTGTGTTTCAGAAGGTACAAGGGAAGCAATCTACATCACACGCATTCTAACTGAAAGGGCTTTAGAAAAGAAGAAAACCATCTACCTTTGTTTTATTGATTACACTAAGGCCTTTGATAGGGTTAGACATGACAAACTGATAAAAATAATGAAAAGGAATGGGATTCCCAACCATGAAATTAGATTAATTGAAAACTTGTATTGGAAGCAAAGAACAAGCCTTAGAACAAACAATTGAGAGACAGAAGAAATTGAAATCAAAAGAGACATCAGACAAGGATGCATACTTTCACCAGTGCTCTTCAACCTGTACAGTGAATGTCTAATTGAAGAAACAGTAAAAAACGAAAGAGGGTTAAACATCAATGGAGAAAATGTTAACAATGTTAGATTTGCAGATGATGCAGTATTAATTGCAGAAAGCGAAGAAGACCTTCACGAAATGGTGAACGAACTGAATCAAAAATGCAATAACTATGGAAGGAGCCTTAATGCCAAACAGACAAAGGTTATGGTGATAGACAAGAAGGAAAAAATCTAATGTGTAATCATAATGGGGAAAAAAAGAGTTAGAACTCGTAAAGGAAAATAAATACTTAGGAAGTTGGATCACAGACAATGCAAAATGCGAAGAAGAAGTAAATAGAAGAATTGGAGAAGCAAAAACTGATTTCTGGAAGTTCAAAAAATTTCCCAGACGAGACATAAATCTCAAGTTAAAACTAAGAATTCTCAAAATCTATATTTTCTCGGTGGTTGGCTATGGAAGTGAAGCTTGGACTTTCAGTAGTACGGTAAAAGAAAAGATCAATGCAATGGAAATGTGGTGTTATAGGAGAATTCCAAAGATTAGTTGAAAAGAAATGATTTCTTATGAAAAAGTACTTGTTATGATCGGGAAAAGAAAAAGCTTTCTTCGAGACCTCATAAAAAGAAAGATGAGATTTGCAGGGCATATCATGAGAGGATCATCCGGGTTGCTATCTAGGCTTGTCCTAGAGGGAATGATCAAAGGGAAAAGAGACAGAGGAAGACAGAGAAGAACTTGGGGAGATGATGTAAAGGAGTGGAGCGGGTGCCAGAGCATTGGGAGTGCGAAAAGAATAAGAGGAGATGGAGAGTCATCGTGACAAACCTTTTGAAAGAAGATGGTAGCTGATGATGATGATGATTGCATCTCTAATGTCCTGAACTACAATTGGCTTGAAATTAAAGCGCCTATTATCAGGGTTTAGATCATAGATCATATTCACCTGTGAGCGCGGGGTTGGGGGCATCCTCAACCTTGCTTGCTACATCCTTACCTACTGAGCAGAAATGAGAATTCATGGTATTGGAAATTTCCTTCTTATCTACCATTTCTCTTTCAGATTCTTCCAAAAATTTATCCTTGTTGACTTAGATCGTTTGTTTATTACCTGTTTTATTGTTTTCCATGATTCCTTCATGTTGCCTTAACTTGAATAAGTCTTTCCGAAAAATACTGCCTTTTTAACTCAGAAGTTTGTGTGTTAATTTTGTTTCTAATATGCCTTTATAAGAGCTCGTAAGAAGCTGATATTTGCTTTTAAGAGCAGCTTTTTTAAGTTGATCCCTGCTTCGTGTTAGCTTCTTTAGGTCTTCATTCACCCATGGGCTGTACCTCTCAGAAACATGCAAAGTCTTGATGGTAGCATGCTTGTCAATGATCAAAGAGAAAATGGTTGACCATTGGGTGACAAGCACATTAACATCATCTGTTTCATTAAGGGCCTGTTTATATGAGGAAAAACACCTCACCTGCCAGACCCCGGGGCTGAGAGGTGAGATTCCACCTTACAAAAGAATCCTTTGTATTTCCAGTTCGCGTTTACATGACGAACGCAACACCACCGGTATAGTGAAATCCCACCTCACCAGAGGTGGAATCTCAAGTGGGTGAGGTGAAATTTTTCCACATAAACAAAACACCACCGGTATGGTGAGGTGAAATGAAATTTTTGGTTGATTCTCATTGGTCAGTTCATTCTGATTTCACGGAAGAGAGACTTTAACTGAAATTTACCTCGCTTGTCAGCCCCGGGTCTGGCAGGTGAGGTGTTTTCCCCATATAAACAGGGCCTAAATCCCTGCTCCCAACAAATGTCAGCAACATCAGCAAAGAATGCATCTTTGTCAAAATTTTTCATAGATCTAGTTGTGATCACCTTATGGTCTTTCTTTAATTCACCATGAAACTTGTGGACACAAAAGACCATATAGTGAGCACTCATAGAAACCTTATGCACTCCTGCTTCAATGATATTTCTGGCAGACGTTGTAGCAATATAATCTATCATGGAAGATGTAGTTAGTGTGACCCTAGTTGGCTCCTCAATAAGCTGTTTGAGACTTAAGAGGTCATAGAGAATGCTGATGTGTTTAGTGGTATTATAAGCAGGTTGGTCTGGGACTCTTTTTGTGAGATCACAGTTTGTGTCTCCAAGGAGGATAGTTTCTTTGCCTTCCCTATCTAGATAGGAAAGAACTTTTTCCACCTAATTGAAAGAATCAACAGGGTCACTTGGTGGCCTACACCAGGAAACAACAAGATAGGACTTGCTTTTGGGTGGCTGAATCTCCACATGAATTAGTTAAAGATTGTCAGTGGGGAAATCATCTCTAAGTTTGAACTTTACCGAGTCCCTGATGTAAAGAGAGACACCACAACCATTGCAAGTCCTGTCAAGGCGCTCCTGCTGGTAACTCACTATGGCAGTGAGTTCCTTAGGGTATTGAGGGGCATGCTTAGTCTCATTCAGAGCAAGAATATGAATACCTGAGCTCTGCAAGAACAGTTGAAGCTCATCAAAATGTCCTCTAAGCCCATATATGTTAAGAGATGCAATGGTTAGGCCCTTCTTATGACCTAGTGGATGATGACAATAGCCTCTGCCATTTTCCAGTGAGTCATCCCCTCCGTAAATGATACTGGAATCAAATATCATGCAATTTATCTAGCATGTTACCAGCAAATTCTTAGCAGATTCTTAGCAGATTGCAATATGTTGTTTCGCAGATTAAACGAGAAAAACATTCAAAAAGTACTGCACACCATTCACAACAGTGTAATCTCTTGAATAATCAACAATTATACCAACACCGGACTTGTCCTTTATCCAGTATCCAAACATTGGTACTCAAATATCTGGCGAGTAGATACCCTGGGTACTAGAGCCAAAAATAATAAAAAGAAAAAATAAAGAAGGAAAAATGTCTTTTCATTTAAATTTTGAGGCTCTGGTACCCAGGGTAGCGAGTAGATCTCTTCAAAACAATGCGGGAAATTTCCAGCGGCCTTTTGTCCTGGTTGCCTTTTATGACGTAGGTAGCATTTAGAAAAATCTTCACAAGTTTCATTTGTCTTCTTTGCTTATTCGCCGTCTGATTGGTGTGTAGAAAAAGAGGCTTTTGAGGTTTCCGGCCAATGGCCACGAGCAAAAATCGGCTAAAATTTGATTTCTATTTCGTTTTATCCCATAACGTACTTGTTTTGTTAACTAACCCTCTTCTCAGTTTCCTTGTTATTTAGCCATGTATCACTGGCAATAATGCACCTTGTTGTAGCTTGGAAATTAAAGTTGTTACCTTGATATTACGATAATTTTTTTGTTGTTTTCTCTTCTGCCCAAGCCTAACTAGTGCTAGAAATCAAATTCAAATGGCTCCTGCGCGTCTCAACTTTATGTCCTTCACAGCTTTCATCCTCATTTCAAACTGCCTCTAAAAATATGATTTATCTATACGTCATATTTTAAGAGGCAGTTTGAAACGAGGATAAACGCTATGTAGGAATCCACTGGTCAGACGCACAGGACCCGCCTGAATTTGATTCTAACGCTGGCTAGGTTTCAGCAGAAGAGAAAGCAACAAATCAAAGCAGTAATATCGAGGTGATAAACTTTAATTTGTGCGCTACAAAAACGGCACAATATTACCTATGTTCTAACGGCAAAACAGGCTAGTTATTCATTCTTCCCAGATCCCAGTCCTCGTTAGCAGAAAGTCACAACAGATTTCTTCAAAGGCAGTGTGCTCTTGTCAGTAAGAAGGCTTCGAAGAGGGTATCTAGGCAAACATGTGATCTTTCGTAGTGTTTTAATGTGACCAGTTGTTTAGGCTTCGGCCCTGAATTTGTTTTCGAATCGTCAAGCACGGTGGTGAGTCCACCACAACTGTTCGCCTGCGTTGTAATTGGAAATAGCTTCGTTAGCTCGACATTGCTTTCCAATCTCTGTTAATCCCTTCTGCTATAAAATGCTTTCAAATCAAATTGTGTTTCGTCTTAGTCATAGCCAAGCATCAAAGATGTTCGCTTGGTCGAAGCTTGCTTTGCCGCCATTGCGCCATTGCTCGTATGGTCTCGACGACGAGGCTATTTCATTGATATCTTTTTGATATTTGACTTTATCAAGGAGAATTGCCCTTCAACAGGCCCTTCTTTTGATGTGATTTTGATGTGATATGTGATCATTTTAAAATAGGATGCTCTTAACCGATCACATTCTTCAAAAGTTACATGCATGTTGGCATCGTGTCAGCAGTTTCATGGTTCGTGCATGCGACTTATTTATATATTGTCGGAGCTTTTACACTCCAAGCACGCTCGTTCGAAAGGGCGAAAATAACTTTGCAGAATTGCACTCAAACAGAAGACATGTATCCTTGTGAATCCACTTTCATTCAATCTGCACTCTACGTTACGTATGCAATCTCTACAAGCAATCTATCAATCTGAGCAATGCTGAATCTTCAACACTATTTCTTCGAAGTCATGCGGTTTCGACAAGGAAATTACTTTAACAATAGTTCAAAAATAATAGCCAATCAAATATTGACAACTCAAGTTAGTATGTTTTTTATCAAGTTCATTTGCGTAAGCCTCTTACACTTAAAATACATTGTAAATTAGTCAGTATCCGGAACCTCACATGAGTCTGCATGGAACCGAGGCTATTACGTATAATGGCTTCAAATATAACGCAAAAGAAAAAATAACATGAATCACTAAAGTGCCGACAAGAATCAATGAAAATAGTCCAAATAACTAAAGTGTTACTCTACTACCATGTGCTTGCAAATGCATGATGGCGCAAGGGTGGGGTTTCCCCGACATATATGGACACACTGCCATTGAAAGTGCTGTTAAGATAAAAGAATGCTCAGTTGAAGTAAAGAAAATACTATAAATCAATGAAAGTACAGCTTATGAATTTCCAGCTAATAATAGCCACAGCATAGCATCTACTAGTAGCAAGTAAGCGTACCACGAGACAGAATTACTGGCACTTTGGTTTAAGATCCAGTTAATGAAATATCAGCAAATATGTATTAAAACCTAGCATATAACATTCAAAAGCTAGTGTCTACCAACATCGCATAGATCAGAAATAGATCTGATGCTGACGCCTTGGGTAAGAGTGAAGCTTGCGCATGATTTCACGTTTGACAAATGGACGTTGCGTTATGGCAAAGATGAAGAATGATAGAAACAATTCTAGTTGAATTCTATGCAGGGGTATAAATCGTAAATTCAGAATGTGCTTTTCATGATATTCATACACAGAGATTAACTCTAACCACAGCTCTGCGTCGTCCCCCTGAAAAGCAGTCATCATGGAAGGACGGATCAACAGTGCCGAGAAGAAAAAGTGGCAAAAATAGGAAAATGGCACTCAGCCAAAAAGAAGTCATCCAAAAAAGAAAATTCTTCCCGAAACCATTCGAGGAAACAGATACTCATCTCTTGTCTCTCGTGCCAATTTTTTGATAAAAGTTTGACCTTTGAAAAGCTGAAGCAAATCTAATAATTCACCTAATAATGAATAGATTAACGCAAACTTTCAGGGCGTATTCTTTTGGGCATCTGAATGTCTGCGAAGTCTTCTGAAAACCGTAGACTTCGCAGAGAAAAATGTCAGTTGCCAAAAGAATGCGACTTCTGAAAACGATGGAGCTGAATGAGAATTCTGAAAGAAGTCAGAGTTCAAACCTCGTGTTGTTCGGCCGAGCGAATTGAAGCCATTACAATACAATGTACTTTTGTTATAGTAAATCTCAAAAGAAAAGAATCTGCAAAAGTCATTGTTTTTCCGAATGTTTTTGAAAACCTTTTCATTCATGAAACAATACTCTCTGTGATCTTTTGGAAGTTTGCCAGCTTCAGGAGCAGAATGAATAGCAGGTTTTTGAAGCCTCGGATCTCTACCGTTTTCAGAAGAGCCCAAAAGAATACGTCAAAATCTCTCGGAAGCCTACCGAAAACAGAATCATCAAAAAACAAGTTTTCATACAAAGCGACCCGAGTTTTGCGAAGTCTACCGTTTTCGGTAGAATGGTACCATGCGCAATAAGAAACACATAATGTACACTCACCGAATGTGTGTTGTTTTTATTTCTTGTGTGTCATATCTTCTGTCAGCGCCATCTTGACTGACTGCGCATGGTGCTTCGCAGTGCTTTTCTGTCTTGTGATACAGAAAAGCACTGCGAAGCACCATGCGCAGTCAGTCAAGATGGCGCTGGCAGAAGATATGACACAAAAGAAATAAAACAACACACATTCGGTGACTGTACATTGTGTTTCTTATTGTGCATGATGGTATCAAAAGAATGGGATTTCATCTTCTACCAACTCTACCGTTTTTAAAAGACGCCCAAAAGAATACCCCCTAAGAACAGGATTTCATTCGCTTGTTCGCAGACCCTACTGGCGTCAGAAAATGAACTCAATTCAACGAGAAATTTGCAATCAGCGGAAACAGTAGGGGATGCACGCAGGCTTCTAATGTGTAACAAATATCTTAACCTATTGGGGTCGGGCTATTTCATATTTCATATTTCATATTTTCATATTTATATTTAATTCTTTTAAGGAGGGTTGCCCTTCAACAAGTTGATTTTCATTTCATTTTCATTTATTCTTATTTAGACACAATACCCTATCAGCATAACAAAGTAAATATAAATATTAATAATATCAAGAAAAGATAAAGCTGCTCTTCCAAGGGGTTGTGTTTGTGTCCCTCTACCTCAAGAACTCCCTCAATCTTACTTTGAAGGAGCTTAATGAGGCAGAGTCTCGTATTTGCTTTGGGATCTCGTTCCAGGCACTTGCTCCCTGGTATCCTAAAGACTTTTTGCAGTACTCAAGACGAAGCCGAGGAATTTCGAAATCATCAATTTTTCTTGTGTTATATCTCGAAATATTCGACCTAGGAGTGAATTTATTTTTGAGGTTCTCTGGGCAGTGTCCATTGTTTATCTTGTATGTAGTAATTAGGGGGCCGATTACATGAGGCAGGCTGGCCCGGTTATCCGGGATGAACTTTTTGGGTGGGATCCCGGTGTCAATAGCATTCTCTGTGTTTCGCGATCTTTCGATTACATGGAGAGCGGGCTTGCCCGGTTACCCGGAATCCCGTCGTTTGCCTACCGGGCTAGCCCGGCAAAGCGGGCTGAAAAAGTTTGATTTTTCTCATGTAATCGATTCAAGACGGGCTGGCCCGGCAAAGCCGGCTGAGAATCTAAAGAACGCATGCGCTCTGGAGCTCGCACACGTATCCCTGTAAACAAAATGGCGGAAAAGAAACAGAAGACAACGTTGTTGTCTAAGTCTAAAACTAAGAATGTAAAGAAAATAGACGATGTATTAAGATTCAAGTGGACTGAAGATATGGTTGAAGATTTGCTGCAAGCACTGTACGAATATAAGTGCATAATGGAGTACAATAACTCTGATTTCAATGCAGATAGAACCAAAAAGTACGAAGCTGTGAGGTCGAGCTTGGCTGGAAACGAATCGAATACGAAGTCGAAAATGGTTTGCCATTTGGTCTAGTTGAAGTTATGCCGATGACTGAGGATGAAAAGAGACAGGAATACCTTTCAAGGTCAGTAGAAGAGAAAAAAGCAGATACGTAAAGGGTACAACCGCGTGCAAGAAAAGAGCAAGGAGCTGAGGCAGAATTTTAGCCAAGCTGTGACTGCAGGAACTCGATCTGGATCGGGCAAATTGATGCTGCAGTTCTATGACCTAATGGTACAGATCTGGGGAGGTGCCCCTGCAACTGAACCTTTGTCATTTGGTGTTCAGTCACACAAAGCAGCAGATGAACAATCAGTCGTGAAAAATGATGCAAATACATGTGTTGAGGGAAGCAGTGAAGAGGGAGAAATTCAAGGGATATTCAGTGTCAGTGAAGATAGTCCAATCAGCAGCATAAGCAGTGCCAGTTCTTGCAAACGCCCTGTTCCTCAAAGTATGGCACCTGTCCTCATTGACAACAAAAGGAAGCACATGGAGCGGCAGCTTTCTGCAGGACAGAGGGACAAGCTTTTGATGGAAGAGGGGAAGGAGGAGCGAGAGTTCAGAAAGGAATTATCAAAATCAATTCAAGAATCCAACACTCTCTTTGCTGACTCACTGAAGGCAATGAGTTCTTCAATGGTTGCTCTTGCCTCTTCAATGCAAAAGTCTATTGATTTCATGGCCCAATCTATGGCTTTTTCACAGCAACAGCACCAGCCATATGCACCAAATGTAGTACAGCTTGGAAATTATATCAATCATCAAGATATGGGGGTACCTCCATCTTTCAGCAGAAACTTGGAACAGGAGGAGGAGGAAAGATATTACCAGTTTTGATTGCATAAAACAATGAACAAAAACTTGATCATATTTAAAAAATACCCCAAAGGGCACTCTATTATTTGAGTAACCAAGGTGCAGTCATTTGAACCATTTTTGCTAAAATCAACCACAAAGCTATATACTTTGATTTTTTGGCAGAAAATTAGAACAAAGGATTGCGTGCAACTAAGAGTGAGGTTATGGCTGTAGATGGCTAAAATCTTATCTCTGATTAGTTTCACATCCAAATAAAGTGGTTTTGAATGAAAAAATCGTAGTTTGGTTAGCAATGATACTCACAGTAAGTGAGCCCTTGATTGCTCAAGCAATGGAGTAACCCCAGGGAATCAGCTCAGAGGAAAGGACAAGTTCTCATAAAGTCAGTAGTTTTCAGGCATGTTCAGTTTGATATACTCTGTCAGTGTCTGTCTAATCATTTCACCTTCTCCACTGTCACCGGAATAAACAGGGTCTGGAATGTTTTTATGCATAGTTTCATCCTGCCTGTTTCTCTCAATCTGGTTTTTGACAAGTTCTGCATCAATGTGATCATTGTTTATTTTACAAAAGTTGTGAAGCACAAAACATGCCAGAACAACTGTGGGGATTGATGGTAGATTTAAGTCCATTTTTCTTGTCAGTATTGACCAACGAGCCTTTAATCGCCCAAATGCACATTCTATTGGATTGCGTGCTGACCGTAATATGTTTGATTGAAAAGCACTTCTTCATTGTACTTGCAAGACTGGTATTCCTTTATGCAGTAGGGAGTTAAAGGGTAAGCAGGATCACCAATCAGATAATTGGGGATCTTTTCATGACCAGGAAGTAAACTGTTGTATGTTGAAAGATTTCCTGTTTTTAGTTTGTTGTGGACATGGGAATTAGAAAATACTTTAGCATCATGGACAGAACTTGGCCATCTGCATTCCACATCTATGAACAGGCCACGACAATCACATACTGCTTGGACATTCAAAGAGAAATATTGTTTATAGTTAAAATAGTCTTGTGAATCAACGATAGGTCTTCGAATAGGGATATGTGTGCCATCAACACACCCAAACGCTTGAACCATACCAAACTTAGTCTCAAATTCAGCAACTTTGCGTTGCATTTCATCATGGTTGCGAGGAAGGTGAAGGTATTCAGGTCCAAGGTGTGTTGAAATTGCTCTACACACTTCCAGTAACGTTTTTGAAACAGTGCACTGATGAATTCCAAAAGTATTGGCTGTCATCCAAAGTGATCCCGTGTCTTTCAAATAATACAGTGTAACAGTGTAACAGCAACTTTTTTTCAACAGACAAGAGCCGATAATTTGATGTTTTCCCTGGTAGCAGATATGGCCTAAGTTGCTCGCAGAGGAGGCAGAATTTTTCTCTGGTCATACGAAAATTTCTTTTCCAGTCGTCTTCCGGTGAAATTCCATTGATCATGTTCAGCCACCATGCTTCTGTTCTGCCATCGTTGACCCAAACTGTACGCCTTTTCCTCGACATTTTTCTCATCTGTATGTGCCTCAGTTTCCTTTGCAAAATGGTGCGTTTTGTGGCGTAATATATCAGCAATTTATCATCACGAAATTTTTTTAAAAGTGCAAAAACATATATCAAACCATGAAGCTGAAGTAACAATGAAGTAAACAATCCGAATTGCTGAATTACAGCCCTCATTACGGAAAGCTTTTTCTTCGTGAGCTTAGCAGCCATGTTGGAAATCAATTACCCCGCCAAAATTTTACCGCCAATTTTCAGCTCGCACTTGGATTCCTCCATGCAATCGATCAAACATCTCAGCCCGGTTTGCCGGGCAACCGGGCTAGCCCGCTTCATATAATCAGCCCCTTAGATTGCGTACATCGAGCCAATCACATACCCAGCCATCTTTGTGCCTTGCGCATTCAATTAGTCTGCGTGCCCTGTTTTGCTGCCTCTGTAGGGATTCCAGTTTTGTGTTTGACAGACATCCCCAAATGACACTGCAATATCTCAGATGGCTTTCAATCAATGCTCGATAAACAGTTGCCAATTGTTTCTGGGAGAGGATGTTTTTGAGTTTAAACATCGCCCCTAAACCGTTTTTTATCTTTCGCTTTACTGTTTTGAGTTGTTCTTCCCAATTCATGCTTTCGTCTATTATGACACCAAGATATTTTGTTTTTTGAGCTCTGCATAATTTTTGATCGTCAACTTCGAGGTCAGGGAAATCTTTGGCTTTGTTCAGTTGTTTTGGATGCCCTATCAACATAAATTCGCTTTTTTCAGCATTTAAGCTAAGTTTGTTTTGCCTCATCCAGGATGAAACAAGATCAAGTTCGCCCTTTATCTCATTAAAGAGCTCGTTGATCTCATTGGAGGCATAAGAAATGCTCGTGTCATCCGCCTACATATTTGGTTTAGATTTTTTCAAACATTTTTCAAAATCATTCATATAAATGATGAAAAGCAAGGGACCCAAACACGACCCCTGTGGTATTCCACACTGTACTAAACGCTTGTTTGACGATTTACCTTCTACATAACAATATTGCTCTCTCCCGGCAAGGTATGAAGTGAACCAACCGTATGCAAGATCGGTGACTCCATAGGCTGATAGCTTTGACAACAGAACATCATGGTTGACGGTATCAAAGGCTTTTTTTAGATCTAAAAATACGCTTAAGTTCGTTTTTTGCTCGTTGATATTCCTGAACCAAGTCTCTGTTATGTTCATTATCGATGTTTGCGTGTTATGTAATTTACGGAAGGCGAATTGGTTGTCTGAAAGAGGACCGCAATCTTTCATATGGGAAAAGAGTTGATCATGGGCCATCTTTTCCAGCAATCTTGCCAGTATCGAAACAACAGAGATTGGTCTGTAATTTGTTAACTCTGATTTTTGACCTGCCTTAAAGATTGGTGCCACTCTTGCTAGTTTCCAAAGATCTGGAAAAATGCCAGTGTCGAGGGATCTATTAAATATTGTTGTCAAAGGCCCGCTTACAATCTCTACAGCGTCTTTTAGTATTTTAATGGGTATTTTATCTGGACCTGGCGATTTTGAGGTCTTCAGTTTGTTAATCTCTTGCTTGACATAAGATACTTCAACATGTTTGAACGAGAATTTCGGGAGACGTTTGTCTCTCACCACACTTCGTACGTAAGCCATTGGGTCGGCATCTGTAGGTGCCTCAATTTTGCTTGCAAGCTTAGGCCCAATGGTCACAAAATGCTCATTGAAGGCTTCAGCTATTTCATCTGGACGAACGTATTTTCGACCGTTCAGTGTGACTGAATTTAAGGGAGCGGAAGTTTTACATTTGTTTAACATCTTATTTATCGTCTTCCACATCGCCTTTGGATTACCTGAGTTTTCTTCGATTATGTTGTGATAGTAATCTTGCACACTGTTTCGTAGCTCACTTGTTACCTTATTCCTCAGTTTCTTATACCTAGGTCATACTTTGTGATCTTTTTCGGCTCTTTTCTTTGCTTGGTCACGCTCTCTCATCAAATTTTTTATTAAAGGTGAAATCCAGGGTGTGTTGTTACTCGAAACTTTCCTACGTTTTAATGGAGCATGGACCTCAAGAATCGAGCTGAAAAGATCGTGAAAAGAGCGCACCATGATGTTAGGGTCACCAGCGGCAGCTTCAAAAGGTGAGTCCCAATCTATTGATGCTAGATCACTTAAAAAGAGGTCCTTTTGATAATTTGCTAAGCTTCGAGTTTCAATAAAGTTTGTTCGTTTATTCAAGAGTCTCTTAGCATTGATCTTTCGTTGGATGAATGGAAGGTAATGATCGGTCATACCGATTTTTAGTACCTCTGCCCTTAAAATATAACTGGGGCGGTTAGTTGCTATGTGATCGATCAAGGTTTTTGTTACTCGAGTTGATCCACCATCATTAACAACACTAGCAACTCTTGTGGGCTCCTTTATTTGCTGCTCAAATTGGAACTCGTTGTAAATTGAATTTAACTGTCTCGCAGAGCCTTCGTTTGGCTTTTTAAAGTCACAATTGGTATCCCCCATCAGATAAATTTCTTTCCCCTCTGCATCGAGTTTTGATAACAAGTTTGTAAGGGCTTCAAGCGTTTCCTTGTCATTATCCGACTTTGGGGGTCTATACCAACAAAGGACTATGAAGTTTTTTGCGTGCAGAGGTGTAATCTCAACCCCAACTATTTCTAATTTTGGGTCTTTGATATCTGACCTATGAGAATGACGGACAGTCTGGTTAACATAGACCGCCACATCTCCACCGCTGGTATTCCTATCATCACGATATATATCATAACCATCAATTTGAATTTCTGAGTCCTTGGTATGCTCATCTACCCTTGTTTCATTTAGTCCAAGGATATCAAATTGATGATCTCTGCATAATATCTCTAACTCATACAGATAATTCTTTAAGGATGCAGTGTTTAAGGTAGCTAATTTTAATCCCTTTTTACCTTTTGCCAGGGTGCATTCCATGTAAAACTTGCGCCGAAGGTACACCGAACCCTAAGCTTTCATACGCCAAGTATTATCAGGGAGAGAGAAGCTGCTAAAAAATCTGAGTACTCAAAATCTGATGATTTTAAGAAACTTTTAGTACTGGCCCAAATTCTCAGTTTCTTATAAAAGAAATTCGTTTATTAACAAAAGAAACTGCTAAAAGATTGAAGAAAACTTCATATTCACGCCAAGGCAGGCAGATTCTCAAAAGGCCATCGAGACAAGAACCAATTTTGTTGAAGAAATGACGCCGCTACGCCGACAAAAAAGTCAGGTCTACGCCGAAGATCTTCGGGTCCAACTGCATGAAATGCACCCTGGACCTTTTGGAGTAACTTTATCATTTATTCTAGCGTTGGAATTTAATCCCGTTAATCCCTATTGACAAACTCTTATATATTTGCAAATATTACCTGCAAACTTTCTGAGGCCCCCTTGGTTAATATGCAGCCCATCTTTCGCTAAGTTAGTAAATAATATATTGTCATTATCTATAAGATCATAGCCTTGCAACAAAAGTTTGTCCTTTAAAATCTTATTAGTTTGTATAACCTTGGCATTTAGATAGATGAAGTTCATCACTTCGTTTAAAGCTAGATGAAAAAACGACTTGTGCACCTGGGTTGTTGCTCTTGATATCATCCAAGGTTTCAATCATCTCATTTGAGAGTTGTATTGGCGTTGCTGATTTGAGGTTGTTCGTGCCAGCATGAACGATAATCACGTCAGAGTCAGGTTCCAGTCTTCTCTGATTTTTCATCTTGGCAATCCTCGCTCCTGGGTCTGCAACTACATGAACTTCGTGGTGGTTATTTGTAAGTCTTGTACCATCCAAATATCGAAGTTGGGAGTCGCCAATGACAGTGATTTTCAGCTTTCGTTCGCTCTCTCGTGATTGTTTGGCCTTCCTATCGTTTCTTTTTTCGCTGCCATTAGTGATGTTTTTCCCTTGATGTTCTTTTCTTGTTTTCGTCTCTCTTGTCTTCCCTCTCATTGTATCTTGTTCTTTTCCAGTTGTTTTTAAGCTTTCTTTTGTCTTTATCTTTCCCTTTGGGATTGCTTCATCATTGACAACCTTAGATTTTCCCTCACCATAGCAACTGGATATTGATTGGTCTAGATTAATTATCTCCAGGTTTCTCTCCTCAGTCATCTCTGATTCCCATGTGGCGTGCTCAAAGCTTTTCGATATTGCACCAGCTCGTAACTGGGCGGTTTCGCTTCTCGATTTTAAGTCAGCTCGTAACTGAGCATTGCTGATCTCCAGGTCTTTCAGTCGTAATTTTAACGACATATTTTCCTCCATGAGCTTTCTCGAAGTACTTCTCTCCATTTGCGGGAGGTCATTAGTTTTTTGAAGTGAAATTGCAAGATCTCCCAAAGCTCTTACCAAATAGGTGTCAGTGTCACTGGGAGGAGTTTCAGATCTTGCCATGCTATTCGCCATAGGCCTGAGGTGGCTGTCGAATTTTGCTGTAGTTTCCTCCTCTTGACTACGGATGTCTTGTTTGGATAGTTCTGCCTCCGGCTGAGGACCCGATACATCAGGTATTTTCAGTGTCTCTCCTCCACGTTCATTGACTGCTTCTAGTTTGCCAGTGGCGAGAAGGTATTTGAGATGCAGTTCGGAAACTGACTTGTCTAGGTCATGCTTCTTCTGAAGCCCTTGGCAAACATTTTCAAGGGGCCCTCCAATAAAAATATTAATTACAGTCCAAGATAAAAAGTAAGGAGCTATTAATTAGATTAAACTGTAAAACCTAAAATTAAAGTATAAAAGCTTATTTACAATATCAAAACCTATTTACAATAATGTTTAAAATTTACAATCAAAACGAAAGAAAACAGTTTCTATATAGTTTTCTTAAAACCATACAGAGAGGTTGCCTGCTTTGACTCGGCGGACAGGCTATTCCATAGTTTTGCACCTCTATAAGAGAAACATCTCTGGCCATTTGCTGACCTTTTCATCGGTAACCTCAGGTTGGTCCCCGTATCACGAAGGCTATATGATGAGCAGGGCGAATTTCGGGTGAAAAGGTCACACAGGTATTGTGGAGCCAGCTCATTCAGGGACTTCAAGACCATTGTCTTAGATTCACCAGAAGCAAGTTCCTCAACGGTCTTCCATCCCAGCCCTTTAATAAGAGGTCTGCTAGGGGCATCAAAGCTGCTATTCGTTATCATCCTAGCAGCACGGTTTTGAAGCTTTTGCAACTGATTAATTTCAGTTAAACCGGCACAGCCCCAGACAGAACAGCAATATCGAAAGTGGGGCTCCACGATACCTGTGTAGAGAGTTTGCAAGGTTTCTTCCGGGAGAAAAGACTTGGCATGTCTTAAAAAGCCAACTGCCCTCGAGACCTTGCTAGAGACTGCTTTGATTTGTTCTTTCCAATCCAAGGAGCAGTCGATTTGCACACCAAGGTATTTTGTTTTTTTGACTACTTCAAGCTCATTATCGCGAATTTTCAGAATCAAGTCTTTATTTTGACTTTTGAGAATGTTGTGTTTCTGCTTGGTAGAAATAAGCATAGAATTAATTTTTGGCGATATTCAGGGAAAGCTTGTTGCCTTGTAGCCACGTATCCAGTTTTCTAAGGTCACTTTTAATAGCCTCATTTTGCCGAGTCAAATCGTGAGACTGGTAGCACAAACTGGTGTCATCAGCATACATGGACACGGTAGAATCTTGGATAGCTTGTGGGAGATCGTTGATGTAGATGAGGAAGAGAAGAGGGCCAAGACATGAACCTTGTGGAACACCAACTTCTATGTCCCCTATTCTTGAATCAACCCCATTAACCCTACAAAACTGTTTCCGATTGGAAAGGTAGGATTTGAACCAAGAGAGTTCGCGTTGCTGTAAACCGTAGAGCTCAAGCTTTTTGCAGAGAATGTTATGATCTACAGTGTCAAATGCCTTTTTGAGGTCAATGAACACTAGACCCACAAGCTTAACAAGTTCCATTCCATTGTACCAGTCGTCAGTATCATTAAGTAAGCATGTTACTGTAGAATGAAGGCGCAAAAACCCGGATTGGCCAGATGTAAAATGCCCGTTATCATTCATGTACTGGTACAGCTGGTTTGTTACTAACTTTTCAAAGAGGCTCGAGATGACAGGCAAGACTGATATTGGTCGATAGTTAGACTTGTCAGTCTTATCTCCATCTTTAAAAATAGGAGTGACTCTAGCAACTTTCCATGAGTCAGGAAAACGACTTGTTTCAATGGATGTATTAAACAAGAAAGCAAGCGAATTTTCAATAAAGGGCAGCGCAAGCTTCAGAAAGTAGCTAGAGATGTTGTCAGTCCCAAAGCTCTTTGCAGTCTTAACGGTGGCAAATGCATCCCTGATCTCCTGCACTTCAATAGTCCTGAAGCGGAATGTTGCCTTGTGTTTGTTAATTTCATAGTCACCAGCAAGAAGGGGATTTGGGGCTGGATCTATTTTGTCAGCAAGATCCTTACCTACGGAGCAAAAGAAACTGTTCATTGCATTAGAAATTTGATAGTCTTATTTTTGTTGGGGGGCAAAAAAGCCCCCCTACCAAACTCTTGACTGGTAATAGGTAGAGCAACCAAAATTGGTGTGGTAATAGCCTAAGGCATGTACTTTCTGTAATTGTTCGGGATACTGCGAATTCCCCCTTTTGTGAATGACAAAGGAAAAGACATTAACTCTGATTGGCTCGCTGATCAATGGGATGAGCGAAGCGTTTTGGGGCATGCGCAAGTTAACAAAAGAAGAATGCGGGGCGATGACCCCCAAAGCGCTTCGACTGGCGTCTGGCTCTTCAGGGGAAAATCCAAAAGACTTTCGCTGATAGTATCCCGAACAAGTAAATATAAAAAATTAACCTAAGATTGGCCGTCGTTTTTGCTCACGTCAGCATTTTCCTTTTTGTGGTCAAGAAAAGAGACAAAATTGACCAAAATCAGGAAAATCGCGATAAAATTAAATTTGGAGCACATTTTCCACCCAAACATGATAATTGTGATAAAATGCATCAAATAACACTACACTACAAAATGAATTTGCAAAATATTCAACTTGTGTTTCTTTTTTCGCGATAATTGAGATTTGAGAATTTGCGGTTTTTCCACGGTCAGTCCCAGAAAATTGTCTCCCGCCCCCTCATTTTTCAAAATATATCAATGAAACTTTTTGAGAAGTTGCATAATAAGTAGTTGCAAAAAGTCAAGAAGTTTCATGGCTATAAGTATCTTCCTAGTAGAGTTATTAAAAAAATCTACTAGGGGGGCCCCTAACCAAAAAAGGTAGGGTTAATGGTTGGCAATTGTGATGAAATTTCTATCGTCTTTCATAAAGTTCCATTCTTTCCACGTCACTTTGTGGCAAATGAATTTTCATCTTATAAAGAGCACACCAACGATAAGGGACTTGGTTACCCTGGGTACCACACTCGACTTGATATGCTACATTGTCATAGCAATCGAAGAAAAAATTGCTTTCATTTCAAACTCGAAATGATTGACGAGAATCAAAATACATCGAATTTAATGAAGAATAATATGACAACAGTTCAGCAAAGAGTGAAGTCAAGGTTACAAAGTTGCAGCCAGCATCGATCAAAATTAAACACTCGAAAATCACGAGAATTAACTTTTTTAGCTATTCTGAAAAGAATTAGAATCGAGCTATATTTGGCTGGATTTTTTAGAATTTTTGAAAATGTATAACAATGATGGAGGCTCAAACGCCACTCGATCAAGCCTTTCGTATCAAAGAAGCATAAAACTAACGCTCGATCCAGGCTGTTTGGTAGAATAGCTAAAAGGTCCATCATCAGTTATATCAAAATCAACTTCGAATTTAGCATTCCAGTTAGAGACTGCATTTGCACGATGCCGGCACATTGTGAAAACAGTGAAAAATGTGACGGATAGGCCTCCGGTTCACACGAAAATGGCACATTTTGGCCGGCAAATTTTGAAATGGTAGATTTTGAAAACGCAACTCTACCCGGCACAATTTGGAAAAGGCATCGTGACAACACTCGAAAATGATGAAAGCAGAGCATTTTTCGACGATTTTGTAACGAAACGCATCGGTCCTAAGGGTGTATGCACATTCTTTGGTATCACAATGAATTTTTCTTTACCGTCAGACTTCGTACCGTTTTCAGTTTGTTCCGGCATCGTGTGAACGCTAGCTCGAACTTTTCTAACATAACATTTTTCACCGTTTTCAGAAAGTGCCGGTAATGTGTGAACGCAGTTTGAGAATTACCACAACTGGTTATACTTCCACGGGTAAAATACGAAAACTCTTTGTTTCCAGAGATCTCCTCCTATGACCATCGTGTGGGTGAGATCAGAATGGAAACAATTAGAATTCTGAAGTAGCATTCGAACCAGCGTGTCTTCGCTTAAACGATCTTTCATAGGACCGGGTACACCAGAGAAAATTGTGTACTTTTGGAGGAACAAAACCTTGTTTGAAGATTATGTCTTAACCCTATTACTACCGGGTGGGGGGGGGGCACAAAGTGCCCGCCGCGCAGATTATTTTATGCAGTGCTGTCAGTTTGAAAGATATAGAGCTGAAACTTGGTGACTTTTCCTCAAATTTAATATACTGATTAAAAATCTAAAAAATTTTTCAAAATGGTAGACACTGATCACGTGACCAACATCTTTTCAACACGTGGTCAGCAGTAATAGAAAAGAAGGAACTCTTATTTCTTCCAGAATGATCACAGATCATTGACAACACTACCATTCAATAGATCTTGATAAGAGCTTTCAGATGATATCTAGTTTTATTCATTTTCGATGATGTCAGCAATTTTAAACTCAATGACGTCATAAATGTTTATGACGTCATATAAATAATAACAAATGTATTAGAAAAATTTTTATGACCTAAAAGGATTTCCTTCATTGTCATACATCATTTTGAGGTATTTAAAAGTATTTACATTGACAATTAGAGGTTTAAATTAAACAATGAAAAACTGGTGTATATAAATAATGAATATATAATATATATAATGAACTTAAATTGATATTATACTATGGATTTTTACATAATAATGCTTTGTGATACATTTTAGTCCATTTAAAAAAGGAATAGTTAAATAAAAACTTAAATATTGTCAATTTTGCCAACAGCAAGCAAATACTGGAATTTTCCTCAATTATTACATCATTGTGACGTCATGGATGTAATGAAAAATAAATATTGTAGCCTATTGTGTAGATTTTGTTACTGTACACCATTGTACCAAGTTTCGTTCTCATATCTGCAATGTTGGCAACTTTACGGAGGGGGCACTTTGTGCCCCCCCGGTACTACAAGGGTCCAAAAAGCCCGGTATTACTAGGGTTAACATCAATCTACCGGGTGAGCCAGAAAAAAGTTCCCAGTTTTGAAAATTCATAACACTGAGTTTACTCCGTAAATCGTGGATTAACTCCCCTGCGGCCCCCCAAACCCCTAAAGTCCAAACCGCAGATAGACTCAGAAACACCAGATATACTTTTTTGGCAGCTCTTGGGGTCGTATCAGGCATGAAATGTACTAAGCTATCGTTTGTAACTGTGATCCCCTGGGTCAGCATGAGAGGTACGTTTTGTCCTGCCATGAAGTACCCGAGGTATCGATGACCCCAACTTTTAATGCTAAATTCAGTTTTGGTCTCCCATTGCAGGTACTTGAGAGGCCAGCTGCAGGGGTTGCCTGCCCTCAGGTCCTCTGTAGTCCTGCACAGAAGGCTCTAAGACATGTCCCTATATAAAAAACTGCTTTAACGGTGGCGACTCCTCGAGAGCCACGAAAAACTACGGAAAATACAGAAACTGGCTTAAATTAGGTGATGAGATTCTCAGGCCTACATATTTCTAAACTACCTTTCGCCACCAGATTTGGTGGCCTAACCGCCCGGGTAGGCTAGGATAGAGACAGAACTGTTACCTGAAATTGGTGAAGCTGATTGTGGGGCCATGAAGAGTAACGGGGTAGGGAGTCGGGGCTTAATGTTTGTAGCAATAGCCAATACGACCCGTGCGGGCTTAGAGGGTAGATAGGGACCCGCTGTGGCGAGAAACCAACCCTAATAAAAGGGGTGGGCGGGAGGGAAGAACTTGTACGGCTGACTCCGAGCAGGAATGTGAACAAGTGAATAGCGTGACGCATGAGCGAGATCCCTGGACCTACATATGGCTGCTTTATTCAGACATAAGGGAGGGGGACTGGGCCTGGTACACTTGCTGCAGTGGGGCCTGGGGCGTTAATCTTTCATTTACTCCGTAAATCGTGGATTAACTCCCCTGCGGCCCCCCAAACCCCTAAAGTCCAAACCGCAGATAGACTCAGAAACACCAGATATACTTTTTTGGCGGCTCTTGGGGTCGTATCAGGCATGAAATGTACTAAGCTATCGTTTGTAACTGTGATCCCCTGGGTCAGCATGAGAGGTACGTTTTGTCCTGCCATGAAGTACCCGAGGTATCGATGACCCCAACTTTTAATGCTAAATTCAGTTTTGGTCTCCCATTGCAGGTACTTGAGAGGCCAGCTGCAGGGGTTGCCTGCCCTCAGGTCCTCTGTAGTCCTGCACAGAAGGCTCTAAGACATGTCCCTATATAAAAAACTGCTTTAACGGTGGCGACTCCTCGAGAGCCACGAAAAACTACGGAAAATACAGAAACTGGCTTAAATTAGGTGATGAGATTCTCAGGCCTACATATTTCTAAACTACCTTTCGCCACCAGATTTGGTGGCCTAACCGCCAAGATACGCCAAGATACGCCCCGGAGCTGGCTAACCCTGTGTTAAAAGGGGGGTGGGCCCTATGTGACTTACGAACCTAACGATGAGCTAGAATATAAGGAACATTATCTATGATGTTTGTAGGGTTACGGATATAACGTTCGTAGCAGTTGCTTGACCAACGGCCAAGAGTTTTAATCAGCCAGTCTGGTAAGTCTGCTGCTGCTGCGGATGTTGCACCACCAATCCTGAAGCTGTGGGACGAATATCGATCGACATCAGGAAAACTTGGGCCTAATAGGCTCTGTAATGACTTCGTCACTCTTTGACGAGTGAGGTACGTTGAGTCACTGAAGGCAAACAACGGGGCAGTTGGGCAAGAGCAAAACGTCATGTATTTATTGAGTGCTCGGAATGCACAGACAGATGACTGGGATGCTGCGAGGCGAACTTCGTGACCATTCCGGAAAGGATCGGCTTTTGAAACCTTAATTTGTATCTTTGCCACGTTTTCACTTAGGATAACGTCCCTTAGGAGTAGTGTTGAATTCGGGTTATAAGTGGATTTGCTTTCACAACAAAATTCAGAGGAACGCAATAGGCCAAAAAAGGCTGTTGTGAACGCAGCCCAGAGCATGAGTTTGTCTTGCACGCAAAGAGGTGTTTTTCTCAAATTCAACTTCAAGATTTTCATGATGTTTAACGTTATTGGCAGGCGGCTGGGCCTTAGTGATATGCCTTTGACGCGTTTAATCCCACGCAGTAGCATCTGCAAATTTTGCATGGGTTCGAAGTTTGAGTAGAAACCTAGTTCTATGTTTCGAAAGCGGACAGCAGCTAAGTATGTCCGGATTGTAGAGTAACTCAAAGTCCGGGCCAGGTAGGTGGTAAACAGGCACAAATTGTGTTGTGACAGAGGATAAGGTCGAATTTGCAAACCAGAACAGAATGAACTGAAGCTAGACTGACCTTGGGCATATACTCTTCTCGACGAATTGGCAATAGACATAAATTGAAGGAAGCGACTGTCTTGTTCTAAACTTTCCAGAGTTCGTCTGGGACTTCTGCTGGGTGGGATTTCGCCGAGGGCGCCAGTGTGAAAAATTTTCTTATCTGGGAACGAGAAAGGCAGTCTGCTAAGACATTGTTTACTCCTGGTATGTGTTTTATGTTAACAGTGAATTCATGTTGTGCTGCTATGTAGAAAAGTTTTCTCAAAACAGCCATAATTTCTGGCGATTTGCATGACTGGGCGGACCAAATGTTCACGACAGCCAGGTTATCACAGTGAAAAAGTAAGCGTTTTCCGTGGAATTCTTTGCCCCACAAGTAACAACAAACGTAGACGGGAAAGATCTCTTTCCATTGGATAGATTTTTGTTTGTGTTCATTCGGCCATGTTTTAGATACCCATCGACCATTGTTATAGATCCCAAACCCTATTTCCCCTGAAGCGTCAGTATAAATATGTAACTGGTGGCAGGGGGTGGTTGATGAATCAAGAATTTTATACTTTCCGTTCCAGGTGGGTAGGAATTTCGCCCACCAAGAGATGTCCTTCTTTGCTTCAGAATTTAGGGAGATTCGATGGGACAATCTTTCGACAGTCGTTGATAAGTCTATGAGGCGTCTGATAAACATTCGACCGGATGGGATCACTTTAGAGGCGAACGAAATTTTTCCAATCAATGAAAGCAGATCTCTTTTCGTACATTTTTTCAAATTCGACCATTTCTGTAGCATTGCCACGAGGGTGGATAGCTTGTCTTCTGGTAACCTCAGTGACATTGTTTGTGAGTCTATTTCTATCCCCAGGAATGTGAGCTTAGTTAGTGGGCCTACGATTTTTTCAGGAGCCAAGGGAACGCCCAAGTTGTTAAACAATGATATTGTCTTTTGCATTTCTTCATGACACGGGGGTGAAGACGGGGGTCCAGCCAAGAAAAAGTCGTCCAAATAATGAGTGCAGTTTACTATTTTGTGGTTGTTTTTCATGATCCAAAGAAGAGAGTCCGATAACTGTGTAAAGCGCTCCACAGAGGAGCGAAGGCCAAACGGTAGGCATAAGTCGACGAAATAGAGACCCATAAACGAGAAACCTAAATAATGCCAGTCCTCTTGTCTTACCGGACAGATACGAAATGCACTCTTTATGTCCAATTTGGCCATGAGTGCCCCCCTTCCCAGGCTGGACACGATGGAAACAGCTGAATCAAAATTGTTGAAAGCTACGGAAGCTTCGGAATCATTTATAAAGTCATTGATCGAAATGCCCTTTGGCGAGGACAGGTCAGTAATCATACGAAATTTATTGCTGTCTTTCTTGGGAACCACACCGATGGGTGACGTACGAAAGTTTGGCAATGGTGGGCTAGTAAAAGGGCCCGACATCCGTTTCTGCTTTAACTCCTCAGATATGCAATTGAAGATCGCTGTTGGATTTGAAGAGGCAGACTGCAAATTAGGTGCAATATTACAAAATTCCGGGCCTGAATAGCCAATTGAAAAACCGTGCTCGAAACTGATGATCAAATTGTCAACAAAGAATTGGTCAGGATAAGCAGTTAATTCCTTACGTAAAAGGTTTGCATTAACAGGAGTCTTTGAAAAGGCGGGTAATGGGTTGAAGTTATTGTTTAAGCCTTGGGCAATTTGTTGCTGGGTGAGGGCCGCGGCATCGATTGCAGATGTGGGGCCAGCGGCAGTTTTGGTCACGGCAATTGTTGGCGTTGAAATGCCGGCAAGGGGCTTGATAAAAGGGGTGTTTTGCACGAAAGGGCGGCTGGCCGTTGAAGGAATAGGCTTGGGTGGACATGCTTTGACCGGGGTGCGAAACATTATCCCGTGACTTGAGGGATGGGCAATCTGCAGCAAAATGGCCAGACATGTGACATCTGAAACATGCTAGGGGCTGGGAGGGTGGTTCACAACGCAAGAAACGGTTGAAAGCATATTCGTCGAGCCGCGACCAGGGCAGATACTGGTTCCTTGCCACATTCATTCGAAATGCTATGTCATATTTGTAGCAAGATTGGAACTGGTAATTGCGGCTTAGGGCGGAGAAGGATTCTTGGTATGCTAATAAATCGGGGGCGAGGTGAGGATGAAAGTGCACCAATTTTTGTTGCTCTCCTACCAGCACGACAAATATAGGTAAATTCAACTTTACAAAAATTTCATAATAGCAAAATGACTGAAAAATGGCCCAAAAGATCGATCATTGCATATATGACTTCTCGCATCGCACAGGATAATGAAGGAAATGCAACTTCTCATGGGTGAGAGACATCGTCTGTACATTAATTGCCATGGGATTGAAAATCTTTTGTAGTTGTTTGAAAATCGATGTCTTATAACTCTTGACGGAGGTGAAACGCCCATGGCCTATTGTTCGGTGTGAATAGAGTCCTTACGATTTGGTCAATGTTTTAGGCCCTTTTTTTCTCATTTTGCAGCCATGAAATTTTTATAAAGTTGAATTTACCAATACTTCTAGTGATGGTAGGATAGCGAGAAAAATCACAAAAATACTTTGATCTTTCGACTCTTAAAAAGAATTTGAATGATTCAAATCCACATAGTACTCTTGGTGTTATGAATTTTCAAAAGTGGGAACTTTTTTCTGGCTCACCCGGTACAATCTAGATACCATATTTATTGGACGTTTCGGTCAATTGCATACGGCAACGGTCTACTTTCTGGGTCCAGCGTTATGTTTTGAAATTAGTTTTCTAGGAAATGGCCTCGATCAATGAACAGTTTTTGAAACATCGTAGGACAAAAACTATAACATCGATTTCAAAAGCAGCAGATGATTGAAATGGTAACACGGTGTTTTCCTACCTCATGCATTTCTTTGTAATTATCTGGAACCTGTTGAAATGTTGTTATGTTTCCCTTCGACGCTGGGCATTAAAAGACAAAATCTGCATGATTCTGAGCAAGCCCCGTAAAGTAGGTTAGAGGCTTATCAAGAAACATCGAGACCGATGGAATTACAATTTCACAAATTGGTTCCATTTGTAGTCATATGTAATTCTTATAGTTCATTAAGTTTCTGATTCAATCGGTCCTTTCCCAGAACCCATGAACTAATGCATTAAGGCTTCGTTTCCATTCCATTATTCCGTTCTCAAATGTCTCCGTTTTCAAATCATTCCGTTTCAGATGATCCAAAGCCGTTTCCGTGTCTCCGTTTTTGCAAAGAAGACTTGGCATGAAAACGAGTTTGTTGCATTTGTTTTCATTTCCATGTTTAAATATTCTCCATTGCCAAGTCAGTTGCTGTTGTTGTAGCGTTTTTGAATGACTTTGTTTTCTGTGCTTTCGTTAAGAAATAATTTGTTTCAAATGTCTCATTCAGAACTCAGCTTTAAACAGAGCTTTCTAATATCTCCTTTCTTGATCGTTTTAAGCAAAACCGGAGAAATTCCACGGCATTTTGATACGAAAACAGAGCAATGGCAATGTAACCTCACGCAGCATGGATTCTAAATCTTTAAATCGGTGTAGAAAGGTGGATGTAAAATTCAATGACCTATTTATTTAAACTGAATGGCTTGAAAGAAACTTTAGCCACTTTTCTATGAGTTTGCCGTTGGAGTTTTCAGAAATCTTGAATATTTGTCGAGATGAAAGCCTATTTTATACTGGTGAACTAGAAAAAAGTTCCCACCCTTATAAATTCATAGCACCAAAAGTACTTCACAGATTTGAATGATTCAAATTCCAGTTAAGAGCCGAAAAATCGAAGTATATTCGTGACTTTCTTGCTCCCTTACCACCACTAGAAACTTAGGTAAACTCAACTTTGAAAACATTTCACGGTTGCAAAATAACTGAAAAATGGCCAAAAACATTGATGACATCATAAAATACTCCTTGCACAGATCAGTAAAGAAAATGCAACTGTTCATGGGTGAGAGAAACTCACTGCCCGCTTATTGCCGTAGGATTGAAAATCTTTAGTATTTGTTTGAAGGTGTCGTATTTCTCTTGACAGAGGTGAAATGCCCATTGCGTATTATTCTGTGTAAGGAGATTCAATTTGATCAACGTTTTCAGACCTTTTTATTCATTTTGCAACCATGAAATTTTTATAAAGTTAAATTTACCGATAATTCTAGTCCTGCTAAGACAGCAAGAAAAGTCACAAAGATACTAACTACGATCTTTCGCTTTTAACTGAAATTTCAATCATTCAAATCTGAGGCACTTTTGGTGCTATGAGTTTTTAAAAGTGGGAACTTTTTCAGGCTCACCTGGTATTACAGCTCACTTTATGATGTGACTTCATCAAATTTCTACGTCACAAACCAAAAGAGTCAGAGAATTTTGCTTGATACCATATTGCAGGCATCCATAAACTATGGTTTTCTTGAAATTTATTTGATCGTTCGTGACCAGGCTTAGAAACTGCGATAGTTTTAAGTTTTTTTCGAAAAGTTTCTTGAATTCTTAGAAGAGAAGAAAAACATTGTAAATCTGAAAACATTGAAGATCTCACAAACCTCCAACGGCATATTTACTGAAAATACTTAAAAGGTTCGTTAAGTCTGTTCAGTTCAAAGGAATAGGTCATAGAATTTTACACCCAGGTTTTTAACCCTATTACTACCAGGGGGGGGGCACAAAGTGCCCGCAGTGGGTGAGTTGATGCAGTGCTGACAGTTCGAAAGATACAGAGCTGAAACTTGGTGACTTTTCCTCAAATTTAATATACTAATTAAAAATCTAACAAAAATTCAAAATGGTAGACACTGATCACGTGACCAACAACTTTTCAACGCGTGGTCAGCAGTAGAAGAAAAGAAGGGATTCTTATTTTTTCCAGAATGTTCACAGAGCATTGAGAACACTACCATTCAATAGATCTTGATGAGAGCTCTCATATAATATATCTTTTTATTCATTTTCGATGATGTTAGCAATTTTAAACTTAATGACGTCAGCAATGTTTATGACGTCATATGAATGATAACAAATGTATAAGAAAAATTTTGATGATCAAAATTGATTCTCTTGATTATCGTACACCATCTCAAGGCATTTCAGAGTATTTACATTGGCAATTAGGGGTTTAAATTAAACAACGAAAAAGTGGTGTATGTAAATAATGAATATATGATATATATATGATGTACGTAAATAGATATTATACTGTGGATTTTACTTATTGATGCTTAGTGATACCTTTTAGTCCATTTAAAAAAGGAATAGTCAAATAAAAACTTAATTATTGTCTATTTTGCCAACAGCAAGCAAATACTGCAATTTTCCTCAATTATGACGTCATTGTGACGTCATGGATGCAATGAAAAATAAAAAAAGTAGCCTATTGTGTAGATTTTGCTACTGTACACCATTGTACCAAGTTTTGTTCTCATATCTGCAATATTGGTGACTTTACGGAGGGGGGGCACACCTCCCCGGTACTACAAGGGTACAAGGGTCCAAAAAGCCCGGTATTGATAGGGTTAAAGATTTGAAACCTATGCTGCATACTAACTGAGAATCCATTTAAATGATCAGTCAGTTGAACAAAATTGTAATCATACAAGAGCGTCCACAAACCACTAACTACTGATTAATCAGCAAAAAGAAGTTTAAGCAGTCCACTTAAGCTCCTTTCTTTGGTGGATGTTTTTTGTGATAATCTGCAAGCCATTTCGCTGACGGTGCTGGAAGCTTGTCAACAAACGGTTTTCCTGTATCACTCACATAGATGTCAATCTTGGTCGGTTTTGGCTTCGGTGGATCTCGATGAACGAATAGCGAAACAATGACAAGAACAATGCCGATGATTGCACAGACAATACCAACGACAGGGATGATTGCTGATTCGATAAAAATGCCAACTGCCAGAGCTGTCGTTGCAACTGCCATTGTAACACCCTATAACAAGAAGGTGTAATTGCCAGAGACACGAGCAGAATGATTTGGAGTAAAGTCCCTTAGAAGAATACTCCAAGTAACGTGATAAAAGGCTAACAAAAAAGTCGCAGCTTTCAAAACAGCGATAAAGCAATGGACTGGAGACAAATCTGACTTGAGAATTTGCACACTGCCACAAGTTGCCAATTTGTATATCTATCAGTTAAATTCATATTTGAAATATTTGGTATGGATTAATAATTAGATTAGCACATAGTGAGATAAAGCCAGCTCTTTTTATGTTAGTCTGGTCATGATTCTGTCAATTTACCGGGCGAACCAGAAAAAGGTTTCCATTTTTGAAAATTCATGGCACAAAGACTACTTCACCGATTTGAATCATTCAAATTCTAGTTAATTAAAAACCAAAGATCAAAGTACTTTGTGATTTTTCTCGCTGTCCTACCAGCGCTAGAAGTATAGGTAAATTCAACTTTATAAAAAGCTTATGACAGCAAACTGACGGGAGATGGGCCTAAAATATTGAACAAATCGTAAGGACTCTATTCACAACGACGAATAGGCAATGGGCGTCCCACCTCCCTCAAGAGTTATAAGACATAGATTTTCAAACAAATACGGAAGATTTTCAATCCCATGGCAATTAATGTGCGGAGGATATGTCTCACCCATGAAAAGTTGCATTTCCATCGTTTTTCTGTGCGAGGTGTGCAGGTGTCACTTATACTTTTATCGATGTTTTAGGCCATTTCAGTCGTTATGCAACCATGAATTTTTTTAAAAGTTGAATTCATCTATATTTCTAGTGCTTTTGAAACAGCGAGAAAAATCAGAAAAATACTTTGATCTTTTGGCTTTTAACTAGAATTGGAATCATTCAAATCTGTGAAATACTCTTGCTGTTATGGATTTTCAAAAGTGGGAACTTTTTTCTGGCTCACCCGATAGTTGTCAAATTGCAGTTGTTTCAAGTCTATCATGTTGTTTTCAATTCAAAAGTAATCATAATAAACCCGCACAAAACCTTGAAAACAGGAGTGATACTGGTTTCCTGAGAAATTTCCAGATTTGATTGGTTGCAGTGGCTCCCGAAGGGGGCTGCACCCATTTTGGGATGACAGGGGGTCCAATCAGGGCTGGAGAGGGCTAGAGCAAAAACTTTGAAAAATACCTTGAGAGTATCTTTTTACAAAAACCCTCAATGGTAGTCCATGAATCTGAAAACTGGGTCATTTGGTAACATTTGGTGATGCAAATTTCCTACGGGGTTTCATGGCTTTTTATTGCAAAACTGATGTCGTGACGTTATTAGCCTCGTTTTAGTATTTTTGTTGGGCATGCGCCTGAGTTCTGTTATGATGAAGCAGGAGAACTGGAGAATGGATAACTACTAAGTGAAGCTTGTTTATTTCTTGTGTTATTTCCAACAAACTTGACTGGAAACTTGGCATAGTCTCAGGTGTGGGAAAGTACCTCTTGGCACTATGGTGGAAAAATCTGACCACTCTTTGCGCCTGTACAGTAAAGCATTATTACCCATAAGAGGCATTTGTAGACTTAAGGTAGCAAACCCCAAGACACAGACTGAGTGCACTGTGAGATTTATTATTGTGAAAGGGGACTACATACCATTATTAGGAGCTAATGCTGCGCAGAAGATGGGCTATTGACTGTAAATTATGCTAATATTTTTGATGCAAATGTAGATAGTATTAGCTCTAACAGTATTGCTTCAAGCAGCACATCTCTGCAAACAAAACAAGGTGCTGTTCCAGCAACAGTCAGGTCAGCCACCGCGGAGGCTCCACTCAGCGCAGCAGCTATAGAGAATCGTTTTGGGTCTGTCTTTCAAGGACTTGGTCAAATGCCTGGCAAGTTGCACTTAGACATTGATGAGTCAGAAACCCCTGTTGTCATGCCACCACCAGAGTCCCCATCGCTCTCAAAGCCAAGCTCAAGGCTGAGCCGAAAAGGTAAGAAGATCTTGGTGTCATTCAGAAAGCTACAGGTCCCAAAGATTGGGTATCAAATCTTGTCATTGCAGAAAAGCCAAACAAGAAACTAGAGGCCCCCCCTATATTTGTACGTGAAGCGTTATTTGGCTAATTTGGGCGCGTGATTTCGTGATTTTGATATTTTCGACTCGTGAATTCGTGATCGAAGACTCTGTCGTGCAGCGTGATTTGCCAAAATTTGGTCGTTATTTCGTGAAAAGGACTTTTAAAGCACTGATTGCGCCTTGAAATTTCACAAAGAAATGCTGTTTTCCGTCATTCTGAAGGATGTAGTCTCAAAAATTTTCCGGGGGCAAGCCCCCGGACCCCCATTTCTACTCCATTCACTCGCTATCTACCCCATATAAGATATTTGTCTCCTAGAAAGTATTAGATAAAAAGAGCATTGATCTTACGTGAAGAATTTCCGAGTTACCTAAAAATGATACATGGTACTACTCAAATTGCCACCGGCAAAAAAGTAAAAGATGCAGTCTATTTGAATGAAAATCAACTTTTTCTAAGAAGCAAATGACAGGTTACCAGGCTTTAATTTCCACAATACGGCGTTTTTCGATGTTCTAGAAGGCGAATACTCTAAAAATTTTCCCTGGACCCCTATTTATCTCATTTCACTCACAGTTTTGGCTCCGAAACTTTAAAATCCATGTTAAAATTACCCTACTTTCCCTCGTGTGTCGTCGCCAGCGATTTACATAGAAATATCTTTCTGCAGCATTCTTAAAATTTCTGCAGCGTGAACGTGAAAATGCTGTTTTATGATCCGTGATGGAGTGAAAAACGAAAAATCAGCACGTGAATCCGTTATCCAGGGGTACTATGGGGGGGGCTCAAACTAAGGGTGCGCATCGATCCACAACACCTCAGCAAAGCATTGAAACGAAGCCACTACCCTTTATCACTGATCGACGATGTGCTACTAGAGCTAGAAGATGTCAAAATATTCAGGAAAATTCACCTGAAGGAAGGGTATCTTCAAACTGAGCTTGATGATAAATAGGCATGCTTACAACGTTCCAAACACCATGAGGGCGTATGAGGTGCCTGAGACTGCCATTTAGAATCAAACCAGCTGCAGAGCGCTTCCAGCACAAATTTGACCAATGCATTGAAGGCCTTTCAGGTGTCTATGCAGTCGCTGACGATGCACGCATCACTGGAAAAGAGGCGACATATGAAGAAAATGTAAAAAATCATGATGAGAACATGCTGGCACTCTTGAAAAGATGCCAAGAAAAAAGATAAATTCAAGTTTAAGTGCAAGGAAGTTTCTTTCATTGGTCACACCTTAACACAGAATGGTCTGGAGATAGACCCTGCAAAAGTGGAAGCCATAACAAAGATGGAAAAGCCTCAAGATGTTTCAGGCGCACAATGATTCATTGGCATGGTCAAATACCTGGCCAAGTTTCTCCCCGGACTCTCAGAAGTATGCGAGCCTCTGAGAAGTTTGACACACAAAGATGCACCATGGGAATGGGGAGAAACTCACGACAAGGCATTCCAAGACATGCAAACAGCAACATGCGAGGCGCCGATTCTGAAGTATTTTGACCATAAGGCAGCAGCAGAAGGTTAAGGTGATGCATCATCAAAAGGGCTTGATTTTGTACTCATGCAAGAAGGGCGTCCAGTCTCCTATGCTAGAAGAGTACTCACTCCTGCAGAGCAAAATTACAGCCAAATAGAGAAACAGCTGCTTGCACAAGTATTTGGAGTAGAGCACCATCATACCTACATATATGGCAGAGACTTCCATTGTTTTATCAATCCTTAAAATTTTTCAAATTTTCTGCTGACTTTATTCTGTCTGGTAATCCGTTCCAAATCTGTGGCGCAATAGACGTCAGGCTATTGGACCCAAATGTTGTTTGGTTTGGTCTAACGTGAGCTAAGTTATTTGGATTTCTTAATGAATAATTCGAAGACCGTAATTTAAAAATGTTCTGCATAAAAGGTGGGTTTAACTGTTTCACTGTTTTGAATATCTCTATGCAAAGAATTCTTTGGCGAGTAACAAGCATCGTGCATTTATCTGACTTCAAGAGTAAGTCATTATACGAACTGATGTGATCATTGTAGAGAAATCTTAGTGCATGTTCTTGTAACTGTTCAATTTTCTGTAATGATTTTGCTGATGAAAAATACCACACAAGGGGACAGTAGTTAAAATTAGAGTATACAAAGCTCTGAACAAGAATTCTTTTCTCCTTGAAGCCAATGAAATTTTTTAATCGTTTAAGAACATTTAATTGTGTTGCAGCTTTTTTGCAAAGATTTGAAATATGTGGGTCGAAATCAAGTCTATAGTCCAACGTAACGCCTGAAAGTTTAACGGTCTCCTCAGATTTGATCATCTTGCCATTAATGTTAATTTGCACCCCACTAGTATTCGTTTGATTTTTCTTGAGCAATATAGCATGAAATTTTTCAGGGTTGGCAATCATTTCATTGTTTTCTAACCATGATAAAGCCACTCCTGTTTCTTTTTCCAAAGTTTTTACAAGATCCGGCATGGTTTCAGAAAAATAAGCAAGTGTATTGTCATCAGCATAATTATGGAGCGTTGCCTGCTTCATGAAAAGAAATAAGTTATTTATGTAAAAATTGAAAAGGATGGGTCCCAATACAGAGCCCTGGGGTACACCAGATATAACCTCTTGAAAAGAACTATACGTATTATTTATCCGTACACATTGTTTTCGTCTTTTAAGATAAGAATAGATAAGGACTAGTGCATCTTCATCAAATCCATATGCATGTAATTTGGCAATAAGCAAGTCATGTGGGATACAGTCGAAAGCTTTAGAAAGATCCATAAGGATCGCATCTACGAGATAGTTGTTATCTAATTTAGATCTCCAATCTTCTATTAGACGTATCAGGACGTGTTGGGTTCCATATTTGGATGGATCACAAGCCACTTGTCTCAATCATTAGCAAGCCACTCGGCTCTGTCCCAAGGCGACTGCAAAGGCTATTGTTGATTTGCGCTGCAAGCAGCAAATCTTTGAAATAGGCTCGAAATCAGTGAACCAGAGTCTAATTCGAGGTTGTTGATTGGAAGATAGCTTTGTACAGGCTAGATGTAACGTACAGGTTTTATGTAGCTCTTCAGACAATAAGGATTGCTATTATAGCCAATTAAAATGAGCCCTGTGAACAATGGAACAAACATTGTTTACGTCAACTTGAGAGTAACTGCGTCATAGCCAATAACACCGGCAGTCTGTAAACCACGGAACCACGAAACGGCGGAACAAAATGAGGAAGCGACGGAATAATTTGACGGAGACACATAAGAGTGTAATATTTCTAGTGGTGGGCTCCTCCTAAACGTATTAACACGATACGAATGCCCTAACTTTCTTTTCTTCTAAATGGAAACTAAAACTTTCGTAACGTGGCTTTACAAAAACAAGAAAAGTAGTTGGGGAATCCCGGTGCGTTCGGCACGGCATGAAGAAACCCCTGTCCCCATATTAGTACGCGAAGCGTTATTTGGCTAATTTATACACGCAATGACATGACTTTGATACTATCCACTCGTGAATTCGTGATCACAAATTATTTAGTGCAGTTTGATATGTTGAAAATAAGGATATCTAGACTGGAATGGGGGAGAGATAAAGCCCCCCTTTTGCGAAGATAAGCTGAAGAATTTAACGATTTACAAATCAGTGTTTAGGTGAGGATTAAGTTTCATTGATTTTTGGGAGCAGACCAAGGGTTTATTTAAGTGGGAAGAATTTGATCACTTACAGTAGGTGTTACCCAGGGTGTTACCAAAGTTTTGGTTTTCCATTGAGAAAAAAGGCAACTCATAGCATTCGTATGTCGTTAACGTATAGTTAGTAGGAGCTTACGAAATTGATATCTTACACTCTTGTATGACTCCGTCATTTTATTCCGCTATTTCGTCATGTCGTTCCGTCATTTCATTGTTCCGTGGTTTACAGACTGCCAATAGCTCCTGTTGATATGCGCCTAAAAGCCAATATACTGATTTGTCACGCACTTCGATTCAATGAACGTAAACATCGGAAACACGGAACGAAAGTCCACAAAAATTTTACAACCCCTTTGCGAGTAAAGCCAGACTATCACGCGTCCCATTGACTATTGTAGCTTGATACAGTGTCTCTTTACGAATCATTGGAGGTTGTCCTATTTTTCCTTCTTTGTAGAAGGAAATAGCGTGTAAGACAGAACCTATTTCATCAAAATCAGCTCACCAGCCTATACAACGTCTTTAAAGATAAGCATTAATTCAAAATTTGATGAAACTTCATCAAATGCGGTTAATAGTCTCCTGCAGCCACTGTGTAAGGCCTTAGAAACCTCGTTCCGCACCTCTCGCATTAGAGTGAGTTGGAAACCTAAAAGACCTGAAGCTCTTACCCAGACCCTCACTGCGGGGAATTTAACAGAGATCTGCAATCTACAGACCATCTCTTTCCGCCAAATATTATGAATTCCCCGAGGAGAGACTAAGGACACTGAGATCACTCTCAATGGGGATTATAGGACCAAATCAACACACAACTAGCGAATGGCTAACAACCCAAGAGCGGTTTGGTCGGGGCAATTAACGTGGTCTCCTGCGAATAAACGAGGTGCAACTTTGTGTAGCTAGGAGAACAAGGGCATTAGGTAACGGTCTTTCAAAGCGCGGATTACAAACGATACAAGTGACATTAGAAGCGTTAATTGCATATGTTATCTATAACGACAGCTAGGAAAAATGCCGTGGGAAAGTACTGCCAAGAAAGTCACGTGACCTTACCGCGCCAAAATAGGATGCGAGACAGCCAATGGGATCAATTTTCTTACCAACGTGACTTTAGTCGGCCAATAACACACAAAGTCATTGTATGTCTTCACCCAATCAGGGGAAGCGAGAGTAAGCGATATGATCGCATGAAAACAACCAGCCCCACCTCATTCTCTTACAACGTACACGAAAGCAGTAAGAAATTTTCGAAGTTAGATGTGAAACAAGAACGAAAGTCAGTTCAAATAAAAAATTTCAAAGAAAGCTTAAAAGAAGCTGGGCCGACCAAGCAAGATTTCACGCCAGGAGCTTCTCACTTGCTCTACCTCGGCAGTTTGGATGTTTAATAGACGCCTCTGGCCCACTATCAAGAAAAGTTTGGCTACATGAAGAACAAATGTGTGTTGCTAATTCTTCCAAAAGCTCTGTCAGCACTGGCCTTCGTTCAAAAAGGGCAACTAAGATTTCTAAGGACAAAAGGACTCTTCAAGACAAGTACTTCAAGAGATTTCAAGATTCAACCTGAGACGGAAAAGAAGATCAAGTAGCATAATTGAGCGACACACGGACCACCAGCTGTCTGGCTCAATAGACTGCAAGCAAGAGACAGCAAGATGCTCGTCGGGGACTGGACTTTTCCATAATATCGAAATGATTGGCGATGGATTGACTATTACATGGAGTTTTAGGTCGTGTCAGTGTGTAGAGTGTGATCTGGCAATTCATTCGCTCATCTGGAGAATTCAACGAGAATCGAAAGCTAAGTGTTTTATCTTATATTATATTAATTGCTGTTTGGCCAAATTCGAAGGGGGGATAAGAACTCCGTTAAATCTGTAAACTTAGGTTCATTTTCCATTTTTCATTTTATCATTATTTGAAACACACGAGATCCTTTCAGCAAATTAATATCCTATTAACAATATTTCTATAAAATAATATGAAAAAAAAAAGAAAAAGACAAAGTTGGAATATTGCTGCTCTACCAAGGGGTCGTGTTTGGGTCCTGTGAAAGGTTCAAAAGATAATCTCTAAGACCTATTCTAAAACGAGCGATTGAGTCTCTTTCGCCAATGTTGTCAGGGATATCATTCCAGTTTTTTGACACCAGAGAAGTAGAAACTTCGCTTTGCATATTCTAACCTAACTTTAGGAATTTGCAGATCTCCATGGTTTCTGGTTCTATACTCTGAAATCATGGATCTTTCAGTGAACTTATGGCGAAGATTTTCGGGACAGAGGTCATGCAAGATTATATATGTCATGACTCCTTGGAAAAATGAGCGATTCTACCACCCCCCCCCCAAGAATGAAACAATGAGATCTAAAGAACGAAACAATAATATTTAAGAACGAAAAAATGCGAGCTAAGAACGAAACATGAGAAGGGAGGGTATTCTAGAATCTAGCAAAAAAAATACTTTGTTTTCTGAAAAGATCTGCCGAAAGTCGCTACAAATCCTTTCGTTTTCGGGAGGCGCGTACACCTTTTGGAAGAGTGATATACCCATCGCCTAAATTGTCAAGCAATCAGTTGCTCTCATTATAATTAAATGGGAGCATTTCTATTGATCTGACTCAACAGCTTGTTGGTTTAAAAACATTTAAAAAAAATCAGCTTTATCTAACCTTGCATAAGGACAGCATGCCCATAACTGATTTGGTAAAGGAAGGATCCTTTAAAGAATAGATTTAAGAAATGTTTGAGTTTAATAGCCAGTTGCTGTTGATGATCTCCTTCAAACATATAACCAATCATAGCTGCAACAGCGTACCTCAGCTTACTCAGAATACATTAGACTTGTAACTTACTACGAGCTATGATATAATGCTTGCTTTCTTGGCCACTTGTAACTCCAATACAGCAAAGTCAAACAGACAAAAAAAAAACATAAAAAGTCAACGCTACAGGCTGACTCGCGACTACTACCTAAACCTATTATCTTTATAGGTATCCCATCGAATGCGGCCAAAATGGTAGGATATTCGCTTCGAAATGAGATCTGATCGCATGAAAGCAATTCGGATGCACGTGGAAGTGGATTGCAGAGCTGTTATACATGCTGTTCTGGCTGTTTGGCGGAATAACACGAACTCGTAGAGCTACTAATGCAACCTGTGTGTTTAATAATCTGTTACCGAATACTCCGCAGGGGGAGGGGTACCTCGTTAAGTCATAATGGACGCAATGCTCATATTGGTGGGTCAAATTTCATATTTAGTAGAGGTCTATTTTTCTATCCCTCTTTGGTTACAGCCACATCAGTCAGTATCAACATTACAACGTCCAAAAAGGACCCATTCAGAAAAGGAATACAAATAATCTTGAGCGCAGCAGACGCCGAAATTTGCCCCGTAAAAGCTCTCCAGATTTACTTCGATAAAGAACTCGCCAATCAATAGCCCGCTCTTTTCGTACCAAAACGGCAAACCTTTCAGCCGCAAATGATTTACGAAAAATGTGCGCAACCTTCGGTCAATAGGTGGATTGGACCCAACCCACTATGCCGGCCACAGCTTTTGAATAGGAGCTGCAACGGGGCTGCCAAGCTCCCAGCTTGGCTCATCAAGACATAAGGGCGTTGGTCCTCGGACTGCATTGAAAAATACATTCGCACGCCAACAGAAACACTCATTCAAGCCTCGCAAAGATTAGCGAGGCAAATTTGATTCGTCTATGGGGAATCACACCATGGTGTAATTTGTGGCGTAAGTGTCCTTCGCAGCACACCTTTCCCATAGACTCTCTAAATGTCACAGTATATTCAATAGACTAAACTCCAGATTTGAAAAATATAGATTCGCAATTTCCCGATACTTACCTAACTCCTGTCTGGGTCGCTTGCCTGGATCGGTGGGAGTTAGGCTTTAAATAGTACAGGCTAGGAAAAATTCACTGTTTCCTTTTTCCAAGTTGCTCAACTTCTGTCTGGGTCGTTTGCCTGGATCGGTGGGAGTTGGGTTTCAAAACTACAGTCTATGGAAATTTCACTGAGGCCGGGCTCGCTCCTGTCTGCGTCGCTTGCGTGGATCGTTTAGGAGCCCCCGTGTTTCAGTTACGACTCCGACGCGTAGGAGCTCGTTTTCAAAAGCACTTGAGGACATTCCTTACGCCACAAGATACATCTCCATTCCCCATTTATCTTTATGGTTGATAGTAGATGTATGTAACGTCATTTTGTTCGTTCGGGCTTTTGTGTGATAGAAGCTTGATGTCCAGTTTTACGAATGTCTTTCATTGGCCTAAGAATTCTGTCTTTGAAAGACCGAGCAAAATAACAGACTCTCGCATTTTGGGCCTAAACAACCTGAAAGCCCCTGATCATTCTGAGCACATGAATACGAGGGGGTGCTTCACAAAAATAACAAAAACATCAAACAAGAAGAAAAATGTCATGCACCTTTTGCAAAAATCCTTCTATTTTCATGAAAAACCTACCACAATCCGTAAGAATCCTTGTTTGTTCTGAAAATCTCGTAAGGTTTTCGAATTAGTGATATAAAAATATCTCCAAAAGCCAATGTTCGGTATAAAAGCGGAATGGAGAGTATTAATTCAAAATTTGATGAAACTTCATCAAATGCGGTTAATAGTCTCCTGCAGCCACTGTGTAAGGCCTTAGAAACCTCGTTCCGCACCTCTCGCATTAGAGTGAGTTGGAAACCTAAAAGACCTGAAGCTCTTACCCAGACCCTCACTGCGGGGAATTTAACAGAGATCTGCAATCTACAGACCATCTCTTTCCGCCAAATATTATGAATTCCCCGAGGAGAGACTAAGGACACTGAGATCACTCTCAATGGGGATTATAGGACCAAATCAACACACAACTAGCGAATGGCTAACAACCCAAGAGCGGTTTGGTCGGGGCAATTAACGTGGTCTCCTGCGAATAAACGAGGTGCAACTTTGTGTAGCTAGGAGAACAAGGGCATTAGGTAACGGTCTTTCAAAGCGCGGATTACAAACGATACAAGTGACATTAGAAGCGTTAATTGCATATGTTATCTATAACGACAGCTAGGAAAAATGCCGTGGGAAAGTACTGCCAAGAAAGTCAGGTGACCTTACCGCGCCAAAATAGGATGCGAGACAGCCAATGGGATCAATTTTCTTACCAACGTGACTTTAGTCGGCCAATAACACACAAAGTCATTGTATGTCTTCACCCAATCAGGGGAAGCGAGAGTAAGCGATATGATCGCATGAAAACAACCAGCCCCACCTCATTCTCTTACAACGTACACGAAAGCAGTAAGAAATTTTCGAAGTCCCACCCAAACCCTCCCAGAAAGCTTACCAAGTAGAAGTTACCCAAATCCGCCTGAATCGATATATCGGTCACACTCACTCTTCAGGATGCACTATAATTATTGCGTATTGTTAAATAGTCAGGCTTCATCTGCTGACTCAGAAAGAAACCTTTTCATTTAATGGACATTTTGACATTTTAGGTTTCAGTAGCGATGATTTTGTATTAGCGTTTATTATAAATCGTTTCTACATGAATTATATGTAGCGTGAGATGCTTTCATTTTGTGGCGTAAGTGTCCTTCGCAGCACACCTTTCCCATAGACTCTCTAAATGTCACAGTATATTCAATAGACTAAACTCCAGATTTGAAAAATAAAGATTCGCAATTTCCCGATACTTACCTAACTCCTGTCTGGGTCGCTTGCCTGGATCGGTGGGAGTTAGGCTTTAAATAGTACAGGCTAGGAAAAATTCACTGTTTCCTTTTTCCAAGTTGCTCAACTTCTGTCTGGGTCGTTTGCCTGGATCGGTGGGAGTTGGGTTTCAAAACTACAGTTTATGGAAATTTCACTGAGGCCGGGCTCGCTCCTGTCTGCGTCGCTTGCGTGGATCGTTTAGGAGCCCCCGTGTTTCAGTTACGACTCCGACGCGTAGGAGCTCGTTTTCAAAAGCACTTGAGGACATTCCTTACGCCACAAGATACATCTCCATTCCCCATTTATCTTTATGGTTGATAGTAGATGTATGTAACGTCATTTTGTTCGTTCGGGCTTTTGTGTGATAGAAGCTTGATGTCCAGTTTTACGAATGTCTTTCATTGGCCTAAGAATTCTGTCTTTGAAAGACCGAGCAAAATAACAGACTCTCGCATTTTGGGCCTAAACAACCTGAAAGCCCCTGATCATTCTGAGCACATGAATACGAGGGGGTGCTTCACAAAAATAACAAAAACATCAAACAAGAAGAAAAATGTCATGCACCTTTTGCAAAAATCCTTCTATTTTCATGAAAAACCTACCACAATCCGTAAGAATCCTTGTTTGTTCTGAAAATCTCGTAAGGTTTTCGAATTAGTGATATAAAAATATCTCCAAAAGCCAATGTTCGGTATAAAAGCGGAATGGAGAGTATTAAACCGTAGTTTTCACTTCTAAGTGGGGATTTTGTGCATTGATTCAAATTCATATCTAAAATTGAATTTGACCAGAGCGCAAATCATCGGATAGTTATATCCCTTGTTAAGATTGCAGTCCTACGATGTCAAAATCTGCCATAAACCAGAGAAGGAGATGGTTTTACCAGATACACTCTCTCCAGCATGCCTGCCAACTAGTGAGAGACAGAGATCAGAGACCGAAGAGGAGGTGGAAATTATCCATATGATAAATCATCTCCCTATCTCCGAGCCACAGCTGAAAGAAATCCAAAGAGAAACCACACGTGGCACAACTCTGCAATCGTTGAAGGAAACAATTTTGAAAGGATGGCCAGAGAACAAAGAGAAAATACCTCAATGTATTCATTCCTACTTTTCAATTAGCGATGAGCTAGCAACACAAGATGATGTAATATTCAAGGGTAAACGAGCAATTATCCCTGAGTCACTGCACCAAAAGTTCCAAGAGGAACTACATGTTTCGCACACAGGAATACAGAGTTGCCTCAGGAGAGCAAGAGAAGCAGTCTATTGGCCAGGCATGAACAAAGATCTGACCGACTTCATCTCCAAATGTGAAATCTGCAACACATTCCAAAACAACCAGGCCAAAGAGCCCTTCATTCCAAGTGAAATCCAAGGCCGCCCCTGGCAAATTTTAGCAGCCGATATTTTTACAGTCAACAATAAAGAGTTCTCTGTACTGTGGATTGCTACTCCAACTACTTCGAGATAGATCGCCTCTTCCACAAAACTGCTGAGAAAGTCAAGAAGAAGCTAAAGGACACTTTTCTTCGCATGGCATACCAGATAAGCTCATGAGTGACAATGTGCCTTTCTCGTCCAAAAAATTCCAGGATATCGCCAAGCAATACGAATTTACGACCGAGCCAAGTTCGGTAGAGTACGCTCAAAGTAATGGCAAAGCAGAAAATGCAGTCAAAAATGCAAAGAGGCTGATGAAAAAAGCAGCTGAATCTGGCAATGACTTCTATCTCATGCTGCTTGAGTGGCGAAATACGCCTTCTGAGGGGATGGACAACTCGCCTTCCCCGCTTCCCAGCATATGTTCAGCAGAAGAGCCAAAACTCTGCTTCCCATGTCCAAGAAGCTCCTTCAACCAAAGGTCGTCACAGGTGTTCAAGAGAGACTTCGCACAAGGAAACAGATTCAGTCGAAGTATTATAACAGAGGCACACATTGGAGCTAAACACAATTGAGGAAGGATGATGTGGTTCGAATCAAGGCAGGAAATAATGACAGAACAGACTGCTGGACCAAAGGCTGAGTCATAGAGCAAGTCGGTGTAAGATCTTATAATGTAAAAACAGAAGATGGAAGAATCCTTAGACGAAATCGAAAGTTCCTACGCCATACCAACGAGCCATTCAATGTTGATGAAGAAGATTCAATCGTATTCCCCACAAAAGAACAAAAAGGAACGACGGAAATCTTGGAGACCGCCAGCCACTAGACCCACAAAAGCCACTTCAAGTACGACCTGATGATGTCGGCGCCGGGACTGTGGCCGTCAGACCTGCTGAAATAAGATTTGATCACAGGCAATGAAACTTTTTACCGACCTATGACGGCAAGGAGAGGTAGAGTAGTAATACAGCCTGACTACCTTGCTGGACACAATGATTAATTAACAGATTTTATAGACTTTATTAATTTTATTATATCTCTGTTCTTTTTGTTTATTTCTTTTGTTGGAGGAAAGGTGTGACGTTATTAGCCTCGTTTTATTGCTTTGTTGGCATGCGCCTGAGTTCTGTTATGATGAAGAAGTTTTCTTGCTTTGTTATATCTGTCAAGTTTCCAGTCAAAATTGTAGGAAATAACACAAGAAATAAACAAGCTTCACTTGGTAGATCTCCATTTTCCAACTCTCCTGCTTGAAGCATATATTGTCCATGTCATGAGCAAAGACTACATGGTATACATGTATTAATCATGTCAAAAACCATTCCTCCATTTTCATTTCTGTTTGAAGAAAATTCATGTGAAAGAAAACTTTTCTGAAAATCACTTATTTGTGAGCAGTATACCATTTAACACGTTTTGTTAGAGTTATTTCATAAAATCTCAACAACCCTCAGGCAATGGGGCTTGGCTTTGGCAATTGGGTGGTCTGTGACCATGGTCAAGCAAACTTTCGAATCACCTGACCTTATGTTCAAACCATGTTCAGCCATGATTTCATGGTTATGTTTTTACAGGGATAAAAATGTTCTGGATGAAATTTCGTCTAACACCAAAAATTGGGAGGAAATTCTTACAATTTGAGATCATGTGCAATTCCAGATTTGTCAATGTAGAATTTCTATCATAGTTTCATTATTTTGATTTTTAGCAACAACAAATACTGTAAATTGTCAATGTTTACAGAAGCTGCTTGCATTTTATCAATGAATTTGATCCTTCATTTTGAAACAAAAAAGTAAAAACAATGACACCTTAAAGCTTTGAACGGAGGAAATATTAACTGAATTTTTAATTTTGAAAGAACATTCGAAGGTACAAATTATTCTGATAAATCAGCCAGGAAACCTATGTGCTTCTGGCAGGCAAGTGGCGTCTTTTCCATTTGCAAAATGCAATCAATTTCAAAAACTACTTTCACCTGAAATTGATGTCTCAATCTCAGAAATTTTAAACAATTCACATTGTATTCTTTTTGGGGGAGTTGAATGTTGATCTTTATTAGACAACGTGCTGAGATCTTCCTCTGAAGAACGTTATGCGACAGTCAAAATCTATAATTTTAAAGGACTTACATGCTCCCATTTCTCAGCAGCTTGGGTTTCCTGGCCATCTTATCTAAAATTCTAAATTTGTAGATTCTCCTTCGAATTTTCTTTCAAAGGTAAAAAGTTTCAACACAAAGTACATCAAATGACACCATTTAGCCGATACTCCTGCCAGTCAAAACATTATCCCATCCAGATCTCTGCCCGCCATGTCATCAATTTTGTTCCCTTCAAAGTAAGTCCACCGTTTCGAAGTTTTCTTCTCATAAAGTCAGAAAAGCATTGATATATCAACTCTACTTTGGATTCTGGTGATCAGACAAAGAAATGACGAATATTTTCCCGCCAAACCTGTTTGATTTGAGGTCGCGGTCGGAAAGAAAACCGTTTGTTCTGTTACGAGGCAAAGGGTAATAGGACATTTCCGATGCCATTTTGAAGTTGTTGCTCGAAGCTTCTTTGGCAGGGCATCTTTTAGCATTGTAACTAGGCCATTGGCCCAGTAGGCCCCCTATCTGGCCCAGTAGTGAAGCGAAAATGACCAATTTTGGCCTAGTTGTTTGGGCCCTCTCATTCACTTTCCTCTATCGTTTTACCTCTTTATTGTCAAGCACCAAAATAGTTCTACCAAGAAAATTGAGAGACATAGATGCTAAGCTTTAGATGGACCCCGATCGACCTTGCTGTTTTACATTATTTACGTATTAGACTTAGCTGTTACAATTTATGCAGGAGTATTTGTTAGGCCTTCCATTTTCCAACATGGGCAGAGGGTTACAGGTTTTTTTCTACCAAGACTAAAAAACTACAATATGTATCGTTATATTACACTGAGCCATCCACAGTGAAAAAGACATAAAGTCACCGGGTCTTCACTATGGATGGCACTTACATCAAATCAAATTAATTTTCTATACAAAAACAAAGAACAAAACGACAAAACCAAGACACGATACACACAAACGACAACAAAGCAACTAAGCAAGAAGGTGTTGTGGTGCAGTGGACCAATCCTCTGGCTTTTTAACCAGAACAGTCCCGGCCTTGCTTCTCTACCTCTGCATTCCAAGCGCTTTGCGCTAAAAACAACAACTTCGCATGCACCTTCTACTCAGTTATGGGCAGTTTGAATAGACAAAACTGAAACCTCATATTTGGAATATTATTTCACTTGACGGTTCCCGTCCTCAGAAAATTTCCGAAAATAACACAACAAAAAATTATTAGGAAAGCTGCTTGCTGCAGAAAATTTCTTCTGACTGGCCAAGTTTGTTTCACAATGCTGATAATACAATGATGACAGAGCTTCACATATAGTGTGGCGACAATTCAAGAGTAGGCAGGGGACTGTACTTCTTAGATCACCCAATCTTAGAATTGCACAGAATCTCCTTCGAGAAACCAGCAGTTGGGCAATAGGCAATGCAAATCTCTTTTAACCTATTTTAAGCTGCTCTGAGTAACACAAACCAAAATTTTCTGGTCGCTTCGCTCGCACGTCCACAAAGTTTTTCGTTTTCTATCGAGTGTGCTTCAAACTTATTGGATAATCTATATGGAAGATGTTTTGGGGAAAGCCTTAAAAATAGTTAGAAATGAAATGAAAAATGCACTGTATGCTTCGTTTTTATATTTGTACGATCTCTTTTTTCCCCGAGAATTGGGCCCTTATGGTCATTTTGGCCCACTAGTCAAATTTCCTTTAAAGATGCCCTGTTCTTTGGGTTCAAAAAGTTCCTGAGAAAAGCGAAGCCGAGTGTAATTCTAGTCTCCTATGCTACACCCAGTTGTTGCACATGCAAAACTTTCCTTCCCTCGCACAACATTTCAACAAATAGCGCTGTGAAGCTCTTACTATGACACGACATCGATCTGCCACAGCTTTGCGATGATTTGGTCCGCCATATTCCTCCATAATCAAACGCAAAAGACGGGGTTCGCTCTGCTACTTCATGAGCAAAAATTTCGCTCTTAGCCTATCAAATTGCAGCATTGCTGTAACAATAATAATACTTTTGCGACAAAAAGTTGTCACAGTTTTCCATCTCAATCAACAGTTAGATTACAAGACTAGATTATTACCAAGTGCACTTACAAAGCTGAAACTTTCTGACTTTTAGTTTTTATCCTTGTCACGATCAAAAATTAAATTTTTGAGAAAATCAATTTCATTCCAGGCGGTAAATGCGATCAGTTTTCGAGAGATGTATGTGTAAACTTTTGAATAATTCCTAATAAAATCTACAGCTAATGTGTAAAATGATGAAAAGCAGGGAATGAATAATACTTTTGATGCTCTATCCAACAAATAACTATTTTTTTAAATTCGAGTGTATGGTTTTGCGGATTTTGGCACTACGCATGCGCACCTTCTTTGCATTCCTGTGAGATGACGTCATCACTTTTTATTAATTTTTCTTCAAGGAGTGAATACTATTCAGACATAGAATACAATGAGATTAAACCGATGTCCTTCGTGCTTCTTGTTTTCTCACAATCAACGATTGAAAATTTTTAGTATTGTACCCTATTGACTTTGAAAATTGAACAATCTGACGTCATGGGAAGGTCACGTGACATATATAAAAATAGATTTCATTTTTAGGTTCACCATATGATGTTCTATACACATGCAAAGTTTCAAGGCTCTAGGTTGTCCAGAACAGAAATAAATTGGCAGCCCCCCATAGGCTCCCTAGAGCATCAGTTACCCTAGGCCTGATAGGTTTTGAAAACAAACATAAAATTAACGAAAATTCAAGGGACTGCCCATTGTATGAATGGGAGTGACTTCTTTCAAACATAATATCATGACATCTAACAAATTTAAAATTTATCAAAGCAATCGTTTATCTTTTCACTGTGCATCAAGAATGTGCTGAGGTCAAAAAAGTATGGAGTGCCAAATGCAAAAAAAATAGTTTTTGTATGCTGACACAATATTGCAATGGGCAACATTACATTTGCTACCCAGGGTATACATTTGCATGGCCAATTTTACATTTCAATGGGCAAAACTATATTCGCATGGGCAATCTTAATATTTTAATGGGCAATTTTCTATTTGCATGGGAAAAATTACAATTCAATTCAATAAATTATATTTCTATGGGCAAGTTTCAATTCAATTCAGTAAAAAATATTTCCATGGCCAAATTTCAAGACCCATTGCTAACCATGACCCTTTGTGCTTTAATGAAAAGCACGACAAAGGCATTTTAGGCCAAAAGGACTTTAAGATAATACGTAGGTCTACTTTGGCGCCACGAAAGATCATGGCTAGCAATAGGTTTTAACTCCTTGGATTGTTTCCGTTTATTTTTTAGTTCGTTGATGTGGTTCATTTGTTTAGGCCTACTCCTCTTCAATTTAGCTCATTGTTATAACGCTTGTGCGGGTTGCATAGATGAAAGTCCCAGGTGCATTGTGGGATATGATTTACATCCTCCTTGGACTTAAGCGGCAGGTTTGCAGTCACGGTATACATTCATTTTCAGTTTGCAGATTACCAAAATTATGATGATTCATACCTGACAAATATCCAAAGCTTTCTGTGCTGTCGGTGCGCCTGTTTTAAAATCATTTGCAATTTGGAATCCAATCACCACGCATCCAGCGGCTGACGCTAGGAACCCAGTAACTTTAGAGAAGATTTCAGCTGCTGCAAAAAATGTGTCCCATCTTGACACCATGGTAGGCACATCCTCAGCGGACGCTGCTGCTTCCTCCGCAAGGACTTCATTAACATTTGCACCCGCACCTCAAAAGTAAGCATCATATGATTAACTACAAGTTGAGCTAAAGGTGGCCTGAAGCAAAAATTTTTGAAGATGCCAACGGACAGCAGTGTGAAAAGATGACAAAGTTTGTTAAATTTCTTTGTTAACCCATTTCTTCCCAAAGTCATCCACTAATTTACCATCTGTCTGATGAAGTCATTTTGCTTGCAGATACAAGGAACACTTTTGTGATATACTAGTAATAACATTAGTTAGTGAGTGCCGCGGTTTGCGAGGTGAAAACAAACTGCCTCAACATGGAATAGACCTTTACACAAAGCACAAAGCAAAGTTCCAATCGAGGTGAAGCCTACATTTCAAAAAGGTAGTAGATTTCATTGCTGCAAACAAGGCATTGGGTGACTCCAAAGCGATGCGAAACCGGCAAGCATGCATTTCAATAGATAGTTGCGATTTTGTGTAAAAAAGGTCTAAGGAATGAAAGTAAATTATAGACATATCCGGATCTTTTGACATTACGAGGTGCATTTGCCCACCTCCATCCACCCGACATGCAAGAGTTCATTCTTGCAGTCGGTTCATTTCTGTTGGCATTACATCACACAATCAGTGCCGCCTCCACACCCACGTCTCAAGACAGTAACGAAATCAGACCGTAGTCTTTTGAAAGACAAGAGTACCGAATAAACGGGGGTGGGGTGATAATAATCGGGGGGGGGCATCATTGGGGAATTAGTAAACAGTCGTCTTCTTAGGTAAGCACGTATCTTAGATATATTTATGTGAACAGTGATGTTAATGATACTTTTACTTCTGAACTCTAGTTAAGTTGAATGCACTTCTGGAGACTTTTTCTTCCGTTTATTCAGTAATTATGTTTTATTATCATTTCATTTTTTCCAAAAATTAACAAAATGGGGGGACTGGAATAAGAGCAGGGGGATTGGACATTTTTTTTCAAAGTTAATAAGCGGGGGGAGGGACGATTATTCGGTACTCAAGAGTACGAAAGGCTTCGTTGACACCGCCTCTGACGGGTTCATCATTGTGTGACGACACTGCAATATTTTCTTAGATGAAACTCATTTGAAATCCTGGAGTGCTGAAATTCTGATCATTTAGGAAACTCTCAGCACTGGCTCGAATTCTAAGTTCGTAATAAAAGACGTATATTTGACATCTATTATTGTTGTTTTGTTACCCTCATTATTGTTGATGTTATTGTTGTCTCATGAGGGACAAGTCTTTTTTTGCCCCAACTTCAATTCATGATTATCCATATAATACTTGTATTTTACACTTGATTACTATGCTGGTTTCCGTTTTGAGAAATAGAGTGAAGAAATTTTGCTACATCTAGTGTATGATTTGCTTACTCATTATCAAATCGTATGTGTCCGAGATTTTATTCACCTGTTTTAAAATGTCCGAAATTTTTTCCGAAATTGTCCGAAATCGATAATAATTTCGTCCGAAAATTTTTGTCCGAAAATTAAATGTCCGAAAATTAAACATCCGAAAATTTTGGAAATTAATGTAGTGGATAGCTCCCGAATGAAACAAGTTATCAACCATTTTAAACAAAGATTGCTTTACTCCATAGTGGCTTAGCTACCTCTATCGTCACTGTGCCGTCCAGTCGAGATGTGATGGTACAAAACTGATTAAAGTCTACGATGTGTAAAGGGGTTAGACCCATTGCATACTTTGGTTTCCCTTCTGTGCTGTTGACTACCGGCTGAGCCGCAAAAAAGCTCCCCCCTTTTTGAAAATTCATAGCACCAAGGGTACTTCACATATGTGAATGATTGAAATTCTAGTTAAAAGCCTAAAGATCGAGGTATTTTTGTGATTTTTCTCGTTGTCTCAAGAGCACTAGAAATACAGGTAAATTCAAGTTGTTAAAATTTCATGACTGCAAAATGACTCAAAAATGGCCTAAAACACCGATCAAATCATAAACGATACCTGGCACATATCAATAAAGAAAATGCAATTGTTCATGGGCTAGAGATATCCAATGCACATTTATTGATATGGGATTCAAACTCTTCAGTATCTGTTTGAAAACTGATGTAGTACTCTTGGGAGAGGTGAAAGACCTATTACATAATTGTTCTGTGTAAGGAGGGTCTTTACAATTGGATCAATATTTTGGGCCCTTTTCCAGTCATTTTGCAACCATGAAATTTTTACAAAGTTAAACTCACCGATACTTCTAGTGCTGGTAAGACAGCGAGAAAAATGATAAAAATACTTCCATCTTTCGATTTTTACTTAGAATTCGAATCATTTAAATTGGTGAAGTTCTCCTGATGCTATGAATTTAAACTTTAGTTTAAGCTTTCGGTACTTACCATTCACTTCATGAATCTCGTTCCGTACTGCCATCTCGATTTCGTCAACAACAGCTGGATCTGCGTCAACCTGAACTTTTGCTTTTATCCAGTTCCATCCAGTTTTCCCAGCAGCACAAGCTTCCTGAAAGTTCTTCACCATTGCTGGAAACTTTGCAATCATATCAACTGACATACTGACAACATCCATGATCAAACTGACTTTCTTTTCAGGAGAGAGGCTTTTCCAGTTCATGAAAGTTTCGATTGTGAAGTAGAAGCTAGCTGCCCACATGGCTTGGCATATCAAGAAAGAAACCACTTTTGCAGTATAGAAGAGAAATTTACTCTTTCGAAGGTATGTGTTCACGCTTTCAACGAGCCTGTTCCAGGAAGTACCCTTTTTGAGGTTGTACAGCGCAATAATTTCACTTATCGCTGTTTCAAAATGAGCCATCATATCGGATGCAGACTCTTCGGCATTTTTCGTTATATCCACATTCAGCTCCTTCGCAGCTTCACTCACTTGCTTGTTTAACTCTTTCATGATTTCACTCGTAGTTTTGTCGCCTCCAGCAAGTATTTTCACAATCAACTGATGCATGACGTCTGAGAAAACTGCCTTCATGATCTCAGCAGCATGCTTGTCTGTACTGCCATTGAAGTAGCTCCTTGTTATGTTAAGCCTTGTCATGAGGATCTTTTTGTAAAACCGAGCACCATAATCTTGTGAGGGATCAAGGCAATACAAAACCATGGTCTGTTTGTTGATGATCTTTGTTGTTTCTGAGATGGTTGCTTGCAATGCTAGACCATTTAACACTTGTTGCTCATTTAATCTGTTAAAAAGCTGTGTTGCCCAATAAGGACCACCTTGTGTTGATTTAACGTATTTATCCAGGTCTGTCTGTAGCTCCAAATATGCAATACGAGAAATTTCATTGTTTGCATTGTTGTAGTCCCTATCTTGAGCCAAGCAGCCTTTCGCATTCCCGTTGAAGTAATACAGCATTTTGTTCTTCTCATCTTGGGTAATCTTGTCCTTGTAGTGTGTGCTTTGAGCTAGGCCGTTCATCATGTATGCATTTGCAAATCGATTGCCTAAGAAATCTTTGTATCTGTCAGCAACTGCAGCGAAATCACCAGAAATTGTCGGCCTATTTACTCCAAGAATGTTCTCTCTATCACTGCTGTTCATTTCATATTTCATGGCCTGTTGCAATTTGCTGAATGTCTGCTCATGCATCGCACTTGAATCTGGAGGAGTCATCAAATACAGCTCATTCACGCTCAAGTGCTGGGCTGCCATCAAAGACAATGTGTTGGCCATTGTTGATAATTGGGGTCCATCAACAGCATCAGTGGCTTGATGTGATGGAATTGAATGTGCAGCATGTTTCTGGCAGTGAATGTTACTTTTGAGGCTTTCATTTCTCGCCTTAGTCAGCTTTGCCATTGAAGCAACGTCGTGCTCGATGGTTCCTCTCCATCCATATTTTTCGCCTTCAAAGCCTGGCTTCGTAGCATCATAGGCTGTACATTCACCCATGAATGTACTGAAATCTGCACTAAAAATACCAGAAAGCTTTGTATATTTGAGTGGCTGCTGATAATCGACTGGCACTACAACATGAACAGATAACTGTTGCTTTGAATCGACTGAAAACACAACATGATTTTCGAGAGTTTCAAAATCAGGCATTGGTGGCATCTTTATCTTTCAAACTTCTCTGCAAATACCTTTGCTGCAATCTACCCCCATCTGCAATGCTCCTAGTTCTTGCCATCCTCCTACTTCCTTTCCTTTTTGCAATGGCTGTGTACTGCGATAGCATTTGTAGGTATTCAGATGTGCAGCTGCAATGAAATTGGCTGATGCTAGAGATACCGTGTCATCATTATTTTGTGTCAAAGATACAAACCCATGTCCTTGTAGCCTTCCATGATATAATTTCATCGATCCATGCTCCCATTTTCCTCCGGGAACAGGCCGTGTCCATGAGATACTGTCATCGGCATTAATTTTTGTGTCTTGTACATGCTGATCATCAACAAACAGATGCCCTCTCATCAAAGAGATTTTTGAAGGCATTTCGTGGCTATCTGACTTTGTTTTGCCAGCTTGATAGTGAAGAGCTAGATGTGGCAAGGAAACATCTTTCAGAGGGACATGTTTACTGTGATTTCTTGAAGGGTTTTCCTGTCTGTTATTGTGATGCCTCTCTGACATTGAACGCATTGCTTTTGCAACAGCAGGCCCATAGGCTTTTGTCAAAATTGGGTCGAGGTCGTTAAATGTTTCCTGAAGTCTCTTCTGCTCATCAAATGATAACTTGTTCAGTCCATCAGCAGTTGACTGAGCTGTTATCTCTGGATAATTTTCCAAGACCAAATAGCCATTTGCATGATAGGAACGTGGACCTTCGCGTGTATGCACTCCATATACCTTCGTGCCTGCAGGAAACACTTGAGAATGAATGGAATTCACTTCTACCCATTGATAATGAATCTCACTTCCTTGGATACTGCTGATTCTTCGCACGAAATCTCCCTCAGTTAACTGACCCACGTCGAGCCATGCGTTCTCCAGTCGTGCTGTATGGGGATCGACTGCTCTCCAGCCATCTTGGGTCCAAAATGGATGACTTGCCAAGAAGAAGGGCTTGTCTTCATTAAAGCCAAACAAATGAGTATCATCTTCCAGAGCTAGAGTAACTTTCTCTGATGAGATGACACCAACACTACCGTTGCCTCCAAGTATTTTGTCATTCTCTTTGAGATGCTCAATTGTGATGCATTTATGATTGTACAGCATTACTTCGGTGCAAGGAAGGAAACAGGCACCAGGACTAGATGTGTGTACCGAGACGTTGTTTGGCTGATGACCTGTTGAGAGGCCAAGGCGCTTTGGACCATAGCTTTCATTTATCCAGCTCTGGACAGCGGATCCGAAAGTTGTGACGGTTCTTTGAATATATCCAGGATAGCCCAGACCAGTGGGAATCCCAATAGTTTTGGTGTGTGTTTGGCATTTGTTACAAGCATTAACAGCATCATTCAGGAAAGGGTGGCTGTTTATCCATCCAGAGGCAAAAAGCAAAAAATTTTCATTTTTGACAAAATTCACTGCTGGTTGAACCAATGACTGATTGCTCAATGCGATCCATTTCTGTATAATTTCAAGAAATTTAGATTTAGATGCTCCCAGTTCTTCGAGGATCAGCAGTTTCATTTTAACAGGCAAGCTCACCTCCGATGACAGCTGCTTCACAATGGTTCCCAATATGTAAACCTCATCTTCAAGAAGGGTTTCTAGCTTCTTCACCCACACTGTCTTATCGGCAAGGTAAGGTCCAAATCCATGACTTTTGATGAGATTTTCCAGCAACAATTGTTGGCCCAATTCAGCGCCACTTTCGCTTTTGATCAAGGCATTCAGTTTCTTCATGGCTTCAGCACCATTGGTAACTTTGTTGAAATCATGCTTCGCTACCTAAAATAAAAACGAACTTCTAAATTTTCTCAATGGACTTCTCCATGTGGAAAGGCGCTTCATCTACCAGACCCCCGGACAACAGGTGAGGTATATTTTAGTCATTGTTTACATGAGGATTTCATCTCACCTGACAGCCTCGAGTCTAGGACGTGAACCCGGGGGGGGGGGGGTAACTCCTATATGTAGGTGAACGGGGTCCTGCCACCCATAAGGATGGGTTCGGGAGCTTCAAAATCCCTAAATACGGGTCTTAAAATGCCGTGATTCCAATAGAAATGGGTAGGCTTTACTGTTCTGAAACCTTAATAATGGATTTCGACGAAATCTTTCTACAAGAAAAACAGGTATTTCAGTTACGTCTTTTCGTGTACAAAAAACTTTGCAGATATTTCCGTCGACTCTTTTCTGCCAACTTTTTTCTTCCATTTCAAGCGCCTCCCTGTCGACAGCTGGTTAACAGGCTACAAGGGATTTAACAGGATAACAGATGATTTCCATTTCAATGATGATTTCACACATTGCTGTTGTTGTTGGTCATAGGAAAGCGCGCGCAAGAAATCCTTGAATGGACGGTTGATCATCTTTAGTATGCACGAAAAGCTCTCTCCTAATAAACCTTGGACCAGAGAGCTCATACACCGAGAAGCATGTCAGAAGCGCGGGAAGACAGCAGCCGAAGAGAAAGGAGAGATTCAGATCCCGATTAAGATGTTCGACCATTCCTCTGAAGAAGAATGGAGTTCGATGTAAGTGCCTGCAGTTATCCAGTCAGGGCCGAGGAGGAGGCCAAAAACCTGGGACCCATGGCCATAGGGGCCCATAAATAATAACACAGGTTTTTCAAATATAGCTAAAATTCAGGTCTCTGCCAGGTTTATGATCAAAAAGGGCCCCAATAACTGCTCAAATTGCTATAATGTATCGAAATTAAGAAGAGGCAACTTGTTATCATATGGTGATTCTTGTGCATTATTATGACTGGTTGGTTTGATGACATCATAATTGTATTCAGAGGCGCAAAATAGCTACCAGAGCGATTCTAGCTAGCTTGATTTTAAAAATTATCCCGGGGAGCATGCCCCCGGACCCCCCTAGATAAGTGCACCTCCTGTGTACCTTTCACAACTGGCTTTGTCAGGAACCCATGTTTAGTTTTGACCCGGGGGAGTAGGGTCGTAGGGTCGTTGAGTTACCGTTCATATTCAATCTATTTGGCCTTTTGAGACTGTCGTTCCCATAGACTCTGGCGACTACTCAAGTGACTGCAAGTGACCTGGTGTGAATTAGACTTGAACTACATAACATGAAAACTATCTCTTTGATTTATAAATACATTTTTTACATAACCTTGACACATCATTTTTTAACGTAATCAGTTTTAAAAGAGGCATTTTCCTCATTTTCCGGGAGTGGTCACCTAGGTTTTTCTTGGGGGCTGCGCCCCCAAGCCCCCCCATTTGGTCCCGTTCCCATATATCACTTCAGGGCCCGAGCTGGCTCCACGGCCCTGCACGGTAATCTAAACGCTTTTTCTTGTAAGAAACTAGTCTTCAAGAAACTGATAGCAAGGTGGCCGCAAAGTTAGTAAACCGTAGCACTATGTCTGAGAGTTAGACCTTTAGAAGTTAAATGCAACGGATATCTACTTTCAAATGCAAGCTTGGCAACTATGTCGTTGAGCCTTGATTCTTGAGTAATACCAAGCGACAGTTTTTGTTTTGAACATAAAAGAACACTGTTTATTCCTTCATGATGTTTTAAACCTCGAGGAAAATATCTGCAGCAATGTTGAGACCAAAGTGACCAGTCATACGTTTGAAAAGCAAGAAAAATCTATCCTCAGTACCAGTACCCAGGGTAGAAAATATCAAGAAACTTTCAGTACTAAGATGCAAAAATTGTTGAATCATTTTGAATTATGAAACGTTTAGTACTGTTACCAGATCTAAATTTCTCGTAAAGAAAAAGCGTACAAAATATTAGTAGTAGTGCGTTATTATTCAATCTCTTGCATATTACATACAGTTGAGTTTGGAAACCATAAAACTGGGTATTTGTTTCTCCAAATCCTTAAAAATGGGTATGCGAAATGGATGTTGATTAATAAGGGTGGGTATGACGCTACAATTTGGGTGGCACGCCCCCGTCATCCCTTTGGTCCAAGTTACCCCCCCCCCCCCCCCGGGGACGTGAAATGCGTTCTTTTACACGAAAAGCAAACGAATTATGAAATAATTACTGAATGTATCAATCAATAACTAGACTTTTTGAAACTCTGGGTCTTTATTCTTAGAACCAATGAGACCTGAAACTGGGCACAACAAACACAGCAAGGCAAACAAGATGACGTCATTCATATTTTATGTCACATGGTCAATTGCTTATGTAAACAAATGTATCTAGATTACGTGTAAAAACATATGGATTTTTATCGCCTTGTGCTGTGCCTCCCAATTCATAAAACAAATAGCTTGAGGTTGAAACATACAAAGACTATACCCTTGCTATTTTTATTTTGAAGTTTCTGCTTCGTAAGACTGATGTTTGCCGATGTTTGCGTTTCTTTACTTTGTACGAGAGGAAAAAAATCTAGTAAAGAAATTGGTCACAGATAGGTTTTGAAAATAGCAAGAAATGCTAGGTATAGATAACATATATGCTTCATGTTGCTCTTTTTTAAAAACAGAAGCCTACTATGGTTTTTGGTAGAAGGCATGCAAAACGACCAATTCTTGAAGACATCATTATAATTCACTTAACTATATGTCAAATGAAAGGTCATTTCAAGGTACTTCTGTGGTGTTTGTTTAATGTTGTAGGGTTAGTGTTTCAAAAGTTCTGACTGAAAGTAGTGGCGTAACGGAGACAGTCGGGACCCTTAGGGATTTTTCCACTTGACCCCCCTCAAGCTAAAGCATTTGTAAAGGACACGTGTCCAGTTTAACCTTGAAGTAAATAAGTTGTGCAGGCAAGGATGAAACATTTGCAATGACTTACTGTGAAAAGTGCATAACTTTACAATAAAATCGATACATACACATTTTCGCAAAACAGTGACTCAAAAAAATCCATCATTACAAGTACTAGTTAATCAACACTGCTTTCCATTCACTAAGACTGCCACATCTTGCAGGCCCGAGTCCCAGTGGTCTTTTTAATCATAGCCACAGCTTCTGCTTGAAAATAGGTCACAAAATATCTATTGCTGGGGCCCCTTCTGGTCGGGGGCCCTTAGCTTTTTAACTAAGGTGCCCTAAACTGCGTTACGCCACTGCTGAAAAGGTTTCTATTTGCGGAGCGCTAAGATTTGAAAGCATTCGTTGATCCAATGAAGCAATGTCAAAACTATTGAAATAGACATGTAGGGATATGCCCTGAACAGAAACCAAAGGTTACAAGAAAACTGGACTATTCTAGACATGCTCAAAGGCTGCGCGGTAAAATGTGTGCCTCCCCTGTCTGGATAGCGTTTACCTCAGCATACCGCACTGTGATCCAGTGTTGGAATTAATACCAAAAATTAGAATTCGAGTAGAAGCTATTTCCTGATTTCATCAGATGGAAGGACTAAAAGTTTTTCAAATCAGAGTTGTCAGTCGGGAGTTATGATTTTTTTAAAGTCTGCCTATGATGCTAAGTTTCTTTTACAGAACCATTTCGGCCTAATGTGTGTAGCATCGATCAAAACATGTAAATTGAAATTACTATATATCTTCAACGAGAAGGCTGATTTCCAAAGACATTTTCTATTTTACAGATACATATCTACTATTTCCGAAAATGCAAGCTAGATCTCTAAAATCTCAAGCTGAAATAGACTTATTTTAACAAATGGTGTACGACATTTTTAAGTACAAAAACAGAAAACATCAAAATTTCGTCCTTTATAGTGAACACAAAAAATCTAACAAAATTTAACTCTTAGAAAAACAAAGAATTAAATCTGATGTGTTGGGAGCATGTTTGCTAAAGGATTCATACAGATTCGTGCAGAAAAAATTTTCACAGCACTTTGAAGATTCCAGGCCCTATTCGGGTTTAATGTTGATTTATTTAAATAAGAGATGATGTGCCAATGGGGGCAGACTCCGATCCATCTGCAAGTGATGATACAGTAGCATACCATAATACCATGGTATCAGCATACAAGCAAAAGAGAAACGAAGTAAATATTGCACTCAAGCGGGTAAAGGCAGGCCGACTATCACAAGAAATTACTGAAGGAAAGTTCCAATGATCCAAATAAACTCTGGAGGACATTGAAATCAATACACCCCACTAAGACAAATGAAGAGTAAATTATGAAAACTTTGGATGTCGATGGTGTTAAAATAAGAGATTCACACCTCATTTCTAATGCCTTTGTGCCCCAAGGAAGTCACAAGTGTTGGTGGAGGAAGAGAGACAGACAGACTAGACACAGGAGTCAATATGAAAAGCTTTCAATTTAGACGGAAAAAATGAAATAAACAAGATAGAGCCAGCTACGCGTATGAAAAGTGGAAGAGTATTCAATAATTTAGAGCCAAAGGACTGGACTGTTTGGAGTCCGTAACAGGTGGTTCTCTAAGGGAAAGGAATAGATCACCTCTGGTAGATTGACGACTGCCAATCCTATGAACAGAAGAATTTAGAGTAAAGTTTATGAAAGCAGACAGGTGAGAGTTGATATATTCATACGAAGCATGTCCTGAAGTTTGATTATCTTTTATGGATAAGTAAAAGTGCAGATGGAGCAGTAAATGGCTGTAATTGCATACATCTTAGAATATTCTCCTGGAGAAGGAACGACTGGTTTAAATAAGAGTCACAGGTAAGACCCTACACTATAATGCCATAATTGAGAAAAGATGAAAAAAGTGAATTGTAGAGACAGATCAGATTCTGCAGTGGAACATGGTGCCTTACTTTCTAGAAGATTCCAGTGGTCCTAGAAAGTTTTTTAAGAAGTTCATTGATGTGGTATTTCCAAGATAGATGCTCATCAACGAGAACACCTAAAAACTTAACATACTTAACCCTTTTGATGCCTTTCTTGCCAAATCTAAGGTTTATCAAGTCTGGTAGTTGCTTTCTGGGGAATGAAAAAGGACAAAGATTGTTTTGTCAATATTTAAACACGAGGAGCTGTTCGCGACAAGTCGTCACTTTCTTTCTTATATGATGACTTGGGCAAGTCTAAAGAAAGCTTGAAATTGACCTGATCTTATCTGAAAACATGTTTGAATCGCTTCTTCCAAATATGTTCCTGCAGAAATAATAGAAAATAGGAAACTTACTAACCTGTGATAGATTGCTTGACATCAAACATACAGCAATGTCATTAACAGTTTGCGATAGATTCTTTCCAGCAAATATCGCATTTGTATGATGGAGGTTGAAAAATGTTTCGGCCACTCCATCTCCAGCATGTCTTATTGCATCTTTGAGCAATGCCTCAATTGCAGAATTTGGTAGAGTTGTAAAAGAATCTGCTATGTTTACAAGATCTTTCACATCATTGTACGTACTGACTGTTCTGTGGGATGAAAATATACTTGTGAAAATCATTGGCTTACTACCGGGTGAATAAAAAAAGGCTTACGCATTTGGTGGGCTATGGAATGGCAATTATGTGACCGACATTCAAAACTAAAATGTTAACCTACCAGTCAAGGGCTAACTTAGATGAGAAAATTTTGTTTGGTTAAAGCACACATCTTTAAGTGCCGATAATTAGAAAAATGCCTTTTTAGGGTTTGTATGGGAATCGATAATTAATTCCTCGTTCCATTACGGTCAATGGTTAATGAGGCATTGAAGCTTATTTCATTTTCATTTCATTTCATTTTATTAAGGAGGGTAGCCCTTCAACCAGAGTAGTTTTACAAGGGGCCCTCCACTTAAAAACATTAATATACAATTACTTACTAAAAAGAATAATTACAATATAAAAACCATAATGTAAAAACCTAATACAATATTTACAAAATCTAACATAATAGAAAGGGAAAAGGAAACACTCCTAAATAGATTTTTTAAAACTATTCAGGGAAGATGCCTGTTTGGTATCGGCAGGAAGTTCGTTCCACACTTTTGCTCCACGATAGGAAAAGCATTTTTGCCCATTACTTGACTTTTTCATGGGTAATCTTAAATCTGTCTCTGAATTGCCCAGGACATACGAAGAGCACTTTGAGTTTCGGGTGAAAAGGTCACACAAGTAATGGGGATCCAGTTCATGCAGGAACTTGAAGACCATTATTTTAGATTCACTAGCGATGAGTTGTTCAATGGTCTTCCAGCCCAGCTGGTCGATAAGTGGTCTGCTTGGGGTATCAAAGCTGCTGTTGGTTATAATTCTTGCAGCTCGGTTTTGAAGTTTTTGCAACTGATTAAGCTCAGTCAAACAGGCAAAACCCCAAACAGAGCAACAATATCGAAGGTGTGGCTCGACAATAGCTGTGTAAAGAGTCTTCAATGTTTCCTTCGGTAGGAACGTCTTGGCATGTTTTAAAAAGCAATTAGCTCTAGAAACTTCGGTAAAGACAGTCTTGATGTGTTCCTTCCAGTTAAGAGAGTTGTCGATCTGCACACCAAGGTATTTATTTTTATTATTTCGAGCTCATTGTCGCGAATCTTCAAATCCAAGTCTTCATTTCGACTTCTAAGGATATTATGCTTTTGCTTGGTGGAGACAAACATGGAATTTGTTTTTGCAACGTTTAAGGAGAGCTTGTTGCCTTGAAGCCAAGTATCCAGTTGTTTGAGGTCGTTATTAATGGCCTCGTTCAACACATTTATGTCCGAAGACTGGTAGCACAGACTTGTGTCATCAGCATAATGTGACTTGTGTTACAGCTTACATCTAGACTGATGACGATGAGTCTCTTGTTGCCTGTGCTCTTTGACTTGATGATGGCGCTACAGGCAATAGAGACTCATAGTATTACTCTGAAAAACTTGGCCCTATTTAGGCCCAAACTTCGAAATTCCTAACGTACCAATCAGATTGCGAGATTTGTGAATTACTATTGTTAAGGTGTAAATGTGATAGAATGCTCGATTCGATTGAAGAATTGAAAACACTCCCACGGGATCGAGATTCGAAGCCGTGATTCTTTCATAATTCCATTGATGACTGAAGAAAATAGGGCCAAGTTTTTCACTTTTTCATTATGAGTCCTTCTTGGGCAAGGTTTACCGCAGGGATGCAAGGGACTCATCGTCATAAGTCTAGCTTACATCGTCAGTGTCAGACATAGAATTTTGATTTTAATAGCAAGTAGCTCATGGACCAGAATCGAATGTGGAATCTTCGTCCCCAAATTTGCCTTTTACAAGCATTTTGCTAATTTCTGGGCCTAAATGATGAGTGATTTTACCAAACAAAATTTTCCGATCTAAGTTAACATTTGACTGATTGGTGAACATTTCAGTTTTGAATTCCAGTCTTGAATAATTTTCATTCCACAGCCCGCTAAACCCGTCAACATTTTTTAACCCTCCAACGACAGTAAGAGCTAAAATGATGATTATAATGAACATCTCATGAGCAGAGTTAAAGCAGCGAACATACAGTTTGGCCCATTACTAATTAAGCTTGGTTCAAACAAGGGTGCCAGAGGTGGTAATCGCCACTTTCCGAAAATTGAACTTTTTGAGTCGAAAAATATGTCATAACAAAACTAGAATCACGAAATGAAAGAACAGCATTTTTAGCGTAGTTCCTCAAAGGCTCCTAGCTTCGATACTGGCTGATTGGTTTTGGGGCATTCACCCTGGATAACGTCTGCGCAGTAGTTTTGGGGTTATTCAGTAAAGCAGAGGCTGTTCAGTGCGATAGAGGGATCGCATGATGTCGTTGGAGGGATAACATACAGTAAATTATAGGCTATTCAGCTATTTAGGGGATAACATACAGTAAGTTTGCGGGGAATATCGAGTCTTTGGAGGGATAACCCTGATTAATTCTGGGTTATTCAAAATGTTATATGGATAACATCGTGTCGTCGGAGGGCTAACATCAGTAAGGGAAAGGTTATTCAGATATAGTAAGGCGTAGCAAAAAGTGCGATAGAGGATAACCCCAAATTTACTGGAGTCATCCCTCCAATGACACGATGTTTTCCTTTAACTTACTGCATGTTATTCCTCTAAATAACTGAATAACCTCAAATTTACTGCATGTCATCCCTCCGACGACATCATGCGATCCCTCCATCGCACTGATATGAACAGATCGCCAAGGTGGTGTTTCCCACTGAGCTCGCAGGAGGCTTTTGGACAGTGGCGGTGGTTTTCGTACATTAGGGTAAAGTCGCAGAATATTCCAAGAAATTGCTCAATTTAGATGAAAATTGATTACTATTCTCTGCTTAACTTTATGACTAAAATATGTTCAACCTGTTGTCTGTTCCTTTGGTTACAAAAAAATCCACAAGACACAAAAACAACAAAGTTCAACAGATAATAACTCTTGGATTTTCAAAACTTGGATAGTAGAAAAGATAGGAATCAAATGTAGCGGATTTTGTGAAAGGCCCTTTGAGCATACTAGTCAAATCTTTCAATGAGGTACTGGGGGACCAAGAAGTTTTCCAATTTCACACTTATCAGCCAATGAAATCGTCATATCTCGATCACATGACTGAAATTACGGCTTCTGAGGCAGCTTTTCGAGTACCTTCACGAAACTAAAAATGGTAAATCGACTAATAAAGATACAGAGCTGGTTTACCACGAATCAATTTGGCAGGTTCGACTCCATATTTTGCATTTCACATTTGGGTAAACTCTTGCTAGGGATTGGCGTTACATCGAATGTTATTCCTTCCAAACTTTGCCTACGCTCAAGAAACTTTTCGGAGTGCTACAAATAAGATATAGCTTTCAAAATTTCACATGTTACGCGAATTATGTCCTGGAACAACATGAAAATACTTGTTTGTGTGATTTTCGAATATCCTTTACGAGATAAAACTATTTGCTATTAAGAAGTAACTGGGCCTACTTTCATCCGCAGTAGAATCCCAGCAATCAGCATTAAATCAACGAAAGAAACGGCTAAATGTAACAAATTACTGCTATCTAGATCCATAATTAGTGGGTCGTAGGGGGTCACCGAAAATCGTAAAGCCGCCAAAATATTTCAGAAAAACCGTAAAACCACCTCGGAATTCAGCTAAAACCGTCATAACATTTTTCCACGCTTTGCATGTACCGCCTCGGTTCTGTGATGCAGACGACTGCCTCGTTATCATTTATATAACCCAAACAAAGGATAGCTAATTCCAATGCCTCATTGCTATCCGTCGGAAAAGGTAAAAATCTTTACAATGTTCACAAAATCATATCGTACTGGATAATTATTCATAGCTTTTATCTTCAATTTTGTGATAATTTGACGTCTTGAACCATATTTTGTGAGGAATTTTGAAATTGTTGAAAAAGAGAGGAACCGTAAAACCGTCATTTTCACGGCCAAAAACAGTGAAACCGTTCCGAAAACAGCGAGAAACCGCAAACTGTAAGCCCCTACGACCCCCACATAATGCTAAAATATAGGTACACGAGTGTAAGTTAAAGTTAAGAAAAAAGGAACAAAGCTATCTCGAAGCAGCTAGTTTAAAACAATGTTGAGTATTTATTGCGATAAAAAGTTCACTAACCTTTTAACTCTCTCTTGCTCTGCAGCAGCAAGGTGTGAATAGTCTTCAACATGTCCCATAAACATCTTAGGAAAAGTCGCCATCTATAGAAAAGAAAGTCAACACTGTTAAATCACTAAGGGCCTGTTTAGACTCTGGTTTATATGAGGAAAAACACCTCACCTGCCAGACCCGGGGCTGAGAGGTGAGATTCCACCTTCCAAAAGAATCCTTTGTATTTTCAGTTCGCGTTTACATGACGAACGCAACACCACCGGTATAGTGAAATCCCATCTCACCAGAGGTGGAATCTCACCTGGGTGAGGTGAAATTTTTCCATATAAACGAAAAACCACCGGTATGTTGAGGTGAAATGAAAGTTTTGGTTGATTCTCATTGGTCAGTTCATTCTGATTTCACGGAAGAGAGACTTTACTCCACCTCACCTCTCAGCCCCGGGGCTGACAGGTGAGGTAAAAAATCTCATGTAAACAGTCACTGAAATTTACCTCGCTTGTCAGCCCCCGGGTCTGGCAGGTGAGGTGTTTTTCCCCATATGAACAGGGCCTAATACAAAAATTACACCGGATGACCGAAGAAAGCGTGTCAATATTTCGAGCGGAACAAATGAATATCTTGTGAGAACTTCAAAGATATCTTGAGAAGACAATTGATTTCCATAAAAGGTGTATGAGATCTCCTTAGATTGATTTGACCCTCGTTTCTGCATGCTTGCCATGAGAAAATCGTTCCTGAGGTCCAGCGGAATTCCACCGAAAAAACATTTCCGGCAAAGGCATAATCGCGGTCATAATGGCTCTATCGGAACTCCGGTGCGAGCTCAATTTAGTACCAGCGAAATTCTGTTGGACTGGTCTGCTGGAATGTTCTGGTGAAAGTGAAATACAATCCGGTGGGAAGCCAGTGGATCAGAAAATTTTGCAAAAAATTGATACACTTATTAAAGACAATCCAGATTTCTAAAAATCATTCGTGCTCTGTCTGTTCGTTTTCGTTTCATTCATTCGTGTTCTGTCTGTTCGTTTCATTCGTGTTCTGACTAATTCGTTATGTTCTTAAGACTGCGTTCAAACGATGCCGGCACATTTTGCAAACGGTAAAAAATCCGACGGATAGGTCTCCCGTTCACACGAAAACGGCACATTTTTTGCAGACAGATTTTGAAAACGGTATATTTTGAAAATGGAACTCTAGCCGGCACATTTTGGAAACGGCATCGTGTAAACACTTGAAAATGATGAAAATAGAACAATTTTCACCAACACTTAGGGTGTACGTACCTTTTTATAGCATCAAAGTCTTGCAAAGAGATGCTTACTGTCAAATTTCCAACCGTTTTCGACCTCGTGTGAACGCTAGCTCAAATTCTGCTACCGTCACATTTTTCACCGTTTTCAAAATGTGGCGGCATCTTGTGAACGCAGTCTAAGTTGGAAATTTGTATGCATAGATAGTGAAGAAGTCAGCACAGTTACAAAGTTTATTACTATTATTTACAAAAAGGAAACTGTTCACTGTGATCCAGCTCTTTAGAAATCATGGAAAAAATGTCAAAACACAAAACCTTTCTAATGCAAAAACCGTTAGGTTCATCATAAAGAGGACACTCTGAGCTATTCAGAACAAAAATCCGTGTGTAAATCGGAGCTGTTCAGAACAAAAATCCGTGCGTAAATCGGACCTGCGAGTGCAGAGAAGTTGCAGTTTGAAGTTGACCAAAATTTTTAGATCATGTTTTTGTTTACATTTTCGGTCTATCACATTTGAAATGGACCTAAGCCAAATATTTCAAATTTCTTTTCTCCAGTTGTATTCATCCGATTTCGAAAAACCTTTTTTTTAGATTAAACCTCAATGTCTGCACAATCAAACAACGTTTGAGTTTCATGAATTTACATCGATTTTTATGTGTTTATTTGGCACACATTTTTCAAGGAGTGTTTTTAGCAGTAAAACAGCACGAGACTCGTATAATTCTTCTTTCCTAGTGCAAACAAAAAAAGTGAGGAAAAAAGAGTCTTAGAAACTCATTCCGCACTAAACTTTAGGCATTGATGAAGTTTTATGCCAAAGGGTTCGTTTAGGTTCGTTCAGGTTCGTTCAGGAAAAAAAAATTTACAGCTGATATAAAAAAATCGTAATCGTATCATTTAAGCCCATTTGAGGTATATTCTGTGATTTTCAGTTATTGGAATGTATATTTCGTTTCTAGGTGCTTCTACTGCATAATTTTTGGTTTTCATTGCACGGTTGTTATAGCGAAGGTTTAAATTGTAAATAAATAGAGGAATTAAAGCCAACTAGCATTTTATATCTATGACTTTGGGGACACTAGGCCTTAGTCTAAACTCAACATTTGATCTATTAACTGTAGTTCATTTGTTTATGTTTGGAAGAAAAGCTTCTTCTTGGTTTGGTACATAGATAACCTAACTCTTACAACCCTGAACTTGACACTTCATAATGCACTCTGTCTAGCTTCGACCAAGGCGGGTACCAATTTGATGAACATCCAGACAAAGATGTCATTGACATTTGATGACAACAATTTTTGTTGCCGTTGTGGTGATTACTTTTTCCAAAGTTTCCTATGAACTTGTTCCACAAACTCTATGTTTGATTATTACCAAAAGATTTGCTTTTTAAATTGCAGTTTTAATCTTCTCAGTTGCAGATAGTTTTCAGACAATATTTTTCAGGTTGTGCGACCCTGTAATCAGTTTCAATGATAACCCAAAATAAATGCGAATTTTATTGGGATTTTATATTCTGCAGAAGGTACGGAATAAAGAAAAATTGATGCGATAACATAGAGCCTATGTAGTCACTATAAATTCAAACGATTTATCATAACCATATAGTTTTCATGACTGTCCGCAACATGTGCTAATGCAAATTCTGAGGGCTCCGAGATCTCTTATAAATCAAACTAAAACTAAGAAACCAAACTAAGAAAAGCTCCTTTTTGTTGACTTGTAAAGCAGAAATTTAGTTGATAGACCAAAAGCCAAGGAAGAGGTGTTCCAATATCTGGTCATATTGGCATTCATTGTAGTTTTTTGTCTGAAAATCCAGGGAACGGGATAACTTTTATAATTTTATTGTGAATTTTCTGGCACTAGGGGTAATTATTTATTTAGGAAAACTGTTCTACTATAATTCTGATCCTGTTCTACTTAGGTGACTTTGATGTTTGGCACTAACTCTTAGCAATGCTTTGTTTTACGTTTAAACAAAAATACCTCAGGGGTTTTGCAGTGAAAAATATCACTGGAAACATAATTTGTACTCAAGGATTGGGTGTCAAAATCTTCAACAAATTCTGGGACTTAGTCATAACAGAAATCCTTCTGCCACTCACCACACCTGCTATAACCTGAAAGTGCAGTTTCCACGATCAGAAGGTGTACCTCCAGCTGGAGGTCTGTATCCCAAAAGTCATAGACGTCAAATGCAGGTTTCCTTGGTTTTCATAACCTACGTTAATCCCATGTACGATTGAAGTCACTGCAATCTTAATGTGCTTGTTAAGTAATGAAATAATTCCTCTATTTATTTACAATTTAAACCTATGCGATTACAGCCGTGGAATGAAAACCAAAAATTATGCAGTAGAAGCACCTAGAAACAAAATATACATTCCAATAACTGAAAATCACAGAATGTACCACAAATGGCCCTAAATGACACGATTTTTTTATATCAGTTATAAAATTTTTACCTGAACGAACCTGAACGAACCCTTTTGCAGATATCTTCATCAATACCTAAAGTTTAGGGGGAAATGAGTTTCTCAGACTCTTTTTTCCTCACTTTTTGTTTGCACTAGGAAAGAAGAATTTTACGGGTCTCGTGCTGTTTTACTGCTAGAAACACTCCTTGAAAAATGTGTGCCAAATAAATACATAAATCGATGTAAATTCATGAAACTCTTACGTTATTTAATTGTGCAGACATCGAGGTTTGATACAGAAAAAAGTTTTTCGAAATCAGATGAATACAACTGGAGAAACGAAAATTTGAAACACTTAGTTTAGGTCCCTTTCAAATGTGATAGACCAGAAATGTAAACAAAAACATGACCTAACAATTTTAGTCAACTTCAAACTGCAACTTCTCTGCACTCGTAGATCCGATTTACAAATGCATTTTTGTTCTGAATAGCTCAGAGTGTCTTCTTTGTGATGAATCTAAGGGTTTTTGCATTTGAAAGGTTTTGTGTTTTGGCATTTTCTCCATGCTCTGGATCACTGTGCAGTTGTTCCTGAAAAAATTAAATAATCGATGCCAAAGAGCTGATCCTTGCGGTACCCCGTTTGCATCTGTTTACCTACTATATGAACCATTCATTTCAAATATTTGCTTCCTATTTTGAATCAATTAACCATACATACAATAGAATGATTTATGCTTTTAACCGCAAATAAAGTTGAAACTCCCCACGCTTTATGCAATCTTCCAAGCTTGGGTATTATGTAGAAATACCATAATAGGTAGGATGGGGTTTATACATAATGCCCAGGTTGGAACGTTTGCATAATGCGTGGGGGAATTCAACTTTATTTGCGTTTAAATGAAGCATAAAGCACATACCTAGGTTAAAAGTGCATGTCAAGATCTGAAATCCAACAATTCAGCGTCTCTGGAGCACCACCCCTCCTATGATTACTTATCTTTTGAGACGTTAGCAATAGGTTAACACAACAAACAAGTTTGAAGTGGAATTTCATTGTTTTGTGACTTACAAATTTCCATTGCAATGAAAATTCAGCCTCGATCCTGTGCTTTGTCATAAACAATGGAGAAAACTGCATTCATGAACCAATTAGGTTCATAAGATATGCCCTCTAAGCACAGCAAGACTGCCAAAGGACAAAATTTAGCAGGGTCAACTCGGCAAATTTAGCACTTTTGCAGGTTAAGAGCTTGACAGGTTCCCACGTTTATAGGTTGACAGGTTGGAGAAATTCAGGTTGACAGGTTGGAGAAATTCAGGTTGACAGGTTGGAGTACAATATGCAACTTTGGAAAATTTCCGCAAAATGTGACATGTTTCTTGAGGAATACCATTAGTTTCTTCGTATTAGATGACCAATTTCGAAAGAAAAGTTGGCATTTGCAGTTTTCTGGAATATCAAATTTGAAACAAACAAACACTAACATGCTAAATGTACACATTCTTTGGCATTTTAACGCAAGAGAATATCGATGAAACAGCCAGCAGGGGCGCGGATCCAGGCTGCGTTATCTGAGGCACAGAGCTCAGTCAAAATTTCAGATATTTACTACTTTAAATCCTACATTTGATTGTCATCGAAGTGGACTATCTCTTTTTGAAAAATGAAATATCAAGGCTGCGATTGAGGCTCTGAACCTGGCCATGTTAGCTCGTCTTGCTCACTGATCAGTGGCCGTACTCCTGGAGTTGCCAACGCACAGGAGCATTGTACACAAGTGATGGTTTCTATTAGTTTGATTTGATTGGTCAATAAAGTATCGAGATTGTCTTCAGACGCTTGTTTATTGGATGATGATACAATCGCAAAGTTTACAAGTGAAATCTATTGGTTTGCCTCAGTTAAAGATTGTTTTATGAGCTTCCTTGCGGAAAGAACTCACTTGGGCAACGGAAGAGAATCTCCTGATGCCCCATTTCAACAGGAAGTGCGGACAAATGGCGCCAAAACATGAATTTGCAAAGTCAATTCAACTCAATCCTTTGAAATGCTAATCGAAATGGAGTGGAGCGGGGTGGCATTATTGCAAGACGCGAGCAAACAAAGATGGCAAAAGTCATAGTGCAGTTGATCATGGAACAGACAAACAGACAAATTCAAATAACTATGAACTGAAGGATGCTCAAGCTCTAAAAACTGTCCCAAGAAGTTGAGTATCATTGCAAATGATTTCTTTTTCGTTTCGTGGGCCTAAATAAATCTAGGCCCGTGGACGTGGAGGACACGCGCTGCTTGCCAGCCAAAAGACAGTGCTACAGTGCTAAATACAGGCTTTCTCAGTAGGGCATGTTGCTAAGACTTATTTACTCAACTCTGCTAGCTTTAATCCAAAAGGGGCGTTTTCCGATGATCTGAAGGGCGTGGCCCCCAAAAATTTTTGCGGGGGCTCTCGCCCCCGGACCCCTCCATTGCTCGCGCTTCGCGCTCGCGCCGGTGCCTCACTCAATTTTCCGTCTGGATCCGCCCCTGATAAAGGTGCAGTAAATGTCTGAAATTTTAGAATCAAACTTTCCAAGGAGGGTCTGTTCAGACTGTTTAATTCAGAACCGTCTGTGCCGTCCCTCGTCAAAGGCATGTGGCGGTTGCTGCTGACAATGGCGATGTGTTGCTGTTCCATAATTGTAATATAACAATTTGCAATATTTCAAATTTCAGAGCGGAGCACGGAGCGCGTTAGCGTCCTTTCATTTTTCATTCCTCATTTGCAGATATACCCTGGGTAGCACAGCCTCAAAATTTAAATGAAAAGAAATTTTATTATTTTGGCTCTGGTACCCAGGGTATTGCAGATACCGCACTCGCTTGATGTGTCTCATGGCAGTGGCAGGGGACGCATTTTGTCTGGTTTTTGCTACTTTTTAAGGGGGCTCCCTGTGGTCTAGGCCATGACAAGAAACGCTTTGCTGTCCGATATTTTTCTGCTTCCAGAACAGGGGGCACTATAGTTCAATGTACCGCATAGTCATCGTCATCATCAACCTCATCATCATCATCATCATCATCATCACCAATCATCATCACCATCATCAATCATCATCATCATCATCATCATCATCATCATCATCATCATCACCATCATCATCATCATCATCATCATCATCATCATCATCACCATCACCATCACCATCATCATCATCATCATCATCATCATCATCATCATCATCATCATCATCATCATCATCATCATCACCATCACCACCATCACCATCACCATCATCACCATCATCATCATCATCATCATCATCATCATCATCATCATCATCATCATCATCATCATCATCATCATCATCATCACCATCACCACCATCACCATCACCATCATCACCATCATCATCATCATCATCATCATCATCATCATCATCATCATCATCATCATCACTATCATCATCATCATCATCATCATCATCATCATCATCATCATCATCATCATCATCATCATCATCATCATCATCATCATCATCATCATCATCATCATCATCACCATCACCACCATCACCATCATCACCATCATCATCATCATCATCATCATCATCATCATCATCATCATCATCATCATCATCATCATCATCATCATCATGATCATCATCATCATCATCATCATCATCATCATCAGCCATTCAGACCATGATAACTGACGATGCAAAAATTGCGGAGATCTTTCATCATTATTTCGGAAATATAACAGAGAGCCTAGGAATCTCCGAAGAGCAGGCACTCCTATCACAAACAACTGCGATAAATGACCCTGTAGAAAAAGCTATCAAGAAATATGAAAATCATCCTAGCATCAAGATGATTAAAGAGCGTTGCGAACTGAGCCAATTTGAATTTAAGCCTGTGACTGTCTATGAGATACTTTTCAGATTCAAAATTGAATGCAAACAAATCATCTCCCTTAAACAGTATTCCGGCCAAGATTCTTAAACACAATGCAGACATTTTTGCCATCCTCCTCCAGAAAATTCGAAAGTCGTGATGCTTTTATCAAAAAGAACAATAGACCTATAACTGTTTTATCGTCTGTATCCAAAATTTACGAAAGGGTCGTAGAGAATCAAATAAAATCGCATGCCCTTAGCTTTCTTTCTCCCCTTCTGTGTGGATTTCGAGAAGGCTATGGAACCCAACATGCACTGCTGCGACTCATAGAAACATGTAAGAAAACCTTCGATAAAGGGGGTTTTGCTGGAGCACTACTCGTGGATCTATCAAAGGCTTTTGATTGTTTAAATCACGAGCTTTTGATTGCAAAATTAATTGCTTATGGCTTTAGTCCAAATGCATTGAGGTTGATTCATAGCTGTCTCAGTGAGAGAAAGCAGTGGGTAAAGATAAATGGGTCATTCAGTACTTGGAGAGAAACAATAATAGGTGTACCACAAGGTTCAGTCTTGGGGCCCCTTTTGCTTAATATATACCTCAATGATCTCTTCACGTGCTATGGCTTGGATACGATATCGTTTCACAGGTGTAGATTATGGCAGGCACTTCCCAATGACATAAAGCAGTCAGAAACCCTCTCCAGCTTTAAAAGGAGAATCAAAGTCTGGAAAGGAGTAGAATGCAATTGGAGACTATGTAGACCTTTCGAGGCTCAAGTTGGGTTCTTGAACTGATCTAAATTTACTGCTTTGTAAATGCCGGGGAAAAAGAACATTGTAAATATGGAAAACATTGTAAAAATCAGTAAACTTATGTATTTGTAGATAATTATTCTCTATTTGATTTCTTTTTTTACAAATATTACTTTTTAGATAGTAGGCCCGAGTTGGCTCTTGTTTTATAGCTATTTTTGTATATGATAATAATAATACCGCGCTCGCTTGATGTCTCTCACTGGCAACAGAAGAGGACGCATTTTGTCTGGATTTTGCTACGTTTTAAGGGGACTCCTGTGCATAGACATGAGCCTCTCGTACTTTTCATGACTAGGTCATAACAAGAAATGCCTCGCTGTCCGATATTAGTTTGTTTCCAGAATAGCGGCCTTCACATTTTAATGGGCTTATTATAGTCCCCTAGTCGTTTCCCTGAAAAACAAAGACAATGACGTTACATGTGACCCTCCACCCCACCCTCCACTCAGTACCTGCCGGTGCAGATCTTCAATGGTTCAAAGCTTCCCATGAAGGAAACCATAATTATCATGTTCCCATACCATCATAGGTCCAGGGCTAGATAGGTACCAAATAGTTGATGTGAAGTTCGGTGAGGTGCATGTCCATAACATTGAGCCCTGACAATCAATCTCAAATAGCAAAGTACACACAAACGAATTATTCTCTCTCCAACAAAGGTAATGACTTCTTCCTACTAGGTAAACAGACAACAAAAATAGGTACAGAACTCAGTTTCTAAATCTTATATCCTTTGAACTATTTTCAAACTGCAATTCCCAAACACAATCACGTTTCATAAGCGATAAAACGGAATTACATGTCACAACACAGATTTATATTCAACAATGAACAGTGCTGTCATTTCAGCATTTCATGGAATGTTATTTCAGTATTAGTATTCCATGAAATGTCATGTATTCCAGTATTCCAGTATTCCACGTCAAGTACTCTATTCCCCCTTCTATTCCAAGGCGGCGTTTACACGGGATCGGTTCCATTTGGAACTGTACCCAAATGGATACGTTTAGGCAGGCTTTTTCGTAAGGAAATTTCCCCCAGGGCGTCTTATCGCCCACGTAGATAAGACGGCGAGGGCGGTCGCCCCCATAAAATATTCTTGTGTTTATGCTTTGTGTACTGGCTGGCAATGAAACCTTTACAAGCCTTGTTCTTGCAAGGAGGACTGCCTTCCTTTTACCAGACTTTAGAGGAGAGGAGTCAGCAAACAAGCCATAAACTTTTTCGTTACAACGCCGCGAAAGATTTTATTCCATTTGCTTGTAATATTCTTCTTCCTTGCTCCGTTATTTGCGAAAGTTAAGAAAGGGCCAAATCAGTTAGGCCAACCAATTTCCTGTTGTCCCGTTTAATTGAGTATGAAGCTTCCACAAAAGAAAGCGATTAGAGTAGAAGATGTGGCCCCTGAAACAAAACAATTGAGTCTCTTTTAGGCTTTTAAAATTCTATCGGAACACTTTACTCGAACTCGAAGCAGTTCTGTCCTACTCTAAAAACCAGAGGAGGGCTTCAGAAAGTTACATTGGAGAAACGCTTTGCAACAAAGTTAGATTAATGTAGCATTCTTCTTCTTCTTGTTGCACCCTGATCATCAAAAAACATGTAGTCAAACTGGAAACCTCGACAGAGAACAATGTAGGTGTGGGCCCACGAGGAAGGATCTCTATTGAAACCATCGCAAAATACTGCAAAGAAAATGCAGAATGATTGTCGAGGACTAGTATTTCCTTTGCATTATCTAGTTCTTTAAAAGTTTCTTGTCAAAATCATTTTGCCTAGATAAATCGTAAAACATAATATCTAGAGCTTCATTTTGGTTCTCTACATCTTGTTTGCTTCACCGTGATCGGCTTTCACAAGGGTTACACGTTTTTTTATAAGAAACTAGGATCAGGCTATAGTACTAAAAGTTTCTTAATTTCGCATGAAATTTTGTCCATTTTAGTACTAAAAGTTTCTTAATTGGTTTCTTATTTTTGAATGCAGAATTAGCAATGTGTGGTCGCTAACACTGCGGCAGATATGTTTCTTGACATTTAAAACATCATAAAGGAATAAACAGTGTTCTATTGTGTTGAAAGCACAAATGGTTTGATAATATTGCTCAAGAATAAGGGTTCAACGATCTATTTGCTATGATATTTATGCTTTTAACTTTGAAAAGTTTCTTTGTACTTCTCAGACATAGTACTATAGTTTCTTAAAATTTTGGCCATCTTAGTACTAGTTTCTTATAAACCAGTTTCTTACAAAAAAAACGTGTAATTCCTTCATAAAGAATTTGAAGCTCTACTTGGTAAATCGTATGTACACGGATTCATTACTGAATGAACAATTCAAATGGGCTTTGTTTTGAGAGCCTGTTTACAAAAATTTTTCTGAGCATTGGGCGAAATACATTTTTGCTAGGGCGATTAATAGCCCGTGTAAAAAATTTTGCGACGGCACTGGCGAGGGCGAGGGCGATTACCCGCGTTAAACGAAAAGGCCTGGTTTAGGCCTTGCCTTTACACCGGACCCCGTCTTAAACGATGGAATTAAAAGAATTTTCGTCTTTGTTTAGATAAACAAAAGACATGCCGACGTCTTTGTTTTGAAAAACATTTACGATTTAACAAAGCCCTTAGAATTTTTTGGAACCGATCCCGTGTAAACGGCATACAGTGGTGTAGTGGTTATTAGTTATTATTACTAGCAATAACGATAGTTAAGAAATGCTGCGACTGGAGCACCAAGTCACTCTCCTCTACGATCTTCTCTACTTCTTTCGTTGTTCCGCAGTTCCCTGGACCCTGATTTTGTGGTCCGTAATTCACTCATAAGGACTCGATCCCTCGATCCTCCAGAAATAGTTACTTTTCCACGAAACAACAGGCGGATTAAGAGGCTCTGTTTCCACTGTCATTAACAACGCAAAAGATTTTCCTATCATTGTTCAACAAATAACAAAGCCCATTTGTTCAATTCTCATCACAAACAATTAGGAGCAAAGTCTCTAAGTGTACTATCCAATCAAATTGCCTCTTGTTATGATCATGATTTGAGGACATGAATGTAGGTCAGCATTGGAGCCTGACGCTTTTCCTGTCATTGCTCAAACGATAACAACACATCAGAAAACCTTTTCGGAGTGGATGTGAAGGAAAAATTATCACATGAACACAAGATCTATGGTGCATGCAGCACATCTGAAATGCGCATGATCACATCATGCAAAGTCACATGTTTGACGACAGACAGACAGACACAGCTCGATTTCACTATGAAAATCGTCTCGCCAAGATTAGCATCGCTGCGCAGCTCAGCTGCGCAGCAATTATGATTACTGCTGTATGACTCCATGTGCATGCGCATATAGTTTGAATACATTCTGAATACTGGCAATCTCCCAAACGCACGTGTCTATGTGCTCACGAAGTCTACAAGTGGGAACAGTTCCAAGCAGTTCCAATAAGTTCCATGCGTAACGGTTCCAACAGGTCCAGTGTAAACGCTGGCCAATATTCCACACTCCACATCTTCAAGTCAAGGTGGGGCCCCCTGGGCCTCATGTTCTATATTTGCCTCACTATTAGTTTTGGTATGCTGTGTTCTCCAATTACGTCAATCTGGAAATAATAATGCTTTACTTGGCCATGATTTGGCAGACAGTCTAGACACACAGTGGGGGTTGTTTACTGGTTACTTGGTTGTTTATTGGAGCATAAATGAAACACAAGATTGGAATTTATGCAGCCAGGTAAAAACTCGGAGATGTCGGAGCTGTTTGAGTAAAAATTCTCCGATGTTTCCCAACTCCGACTTTTTTACCTGGCCCTATGTGCTCTACTAACAAGTGCAGCTTCGACTTTCTTACCTGGCTCTAGGTACTCTGCTAAAAAGGTCGGAGACGTCTTATCTCTAACGTTTCTCAACTCAAACTTTTATACCTGGCCCTATATGCTCTACTGAAAAAGTCGGAGTTGAAAAACGTCGAGGAACCTTTACTCAGATATCTCCGACATCTTCGAGTTTTTTACCTGGCCAAAGTATGCTTGGGGGATGATCAAATAAAATTGGGGAACTGCAAGATAAAGAGTCCACTGTCAACGAAGATTTTGCCAACTGCATGGAGATTTTTGCAAGAACGTGGCTTGCCCCCTACCCAGCTCCCATGTCCGTACGCGTTTGCTCAAATACGATAAAACCCTTCTTGACGCGCTGTACCACGAAAAGACCCTCTTGTACGCCCTGTACATCAGATTGCCTCCCCAAATTTTGTTTATTCCGTTGCAAAACTGAAAAGTCTGCATATAGTCAACACCAATCGTGTGGTAAATCGCTGATGTAAATCTAACCAAGGCAGAGGCATGCCTCATTCTAGATTCTTCTCTGAATGAAAATAGGAAATGATAAAAATTATCTGACTGGCGCTAGCCTGGCGTTGCCTAGGGTATGGTTCCTGAGGGGCGTATCACTCTAGAGGGATCTCGTACAGCTGTGGCAAAAATTCATTTGTTCTCTAGAGAATTCAGTAGAAAATCCTTAAAAATCTTTGTTCTCAAATATAGTTTTCTAGGAAGAGTGAAACACCTCTCGTTTGGACCTAGCTAAGCAACTCGCCTACCAAACAGCGAGTCTAAATAAAAACAGCGTAAACGCTCCTTTGTCTTCGAGATAGACTTCTCATACACTTCGAAGGTTACTCTTTCAGTCCAGTTGCAAAATAGATTTTCTTGCTGACACACGACAATAAATTCTGGGTTGATCTTTCTCCGTATGTTATTTTGCCAATATACAGCAGGAACCAGCAAAATAGAAACCACTTTATAAGAAACCTTAGGCTAATTTTTTGAGAAAGGGTGCCCTCATATAAGAAACTTCTCAGTCTTTTTTATGAAGGTTTCTTATAGGAGGATCCCAAATATATAACATACTTCATAATGGCTGAACAATTTGTGAAGAGGTCATTTTCAAATTAATAAATTCATGCAGAAGCTCGCATCAGTATACAAATTTTGTGAACTTCCCTTTTAGATCATCTTAAATCTCAGTTTATGATGTGCAGCAGTGTATTTACAATATACTCATGTCTATAATGTTAAGATATTTAACTTGAAATCATCGAAGGAGGTTTATTAATCATGTTATAAGAAACCTTTCAGCCTCTTTCCTTGATAAATTCCCTTTTAATAAGAAACTAAAGCAGGCTGTTTTGAAAAAACTGGTTTCTATTTTGCAGGTTCTTACTGTAACTGCAACCATTTAATAACCGTTACAGCTTTTCTTAGCATAGAGCAGCTGTCAGTTCTGTACCCTTCGGTTGAATGAGTTAGCTTACAATCAAAACAGGAATATATTTTCAGGCCAAGCAATTAGCGATAAATAGTTAAATAACGCCAAGTCGTATTTTGTTACAAGAAACAATGAACTTGAGAGGGTACTGAAAACTCTCTAAAATAACATTTTGATTACTCAGAGTTTCTCACAAGTTTCCTAAAGATTCCATAAGAATCTTCATGCTCACTACTTGATTCCTGGTAATCACTTTAAAACAAGGTTTTTTAGCCCCTTCTACTATTTATACATTACTCAAGTACCTTCCGAGTACCAGTGACTATGAAAATGAAGTAAAAATATGTGAAGGATTTACTTTATCAAAATAAAATGTTTCTTAAGTTATATTTTCCCAGCACTAGAGTGTCTTAATCTGGTGATCCGAGAGCTGAATTTCTTAAAAGGATCCGCTCTAACAATAAAGTACGTGCATTAATAGAGGTAAATAAACTGAAAGTTTCAAAGCTTACCTTGAACTTGTCCTCTTGGTCTGTAACAAAAAGTGGGCGTAAATAACCTCACTTTTATTTCCAGACTAAACCTGCCTGAGACAAGAAGTGCTAGCATGCTGGGAACAATGCTGGGATTGGTCACTTTTTTATTGCTCGATCACAGGGAGACCAGGATATGATTGTCGCTAAAAATAGAAATTTTTTTTCGAAATAAAATAAAAATTTTCTTTCGAAATAATTGTTGCTAAATTGTTGCTATGAGTAAATTGCTTTCCTTTGCCCCACCTCCCCCCCCCGCTTGCTCGGGGTCACATTTGTACTTTAGTCCCCTGTGTTGTAGTTGAGGAGGTCCACTACTCCAATTTTCGAATGTTTTGCAAAAAAAATGGATTTTTTGTTTTTCCACTGTATACCATCGTCAGCTATCCAAGAAACTTTTCCAATGACGTTTTTTGCTTCTGGACGACATTTTTTTGCGACATACGTCTTATTTGTTGTAGCAGTAGCCAAAATTTCTTGAAAACAGCACTTGTTTGCTCCCAAACTGTGCCCGCAGCATTTGCCCTTGCAATACCATCCCCTCTCGCCATTCCCATTCAACCTATGTATCATTTGAAAGCCCAGTGGCTCTAGTTTCCGATGCAATGAAGCAATTTACCACTTGGGCTACCTGTGTCCTGAAAATCTCAATTGTTTTCAGACGTCTAAACAAAGAGGATATTGGTTGTTATGGATACAAATCTTGTTTATCAGTTCTGATTGGCCGAGCACAGGATTCTTTGAGTTTGATTGGCTTCGCCATCATATGATTCTAAAATGGTAGCACAAACCACTGTAACGTGTAGCTATCAAGAAACGTAAGAAACGTAGTGTGTTTTTACAAATTGTTTATCAAATTTACGTACTGTTATTCCAGTTTCACGGTTATAAACCTGCGATCATGGGAAGAACGAAGTTTAGGACAAGGAAAGCGTTTATCGGTCGAAAGAGAATGGCAAGCAAGAGACGGGTTAGAAAGGAAGTTTTTGGTGAGGAGCGAAGAGATGATTGCCTAAACACAACAGTTGAACTGGTCAAAGACAAAGTTGATTGTGGACAGAAAAAGTCTGCTAGTGCAAGGAAATTAATCGTCTTTGGAATAGAAATTGAAGATGCTGACAAAAATTTTAGGGCTGCTGAGGATGGTGAGGCTGATGACTGTTTTATTATCGTGCAGAAATCAGTAGTGATTGTAGATCTAATGCAGCATCTGCTCTGCCCAATTGGTGAGCAGGCAGGAGTCAATATGAGTTTGTCCAACAAAGACAACCTTGGATTTGCCGCGAAAGGGATCATATCATGCAGTACTTGTGAGAAAATTTTGGAGGATAGGTACCTTTGTAAGCGTGTTGGTGGAACAAAGTTTCCAAGTACAGCTTTTGACATTAACATTCGTCAATTTTGGCATTCAGAATTGGCTGTAGATACTCAGCTATCAGACAGTGGTGTGGTATCATGAATATGCCTCATTGTTTGAGCCAAGGAGGGTACACTAAGAACCTGGGAAAGTTGGAAAAATCCCGTTTGGAAACATTCAGTGCTATTTCTGCAAAAACAAAGGATACCACATAAAGAGCATGACACATTAGCGCCAGAAATTGGAAAGAAGCTTGTCCCAATTTTCCAGCGTCTCTCAGACAAAGACTTGCTGAAAAGATGTGCTCGCAATAAAACCCAAAATCCCAATGAGTTCTTTCATAACATCATTTGGAAGATTTGCCCCAAAACCATATTTGTTGGGAAAAGAACAGTCACCTTAGCTGCTTGCCAGTTTAGTATGGGATTATCATTCCAAAGTGTTTTATGCAGAATTATGAATTTGAGTCCAGGAAAACACCTTGAAAGACGTGTTGAAATTCAAAACATTGAAAGGATAAAAAGAGCAGAAAAGGCAGCCAGTGATAAAGGAAAGAAGAGAAGAAAGAACTTAAAATACAAGAAGATTACAAAGCAGACAGATGTAACTGGTGTGGATGGCAAAAGCTATGCTGCAGGAGCATTCAATTATTGAGCGGTTATGCATAATGCAAAAGAATATGACAAATTTAGAGACATTATTTCAGTAAATACTGTGAAGAAACCATATCTGTGTTCAATTGATGACAAAATGCCTTTGCCCAAAAGTTTTTTCAAAAAAATTACCTCTTACTTAACTTTCTATGCCAAAATCAACTTTTGAAATTTTTAACTGCAGTTTTCTCAAAACATGATTTTGCATGATGGCGCCTGCCTTAGTGTTTGCAAAATTTCCACATTTTTTGTCCAAAAGAACATGTCTGTATATCATTAGAATCCTGAGAGTTTGAGGAGTGCAACAGTGCTTTTACTTTTCTTGTCAGTGGTCACCATAAGAGGCTATTGATCTTAAAAGTGAGATTTTTCTGCGAAAAATGCCCTTTTTAACAAAATGTCATCAAAAATAATATTTTAGTTAGTTTCCTTAAAACTATCCACATAGGTGCGCTCTCCAACTACCAGAGAGAGACTTTGAGCAATAACACTCCAATTTGGAAGCACCCTTTGAAAAATTTGCATGAACAAAGCTTAGATGGTCAAATCCATTGTTTTCTCGTTGTCATGGAAACCAGCAAAGACAAAAAAATTTTTGACTAAAATTTGGAATCAGCATATCAGTACCTTTAATTGTCCGAAGTTTCATACCTGTATCTCCCATAACAAAAAAGATTTTAATTGGAGTAGTGGACTACCTTGAGTAGCATGTTGCAATGAGCTACGCAACTACAACACAGGGGACTAAAGTACAAACGGGACCCCGAGCAAGCACGGGGGGGGGGGGTGAGGCAAAGGAAAGCAATTTTACTCTTAGCAACAATTTAACAACAATTATTTCGAAAGAAAATTTTTATTTTATTTCGAAGACAATTTCTATTTTAGCGACAATCACATCCTGGTCTCCCGGTGGCTCGATCGACTGATGAAACTGAGACTTATAAAAATCCAGGTAACATGTGGCCTGCGTACCGGGTTGGTACCAGGGCTCAGGAGGTATGTTATAAAAACCGGACCGTAGGATGCATAGACCCCTGAGATCCCTAGGATCATCAGGGTCTGGGATCATTTAGTGCTAAAGATGAAAAGGAACATCATCACACACAACATCAAGCTACCAAATAGGAGCTTACGTATCCTAAACGTCCCTTCTTCTGTCCAACGAATTTCCGCTCCTATGAACTAATGCTGGACAGGCGCGGTCTGGCCCAGGTGGCAAAGTGGCGATCACCACCCAGGCCCTCTGATATCAAAAGTAAAAAAAGAAATTACGGGCCCTTTTTTAAGTATTACAGTAATAAGCAGGGCCCTACAGTTATCTGCTCTTGTTTAATCAAAGAATATATTTGAATTAGTCTCTCTCATAAGTGAATTCAAATCTAGCACAAAGACACTGGCGAACGCGCACAATGCTTGGCCCCATACGATTTTCAGCAAAGTACGTATTACATGTTGATTTGCATTGAATACTTTAGGGCCCATCTAAATTGAGCCCTAAATGTTTAGTGAGTTGACCACACTTGTGAATAAAATCCAACGCAAGGACTACACTTGAAAAAAGATTCTTAGCCACCTCCTAGACAACATGAACATCTTTAGAAAGTTGCTTGACAGGCCAAATTTATTTCTATATGCACAGGTTTCAAAAATTTCCTGGTGAAGGCTTTCTTCGATCACAAGTTCTTTTCCTCCACTCAATGGTAAGAGTTTTACGAGAGATGGATTTTCCGACAACCCAAAGAGCGTGTTGCAAGAACATTTTCCTGAGGAGGTGCCTTTGACCCCATTGGCTGTGGCTATGTATGCCTCGTATTGTACTTCAGCCACCCTTCAACTCGACATTATTCTATTGCTTATAGGCCTTCGAATAAAAAATCTGTACTGGGCTTGCCTTTAAAGCGACATTGCCCATAAAACACCGTTTCCAATGTTGCAGATTTGTTTTTACTCATATCATGCGTGCAGCCGTTAGCTAGCCAACTCGCAATACTGAAAATCTGCCCCACCACGTAACGTGTTCATCATTCGCACAAAAAATGAGACCTTCTTCTGACCGGACCCGAGGACTCTGTGACCCGGACGTACAATCCCAGATCATACGACATACGCCCCAGGGCCAGAATTTTAGGTTTTTGGTTAACAAGACTTTGTCATAATGTATGAATCATTTTGCTGTGATACAGTGATACCCATGTCTAGCAATTGGTGCAGATAGTCAAAATGATACCGACAGGCATATGATATCTGAAGCATTGCTATTTAAATACGCATGGTCTTCAGTGTCAATGGTGGTGCTCATGAGTGACTGAGGATCTGGATGAGAATGAAGAAATGTTTGCATTTAAGATATAACTTCCTTATTTCTTTGTTATTTTTCTAAAAAAATTAGAAACGCTAGAAAGACTGGAGTAGCCCTAACGGTCGGAATGCTTCATTCCCCTCTATAATGTGTCTGTTAATTTCATAGCCTTCCTACTCAAATATGCTTTCTCTGATTTGAATCAATGTGGATATTAAGCATAGATATTCATCGATTCTATTTGCAATGAGAGGGGCTGGTTTTTTTAAAACAATTGGCTTTAAATTTCTTGCATCGTTCTTACCCTGAGTACCAGACTCTCTCTAAAAGAAAATTTTCTTTTAGAGAGAGTCTGGTACACAGGGTACATCATTCTTAGCTCAGTTCGAAAATACGGAATACTTCTTGACCAAGAAAACTTTGACAAGTAGCTACTTGCATGCTCACTAAACAATCCGTAGTGAAAATATGTTATAAGCCATAGATATCAAACTTTGGACCGGGCTCGTATAGTCTAAGGTCATAGGGTCCAGTGTCGTAAGGTCCGGGGTCGTGCGGTCGTACTACCATGCCACTGAATCTCCATGTGACCACTTGCTAATGAGGCAAAAGGCTACGTATGGGAACCAACAAGATCTTCCATATTTCAATGAAATCGAATTCTATTCACAGAAAAGGCTGAATTCTAGCCAACGATAGTATTTTCTCACAGAACACCTTGTTCTTAATTCCTTACATATCAGTTCACATATCTATCTTATAAGTGTACAATTGCACGAATGTTTCTCTCATAAAGTATGATGGATTTTTCGGTTCAAAATCTTTTATCTGTTTTTGGAGCCCCAATTCACAAAATATTCTCTATTTGATTTCTTTTTTTACAAATATTACTTTTTAGATAGTAGGCCTGAGTTAGCTCTTGTTTTGTAGCTATTTTTGTATATGATAATAATAATACCGCGCTCGCTTGATGTCTCTCACTGCCAGCAGAAGAGGACGCATTTTATCTGGATTTTGCTACGTTTTAAGGGGACTCCTGTGCATAGACATGAGCCTCTCGTACTTTTCATGACTAGGTCATAACAAGAAATGCCTCGCTGTCCGATATTAGTTTGTTTCCAGAATAGCGGCTTTCACATTTTAATGGGCCTATTATAGTCCCCTAGTCGTTTCCCTGAAAAACAAAGAAAATGACGTTACATGTGACCCTCCACCCCACCCTCCACTCAGTACCTGCCGGTGCAGATCTTCAATGGTTCAAAGCTTCCCATGAAGGAAACGACAATTATCATGTTCCCATACCATCATAGGTCCAGGGCTAGATAGGTACCAAATAGTTGATGTGAAGTTCGGTGAGGTGTATGTCCATACCATTGAGCCCTGACAATCAATCTCAAATAGCAAAGTAAACACAAACGAATTTATTGTCTCTCCAACAAAAGTAATGACTTCTTCCTACTACGTAAACAGACAACAAAAATAGGTACAGAACTCAGTTTCTAAATCTTATATCCTTTGAACTATTTTCAAACTGCAATTCCCAAACACAATCACGTTTCATAAGCGATAAAACGGAATTACATGTCACAACACAGATTTATATTCAACAATGAACAGTGCTGTCATTTCAGCATTTCATGGAATGTTATTTCAGTATTAGTATTCCATGAAATGTCCTGTATTCCAGTCTTCCAGTATTCCACGTCAAGTATTCTATTCCCCCTTCTATTCCAAGGCGGCGTTTTCACGGGATCGGTTCCATTTGGAACTGTACCCAAATGGATACGTTTTGGCAGGCTTTTTCGTAAGGAAATTTCCCCCAGGGCGTCTTATCGCCCACGTAGATAAGACGGCGAGGGCGGTCGCCCCCATAAAATATTCTTGTGTTTATGCTTTGTGTACTGGCTGGCAATGAAACCTTTAAAAGCCTTGTTCTTGCAAGGAGGAGTGCCTTCCTTTTACCAGACTTTTGAGGAGAGGAGTCAGCAAACAAGCTATAAACTTTTTCGTTACAACGCCGCGAAAGATTTTATTCCATTTGCTTGTAATATTCTTCTTCCTTGCTCCGTTATTTTGCGAAAGTTAAGAAAGGGCCAAATCAGTTAGGCCAACCAATTTCCTGTTGTCCCGTTTAATTGAGTATGAAGCTTCCACAAAAGAAAGCGATTAGAGTAGAAGATGTGGCCCCTGAAACAAAACAATTGAGTCTCTTTTAGGCTTTTAAAATTCTATCGGAACACTTTACTCGAACTCGAAGCAGTTCTGTCCTACTCTAAAAACCAGAGGAGGGCTTCAGAAAGTTACATTGGAGAAACGCTTTGCAACAAAGTTAGATTAATGTAGCATTCTTCTTCTTCTTGTTGCACCCTGATCATCAAAAAACATGTAGTCAAACTGGAAACCTCGACAGAGAACAATGTAGGTGTGGGCCCACGAGGAAGGATCTCTATTGAAACCATCGCAAAATACTGCAAAGAAAATGCGGAATGATTGTCGAGGACTAGTATTTCCTTTGCATTATCTAGTTCTTTAAAAGTTTCTTGTCAAAATCATTTTGCCTAGATAAATCGTAAAACATAATATCTAGAGCTTCATTTTGGTTCTCTACATCTTGTTTGCTTCGCCGTGGTCGGCTTTCACAAGGGTTACACGTTTTTTTTATAAAAAAGTAGGATCAGGCCATAGTACTAAAAGTTTCTTAATTTCGCATGAAATTTTGTCCATTTTAGTACTAAAAGTTTCTTAATTGGTTTCTTATTTTTTGAATGCAGAATTAGCAATGTGTGGTCGCTAACACTGCGGCAGATATGTTTCTTGACATTTAAAACATCATAAAGGAATAAACAGTGTTCTATTATGTTGAAAACACAAATGGTTTGATAAAATATTGCTCAAGAATAAGGGTTCAACGATCTATTTGCTATGATATTTATGCTTTTAACTTTGAAAAGTTTCTTAGTACTTCTCAGACATAGTACTATAGTTTCTTAAAATTTTAGCCATCTTAGTACTAGTTTCTTATAAACCAGGCCCTAAAATAACAAATTTTTACAAGTGCACATTTTTGAAAGTTGGGTGTGGTCTGCACAAACATAGGTATCAAATGTTTCAGCCGATTTTTGCTCGTGACCAATGGCCGGAAACCTTCAAAGCCTCATTTGCACGGACCAATCAGACGGTGAATAAGCGAGGAAGACAGAAGAAATGTGTGAAAAATTTTCTCAACTTTACCACCCTTCATAAAATGCAACCAGGACAAAAAACTGCTGGAAATTTCCCGAATTTTCTCCTGAATCGACGTTATGGCCTTTCCAAAACCGATGAGGCACTCAACCTTAAACAATAGAAATTCTGCGTTAGAAGCAATCGCTATAACAATAGTGATTGTTTTAAGAACGATCCCAGAAGGGCAAATATTAACGTTTCCAATTGTTCTTGTTATTGTCCGTCCACTGCACTTTCTTTGGTTCAAGATTCAATGCCCTTCGATTTCTTTGTGAACTGAATAATTTACTTAGGTTAGTTCACACATTTCAAGTCATATGGCAATACTCTTGAGAAATTTCTGTATTAGGGAGCTGTCTTAAAGTATGGAACAGAGGGGGGCGGAAGCGATTTGACGGGGTCACCAACGCTATTGGATGGCAAATGTTGGGCTAACAAACTTCTTCAAGTGATAAGCATGGGCCATGAAGCTATTTGTTTCGGAATTTCAATTTTTTGTCAATAAATATCTTAAATACTATCAGCGTATTTTTTTGCTGTTCACTTGATCATTGATGTTGTTCTGCATCTCTTTTCTATGACAGTGGCATCTGCATGTCCTCCCTACCGCCTTATTAAAACGATAACGTTAACATTATACCGGATCCCACCAATATGGTACTGAGAGCATGATGCATGGGAAGAAAATTGTATCCTAAAAAGCAGAAAAATCGTCTATAAGAAGCTTCTATGCCACAGAGTTCATGTCGAAACCATGGGGCCACCAAAGCATGTTTGCAGATGTTTAAGGGCTACCTAAACAGTTTCTGCTTCTTGCATTGGACTACGTGATTTGATAGCAAATTTTGAAATCCCTTCCGCCCCACTCTGTTCCATTCTTTGTGACAGCTACCTTATGCTACTCTTTGCATTAATGGCATAAGTTTTCCTGGTTCGAAATTAGTATTGAAATTGAAAGGAGGTTTCATCAGAGGTTATATCACCTTACTTGAAGTGGCATAAACAAGACTTGGCAAGCCTCAGCCGATTTTGCTTATCGGAAAACGCTATATCTCCAGCAAACCGTGAGGTATTCAAACCGGCATCCAAGCCTGGATACCCAAACATCTGGTGAGAAAACATCTTCAAAAAAATTCGGGAAATTTCCTGCAGTTTTTTGTTCTGGTTGCGTTTTATGAGGGTAGGTAAACTTGAGAAAAATTTTCATATATTTCTTCTCCTTTCCTCGCTTATTCGTCATCTAATTGGTCCGTGAAAATGAGGCTTTCAAGGTTACAATTTTGCAAGTCAGCCGGATTAGGTTCTTATATGTTGAGTATTTAGTGGAAAATTAGGCTGTTTAGGTTCTTAAATTGGTTCGTATTTCATTCAGATCTTTCAGGTATTTCTTTTGTTCAGTTTGAAACTTTCAGCTCATTGTTTACTGTCAGTTCAGAGGCACCTGAGTTCATGAGGTTTTATTCACAACAGCAATGTGTGAAGAATCAGAAATTTTGCAGAATACAACGAGAAGCTCTCACAGCATCTTTGTATTTCTTTGCAAGATGCACAAATGGCAGTATCACTCCGTATAGGTTCAATGACAAAACAACTGGAGTTTTGATCTAACTTGATGAACTCTTCGAATAACAACCTGTTTCAAATTTCAGGCTGAATGGGTTCTTATATATTGGGGAGTCTAATTTCAGAATTTTAGCCTGTAGGTTCTTAATCATTAGGTTCTTATACGCGGGTTTTTACTCTATACATACAGCATATACAACTAACCTTACTATAACGACAAAATGTACTTAGCACTGAGACTGAACGAGCAGGGCCGCCGAGAGCGAGGCAGGGCCCCGGGGCAACTAGTGGATGCGGGCCCCTTGCTTGACAGTTTCAATTTTCGACTCAATTTCATTCGCAAAATACAAATTGTTACAATTGAGATTAAATCTATAAGAATTTAGTGGTATCCTGCGCGACCCAAGTAAAGCATTGCTTATCTAGCTGGGGCCGCTATTGAAAAATAAGAATAGAAATAAGATGATAAAGTTAAAATAAGCACAAACGTATGATATCGTATAATGAGATACAGAGCAACATGAAGCAAGAAGGTATCTAGATTTGTGAGGAAGGAGGTGGGTTGTATGATATTGATACTGAATTTGCACTCTTTTTAGTTAACATTTGTCAATGAAGCTTTTCTTGAGTTTTTTAGCGAAGGTATAAGATATAAGGGCTTTAGATGTCTTTAATCTGAGAAAGAAGTTCATTCCACAAACATACTCCTTTATTGCCTATCACTCAACCCGTGTTTTGCTTACTCGAAACATTTTATAGTCGTTACTTTGAAAGGTTAGATATGTATGACTACTTTCATAAAAAACCGCACCAGAGAATTTCGTGAAAATTGTGCGGCGGTGTAGCTAGGGCAAACGAAGTGAAGACAGTAAAATGAAGAGGGTCTGGGGGCGAAGCCCCCAGGAAATTTTTTGAGGCCACGCCCTTTACTTTAGCTTAGAATGCATCTGGCAACATCATGCTCGCCATTGGTTATAAAGAAACGTAGACAATTTTATGACAATTATTGTATAAATCAAAGTGCGATGACAAATTTTTGAAGAAGCATCCTTTACGTTGGCTTTGAAGGGGGGAATTTCACTCCCAAAGCTCTCGTACTACTTTGGCAAAAACCCGCTTGTTTTAAAGAAAAATCAATCAAAAATCTGTAAAAATCCTTTCGTTCTCCAGTGCTAAAATTCAAGTCTTAGGAACATAGTTAAGTTACATATCTTCCAGCATTTCTCAGAAAAATTCTTACCTAACCAATGCCCCGCCATTTCTCTACGGTTTTAAAGGAATCTCGAGGACCATCTTTCAAAAATTTTTGGGGGGAGGCAATTGCCCCCTCATACCCTCCCTGTGGCGATGCTACTGAAAGCGTGGATCTTTTAATGGAATTTGAAACTAATAGTGCGAAGCAATGTCGATCCTGGTTGATTTCTAGCTTCAAAATAATGTAAGGCAAGAACTTATATTTAAACTACTAGCTTTCTGACAGAGCTAAGTTATTCGAAAACATAGGTAATGGCCTAGGCAATAGTTCCTGCGTTCGTTCTCAATATGATTTAGTGAAATCTCTGGAATAGATAATGAATTGTTATTGTTACTGAAAGTGCAAAGGACAAGGACAAACGTCGTAGCTTCTTGCAACATGATGAAAGATCTTTGAGGTACCCTGGTGCTAGCAAAATCTTGGAACAACATTCCCTTGAAAATTAAACAATCTTCTTTAGTGATGAGTTTCGTCATCAACTAAAATTACACGTGTTCTCTCCGAATTATCAAGTTTAGAAGTTTAGCTGTTTTTGCATCAATCAATCCCAAAATGTTTAAGATATTTCAAATTGAATGATAGGCTTTTAGCGAAGGGGATTAGTTTATCCACTGAGAGAGCTCTTCCTTTAAGGAAATTCTTCTCTATTGGTGTTCTATGTAATCTTGTTGTAATTTTGTCATCTTCCGTGATTTGTCATATTGTAGGATTTATAAATTTCATTGGTTTAAATGATTTTTGTGTGTAGTTGAATTTTCTAGAATGAAGCTACGCTGAACTAACGGAGAAAGTTCGATTTTACGAGCCCCTTGCGGGGCCCAGCTCGGTGATATCATTGCAACATACAATGGGAAAGCATGGCTCCTCTTTCTACGGGCCCCTAGCGGGGCCCGGGCCCCGGGGCAGTTGCCCCGGCTACCCCCCCCTCTCGGCGGTCCTGTGAACGAGCGGCCAAAACAAGGATTGTGTTTACTTCTCCTCAGTTACAGGGCTTTGCAAATGTGCCACTTTATCTTCAACCAAGTTAAGCACAGCTGGGTGGATCCAGGACTAGTTTGTATTCTTTAGGAAAGTACTACTCTTCCTTTCAATTTTATGATTCAAACGCTATTTTCTATTATCACATTATCAGTGAATTTTATTTTCTTACTCCCCCTTGCAATGTCCACAACTTTTGCTTTTTTTCAAATCCACACTTTCCAAATTACAGAGCCACAGTTTTAATTTACAAAACCACAAAATGAGTCAGGACCACACTTATTTTAGGCCTTGTATAAACCAGTTTCTTATAAAAAAAACGTGTAATTCCTTCATAAAGAATTTGAAGCTCTACTTGGTAAATCGTATGTACACGGATTCATGACTGAATGAACAATTCAAATGGGCTTTGTTTTGAGAGTCTGTTTAAAAAAATTTTTCTGAGCATTGGGCGAAATACATTTTTGCTAGGGCGATTAATAGCCCGTGTAAAAAATATTGCGACGGCACTGGCGAGGGCGAGGGCGATTACCCGCGTTAAACGAAAAGGCCTGGTTTAGGCCTTGCCTTTACACCGGACCCCGTCTTAAACGATGGAATTAAAAGAATTTTCGTCTTTGTTTAGATAAACAAAAGACATGCCGACGTCTTTGTTTTGAAAAACATTTACAATTTAACAAAGCCCTTAGAACTTTTTGGAACCGATCCCGTGTAAACGGCATACAGTGGTGAAGTGGTTATTAGTTACTAGGAAGTTAAGCGCTCGCTTCGCTCGCGCTTCAACATTCCTAGCTCCTGCGGAGGGCTTTCAAAGAATATCTCATAATCCATGCTGAATGTACAATAAATAGTTGTAATTGTGGATGCAAACTTCTTGTTATGCATCCATCAAAGTGGAAAATTTTGTGTAGTCTGTTGTTTAGAAGGTTGATTGTGACATCCCCTTCTGTTTCTAAAATTAATGTCATGTTCTTAAGTTCATTCACAAAGCAATAATATTTTCTTGCCACAATTCACACCCAAAAATGGCTGTGATTCACCTCAACTGCCCATAAGCATATGAACATCAGCAAATGCCCAGTGCGCTAGCCTGCATGCAGTGTTTCTGTGGTGTAAGTTGAAAGAGTAAGAAAATAGGAAGACTGCACATTTGGCCAAGTGAACAATCGTTTGCATTTTGACAAAATAATCCATTGCAGTATGAACCAATAGACCATTTCGACAATTGAAATCGGAGACTGGGGAGAGCGGTTTGTTCTGGTAAATGGCGGATATAGCTCTTGTAAGTGGATGCCGCATAGTTGGGCCATTGCAGTGAATACAATGAGAACATTGAGTTTTGCAAGCTGTGGCGAGGATCGCTACCGCATCGGCACTGTTTTAGAATTTCAGTTTTGAAATATTAGTTTTGACGTATGTTCAACCGGCAGATTAAGAAAATTCGAATTATGTTTGAAGTTTTCCTCCCGTCAATTCTAATAGAATTCAAGAAGGACATTTGAAGTTAAAAACTTCAGTTGAATTCCATTCTCTTGAAAATTGCAGTCAGGGTAAGCTTTCTTATTTCAAAGACTTCAAATATATCATGTATTTCGTCAAGTTATGCGGAAAGGGCCTAAACTCAAAGCAAGCATTGCTGTTTGCAGCACTGAAATAAAGGTTGAAAAGGAAATCAGTTGCGAATAGAGATAAATTGCACGTTTGTATGTATTTCGCATGGACAGGTATTTGACTACATCCTTTGACAGCTCTATTGCTGTGTTCTTATGCAGTAGCGATTGCCATGTTTACATTATTCACTTTAACGGGCTCACTCCGTGGCAGCGATTTACCAGAACTGCATCCGCCATTTACCAGAACAAACCGCTCTCCCCAGTCTCTGATTTTAATTGTCGAAATGGTCTATTACCGCCCTTTTCTGAACTACAACAAAATCAGCTCACATAGCATCTTTAATTTGTTTTTGCTTGGATTTGAACAATTTGATACAACAGATTATTGTCATTAATTTCATTTTGCCGCACCAGGTATAAAACAAACCTCTTTCTGTGATGCACAGAAGTGTCCAGTTCTTTAAATTTTACAACAGAAAGAAGAATTCCTTCAGAAAGTGAAGGATTCTTGAAAATGTTAAGAATTCAAAGAATTTTTTACAATAAAGTTGATCAATGTGCTGTGGCTGGTACCATGAGCTTACATCTCACATCATATGCTTGACCTGCATATATCTATTTCATAATATTGTAACAATAAAAGAAATGCAGTGAGTTCTTGACTTTGCATCATGTTTCAGTTTGTCAGTGGAACTTCTTCACAGTATATTTTTGTCAGGCTCATCCTGAAATAATTGTTACATAGATTCTAACACTGGATCAAAGGAAAATACAGTCAATTGTTGTCAACTTATGGCTGGAATCCATATGCGGTGCAGTTGTGCACTTCAATCAGACTGCCAAGATCTGCATCCTAGTATGATCATTCCAAGAAGCACCCCTTTCCAGTGATAATAGCTTGTTTATTGTCTCAACCTTAATTGTAACATCAAAATCTTGCTAATTCAATAGAAATAAGCCCCAGATAATGCTTTTGACACCAAAATACTTCATTTTGCATCAAATGATCCCATGTTATCATTTGAAAAATACAGCCCACTTTTCCTTAAAGTTTCTTATATCAAAGAGTCTAGAAATTGGGTGCCCTGAAACCTTAGCAAGGTAGCAGTCTGATCTGCTGGCCAGCTTAGAAAACTTGCATTCATAAGGTGTACAACTTTGCAGCTTGCAGCTACAACAAAGGTTCTTTGCATCTGATAAGGATCTATTTTTACCCTCACAGCCTTTAAACTTTACTTGTGCTTGCACCTTTCATTTTCTTTCACTCATCAGTACGCAGAGGCCAAATCATGCAATGCATTCCAATCTGGTCTCCAGGAACCTAAAGGGAATGAAAAAAGTAAAATCCTAAATACAGGGTATAAACCATATAAACCTTTTGATCTTGAAATCTTTGTTCCATGAATTTCAACAATCAATAAAAGGGAGCACTGTATGGAACATTAATTTGGACACCAATGTTCATGTTCATCATCAAGAAGGACAAAAAATTGTTACTGTATATTGCATATGGCACAAAATGTAAATGGTGCATTCACATTAGACCACCAAGATCGCATAATATGCACACATTATGCATAATTTTAGAATTATAGAAATTGATAATGAAAATGGACTTATGATCTCCTGATCACCACTACACATCCCACCTCAATAATAACTGTTTGTTTATGAGCTGTTTCCATACCGCACATAATTCTTTTGCCATCAAAATACTATTTTGCATTAAAAAATCTCATCTCAATCTTTAAAATATGAAACTAACTGTTTGTTATAAGTGGCAGTTAAACCAAAGAGGGTAGAAATTAGATACTCTTAAAATTGGCTATTTGTAATATATACTACTTGAGAGGTTACTCCAGGCCAGGTTGGAAAATTTCAATTAATAGACCTAATCGGCTAAGGTTTGTTTTACCCATTTCAAGTCATATGACCATGCCCATGGGAATTTTTGGTACTATGCTACTTTTGCATTCATGGCACAATTTTGCATGGCATGAAATTTGTCGGAGAAATCAAAAGATGCTTTATCAAGAGATTGATCACATGATTTGAAATGGGTATAAACAAACCTTAGCTGATTTTGTCTATGAGCTGTACAAATTTTTGCAGCTTGCCGCCTGCAGCCACAACAACATTAGCCTGTGTGCAGACTATACCCAAGGAAAAGGTATAGTCTGCACAACACCGCTCAATATCAAGTGTTGTATGAGTCAGCATTTCATTTCAATTGCATTTTATTGAAATGGGTAAAACAAACCTTAGCTGATTTGTCTCAACATTGCCTTCCGCAATTAGGATCTAATAGTTTTTAATGCAAATTGCTTAGAGCACAAAGCGAAGCCTGAGATTTAATCACACGATAGCCGTTCTCAAATCTGACTGCTTCCTTCTTTCGCAGGAAAGTGATATTATTGGCTGTTGCAACAATGCATTTTCTTTGTTATCACATAAATGCTGAAGCACGTACTACACAACAGCGAGCGGCGCTGCGCAGACTATACCTTTTCCCTGGGTATAGTTTGCACGCAGGCTACAACAACATGTTCTTGCATATCATAACAGAGTATCTATGAAGGTGTTGTGGCGCCGTGGTGTAATCCTCTGACATTGCAGCCAGAATAGTCAGGCGGAGTGGGTTCGAGTCCCGGTAGAGCCCCACCACTTGAGCGTCATGACAAGGGGTCGCGGACTCGATTAGGTCTGCTCTATTTCTGCGATCCCAGCGCTTGGCGCTGAAAAACGCAACTTCACCTTCACCTTCACCTTATCTATGTTTACTCTTACCGCCTTTAACAGTTTACTTGCAGCTTACTCCTTCAATTTATTTTACTACCACTGCGTTATGCATATTTTTGGGAAAAAATTTAGAAAAATGTTATGATACGATGCAATCTACAGCTTTGTGTAAAATTTCCATAACCTGTGCTGTAAATACTTCTTGAAATGTTTGGGATAAATCCACTTTGAGGCAGGGGTGGCCCAGAAATCTTCTGACAGAGGGGTAGGAGCTTCCACAGCTTCCTACAGTCTTCCTACCAGTGGCTGAAATGGCTAAAAAATGCAGTTTGCGTGCATCATTTTGCCAAAATTCCTCCAACAGAAACTGAAATTTCCTACGACATGGGGGGCTACATGCTTCCAACAGCCAAGGGGGCTGTAGGTCCCTCTAGCCCTCCCCCTTGGCGCCCATCTGCATACTGTAAATTCTGTCTGCCACAAATTTCCACCATCAATTAGAGAAGGGGGCTGTAGGTCCCTAGCCCTCCCCCTGGCGCCCATAGGCTGCATACTGTAAAATTTTGTCTGCCACAAATTTCCACCATCAATTGGATAACATGAAAATCTACTCCAAAATTCTAATTAAATAATTAACCAAAGTTCCCAGCAGTTGAAACAGTATAAATTTCACACCAAAACCACTGGCGGATAATGTTCCTTCATGCCGCTCTGCCACAGTGGCGGCAGGGCATTCTGGTATTGGAATGCACACTGGCCTCTGGCCTGGCGCCACCACCGCTTTTGAGGTCCCACCATGTCATAAGGACAATCAACTGATGCTTCAAGCAATAGCATGGCCATGATGGGGCCGAGAAGCTAGCAAATCAATCAGGATTGAGAGGCGTCTACAGCAATGAAAATGTTGTCTAACATTACCTTACCTTTCATCTGCAATGTTTACGAATTTCTTCTGATCTGATAATGCTCTCTTTTGAGTTAGGCCTGCTAGAAAGGCCGACCACAGCTGTGATCGTCTCTGCAGTAATTGGAAGCCATTCTTGCACATCCAGCTCGTCATTTGCAAGGGACACGACATGGAAAGTTGTGAAGGTCAAGGAATCCCCAAAAGGCTCCACGTCGCATGCGCATTTACGATCTATTTCGGTGACGTAATATGCAAATTAGCGGTGGCTTTTGAGAGCAGTGCAGGAAACAATAGGGCCGAAGCGCATGACATCGTGAGCCCTGGTGAGCCCCAAAGCTATTGATTTTACAGCCAATCAAAAAGTGAATAAACAAGGATATACATCGAATGGTCCCGTTGTCTTTTCGTCGAATGCCACCTTTGTCTTCCGATTGTGTTGATTGTTAAATTCACAATGGAGAACAAAGAGAACAAAGCTAATTGGATAATCGTTTACCTGCCTTATATATATAGATTATTATTATGATTACTGCTGTATGACTCCATGTGCATGCGCATATGGTTTGAATACATTCTGAATACTGGCAATCTCCCAAACGCACGTGTCTATGTGCTTCACGAAGTCAACAAGTGGGAACAGTTCCAAGCACTTCCAATAAGTTCCATGCGTAACGGTTCCAACAGGTCCCGTGTAAACGCTGGCCAATATTCCACACTCCACATCTTCAAGTCAAGGTGGGGCCCCCTGGGCCTCATGTTCTATATTTGCCTCACTATTAGTTTTGGTATGCTGTGTGCTCCAATTACGTCAATCTGGAAATAATAATGCTTTACTTGGCCATGATTTGGCAGACAGTCTAGACACACAGTGGGGGTTGTTTACTGGTTACTTGGTTGTTTATTGGAGCATAAATGAAACACAAGATTGGAATTTATGCAGCCAGGTAAAAACTCGGAGATGTCGGAGCTGTTTGAGTAAAAATTCTCCGATGTTTCCCAACTCCGACTTTTTTACCTGGCCCTATGTGCTCTACTAACAAGTGCAGCTTCGATTTTCTTACCTGGCTCTAGGTACTCTGCTGAAAAGGTCGGAGACGTCTTATCTCTAACGTTTCTCAACTCAAACTTTTATACCTGGCCCTATATGCTCTACTAAAAAAGTCGGAGTTGAAAAACGTCGAAGAACCTTTCGAACCTTTACTCAGATATCTCCGACATCTTCGAGTTTTTTACCTGGCCAAAGTATGCTTGGGGGATGATCAAATAAAATTGGGGAACTGCAAGATAAAGAGTCCACTGTCAACGAAGATTTTGCCAACTGCAGGGAGATTTTTGCAAGAACGTGGCTTGCCCCCTACCCAGTTCCCTTGTCCGTACGCGTTTGCTCAAATACGATAAAACCCTTCTTGACGCGCTGTACCACGAAAAGACCCTCTTGTACTCCCTGTACATCAGATTGCCTCCCCAAATTTTGTTTATTCCGTTGCAAAACTGAAAAGTCTGCATATAGTCAACACCAATCGTGTGGTAAAGCGCTGATGTAAATCTAACCAAGGCAGAGGCATGCCTCATTCTAGATTCTTCTCTGAATGAAAATAGGAAATGATAAAAATTATCTGACTGGCGCTAGCCTGGCGTTGCCTAGGGTATGGTTCCTGAGGGGCGTATCACTCTAGAGGGATCTCGTACAGCTGTGGCAAAAATTCATTTGTTCTCTAGAGAATTCAGTAGAAAATCCTTAAAAATCTTTGTTCTCAAATATAGTTTTCTAGGAAGAGTGATACACCTCTCGTGTGGACCTAGCTAAGCAACTCGCCTACCAAACAGCGAGTCTAAATAAAAACAGCGTAAACGCTCCTTTGTCTTCGAGATAGACTTCTCATACACTTCGAAGGTTACTCTTTCAGTCCAGTTGCAAAATAGATTTTCTTGCTGACACACGACAATAAATTCTGGGTTGATCTTTCTCCGTATGTTATTTTGCCAATATACAGCAGGAACCAGCAAAATAGAAACCACTTTATAAGAAACCTTGGGCTAATTTTTTGAGAAAGGGTGCCCTCATATAAGAAACTTCTCAGTCTTTTTTAGGAAGGTTTCTTATAGGAGGATCCCAAATATATAACATACTTCATAATGGCTGAACAATTTGTGAAGAGGTCATTTTCAAATTAATAAATTCATGCAGAAGCTCGCATCAGTATACAAATTTTGTGAACTTCCCTTTTTGATCATCTTAAATCTCAGTTTATGATGTGCAGAAGTGTATTTACAATATACTCATGTCTATAATGTTAAGATATTTAACTTGAAATCATCGAAGGTTTATTAATCATGTTATAAGAAACCTTTCAGCCTCTTTCCTTGATAAATTCCCTTTTAATAAGAAACTAAAGCAGGCTGTTTTGAAAAAACTGGTTTCTATTTTGCAGGTTCTTACTGTAACTGCAACCATTTAATAACCTTTACAGCTTTTCTTAGCATAGAGCAGCTGTCAGTTCTGTACCCTTCGGTTGAATGAGTTAGCTTACAATCAAAACAGGAACATATTTTCAGGCCAAGCAATTAGCGATAAATAGTTAAATAACGCCAAGTCCTATTTTGTTACAAGAAACAATGAACTTGAGAGGGTACTGAAAACTCTCTAAAATAACATTTTGATTACTCAGAGTTTCTCACAAGTTTCCTAAAGATTCCATAAGAATCTTCATGCTCACTACTTCATTCCTGGTAATCACTTTAAAACAAGGTTTTTTAGCCCCTTCTACTATTTATACATTACTCAAGTACCTTCCGAGTACCAGTGACTATGAAAATGAAGTAAAAATATGTGAAGGATTTCCTTTATCAAAATAAAATGTTTCTTAAGTTATATTTTCCCAGCACTAGAGTGTCTTAATCTGGTGATCCGAGAGCTGAATTTCTTAAAAGGATCCTCTAACAATAAAGTACGTGCATTAATAGAGGTAAATAAACTGAAAGTTTCAAAGCTTACCTTGAACTTGTCCTCTTGGTCTGTAACAAAAAGTGGGCGTAAATAACCTCACTTTTATTTCCAGACTAAACCTGCCTGAGACAAGAAGTGCTAGCATGCTGGGAACAATGCTGGGATTGGTCACTTTTTTATTGCTCGATCACAGGGAGACCAGGATATGATTGTCGCTAAAAATAGAATTTTTTTTTCGAAATAAAATAAAAATTTTCTTTCGAAATAATTGTTGCTAAATTGTTGCTATGAGTAAATTGCTTTCCTTTGCCCCACCTCCCCCCCCCCCGCTTGCTCGGGGTCACATTTGTACTTTAGTCCCCTGTGTTGTAGTTGCGTAGCATGTTGCAATGAGCTACGCAACTACAACACAGGGGACTAAAGTACAAACGGGACCCCGAGCAAGCACGGGGGGGAGGGGGGTGAGGCAAAGGAAAGCAATTTTACTCTTAGCAACAATTTAACAACAATTATTTCGAAAGAAAATTTTTATTTTATTTCGAAAGACAATTTCTATTTTAGCGACAATCATATCCTGGTCTCCCTGTGGCTCGATCGACTGATGAAACTGAGACTTATAAAAATCCAGGTAACATGTGGCCTGCGTACCGGGTTGGTACCAGGGCTCAGGAGGTATGTTATAAAAACCGGACCGTAGGATGCATGGACCCCTGAGATCCCTAGGATCATCAGGGTCTGGGATCATTTAGTGCTAAAGATGAAAAGGGACATCATCACACACAACATCAAGCTACCAAATAGGAGCTTACGTATCCTAAACGTCCCTTCTTCTGTCCAACGAATTTCCGCTCCTATGAACTAATGCTGGACAGGCGCGGTCTGGCCCAGGTGGCAAAGTGGCGATCACCACCCGGGCCCTCTGATATCAAAAGTAAAAAAAGAAATTACGGGCCCTTTTTTAAGTATTACAGTAATAAGCAGGGCCCTACAGTTATCTGCTCTTGTTTAATCAAAGAATATATTTGAATTAGTCTCTCTCATAAGTGAATTCAAATCTAGCACAAAGACACTGGCGAACGCGCACAATGCTTGGCCCCATACGATTTTCAGCAAAGTACGTATTACATGTTGATTTGCATTGAATACTTTAGGGCCCATCTAAATTGAGCCCTAAATGTTTAGTGAGTTGACCACACTTGTGAATAAAATCCAACGCAAGGACTACACTTGAAAAAAGATTCTTAGCCACCTCCTAGACAACATGAACATCTTTAGAAAGTTGCTTGACAGGCCAAATTTATTTCTATATGCACAGGTTTCAAAAATTTCCTGGTGAAGGCTTTCTTCGATCACAAGTTCTTTTCCTCCACTCAATGGTAAGAGTTTTACGAGAGATGGATTTTCCGACAACCCAAAGAGCGTGTTGCAAGAACATTTTCCTGAGGAGGTGCCTTTGACCCCATTGGCTGTGGCTATGTATGCCTCGTATTGTACTTCAGCCACCCTTCAACTCGACATTATTCTATTGCTTATAGGCCTTCGAATAAAAAATCTGTACTGGGCTTGCCTTTAAAGCGACATTGCCCATAAAACACCGTTTCCAATGTTGCAGATTTGTTTTTACTCATATCATGCGTGCAGCCGTTAGCTAGCCAACTCGCAATACTGAAAATCTGCCCCACCACGTAACGTGTTCATCATTCGCACAAAAAATGAGACCTTCTTCTGACCGGACCCGAGGACTCTGTGACCCGGACGTACAATCCCAGATCATACGACATACGCCCCAGGGCCAGAATTTTAGGTTTTTGGTTAACAAGACTTTGTCATAATGTATGAATCATTTTGCTGTGATACAGTGATACCCATGTCTAGCAATTGGTGCAGATAGTCAAAATGATACCGACAGGCATATGATATCTGAAGCATTGCTATTTAAATACGCATGGTCTTCAGTGTCAATGGTGGTGCTCATGAGTGACTGAGGATCTGGATGAGAATGAAGAAATGTTTGCATTTAAGATATAACTTCCTTATTTCTTTGTTATTTTTCTAAAAAAATTAGAAACGCTAGAAAGACTGGAGTAGCCCTAACGGTCGGAATGCTTCATTCCCCTCTATAATGTGTCTGTTAATTTCATAGCCTTCCTACTCAAATATGCTTTCTCTGATTTGAATCAATGTGGATATTAAGCATAGATATTCATCGATTCTATTTGCAATGAGAGGGGCTGGTTTTTTTAAAACAATTGGCTTTAAATTTCTTGCATCGTTCTTACCCTGAGTACCAGACTCTCTCTAAAAGAAAATTTTCTTTTAGAGAGAGTCTGGTACACAGGGTACATCATTCTTAGCTCAGTTCGAAAATACGGAATACTTCTTGACCAAGAAAACTTTGACAAGTAGCTACTTGCATGCTCACTAAACAATCCGTAGTGAAAATATGTTATAAGCCATAGATATCAAACTTTGGACCGGGCTCGTATAGTCTAAGGTCATAGGGTCCAGTGTCGTAAGGTCCGGGGTCGTGCGGTCGTACTACCATGCCACTGAATCTCCATGTGACCACTTGCTAATGAGGCAAAAGGCTACGTATGGGAACCAACAAGATCTTCCATATTTCAATGAAATCGAATTCTATTCACAGAAAAGGCTGAATTCTAGCCAACGATAGTATTTTCTCACAGAACAACTTGTTCTTAATTCCTTACATATCAGTTCACATATCTATCTTATAAGTGTACAATTGCACGAATGTTTCTCTCATAAAGTATGATGGATTTTTCGGTTCAAAATCTTTTATCTGTTTTTGGAGCCCCAATTCACAAAATATTCTCTATTTGATTTCTTTTTTTACAAATATTACTTTTTAGATAGTAGGCCTGAGTTAGCTCTTGTTTTGTAGCTATTTTTGTATATGATAATAATAATACCGCGCTCGCTTGATGTCTCTCACTGCCAGCAGAAGAGGACGCATTTTATCTGGATTTTGCTACGTTTTAAGGGGACTCCTGTGCATAGACATGAGCCTCTCGTACTTTTCATGACTAGGTCATAACAAGAAATGCCTCGCTGTCCGATATTAGTTTGTTTCCAGAATAGCGGCTTTCACATTTTAATGGGCCTATTATAGTCCCCTAGTCGTTTCCCTGAAAAACAAAGAAAATGACGTTACATGTGACCCTCCACCCCACCCTCCACTCAGTACCTGCCGGTGCAGATCTTCAATGGTTCAAAGCTTCCCATGAAGGAAACGACAATTATCATGTTCCCATACCATCATAGGTCCAGGGCTAGATAGGTACCAAATAGTTGATGTGAAGTTCGGTGAGGTGTATGTCCATACCATTGAGCCCTGACAATCAATCTCAAATAGCAAAGTAAACACAAACGAATTTATTGTCTCTCCAACAAAAGTAATGACTTCTTCCTACTACGTAAACAGACAACAAAAATAGGTACAGAACTCAGTTTCTAAATCTTATATCCTTTGAACTATTTTCAAACTGCAATTCCCAAACACAATCACGTTTCATAAGCGATAAAACGGAATTACATGTCACAACACAGATTTATATTCAACAATGAACAGTGCTGTCATTTCAGCATTTCATGGAATGTTATTTCAGTATTAGTATTCCATGAAATGTCCTGTATTCCAGTCTTCCAGTATTCCACGTCAAGTATTCTATTCCCCCTTCTATTCCAAGGCGGCGTTTTCACGGGATCGGTTCCATTTGGAACTGTACCCAAATGGATACGTTTTGGCAGGCTTTTTCGTAAGGAAATTTCCCCCAGGGCGTCTTATCGCCCACGTAGATAAGACGGCGAGGGCGGTCGCCCCCATAAAATATTCTTGTGTTTATGCTTTGTGTACTGGCTGGCAATGAAACCTTTAAAAGCCTTGTTCTTGCAAGGAGGAGTGCCTTCCTTTTACCAGACTTTTGAGGAGAGGAGTCAGCAAACAAGCTATAAACTTTTTCGTTACAACGCCGCGAAAGATTTTATTCCATTTGCTTGTAATATTCTTCTTCCTTGCTCCGTTATTTTGCGAAAGTTAAGAAAGGGCCAAATCAGTTAGGCCAACCAATTTCCTGTTGTCCCGTTTAATTGAGTATGAAGCTTCCACAAAAGAAAGCGATTAGAGTAGAAGATGTGGCCCCTGAAACAAAACAATTGAGTCTCTTTTAGGCTTTTAAAATTCTATCGGAACACTTTACTCGAACTCGAAGCAGTTCTGTCCTACTCTAAAAACCAGAGGAGGGCTTCAGAAAGTTACATTGGAGAAACGCTTTGCAACAAAGTTAGATTAATGTAGCATTCTTCTTCTTCTTGTTGCACCCTGATCATCAAAAAACATGTAGTCAAACTGGAAACCTCGACAGAGAACAATGTAGGTGTGGGCCCACGAGGAAGGATCTCTATTGAAACCATCGCAAAATACTGCAAAGAAAATGCGGAATGATTGTCGAGGACTAGTATTTCCTTTGCATTATCTAGTTCTTTAAAAGTTTCTTGTCAAAATCATTTTGCCTAGATAAATCGTAAAACATAATATCTAGAGCTTCATTTTGGTTCTCTACATCTTGTTTGCTTCGCCGTGGTCGGCTTTCACAAGGGTTACACGTTTTTTTTATAAAAAAGTAGGATCAGGCCATAGTACTAAAAGTTTCTTAATTTCGCATGAAATTTTGTCCATTTTAGTACTAAAAGTTTCTTAATTGGTTTCTTATTTTTTGAATGCAGAATTAGCAATGTGTGGTCGCTAACACTGCGGCAGATATGTTTCTTGACATTTAAAACATCATAAAGGAATAAACAGTGTTCTATTATGTTGAAAACACAAATGGTTTGATAAAATATTGCTCAAGAATAAGGGTTCAACGATCTATTTGCTATGATATTTATGCTTTTAACTTTGAAAAGTTTCTTAGTACTTCTCAGACATAGTACTATAGTTTCTTAAAATTTTAGCCATCTTAGTACTAGTTTCTTATAAACCAGGCCCTAAAATAACAAATTTTTACAAGTGCACATTTTTGAAAGTTGGGTGTGGTCTGCACAAACATAGGTATCAAATGTTTCAGCCGATTTTTGCTCGTGACCAATGGCCGGAAACCTTCAAAGCCTCATTTGCACGGACCAATCAGACGGTGAATAAGCGAGGAAGACAGAAGAAATGTGTGAAAAATTTTCTCAACTTTACCACCCTTCATAAAATGCAACCAGGACAAAAAACTGCTGGAAATTTCCCGAATTTTCTCCTGAATCGACGTTATGGCCTTTCCAAAACCGATGAGGCACTCAACCTTAAACAATAGAAATTCTGCGTTAGAAGCAATCGCTATAACAATAGTGATTGTTTTAAGAACGATCCCAGAAGGGCAAATATTAACGTTTCCAATTGTTCTTGTTATTGTCCGTCCACTGCACTTTCTTTGGTTCAAGATTCAATGCCCTTCGATTTCTTTGTGAACTGAATAATTTACTTAGGTTAGTTCACACATTTCAAGTCATATGGCAATACTCTTGAGAAATTTCTGTATTAGGGAGCTGTCTTAAAGTATGGAACAGAGGGGGGCGGAAGCGATTTGACGGGGTCACCAACGCTATTGGATGGCAAATGTTGGGCTAACAAACTTCTTCAAGTGATAAGCATGGGCCATGAAGCTATTTGTTTCGGAATTTCAATTTTTTGTCAATAAATATCTTAAATACTATCAGCGTATTTTTTTGCTGTTCACTTGATCATTGATGTTGTTCTGCATCTCTTTTCTATGACAGTGGCATCTGCATGTCCTCCCTACCGCCTTATTAAAACGATAACGTTAACATTATACCGGATCCCACCAATATGGTACTGAGAGCATGATGCATGGGAAGAAAATTGTATCCTAAAAAGCAGAAAAATCGTCTATAAGAAGCTTCTATGCCACAGAGTTCATGTCGAAACCATGGGGCCACCAAAGCATGTTTGCAGATGTTTAAGGGCTACCTAAACAGTTTCTGCTTCTTGCATTGGACTACGTGATTTGATAGCAAATTTTGAAATCCCTTCCGCCCCACTCTGTTCCATTCTTTGTGACAGCTACCTTATGCTACTCTTTGCATTAATGGCATAAGTTTTCCTGGTTCGAAATTAGTATTGAAATTGAAAGGAGGTTTCATCAGAGGTTATATCACCTTACTTGAAGTGGCATAAACAAGACTTGGCAAGCCTCAGCCGATTTTGCTTATCGGAAAACGCTATATCTCCAGCAAACCGTGAGGTATTCAAACCGGCATCCAAGCCTGGATACCCAAACATCTGGTGAGAAAACATCTTCAAAAAAATTCGGGAAATTTCCTGCAGTTTTTTGTTCTGGTTGCGTTTTATGAGGGTAGGTAAACTTGAGAAAAATTTTCATATATTTCTTCTCCTTTCCTCGCTTATTCGTCATCTAATTGGTCCGTGAAAATGAGGCTTTCAAGGTTACAATTTTGCAAGTCAGCCGGATTAGGTTCTTATATGTTGAGTATTTAGTGGAAAATTAGGCTGTTTAGGTTCTTAAATTGGTTCGTATTTCATTCAGATCTTTCAGGTATTTCTTTTGTTCAGTTTGAAACTTTCAGCTCATTGTTTACTGTCAGTTCAGAGGCACCTGAGTTCATGAGGTTTTATTCACAACAGCAATGTGTGAAGAATCAGAAATTTTGCAGAATACAACGAGAAGCTCTCACAGCATCTTTGTATTTCTTTGCAAGATGCACAAATGGCAGTATCACTCCGTATAGGTTCAATGACAAAACAACTGGAGTTTTGATCTAACTTGATGAACTCTTCGAATAACAACCTGTTTCAAATTTCAGGCTGAATGGGTTCTTATATATTGGGGAGTCTAATTTCAGAATTTTAGCCTGTAGGTTCTTAATCATTAGGTTCTTATACGCGGGTTTTTACTCTATACATACAGCATATACAACTAACCTTACTATAACGACAAAATGTACTTAGCACTGAGACTGAACGAGCAGGGCCGCCGAGAGCGAGGCAGGGCCCCGGGGCAACTAGTGGATGCGGGCCCCTTGCTTGACAGTTTCAATTTTCGACTCAATTTCATTCGCAAAATACAAATTGTTACAATTGAGATTAAATCTATAAGAATTTAGTGGTATCCTGCGCGACCCAAGTAAAGCATTGCTTATCTAGCTGGGGCCGCTATTGAAAAATAAGAATAGAAATAAGATGATAAAGTTAAAATAAGCACAAACGTATGATATCGTATAATGAGATACAGAGCAACATGAAGCAAGAAGGTATCTAGATTTGTGAGGAAGGAGGTGGGTTGTATGATATTGATACTGAATTTGCACTCTTTTTAGTTAACATTTGTCAATGAAGCTTTTCTTGAGTTTTTTAGCGAAGGTATAAGATATAAGGGCTTTAGATGTCTTTAATCTGAGAAAGAAGTTCATTCCACAAACATACTCCTTTATTGCCTATCACTCAACCCGTGTTTTGCTTACTCGAAACATTTTATAGTCGTTACTTTGAAAGGTTAGATATGTATGACTACTTTCATAAAAAACCGCACCAGAGAATTTCGTGAAAATTGTGCGGCGGTGTAGCTAGGGCAAACGAAGTGAAGACAGTAAAATGAAGAGGGTCTGGGGGCGAAGCCCCCAGGAAATTTTTTGAGGCCACGCCCTTTACTTTAGCTTAGAATGCATCTGGCAACATCATGCTCGCCATTGGTTATAAAGAAACGTAGACAATTTTATGACAATTATTGTATAAATCAAAGTGCGATGACAAATTTTTGAAGAAGCATCCTTTACGTTGGCTTTGAAGGGGGGAATTTCACTCCCAAAGCTCTCGTACTACTTTGGCAAAAACCCGCTTGTTTTAAAGAAAAATCAATCAAAAATCTGTAAAAATCCTTTCGTTCTCCAGTGCTAAAATTCAAGTCTTAGGAACATAGTTAAGTTACATATCTTCCAGCATTTCTCAGAAAAATTCTTACCTAACCAATGCCCCGCCATTTCTCTACGGTTTTAAAGGAATCTCGAGGACCATCTTTCAAAAATTTTTGGGGGGAGGCAATTGCCCCCTCATACCCTCCCTGTGGCGATGCTACTGAAAGCGTGGATCTTTTAATGGAATTTGAAACTAATAGTGCGAAGCAATGTCGATCCTGGTTGATTTCTAGCTTCAAAATAATGTAAGGCAAGAACTTATATTTAAACTACTAGCTTTCTGACAGAGCTAAGTTATTCGAAAACATAGGTAATGGCCTAGGCAATAGTTCCTGCGTTCGTTCTCAATATGATTTAGTGAAATCTCTGGAATAGATAATGAATTGTTATTGTTACTGAAAGTGCAAAGGACAAGGACAAACGTCGTAGCTTCTTGCAACATGATGAAAGATCTTTGAGGTACCCTGGTGCTAGCAAAATCTTGGAACAACATTCCCTTGAAAATTAAACAATCTTCTTTAGTGATGAGTTTCGTCATCAACTAAAATTACACGTGTTCTCTCCGAATTATCAAGTTTAGAAGTTTAGCTGTTTTTGCATCAATCAATCCCAAAATGTTTAAGATATTTCAAATTGAATGATAGGCTTTTAGCGAAGGGGATTAGTTTATCCACTGAGAGAGCTCTTCCTTTAAGGAAATTCTTCTCTATTGGTGTTCTATGTAATCTTGTTGTAATTTTGTCATCTTCCGTGATTTGTCATATTGTAGGATTTATAAATTTCATTGGTTTAAATGATTTTTGTGTGTAGTTGAATTTTCTAGAATGAAGCTACGCTGAACTAACGGAGAAAGTTCGATTTTACGAGCCCCTTGCGGGGCCCAGCTCGGTGATATCATTGCAACATACAATGGGAAAGCATGGCTCCTCTTTCTACGGGCCCCTAGCGGGGCCCGGGCCCCGGGGCAGTTGCCCCGGCTACCCCCCCCTCTCGGCGGTCCTGTGAACGAGCGGCCAAAACAAGGATTGTGTTTACTTCTCCTCAGTTACAGGGCTTTGCAAATGTGCCACTTTATCTTCAACCAAGTTAAGCACAGCTGGGTGGATCCAGGACTAGTTTGTATTCTTTAGGAAAGTACTACTCTTCCTTTCAATTTTATGATTCAAACGCTATTTTCTATTATCACATTATCAGTGAATTTTATTTTCTTACTCCCCCTTGCAATGTCCACAACTTTTGCTTTTTTTCAAATCCACACTTTCCAAATTACAGAGCCACAGTTTTAATTTACAAAACCACAAAATGAGTCAGGACCACACTTATTTTAGGCCTTGTATAAACCAGTTTCTTATAAAAAAAACGTGTAATTCCTTCATAAAGAATTTGAAGCTCTACTTGGTAAATCGTATGTACACGGATTCATGACTGAATGAACAATTCAAATGGGCTTTGTTTTGAGAGTCTGTTTAAAAAAATTTTTCTGAGCATTGGGCGAAATACATTTTTGCTAGGGCGATTAATAGCCCGTGTAAAAAATATTGCGACGGCACTGGCGAGGGCGAGGGCGATTACCCGCGTTAAACGAAAAGGCCTGGTTTAGGCCTTGCCTTTACACCGGACCCCGTCTTAAACGATGGAATTAAAAGAATTTTCGTCTTTGTTTAGATAAACAAAAGACATGCCGACGTCTTTGTTTTGAAAAACATTTACAATTTAACAAAGCCCTTAGAACTTTTTGGAACCGATCCCGTGTAAACGGCATACAGTGGTGAAGTGGTTATTAGTTACTAGGAAGTTAAGCGCTCGCTTCGCTCGCGCTTCAACATTCCTAGCTCCTGCGGAGGGCTTTCAAAGAATATCTCATAATCCATGCTGAATGTACAATAAATAGTTGTAATTGTGGATGCAAACTTCTTGTTATGCATCCATCAAAGTGGAAAATTTTGTGTAGTCTGTTGTTTAGAAGGTTGATTGTGACATCCCCTTCTGTTTCTAAAATTAATGTCATGTTCTTAAGTTCATTCACAAAGCAATAATATTTTCTTGCCACAATTCACACCCAAAAATGGCTGTGATTCACCTCAACTGCCCATAAGCATATGAACATCAGCAAATGCCCAGTGCGCTAGCCTGCATGCAGTGTTTCTGTGGTGTAAGTTGAAAGAGTAAGAAAATAGGAAGACTGCACATTTGGCCAAGTGAACAATCGTTTGCATTTTGACAAAATAATCCATTGCAGTATGAACCAATAGACCATTTCGACAATTGAAATCGGAGACTGGGGAGAGCGGTTTGTTCTGGTAAATGGCGGATATAGCTCTTGTAAGTGGATGCCGCATAGTTGGGCCATTGCAGTGAATACAATGAGAACATTGAGTTTTGCAAGCTGTGGCGAGGATCGCTACCGCATCGGCACTGTTTTAGAATTTCAGTTTTGAAATATTAGTTTTGACGTATGTTCAACCGGCAGATTAAGAAAATTCGAATTATGTTTGAAGTTTTCCTCCTGTCAATTCTAATAGAATTCAAGAAGGACATTTGAAGTTAAAAACTTCAGTTGAATTCCATTCTCTTGAAAATTGCAGTCAGGGTAAGCTTTCTTATTTCAAAGACTTCAAATATATCATGTATTTCGTCAAGTTATGCGGAAAGGGCCTAAACTCAAAGCAAGCATTGCTGTTTGCAGCACTGAAATAAAGGTTGAAAAGGAAATCAGTTGCGAATAGAGATAAATTGCACGTTTGTATGTATTTCGCATGGACAGGTATTTGACTACATCCTTTGACAGCTCTATTGCTGTGTTCTTATGCAGTAGCGATTGCCATGTTTACATTATTCACTTTAACGGGCTCACTCCGTGGCAGCGATTTACCAGAACTGCATCCGCCATTTACCAGAACAAACCGCTCTCCCCAGTCTCTGATTTTAATTGTCGAAATGGTCTATTACCGCCCTTTTCTGAACTACAACAAAATCAGCTCACATAGCATCTTTAATTTGTTTTTGCTTGGATTTGAACAATTTGATACAACAGATTATTGTCATTAATTTCATTTTGCCGCACCAGGTATAAAACAAACCTCTTTCTGTGATGCACAGAAGTGTCCAGTTCTTTAAATTTTACAACAGAAAGAAGAATTCCTTCAGAAAGTGAAGGATTCTTGAAAATGTTAAGAATTCAAAGAATTTTTTACAATAAAGTTGATCAATGTGCTGTGGCTGGTACCATGAGCTTACATCTCACATCATATGCTTGACCTGCATATATCTATTTCATAATATTGTAACAATAAAAGAAATGCAGTGAGTTCTTGACTTTGCATCATGTTTCAGTTTGTCAGTGGAACTTCTTCACAGTATATTTTTGTCAGGCTCATCCTGAAATAATTGTTACATAGATTCTAACACTGGATCAAAGGAAAATACAGTCAATTGTTGTCAACTTATGGCTGGAATCCATATGCGGTGCAGTTGTGCACTTCAATCAGACTGCCAAGATCTGCATCCTAGTATGATCATTCCAAGAAGCACCCCTTTCCAGTGATAATAGCTTGTTTATTGTCTCAACCTTAATTGTAACATCAAAATCTTGCTAATTCAATAGAAATAAGCCCCAGATAATGCTTTTGACACCAAAATACTTCATTTTGCATCAAATGATCCCATGTTATCATTTGAAAAATACAGCCCACTTTTCCTTAAAGTTTCTTATATCAAAGAGTCTAGAAATTGGGTGCCCTGAAACCTTAGCAAGGTAGCAGTCTGATCTGCTGGCCAGCTTAGAAAACTTGCATTCATAAGGTGTACAACTTTGCAGCTTGCAGCTACAACAAAGGTTCTTTGCATCTGATAAGGATCTATTTTTACCCTCACAGCCTTTAAACTTTACTTGTGCTTGCACCTTTCATTTTCTTTCACTCATCAGTACGCAGAGGCCAAATCATGCAATGCATTCCAATCTGGTCTCCAGGAACCTAAAGGGAATGAAAAAAGTAAAATCCTAAATACAGGGTATAAACCATATAAACCTTTTGATCTTGAAATCTTTGTTCCATGAATTTCAACAATCAATAAAAGGGAGCACTGTATGGAACATTAATTTGGACACCAATGTTCATGTTCATCATCAAGAAGGACAAAAAATTGTTACTGTATATTGCATATGGCACAAAATGTAAATGGTGCATTCACATTAGACCACCAAGATCGCATAATATGCACACATTATGCATAATTTTAGAATTATAGAAATTGATAATGAAAATGGACTTATGATCTCCTGATCACCACTACACATCCCACCTCAATAATAACTGTTTGTTTATGAGCTGTTTCCATACCGCACATAATTCTTTTGCCATCAAAATACTATTTTGCATTAAAAAATCTCATCTCAATCTTTAAAATATGAAACTAACTGTTTGTTATAAGTGGCAGTTAAACCAAAGAGGGTAGAAATTAGATACTCTTAAAATTGGCTATTTGTAATATATACTACTTGAGAGGTTACTCCAGGCCAGGTTGGAAAATTTCAATTAATAGACCTAATCGGCTAAGGTTTGTTTTACCCATTTCAAGTCATATGACCATGCCCATGGGAATTTTTGGTACTATGCTACTTTTGCATTCATGGCACAATTTTGCATGGCATGAAATTTGTCGGAGAAATCAAAAGATGCTTTATCAAGAGATTGATCACATGATTTGAAATGGGTATAAACAAACCTTAGCTGATTTTGTCTATGAGCTGTACAAATTTTTGCAGCTTGCCGCCTGCAGCCACAACAACATTAGCCTGTGTGCAGACTATACCCAAGGAAAAGGTATAGTCTGCACAACACCGCTCAATATCAAGTGTTGTATGAGTCAGCATTTCATTTCAATTGCATTTTGAATGGCCCTTTCTACTCAGCGTTTGTGTATTATGTGCCCTAGGGTACTTAAAATTCCAGAGTATTGTGTTGTTAATGTAAATTGCTTAGAGCACAAAGCGAAGCCTGAGATTTAATCACACGATAGCCGTTCTCAAATCTGACTGCTTCCTTCTTTCGCAGGAAAGTGATATTATTGGCTGTTGCAACAATGCATTTTCTTTGTTATCACATAAATGCTGAAGCACGTACTACACAACAGCGAGCGGCGCTGCGCAGACTATACCTTTTCCCTGGGTATAGTTTGCACGCAGGCTACAACAACATGTTCTTGCATATCATAACAGAGTATCTATGAAGGTGTTGTGGCGCCGTGGTGTAATCCTCTGACATTGCAGCCAGAATAGTCAGGCGGAGTGGGTTCGAGTCCCGGTAGAGCCCCACCACTTGAGCGTCATGACAAGGGGTCGCGGACTCGATTAGGTCTGCTCTATTTCTGCGATCCCAGCGCTTGGCGCTGAAAAACGCAACTTCACCTTCACCTTCACCTTATCTATGTTTACTCTTACCGCCTTTAACAGTTTACTTGCAGCTTACTCCTTCAATTTATTTTACTACCACTGCGTTATGCATATTTTTGGGAAAAAATTTAGAAAAATGTTATGATACGATGCAATCTACAGCTTTGTGTAAAATTTCCATAACCTGTGCTGTAAATACTTCTTGAAATGTTTGGGATAAATCCACTTTGAGGCAGGGGTGGCCCAGAAATCTTCTGACAGAGGGGTAGGAGCTTCCACAGCTTCCTACAGTCTTCCTACCAGTGGCTGAAATGGCTAAAAAATGCAGTTTGCGTGCATCATTTTGCCAAAATTCCTCCAACAGAAACTGAAATTTCCTACGACATGGGGGGCTACATGCTTCCAACAGCCAAGGGGGCTGTAGGTCCCTCTAGCCCTCCCCCTTGGCGCCCATCTGCATACTGTAAATTCTGTCTGCCACAAATTTCCACCATCAATTAGAGAAGGGGGCTGTAGGTCCCTAGCCCTCCCCCTGGCGCCCATAGGCTGCATACTGTAAAATTTTGTCTGCCACAAATTTCCACCATCAATTGGATAACATGAAAATCTACTCCAAAATTCTAATTAAATAATTAACCAAAGTTCCCAGCAGTTGAAACAGTATAAATTTCACACCAAAACCACTGGCGGATAATGTTCCTTCATGCCGCTCTGCCACAGTGGCGGGAGGGCATTCTGGTATTGGAATGCACACTGGCCTCTGGCCTGGCGCCACCACCGCTTTTGAGGTCCCACCATGTCATAAGGACAATCAACTGATGCTTCAAGCAATAGCATGGCCATGATGGGGCCGAGAAGCTAGCAAATCAATCAGGATTGAGAGGCGTCTACAGCAATGAAAATGTTGTCTAACATTACCTTACCTTTCATCTGCAATGTTTACGAATTTCTTCTGATCTGATAATGCTCTCTTTTGAGTTAGGCCTGCTAGAAAGGCCGACCACAGCTGTGATCGTCTCTGCAGTAATTGGAAGCCATTCTTGCACATCCAGCTCGTCATTTGCAAGGGACACGACATGGAAAGTTGTGAAGGTCAAGGAATCCCCAAAAGGCTCCACGTCGCATGCGCATTTACGATCTATTTCGGTGACGTAATATGCAAATTAGCGGTGGCTTTTGAGAGCAGTGCAGGAAACAATAGGGCCGAAGCGCATGACATCGTGAGCCCTGGTGAGCCCCAAAGCTATTGATTTTACAGCCAATCAAAAAGTGAATAAACAAGGATATACATCGAATGGTCCCGTTGTCTTTTCGTCGAATGCCACCTTTGTCTTCCGATTGTGTTGATTGTTAAATTCACAATGGAGAACAAAGAGAACAAAGCTAATTGGATAATCGTTTACCTGCCTTATATATATAGATTATTATTATGATTACTGCTGTATGACTCCATGTGCATGCGCATATGGTTTGAATACATTCTGAATACTGGCAATCTCCCAAACGCACGTGTCTATGTGCTTCACGAAGTCAACAAGTGGGAACAGTTCCAAGCACTTCCAATAAGTTCCATGCGTAACGGTTCCAACAGGTCCCGTGTAAACGCTGGCCAATATTCCACACTCCACATCTTCAAGTCAAGGTGGGGCCCCCTGGGCCTCATGTTCTATATTTGCCTCACTATTAGTTTTGGTATGCTGTGTGCTCCAATTACGTCAATCTGGAAATAATAATGCTTTACTTGGCCATGATTTGGCAGACAGTCTAGACACACAGTGGGGGTTGTTTACTGGTTACTTGGTTGTTTATTGGAGCATAAATGAAACACAAGATTGGAATTTATGCAGCCAGGTAAAAACTCGGAGATGTCGGAGCTGTTTGAGTAAAAATTCTCCGATGTTTCCCAACTCCGACTTTTTTACCTGGCCCTATGTGCTCTACTAACAAGTGCAGCTTCGATTTTCTTACCTGGCTCTAGGTACTCTGCTGAAAAGGTCGGAGACGTCTTATCTCTAACGTTTCTCAACTCAAACTTTTATACCTGGCCCTATATGCTCTACTAAAAAAGTCGGAGTTGAAAAACGTCGAAGAACCTTTCGAACCTTTACTCAGATATCTCCGACATCTTCGAGTTTTTTACCTGGCCAAAGTATGCTTGGGGGATGATCAAATAAAATTGGGGAACTGCAAGATAAAGAGTCCACTGTCAACGAAGATTTTGCCAACTGCAGGGAGATTTTTGCAAGAACGTGGCTTGCCCCCTACCCAGTTCCCTTGTCCGTACGCGTTTGCTCAAATACGATAAAACCCTTCTTGACGCGCTGTACCACGAAAAGACCCTCTTGTACTCCCTGTACATCAGATTGCCTCCCCAAATTTTGTTTATTCCGTTGCAAAACTGAAAAGTCTGCATATAGTCAACACCAATCGTGTGGTAAAGCGCTGATGTAAATCTAACCAAGGCAGAGGCATGCCTCATTCTAGATTCTTCTCTGAATGAAAATAGGAAATGATAAAAATTATCTGACTGGCGCTAGCCTGGCGTTGCCTAGGGTATGGTTCCTGAGGGGCGTATCACTCTAGAGGGATCTCGTACAGCTGTGGCAAAAATTCATTTGTTCTCTAGAGAATTCAGTAGAAAATCCTTAAAAATCTTTGTTCTCAAATATAGTTTTCTAGGAAGAGTGATACACCTCTCGTGTGGACCTAGCTAAGCAACTCGCCTACCAAACAGCGAGTCTAAATAAAAACAGCGTAAACGCTCCTTTGTCTTCGAGATAGACTTCTCATACACTTCGAAGGTTACTCTTTCAGTCCAGTTGCAAAATAGATTTTCTTGCTGACACACGACAATAAATTCTGGGTTGATCTTTCTCCGTATGTTATTTTGCCAATATACAGCAGGAACCAGCAAAATAGAAACCACTTTATAAGAAACCTTGGGCTAATTTTTTGAGAAAGGGTGCCCTCATATAAGAAACTTCTCAGTCTTTTTTAGGAAGGTTTCTTATAGGAGGATCCCAAATATATAACATACTTCATAATGGCTGAACAATTTGTGAAGAGGTCATTTTCAAATTAATAAATTCATGCAGAAGCTCGCATCAGTATACAAATTTTGTGAACTTCCCTTTTTGATCATCTTAAATCTCAGTTTATGATGTGCAGAAGTGTATTTACAATATACTCATGTCTATAATGTTAAGATATTTAACTTGAAATCATCGAAGGTTTATTAATCATGTTATAAGAAACCTTTCAGCCTCTTTCCTTGATAAATTCCCTTTTAATAAGAAACTAAAGCAGGCTGTTTTGAAAAAACTGGTTTCTATTTTGCAGGTTCTTACTGTAACTGCAACCATTTAATAACCTTTACAGCTTTTCTTAGCATAGAGCAGCTGTCAGTTCTGTACCCTTCGGTTGAATGAGTTAGCTTACAATCAAAACAGGAACATATTTTCAGGCCAAGCAATTAGCGATAAATAGTTAAATAACGCCAAGTCCTATTTTGTTACAAGAAACAATGAACTTGAGAGGGTACTGAAAACTCTCTAAAATAACATTTTGATTACTCAGAGTTTCTCACAAGTTTCCTAAAGATTCCATAAGAATCTTCATGCTCACTACTTCATTCCTGGTAATCACTTTAAAACAAGGTTTTTTAGCCCCTTCTACTATTTATACATTACTCAAGTACCTTCCGAGTACCAGTGACTATGAAAATGAAGTAAAAATATGTGAAGGATTTCCTTTATCAAAATAAAATGTTTCTTAAGTTATATTTTCCCAGCACTAGAGTGTCTTAATCTGGTGATCCGAGAGCTGAATTTCTTAAAAGGATCCTCTAACAATAAAGTACGTGCATTAATAGAGGTAAATAAACTGAAAGTTTCAAAGCTTACCTTGAACTTGTCCTCTTGGTCTGTAACAAAAAGTGGGCGTAAATAACCTCACTTTTATTTCCAGACTAAACCTGCCTGAGACAAGAAGTGCTAGCATGCTGGGAACAATGCTGGGATTGGTCACTTTTTTATTGCTCGATCACAGGGAGACCAGGATATGATTGTCGCTAAAAATAGAATTTTTTTTTCGAAATAAAATAAAAATTTTCTTTCGAAATAATTGTTGCTAAATTGTTGCTATGAGTAAATTGCTTTCCTTTGCCCCACCTCCCCCCCCCCGCTTGCTCGGGGTCACATTTGTACTTTAGTCCCCTGTGTTGTAGTTGCGTAGCATGTTGCAATGAGCTACGCAACTACAACACAGGGGACTAAAGTACAAACGGGACCCCGAGCAAGCACGGGGGGGGTGAGGCAAAGGAAAGCAATTTTACTCTTAGCAACAATTTAACAACAATTATTTCGAAAGAAAATTTTTATTTTATTTCGAAAGACAATTTCTATTTTAGCGACAATCATATCCTGGTCTCCCTGTGGCTCGATCGACTGATGAAACTGAGACTTATAAAAATCCAGGTAACATGTGGCCTGCGTACCGGGTTGGTACCAGGGCTCAGGAGGTATGTTATAAAAACCGGACCGTAGGATGCATGGACCCCTGAGATCCCTAGGATCATCAGGGTCTGGGATCATTTAGTGCTAAAGATGAAAAGGGACATCATCACACACAACATCAAGCTACCAAATAGGAGCTTACGTATCCTAAACGTCCCTTCTTCTGTCCAACGAATTTCCGCTCCTATGAACTAATGCTGGACAGGCGCGGTCTGGCCCAGGTGGCAAAGTGGCGATCACCACCCGGGCCCTCTGATATCAAAAGTAAAAAAAGAAATTACGGGCCCTTTTTTAAGTATTACAGTAATAAGCAGGGCCCTACAGTTATCTGCTCTTGTTTAATCAAAGAATATATTTGAATTAGTCTCTCTCATAAGTAAATTCAAATCTAGCACAAAGACACTGGCAAACGCGCACAATGCTTGGCCCCATACGATTTTCAGCAAAGTACGTATTACATGTTGATTTGCATTGAATACTTTAGGGCCCATCTAAATTGAGCCCTAAATGTTTAGTGAGTTGACCACACTTGTGAATAAAATCCAACGCAAGGACTACACTTGAAAAAAGATTCTTAGCCACCTCCTAGACAACATGAACATCTTTAGAAAGTTGCTTGACAGGCCAAATTTATTTCTATATGCACAGGCTTCAAAAATTTCCTGGTGAAGGCTTTCTTCGATCACAAGTTCTTTTCCTCCACTCAATGGTAAGAGTTTTACGAGAGATGGATTTTCCGACAACCCAAAGAGCGTGTTGCAAGAACATTTTCCTGAGGAGGTGCCTTTGACCCCATTGGCTGTGGCTATGTATGCCTCGTATTGTACTTCAGCCACCCTTCAACTCGACATTATTCTATTGCTTATAGGCCTTCGAATAAAAAATCTGTACTGGGCTTGCCTTTAAAGCGACATTGCCCATAAAACACCGTTTCCAATGTTGCAGATTTGTTTTTACTCATATCATGCGTGCAGCCGTTAGCTAGCCAACTCGCAATACTGAAAATCTGCCCCACCACGTAACGTGTTCATCATTCGCACAAAAAATGAGACCTTCTTCTGACCGGACCCGAGGACTCTGTGACCCGGACGTACAATCCCAGATCATACGACATACGCCCCAGGGCCAGAATTTTAGGTTTTTGGTTAACAAGACTTTGTCATAATGTATGAATCATTTTGCTGTGATACAGTGATACCCATGTCTAGCAATTGGTGCAGATAGTCAAAATGATACCGACAGGCATATGATATCTGAAGCATTGCTATTTAAATACGCATGGTCTTCAGTGTCAATGGTGGTGCTCATGAGTGACTGAGGATCTGGATGAGAATGAAGAAATGTTTGCATTTAAGATATAACTTCCTTATTTCTTTGTTATTTTTCTAAAAAAATTAGAAACGCTAGAAAGACTGGAGTAGCCCTAACGGTCGGAATGCTTCATTCCCCTCTATAATGTGTCTGTTAATTTCATAGCCTTCCTACTCAAATATGCTTTCTCTGATTTGAATCAATGTGGATATTAAGCATAGATATTCATCGATTCTATTTGCAATGAGAGGGGCTGGTTTTTTTAAAACAATTGGCTTTAAATTTCTTGCATCGTTCTTACCCTGAGTACCAGACTCTCTCTAAAAGAAAATTTTCTTTTAGAGAGAGTCTGGTACACAGGGTACATCATTCTTAGCTCAGTTCGAAAATACGGAATACTTCTTGACCAAGAAAACTTTGACAAGTAGCTACTTGCATGCTCACTAAACAATCCGTAGTGAAAATATGTTATAAGCCATAGATATCAAACTTTGGACCGGGCTCGTATAGTCTAAGGTCATAGGGTCCAGTGTCGTAAGGTCCGGGGTCGTGCGGTCGTACTACCATGCCACTGAATCTCCATGTGACCACTTGCTAATGAGGCAAAAGGCTACGTATGGGAACCAACAAGATCTTCCATATTTCAATGAAATCGAATTCTATTCACAGAAAAGGCTGAATTCTAGCCAACGATAGTATTTTCTCACAGAACACCTTGTTCTTAATTCCTTACATATCAGTTCACATATCTATCTTATAAGTGTACAATTGCACGAATGTTTCTCTCATAAAGTATGATGGATTTTTCGGTTCAAAATCTTTTATCTGTTTTTGGAGCCCCAATTCACAAAATATTCTCTATTTGATTTCTTTTTTTACAAATATTACTTTTTAGATAGTAGGCCTGAGTTAGCTCTTGTTTTGTAGCTATTTTTGTATATGATAATAATAATACCGCGCTCGCTTGATGTCTCTCACTGCCAGCAGAAGAGGACGCATTTTATCTGGATTTTGCTACGTTTTAAGGGGACTCCTGTGCATAGACATGAGCCTCTCGTACTTTTCATGACTAGGTCATAACAAGAAATGCCTCGCTGTCCGATATTAGTTTGTTTCCAGAATAGCGGCTTTCACATTTTAATGGGCCTATTATAGTCCCCTAGTCGTTTCCCTGAAAAACAAAGAAAATGACGTTACATGTGACCCTCCACCCCACCCTCCACTCAGTACCTGCCGATGCAGATCTTCAATGGTTCAAAGCTTCCCATGAAGGAAACGACAATTATCATGTTCCCATACCATCATAGGTCCAGGGCTAGATAGGTACCAAATAGTTGATGTGAAGTTCGGTGAGGTGTATGTCCATACCATTGAGCCCTGACAATCAATCTCAAATAGCAAAGTAAACACAAACGAATTTATTGTCTCTCCAACAAAAGTAATGACTTCTTCCTACTACGTAAACAGACAACAAAAATAGGTACAGAACTCAGTTTCTAAATCTTATATCCTTTGAACTATTTTCAAACTGCAATTCCCAAACACAATCACGTTTCATAAGCGATAAAACGGAATTACATGTCACAACACAGATTTATATTCAACAATGAACAGTGCTGTCATTTCAGCATTTCATGGAATGTTATTTCAGTATTAGTATTCCATGAAATGTCCTGTATTCCAGTCTTCCAGTATTCCACGTCAAGTATTCTATTCCCCCTTCTATTCCAAGGCGGCGTTTTCACGGGATCGGTTCCATTTGGAACTGTACCCAAATGGATACGTTTTGGCAGGCTTTTTCGTAAGGAAATTTCCCCCAGGGCGTCTTATCGCCCACGTAGATAAGACGGCGAGGGCGGTCGCCCCCATAAAATATTCTTGTGTTTATGCTTTGTGTACTGGCTGGCAATGAAACCTTTAAAAGCCTTGTTCTTGCAAGGAGGAGTGCCTTCCTTTTACCAGACTTTTGAGGAGAGGAGTCAGCAAACAAGCTATAAACTTTTTCGTTACAACGCCGCGAAAGATTTTATTCCATTTGCTTGTAATATTCTTCTTCCTTGCTCCGTTATTTTGCGAAAGTTAAGAAAGGGCCAAATCAGTTAGGCCAACCAATTTCCTGTTGTCCCGTTTAATTGAGTATGAAGCTTCCACAAAAGAAAGCGATTAGAGTAGAAGATGTGGCCCCTGAAACAAAACAATTGAGTCTCTTTTAGGCTTTTAAAATTCTATCGGAACACTTTACTCGAACTCGAAGCAGTTCTGTCCTACTCTAAAAACCAGAGGAGGGCTTCAGAAAGTTACATTGGAGAAACGCTTTGCAACAAAGTTAGATTAATGTAGCATTCTTCTTCTTCTTGTTGCACCCTGATCATCAAAAAACATGTAGTCAAACTGGAAACCTCGACAGAGAACAATGTAGGTGTGGGCCCACGAGGAAGGATCTCTATTGAAACCATCGCAAAATACTGCAAAGAAAATGCGGAATGATTGTCGAGGACTAGTATTTCCTTTGCATTATCTAGTTCTTTAAAAGTTTCTTGTCAAAATCATTTTGCCTAGATAAATCGTAAAACATAATATCTAGAGCTTCATTTTGGTTCTCTACATCTTGTTTGCTTCGCCGTGGTCGGCTTTCACAAGGGTTACACGTTTTTTTTATAAAAAAGTAGGATCAGGCCATAGTACTAAAAGTTTCTTAATTTCGCATGAAATTTTGTCCATTTTAGTACTAAAAGTTTCTTAATTGGTTTCTTATTTTTTGAATGCAGAATTAGCAATGTGTGGTCGCTAACACTGCGGCAGATATGTTTCTTGACATTTAAAACATCATAAAGGAATAAACAGTGTTCTATTATGTTGAAAACACAAATGGTTTGATAAAATATTGCTCAAGAATAAGGGTTCAACGATCTATTTGCTATGATATTTATGCTTTTAACTTTGAAAAGTTTCTTAGTACTTCTCAGACATAGTACTATAGTTTCTTAAAATTTTAGCCATCTTAGTACTAGTTTCTTATAAACCAGGCCCTAAAATAACAAATTTTTACAAGTGCACATTTTTGAAAGTTGGGTGTGGTCTGCACAAACATAGGTATCAAATGTTTCAGCCGATTTTTGCTCGTGACCAATGGCCGGAAACCTTCAAAGCCTCATTTGCACGGACCAATCAGACGGTGAATAAGCGAGGAAGACAGAAGAAAGTCACGCGTTGTAGACTTACTACATTAGCTCTATGTTCTTCTTCAAAGGGTTATTAAAGCAACTTTACAGTGCCTGACTCGGGTAGTAAGTCTAACTGCATTTCTTGAGAATATCAACAACAACAACTGACGAAACAGTGTCCATGGCCAAGGCGAATGGCTGATGTGATGATTCACTTTCTTGTTGAATTCTTATGAATTTATTGATTTGGAAGCTTGTTCGAGCCAGGCTTGGTAAACAGACTGCTCAACATATTGTTCCCCATAACAAGGCGTCAGCGCCATACAATTGAGAAAGAAGGAAAGACCATCAGAGAAAAGGCGAAGTTTTTGGAAAGAAGTGCAATGATCATGTGATATGATGGATCTGCAGTCTTGCAACTATTTTGCAAGTGATAATACAGCCAGGTACATAAACTTCTGTGGAAATAGTCACACATGAGGTGGAAAGTGTGATGGATGCCCTGGATCTTTTTGGATCATGTGATGATGATGAAGAAAAGAGACCAAATACAGAGTTTGAAGTTGGTTATAACATCATTTTTTTGACTGAGAGTAGTAACTTGTTTTAGCTGTAACTGGCGACTATAACACATATCAAAACATTGTGAAGATATATCCATCGACAAATGGCCAGGGGAAGTGATAACTGAAGTTCAGAAAGAAGTATGTTTTTTACCCCGACTTGGCCATTAACTCAAAAGGACCGTTCTATGATGTATACACAGCAACTACCCTTGGCACCATGTTTGGTCAAGGTGGTTGATATTCCCCAGTTTCAAGGAGTTCATAATGAAAATTTCTCGACAAAGTTTTGGAGACTTTGAAGAGTCCATATTATTGAAAATGACCTTTGAGAAATAAAATTTGGTTATACATGCATAAACTTGTAATAGAAAACATGCCGGGGCAGGCAGATATGGGAAATAAATGGATACACCACTTATCAATACACATAAGCTATTGTTTGGTAAATCATAAAGAGCTTTCTTGCATGGTTAATCATAGTGAGCTCAACTCTGCCTACATCTGTATGACATACAATAAAGTGTCTTAGTTTCCATTGTCAGAAATATTATTCCAAACCTTCCTCAAAATCTCTATTTTGCTACACTTTTCCTCAGATTTTCATTGTGTTACAAACCTTCCTCCAATCAATGACTGGTTGAACATAATGTTTTCTAGACTCTGTGAGATTAATCAAAAGCTTTTTTGAAAAACTGAACAACTGAGCTAAAATCTAGAAAACTGAAATATTTTTCAAAAAATTCAAAAATTGTGGATGTTTATTTTCAGACCCCAATAAAAATTCCTCAATAAATTTCAGACCCCAATAAATTTACCTAGAAAATTTTCAGACCCCTCCTCATATGCTTCCGCCCCGGTCCCTGCCATAATTTATGACCACTCCCTAAAGAGGGTGCTTGCTTAACCTCAGGTCATAGGGTCCTTTCGCATTCACACGACGTGGCATTACCCCAAGTATTTTAAGCTGCGTTGCGATAAGCAAACGCTACTTGGCCAGCCGCTTTACGTGTTTCGGGAACAGAAGATCGGACTTTTGAGAAGCCTCCTATCCAGATCTTTTCCCAAGGGTCAATTTCTGCCTCGATTTGTTGGCCATATGGTAGATCATCTTTGTACATATCTACGTGGACATGCTACAAGTCTCTCTTGTCATCACAAGACATAGAGCAGAAAGAGGGAGAAAAGACTCGCCTCACATCATTCTACATCTTACCATATGTGTGACATGGAGAGAGACTTGTAGCAAGTCCGATATCTACGAAACCAAGGACTTGCATTTTCCAATCAAAGTTTCTGCATGACAAAAATACAAATGGTATAAGGAAAAGCCTATTTAGTACCTTGCAATTTTGGGTGAAAAACGATCATTAACCTCGGACAATATGTGATCTAGAAAAGGGATTGTGACGGCTCGTTTGAAGTATTCACTAGGAGAGCGTGATTCAATATTATCCCTGTACATTTGACTTTTGCAGACTCGTGGAATCGTTTCAGTTGCATTGACCTTTTCTGCCACTTGCAATGCTTTTCTATAGCATCTTGCATGAGTCTCATCAACATTAAGCAAACAAATTTGTCGTTGGGAGCTTAAAACATCAATCTTTCTTTTTGAAGGCATTGTATAATCCAGCAAGACTGTTGAAAGACCGAGTCACCGTGGAAAAAAATTAGAGTTTTTATCTGAAAAAAGCAATAAAAGAGGATATGCTCAAACATCATATTATTCATCTTTATTTTACACTTGCATTTCTTTCAAATTTGAAAAGAAAGTGGTCGTGTAAGTTTGCAATATTCGCCATGGAGCGTGAAAGGGAGCGACTTTCTATTCAAAGTCTGACTATTCAAAGAAGTACCCTGGGAGCCATCTTTTTAGATATTTGAAACGAATCTATGTATAGCATTTCTGGCACATCCATGTATGCAATGGGCTTCAGGTTTGACCTAGATTTTATGAAGGGAAGCGACCATCGGACCCCATTTCGAATTCCTGGTCAGTCGCTGGTTCCGAGACAGATGTATCGATCGATAGATTTTGAGCATCAATAGTCAGCTTTTAATGTTCAATTGACAATTGCACTAAAGATGGCGCCGAGGAATTCTCAACCAAGATCCTTTGCGGTTTTGAATAAATCAGCCAAACAAATCAATCGAAATTCAGGATGACGCAAAGCATCATGGCAAAAAAATTCCTGTCCGCCACCTTGCGCCTATAGTCAGTGCCATTCTTGTTCTTTGGAGGTATGCTGCAAAGTCAGGCAACTTGAAGATCAAATCTGGCCTAAGTAAGCGGAAATAAGTATCAAGTTTGCTTTGTAGTGGATGAACTGATGGAAAAGTAACCAAATATTCAAATTTTTAACATCAGTTCCATTACTACAGTGGAGACTCATATTATTTTACTTAGGCAAAATTTGATTTCAGACTATCGGAAAATGCAGCCTGTACACAAAGGACTCTGGGTGACAATTGCACCTTAAGAGCTCATGATACCAAAGAGCAATTAAAGGATGCATCAGATAAATTGCAGGGACCAACTTAACTTTTGAATGAATTTCAAAAAGAGGCCAGGAGTAAAGGCAAAATTATCTCATTAATCATTTTGATGCTAAGACACGTGAGAGAACTCTGAAGCATCTGCTACTGAATTAATGAATTGAAAACATTACAATTTTGTTTAGGTTAATGTGAGGCTTATTTGGGGGTACAGGGCTGTTTTGAAAAGGTCATATCTGATTTTCTCACTTTCTGGCGTATAGCATACCATTCTTAGTTCGTTTAATTCCAATGAATTATCATAACAGCTCTGATTTCAAGCAGGCCCGCAAGCAGGATTGGGAACATGGCTTTTTAAGGCCAAATCTTGCACTTTTCTCTTATATTGTTGGCTTATTTTCGGCTTCTTTTGAGACTTTGGTCAATTTTCATTCAATTCTGTTCAAACTGGACTACATTTCTAAACTGACTAGGAAGTTAAGCGCTCGCTTCGCTCGCGCTTCAACATTCCTAGCACCTGCAGTGAGCTTTCTCGTAGACTGACTCAAAGTCTGTTCATTCGTTCCTTCAAACCGTTCCATTTACGGTAGGTAGTTCCTGGCTCAGCCATTCCACCATTCCGTCTGGAAAAGGGACAGAGAAAGAATTGTACAATTTGCAGCCTTGTGAATTATTAGTGAGATAGATCTGTTGTTTTATGATATGATGTATTTCATTATTTCTAATTGAATTGGTTGCATATATCTTTGCTTATTGTCTTTCAATAATCGTAAGCATCCTGGATCATTGTATAGAAAACAACATACCCCCGCTTTTTGGTATAACGGAAAAGCCAGACCCAGGACCGGTAGGACCGGACCCCAACGGATCAGACCCCTGATGAATACCTATACATTTCTATGTTGCGAGATAACAGATCAGGTATATTCATAACGGGCTCCTTGCTTTTTGTGCACATCAGAGCTATTTGTGGTGTAAAAATGTATTATCTTAAAAAAACCAACATAGAGGCTTAATCAGTAAACCAGCTTTGGTAGATTTGGTTGGTATTAGATTTTTTAATTTCGTGTTACCAGAATCTTGGTCTTGACATCAGTATGAATCTTGTTCTGAAGAAACTAAAGTAGATTACACGAACTTGCTAGACTATAGGCCATGCGTGAGTCTTCATTCCTTCAACTGCTTTTGTCTGTCGATTAGAAAATTAATATAACTTATGGTGCATTGTTGCATTTGATGAGGTATCCACGGGTTATTGTTATTTCTAGCGATGATTGTATTGGCCTTGTCTTCTTTTAGACTAAGTTTTCTACGCTGGCATTGCAAACTCACGATGGAATGAAATGCTTATTCTTCAAGAGTCTGGTCTGCTAGGGTCCCGTCCGACTGGTCCTGGGTCTGGTTATTCTCTTATGGCCCACATTTTTGGCAAAACGGCTCACACATGCCATGTCTCATTGAATTCCCTCGCTTTCAAATCCCCCTTTTCAAGGTTAGAGGCGCGAAAGCAGAAGTCTTTTGTTGTTAGAGATATTGTATCTGTGAGTCCAAATTTCTGTTCTACATACAAAGGTTTGTGTAGGGGCAAATTTTCACTTTCCTATCTGTCTTTGTTTCGAAATTATGGCATTATGAATAATTTGAACTCATAAGGGCTTTGACCGTGAAATCATAGTTTGGACAAAAATTTGTCCAAACATCTGATTTCACGGTCAAAGCTCTTATGAATTCAAATTCTTTAAATCGCCATAACTTCCAAACGAAGACAGATATGAAAGTGAAAATCTGCTGCCATGCTAAAGTTTGTACTCAGAACAAGATTTTAGACTCAAAAATGCAAAATCCCTAACAACAAAAGACTTCCGCTTTCGCACCTCTTACCTTGAAAAGGTGGATTCATGTCTTGGTGCAATGTTGGCATGGCGGATCCAGGAACAACCAAAAAGGGAAGAGTATAACGGATTGACGGAATGGACTTAGGGCAAGTCTAGGTTTGTTATCCCATCTGATGATTCATCTTGAATGTATAGTAAGCCTTGAACATCAGCAATACCAGGCCTTCGCAAATTATCCTACTTTCATATCTTGAGAGAATTCTTATGAATGTTCTTAATTTCTTCTGAAGAAACTGTTCAATCTGAGAAAAGATCTATTCTGGTTTGGAAGTGGGTGCACGTAGTTTTTTATTGGAAACTAAGAATTTGGGCCAGTACTGAAAGTTACTAAAAGCTATCAGATTTTGAGTACTCACAGAGTTTCCTACGAGTTTCTTAAAGGTTACATAGCAATGTTCATGTTTATTCTCTGTGCCCTCCTGAAAATTTCAAAACAATGTTTATTGAAGCTTTTCCAATGTGTAGACAGCACTCAAGTAACTTTCGAGTAACACGATACAAGAAACAACTTAAAATAGAATAAAATATGTCATGGAGTTCCTTTATGAAAAGAAACATTTTCTCAAGTGATATTTTCCCAGTAATGGAGCTTCTTAGTTTTTGGCGATCTGAGAGTTGAGTTTCTTATAAGCAGTCTGTAATAGCAAAAAATCGTTTTAGATTACATTTGTCCAGAAAGTGGTGGATCACCGCAATGCTCGGGATTTCGTCTTTTCAACTTCATACATAATAGCAAAAGAAGGTAGCGAGTAGAGCCCCTTCTCATTGGGCAGGGTGACAGGGACGTAGGAAGCATGTAAAACTGGGGGCACGATACTTCGAGGACACTGTTTCCTTAAGAGGAAGGAAGCATTTCCTAAAAGTAAAAAGGCACTACTTCGTTGATTGCAAAATTTGGGGGTCACATGCCCCAGTGCCCCCTCAGTTCCTTCGTGTATGTGTGATACATTTTCTTGGGATTTGCGTATTCAATCTTCGCTATCAAAGGTTCCTCCACTGGGAAATCAGATTAAATATCAACCGTTGCATTTATTGTTTGATAATCTATATTATATTTCATAACTTTGTTATTTAGTAATTTCTTCTATTTTCTATGTAGCTCCATTTCTTATTCATTTTCCTTGACCTCTAATGTGCCGCGCAGCTAACTTTACTGCGAGGGAGCGTGAAGCGATGGAGGAAATGCGAAGGAGCGCAGAGCGGACAAGAGGAGGAAAATGTTCAGGATGGATTGAAATTGGAATTGTAAAAAATAGTTTTTCCATTTGAAAGGTAGGAAGTTTTTTGGTAATACATTATTTGTGACGTGGAGGAAAATTTATTGAAGTTTTCAGCAAGGATTGAAATTGGAATTGTAAGAGAATATTTTTCCCACTCAAAGATAGGAAGTTTTTTTGTTGCATGATTTGTTACCAAGACACAGGAAGCCCATATCACAGATTATCAGAAAAATATGTTGCTCAAGAAATCATTTTCCTTTCTTCCACGGGTCATTGTGTGTTGTTTGTTCTCCTTTCTCTTACATTCAAAGCCAGCCCCGAATAATTTCTTGAACAACATATTTTTTGATAATCTGTAATATGGGCTTCCTGTGACGTGGAGGAAAATTTATTGCTTGGTGTGAATCAGGGCCTCCGACGACGGGGGGGGGGCGTGGGAGCCATGGCCCCTCCACTTTTTTCCAAAAAAAATGCAATTCCGAAATTTGTTGATAATAACTTTGATTCGCTTTAAAACCCTATGCTCATTTAAATTCAAGCAAATTTCCTAGCATCCATTCGATTCAATCCCTGTTCGGTTGATAAGGGAAATTTCATGTCGGAAACTAACAAGGTCACAACTTCACTATTTTACACAATCACAGACGATTTTCAGTAATATCAATATTACATCTTTTAAATCACTATGAATATATAAGAAATCTAAAGCTATAGAAACTGCCCCAGGAAGCAGATAGTCAATGCAGAATGCAAAGACCTTGTTTCTCTTGGACACTAATCTAGTAGGCAAGTAAGGCAAGTGCTGCTTGCCAGCTACCCCGGATCAGAGTATTTTTTAGAATTTTGAAAAAAATTTTGTATTTTTTAGAATTTTGAAAAATTGAAAAAAATAAATAGAAAAATAAAAAAATCCCAAAGAAAATGCTACTTTCTAAAAACTATACACTTTCTTGGTAGGGTATCTTATTACTTGTCAATTCTTACTTGGTAGGGTATCTTATTATTTACTTAGGGTAAATATTTACTTGTCAATTCTGCCAGCTTTAATTCAAAATGGGGATTTTTCAATGAGGTGAAAGGCGTACTCTAAAAATTCTTTCAAGGGCTGCAACCCCCAAACCCCTACGTTAGGACCCCTACTTCAGGACTTTACCGCCGCTTCACGCTCGCACACCTCAGTCACTTTTCCCTCTAGATCTGTCCCTGGGAGGCACCTTATCATATTGGGCTATGGTATATTTTCCTACAAAATTTTGGCCCCTCCATTTTTCAGGTTAAGTAGGAGGCCCTGTGAATCGTCACAAATGCAATGTTTAAGGGAGATCAAGGTTGCTTCGAGGATAGCAAGACCAATGTTGATGAAGTTGGTAGGAAGGTTGACTTAAAAAGAACGAGGAGAATGTTCACATTTCAGAGCTCAGTTCATGGAGGTGTTTCTCAAATATCACGCAAAGGCAAGTTCTTCCCAGTTTTTTGACATTATTTGTGTAACTGTAATACTAAAAATTCGTCCCAGCACTGAGCGTTTCTTAAGATTATCACGATTTGAATACTAGGAGTTTCTTCCGTGACATTCCTTATTCGTCGACCAAAGTTGTGCGGAAAAAGACAAGGAATTCCAAGCTTTCACGTATGACAACCTGCTTTGGGGCACTTGTTCTTTCATGGCAGCAATTATCATTTGTTAGGGCTAGGCGTGAGGCTGTCGGTTTTTTCTAAATTGTTAGATGTCACAAAAGTGCAGTTTCATATGAATCGTTTTCAGGTCCATCCATCCAGCCAACATTTGTGGACGGGAGGGGGGTGAGCGAGGTGGTGGGATTTTGCCAGTACGACATGTTTCCAGAGTGGAATTTGCAACTGTTTGAATTTTGTGTCCGTTGTTGTGAACAATGGGCTGTACGGATGAAGTTGAAAACTGAATGGGCCGGCCGAAGACTTCCAGATTTTGCGTCTACAACATGGTTCAGAGAAGGAAATCGTATGAGTGAATACTGGTCGTTCTCACGAGGGGCGTGGCCGGGGGGCCATGGCCAAAGAACACGTGACCTCGTCGTTGCTCTTGTAGAAGAAATTTTCCAGATAAAGTTGATTTAAACAGGGAGGTCTAATATATATATATATATATTATATATATATATATATATATATATATATATATATATATATATATATATATATATATATATATATATATATATATATATATGCATAATCCATGGTTTGTTTGATTGTTTGATGCAAATAAGTACTATCTATCAGTCATGAAAAACTGTCCGTGTTATCAAGGCTAAGGTATATATATATATATATATATATATATATATATATATATATATATATATATATATATATATATATATATATATATATATATATATATATATATATATATATATATATATATATATATATATATATATATATATATATATATATATATATATACCTTAGCCTTGATAACACGGAAAGTTTTTCATGACTGATAGATAGTACTTATTTGCATCAAACAAACCATGGATTATGCATTTCGCATTGGATGTTTTCACATCAGCCTCAAATTTGTCCCTTTTTCACTGAAAAAGACTCTAGTCAAGTTTATTTACTATTGATAAATTTTCCCAGGAAAGCTTTCTGTTAGACATGCCCCATGACACCTAGTTGTCACATGGGAAGAAGTCATGGAAGTGGAACTTAAATAATGCAGCTATCATTTTATTGAACCGAGCCCCCCCCACCCCTGGATAGGCGGGCCCGATGCGGAGTCATTCACGTTTTTCTCTTGTGAAAGCGAGCGATGCCACCGCCCACCGGGGCAATATTCTTTTCTGAACGGGAGATGATAGCTCACGTACGACCCCGCTGAAAGCCCCGGCATGTTGTGCGGGAGACAAATGGAATTCATAGCATTTGCTGTGCTGTGCAGAATAACTTAACCCTTTATTGTCCATAGTTGCCATCTGGCAACATGGGGCAACATATGGTCAAGAAGACCTTGTTGACTTCAAGCTAGACCAAATTTCTCGCGCATGCTAGACCTCTGAACGAAGACAGTAAAGGAGAAGAGATATATAGAATTCCTGGTAGTTAGGTCACAACCACGATGACAGGCCTTTTGCATAGGGTTGGTATGAAAAACTGCTGTGCTAGGTTGCTACAATTTTCCTGCTGCAGTTTTTACAAGCCTGCCTGCCTAACCAGGATTTCCAAGGTTTTCCTGTCTTTTATTTGCTGAAGCCAGCCAGCCTTCCAGGGTTTTCCTGGTTTTCCTGTCTCATAATTGTTCAAATTTGTCTGCCTTCCCAGGAATTCCAGGGTTTTCCTGCCTCTCGTCAGTTCAAGCTCACATGCCACCCAGGCTTTTCCATGCTTTTCCTGCCTATTACTTTCTGCCTTCCAGGGTTTTCCACGGTTTTCCTGCCTCTTATTTATCAAAGTGGTAACACCTTTCTAGGTTTTTCCAGGGTTTTCCCGGGCCTAAAGACAACTGGAATTGAATAGATTTTCTTCCAGCCTAGGCAGGAAAAGTCTGCCTGTCTTCCAGCCTTTCCCGGGACTTTTACTCCGATTCCAGGCTCCTGGATTCCCGGGAAAGGCTGGCAGACTTGCCAGCCTTTTTCCAGGGAATTCCCTAGATTTTCCAGGCTTTTTTCATACGCGGCAGCTGTACAATTCATACCATTGACTTCGACTATATGTTTTAGTCATTTATTTAGTGTTGGAATCATAACTTTGTAGTTGCAACGTATCCGCCTCTGCTTCAACGTATTAACCTTAACCCTAATCCATATGGGCTTTTTTCGAGCTAGCATTTATGGGGGGGGGGGTTCTTTCCACCCCCCTCTGTAAACTGCCTTAGCCTGGTCAGAATTCAATGCAACTTGGCACCGTCATAGATCAGGTAATTTCTAGCAAGTAGCATAATTTGGGTGTGGCTGCCACACCTTATGACGTCATAGTGACGTCATGAAGTTTAAAATCAGTGAAAATCAGGTTTCTAAGTTAAATTTGAATTCAAAGAAGGTTTTCCATGGAAATTTGGTAGTTTTTGGTTCAACTTAGCCACAAATTTGATATGAAGATATCATTTCATTGAAATTAATGAATTTGGAGTGATATTTTGGCAGAAATTAGCCAATCTGAATGACGTCATTAATGCATTGAATTTTTTCTTTGTAGAAATAGACAAAAAGAAGTTGCAAAGTGGTAATACTCCATCACAAACGTATCATTGGAGTGAATTCAATCGAAAGATTTCGAAAATATTCAAAAAGCTTGCTAATTATCCCAAAATGGCGGCCAAAATGACGTTATCATCAAAAAATGCTGACATCATCAAATTCCAAAAATTCCTGTATCAAATTAAAGCTCTTCATTTACTGATTCATTTGGTGTATAATACTTCATAATTTGATCAAATCTTTCCATTCAAATCATCAAAAACAATGATTTTTCTGCTACCTGCTTCCAAATATGGGCATGTCACATGACCTGTGAGCTCTATTGTTTAAAAATTTTTTGATCAAAATGTGGCGAACAGATAATTAGTAAAAGTCAGAGGGGTTTGGGGGACATAGATGATGTCTTTTAAACACACGGCAAGAAAAACCTCGAGGGGGGTTGGAAAACACCCCCATGCGGATTAGGGTTAAGGGTGTGGTCGAAGAATCTTTTCCTGACATAGTGTTTTAAGCCAATCTGAAGGTCGTGGTGACAACAATTTTCCCGGGGGAGTACCCCTGGACTCCCCATAAATCTTCAGCTCCCTTCGCTCGCCTTCAAATCGGACCCAGTGAAGATTTTCTCCAGATCCGCCCCTAATTAAGTCTCCTCTACTTCGGCAATCCCAGAACTTTATCAAATAAACTAGCAATAACAGTCAGTGAGTGCCGCGTTTTACGCAAAGAAAACAACAAACTCATACCAGCATAAGAACGTCGTATTAACACATTTTTCTCAGACCAATTTCCATTTGTTTTCCTTCTCAAATAATGTACCTGATAAAAGCAAATCTTGGTATGAATCGTGCAAATTGTGCTAAAAGCATGAAGATTGGCACGTTGCAAGGGACGTTGAATTGGGGGTCTCATGGCTCACTGCGGCATGCAGAGTGGGCCTAAATTAGGTTTAATTAGCCCACTCAAAACAAATTAAAAACAAAAATAAAGCAAACAAACAGCTAAAGGCTGGTCCAATTCTGCAAACTGTTCCAATCCCCTATTTTAGACGAAGATTCTCATTCTCCACAGGAAGAAACAACTTTATCTATCGTCCAGAAAACCTATTGACACCAAATTTGGTAGAAATAGGTACTTTTATTTACTGAAAAAGATTTTGGAATTCGAAGAGTTCTTAAATATATGCCCTTGACTCCATTTTTAGACGGAGGAATTAGTGCCCAGTCCCTCCTTGTACGGATACCATTGTATTTTTATACAGATAAGATATCAACGTGAAACTCGGTAGGTATCGACAATTTGTTGTGCCGAACTAGTTTCAAGTTTCGAAAATTCTCAAATTGCTCCTAAGTCCTAATTCTATGTTCACACAAGAAATACTAGCGCTAGCTCCAGTCCTTCTACTGTATACTGTATGCGAGAGAGTCAAACCCTGTCTTTACTTTGAAAAGAGTTGTGCTTAAATAAGATTAAATGAATGAAATGAAATGAAATTCAAAATAGAAAAATCTTATAAAACTGTTTAGGTATGACTCTTTGCCCCCAGTTGGAAAGCTCAGATTTTACCCCCTAACTTTTGTTTATTTGGCTCCGGACCGTCAGAAACCATTGCCTGGTAGCTTGTTCCAAGAAACGCAGGCTTAACAAATCAACGGCTACTCAGAAGCACCATCCTACGTTTATTGATCTTAATTTGATGACAGGGTCCTTCATGCCTGGTAGCATGTTGAGAGCACCTCTTGCATGCGTCAAAAACAATAAATGTTAAGTCTTACTTGGCAAATTCATGCAAGGTGTGTGCTGTTTGTCAGCACGACAGGAAATACGACAAGGCGCGATTTGCCTCGATGATTAACATGCACCGTCAAATCAAGTCTTGGGGAAATGAAGTCATATCTCGAAACTCTTTGTGTGGACTTAGGAAGTTTCGGTTTGTAGCGGTAGCAGTTGAAATGTTCTCGGTGGACCTGAAGAAGATTTGCATGTTAAAATAATTAGTTACGGAGAGAAGATTGAGCTATTTGAATAAATCAAAATTGCGTTATTACCCAAAAGGAGGGGGTGACAGGGTAATGGTACCTTGGTACCAGAGGGGTGGTACCTGGTACAATATTGTGCAAATGTGGTGGAACCTGGTGCCAAAGGTAGGGGTACCGGTACCAAGATTATATGGGTAGGCACCAATAAAAATTTCGTCCATGGATGTTCTTGGAATTTCTAGAACAAATTTGAGCCTTTATCAGTCCAGAAAGTGACACAGATGCCACGGTGACGTGGTCAGGAGTGATTTGGTCTTGCCTATTGGTCTCACGAGGAACTGATGTAGACCTCCTTTCAGAATTTGTCATATTCATAATTAGCTGTACTATATTAATTATCAGTTATTAGCTCCTTCCCCCAAAATTGGTGGTAGGCCTACCAATACCATCAATTTGGGTGGAACCTGGTACCTTATGAGTTGGTACCGGTACCAAAGACTCCCCCTGTCACCCCCTTCCAAAAGGCTGAAGTATTGTTTGTGATTCTTTTCTACGTTTGTTGCAATCATTGCAAATACGGATGCAAATATCTTCATCCCCAAAGTTACTATTAGCCAAGCTACGACGTGATTGGTTGCATCCATTCCAATCGCCAAAGCATAAAGCTCGAATCTTTGGAAAATTTTGAAATCAAATGTGTAAAATGTTATTGCCTAATTCTTTCAACTGAATTGATCGAAGGGGACTTTAGGTCATTTGCTATAATTCCAGAAATGCCATTTTTGATATGATCATCATTTCAAACATTTTTTAGTTTTATGAATGGCAGCACCAGAGGAGGTGTCTAAAACTTTGACAATTACCGTAAAAACCCCCATAAAATCTAAACTGATTGAGGAAAGTCACAATGACTAATACACGAAATATCCAGTTTTTGAAGATCTACAAACGGTAGCAAGCAGAAGTCTGTAGCTTTTATGGTTTCCGATTCAGTTATTTGATGACGTCACAACTTAAAAAGTAACAGAAATCTTAAGAATGCTGTTACTCTAGAAATAATGAAGATATCAAAAATACTCTTTCTGGAATTATGTCGAACGACCTGAAGTTTCGTTCGATCTATTCAGTTTGAGGGACTAGACAATAACATTTTACATATTTGATTTCAAAGATTTCCAAAGATACGAACCCTATTCTAATCGTCATAGCCAATTTTGACAAGAGCAGAACAATTGCGGCTTGTCCTACATAGTGCTTTTTATTACCATCTAAAGCATTGCCAACTGATAGTACCATATTCCACCTGAATTGGCTAAGAAACCATTGTGATATTATTTGGATCACCCAAATACAGTCATCTGAATCTTCCTAATTGGGGATTGTTCCGCTCGTACTGCTCTGGAACTCATTTCTATCCGAGCAATAGTAATCATCCCCGTTGTTTGAATTATGTGCAATTTTTTGTATTTATTTCTATGCGATCTTCTCGATTTGGCGGTCACTTTTCCAAGTGAATGAAATGGGGTGATAGAAATGATTAATGGAAAGCAGGCATAAAAAGCCATTGTTATCTGTGCATCCATCACTCTTTGCGGGCACAGAAATTTGAAGTTGTCTAAAAATCAAATTTGGCAGAAGCCGAAACTATAGATACAAACTAGACTTGTAACGGTGAGTCTCTTGATTCCATGTGCTCTTTTACTTGATGATGGCGCTTCAGTAAACAGAGAATCATAATATTAATTACTCTGAGAAACCTGGCCCTATTTATGCCCAAACTCCTCGAATCCTGAGGGTCGTGTAGGGGGTTCCTTGTTCCCCTTTTCCCTCACAGAAATATTATTTGATTTTAAAAAATGTTCCCCAGAAGAATTCATCCCAAACAAAAATCGTGAAGTACCCTAGTAAAGCATCGTTTTGGTATTTTCAATTCATCACTTCTAGAAAGAAGGTAGGGAGTCGTTTCGGACATAGAATTTCATAACTTCTAACTAAAGAATTTCAGAAGGGTGTTGCATCTGTTAACAAATATCACAAAACTTAACATTTAATCTAGCTTTCCTGTACAAAAACTTAATCTTCCTCAATCTTTTACAATGTTTCCGGATCCCTGAAAGCAAACTGATTGTTCCCTCGTTCCCTCTACAGATTTGTGTTTGTTCCCTGTTCATGAACCCCTATACGACCCTCATTCCTTCAGTATCAATTAGATTGCAAGATTTGGCGGAGAAAAATGCTGTCGACTTTTCAATTCGAATGATGCAGTTGAGTAGATTTTTAACGAAGTTGCTGCAGTGACGATTTCTCTGGTATGTTTTGTTCTCTTTAAAAACATGGAAAATGTAGCGTTGTAAGACTTATTTTGCGTGAACATCCTTCTTCAATTTTATGCCAAGTTCCTTTGACTGAACATCTGCTTATAACTTGGTTTTTATCGCATTTTCTTTCCGAGGAGTGACTATTGAACAGAGTTAAAGTTCGATCCTATTTCAATCGATCGAATGCAAGAGATAGGGCCAGCTATTTAACTGTTTCATTTTGAGTCTCCGTTGAGCATGGTTTACTGCAGGGATACAAGAGACTCATCGCTAAAAGTCTAGATACAAACAGCAGCAGTTGGCACTGAGGGTAAATCTTATTTCCAGACAATGCCAAATTGCAGCATGCCCGCAAGTGACCCTGGGTAACAAAAGTTCTTGAAGATCTAAGGAAAAATCAAGAATAAAACAAAACACTGGGAAAATTTTGAAAACCAGTAGGTTAGAGAGACCAATCGAATTACTTTTCCAAGTGGCCCTCTGATTAGCTGGAATCAAATTATGTTGTGTCCATGCTCTTGTTTCTGATTTGGATCTTGTCAGACGAAAAGATGTTGCAAAGGGTTGTCTTTCTCTTTCGTATAACGATTTTCAAAATAAAATGTTTATCAATTCTTCGATTTTGAAAATGCAATTAGATTGATCTCATTTTTGAGGACGATTTTGACAAGCGGCATTAGGGAGCTTTCATAGGGAACGGAAGAGAGGGGAGCGGAATGGATTTCAAAATTTGCTGTAAAATTATGTAGCCCATTGCAAGAAGCAGAAACTCTTTACAAAGCCCTTAAACATCTGCATAAATGATTTGATGACCCCATGGCTTCAACATGAATTCTCTGGGTCAGAAGCTTCTTCAAGAAAAAATTTCTGCTCTTTACAACTCAATTTTCTTCCTATGCATCATGCTGTCCCGTATTTGTGGGATCCAGCTTAACGTTTTGATAAGGCAGATAGGACCTGCAGATACCATTCTTTAGAAAATGAGATGGAGAACAATATCAATGATCAAGAGAGCAGCAAAAATGACATTTTCCCAACATTTTCCATCCAATAGGTTTGATGACCCTGTTAAATCCCTTCCGCCCCCTCTCCTCCATACTTTCTGACAGTCCTGACAGTGACAGTTTCTTAACAGTCCAAGTTCTCAGATTTTTCTTTGCTTCTATTAAAGGGCAATACGCCATAAACCCGATTGGTTCATGCGATACAATTCTCTCAATTGTTTATTACAAAAGCATAGGACCAAGGCTGAATTTTCATTACAATAAAAATTAAGCCTCGATCTTCTACATTTATGATACGCAACACAGAGGATTGTATCATAAACTAATCAGGTTCGTGACATCATGCCCTAAAGAGTGACAGCCCAATAGAGAGTACCAGATACAAACCCTTTAACCCTATTTGGACCGAGATGAAATTTGTGCATTTCTGACCGGGAGTTGGCGTTTTTGGCCCCCCCTCTTTATTTTCCAAACTATAAAAGATACAACAATGAAACTTGGCTCAGTTGTTGTTTTGGACAAAAAGCTTATTGTTGTTTTGGACGAAAATATAACAATAGAGTCTAATTAGTCACGTGGTTCGTTGTTAGGCAACTAAAAACTATCGAAAAATGGTCAAAATCTGGCAATTGACTTAAAATACAAGATTTGTCAAGATTAACATAAGATAACAGGCAGAATTGTAGCCAAAAGTAACAAATAAGAGTAGGGGAAGATGTTTACAACGGAATTTTATCATTCAAATTGCAACTGTTGCTAATTAAGAGCAATTAGTAATTCTATGGACTAATTGAGATTTCTATTGTCGATTATTTTCAACTTTTAGACGTCTAATTCGTGAAAATAGTAAGTAAGAGGACACCAAATACTATTTTCTGCAAGTTTTGACATATCATACACTAATTTATTCCAACTATGACGTCATAAAGATGTATGGCGTCATCACTATTAAAATTTGCTGATGTAAGCAAACTAAAACAAACTATATGTGAAATGAAAGTACTCTTCAAGACAAATCAAATGGTGTATATAACTTTAATGGTCTATGAGTTGAGTTAGTTGTGCAAAATTAGCGAGCTTTTCGTGATTTCTTTGTGACCTGTCTCCAAACAAGGTCATCTGGTGGTCACGCGGCACAACAATAGGCTATGAAATTTTTAAAATTTTGTAGCCAATTAATTTTTACTAAAAGTCAGCAAGTTGTAGGGTCATATCTAAACAAGCGGCAGAGATAGCTGAGAATGGTTGGCAGGGGGGGGAGCGAAAAACGCCCCCCGGTCCAAATAGGGTCAAACATCTGGCATCTGCTTTTCAATTGAATGCTCTTGAGTTGAACTGATTCGACATAAATCCCCAAACATCCCCTTTCGCTATTTTAGGGTCGCATGGTGTAAGAAAACCATCCAACAGTCTTCAAATTCAGGCAACCGTGTTAACAACCTTTTACGTTTCACATACATAACCTCCGTTCTATGCCGCAGATGACTGTCTCTTTCTCATCTTCTTACATTTGAAACTGAAAACTGTTCCCGATACATAAATCTGCTGGCAAAAATTTATGTCCAATATGATGTTTTCACTGCTTTTTGAATCATGTGGAAGGGGGGAGAGTGTTTTGCCCCCCCCTCCCACTCAAACTTTGCTACATTCCGCCAAAATGACACAAGATGCGAGGACGAAGCCTTTTGAGCTTTTGATTAAATCTAATTGGCAATTTTAAATTTCAATTTGTAATTGTTCTAGATTTGATTACTTGACCACAATAGCACAATGTGTGGACTTGCTAAGTCCACACCATGTGTGGAGAGTGGTTGACAAATTGAGCTTTAAGCGTCCATAATTTCTTCGTTTCTCGTCCGAATTACTTGTTCATTCGATTGATCTTGATGAGAGCTTTCATTCGATATAAAATTTTATCGATTTGCTGGCAGCAAAATCTAATATCTATGAGGCCATTTTCATTATGACGTCATTTTTCAAATGAGTGTATGTATAAGTTAAGATTTTCGATGCAAATTAGCTTAATCTTGATTATTCTAAGCATATCACATTGATCTGAATCCGAAATAGAAAAGTAGACTATGAAAAATTGCCCTGACAAGACGTCCAAAGAACAAAAACTAAGTAAACGTTCATATCTTTTGTAGATTCAGAGAAAAAGGGGACAGCCATGCTAAAGTATCAAAAAATACCCCATGTGAAATAGTGTTAAGTGAATGATATTGAAACCATAGAGAGAGATAGGGACCGTTTCCCCTTACTGCCAGAAGCTGTAATTCGATCGAAAAATGCTAGCAATCAGAAACTATTTACCCCCACATGACTCCCACTTATGTGAATGACTTTCTCTTTCAAAACTAGGAACATTCAATTTTTCTTTTACACTTTTCAAGGCGAGCGTCAAGATTGGTTCACCTCTTAGTGCAAACGCTACTAACAGCAGTTCATGGCGCTTCTTTTGTAGCTGTTAAGAAAGCAAGCAAATAAATGGTTTGACCGGCATGCTTTAAATCAAGGAGATTGGAAGCGACGCAGTTACAATCACGTAGACGCTAGCAATGCTTGAGGAAGCTGTGCCCAATGCGGATGTTTGTTCGCGTTTCAAGACAATAAACTGCATTTGACGACGCACACGAATTTGCTTACGCATTTATTAGCGATTTACGCGAATTTAGAGCAACGACACACCGAATTAGCAAACTTCGTCGCTTCGATGAATGGATAACTCTTCCGCCGAAAGTAAATAGACTGCTAACGAGAAACGACATAAATTGGATGTCATCATGCGATTTAGTGTCATTTGAGCGTCAACGAGAAAGAATCAAGACCGACTTGAAGAAGGCACTCTGCTAAGAAAGCTGTTGAAATGTAAGTTGAAAAACCGGTAAAATCTTATTAGTACCTTTTCCAATCAAGTGAAATTTCGTTTACATTACAATATGCTGCATTTTTTGTAATATACATAAGCATTTAGCAACGGATTTATGTTGATTTGAGAGTTTTGAGTGATATGTAAAATTCTTTTTAGTTTTTTTATGGGGGGGGGGTCCTCTCTCGATTAGTTTAACTATTTGGAGGACTCCTTCTTAGACAATGATTCTGAATACAAATCCAGATTATAGCGTTGACTTATGTATGTAATTTTTAATTTTCATTACTTTTGTATGTGGGTTCTTCATTTTCATGTATCTAGATTTATGCATTGTATTTGTTTTTCTGTGATTGTATTTAGAATGACAGTTAAATGAAATGAAGCTGAAACTGAAACCAGAAACTGATAGTCATGGGGACTTGCATCATTTTTAAACAAGTCAGAAATCTGAAAAGATGTCCGCGAAATCTGTCACTCGAGCTCCACCAACAGTGCTTCTTTGAATAGCTACAAGGATTTTTCCTTAGCTGCAGGGTGTATTGCGTAATTCAAATGTTGCTACTGCTTTGACAGCTCAAGGACTATATCTCAATATTCTGACGTATTTTTGTTTGCTCTTGTTCTGAACACAAATCGTGCACAGAGACTCGATCTCTCTATACAGATGTTTGAGCCGACTGCTAGTAAATTTACTTTTTAATTATCCCTTCGATCAAAAAGTTTTGGAGTTAGCTAAGCAGAGTTCCAAAGCTTCCTTTTCCTTAAAGGCACACTGTCGTGGCGCTGATTGGGTGAACAAGACAATCAAGAAGAAAAGAATTAGGCAAGGTTCAGTAATTTCGCTGTACATTAAAATTGACGAAGATGATAATGATCTGATTCCCTTTATTATCGAAACCAAGTATGATATTCACGAGCATAAAGGCTTGGTAATTAATCGAAGGCCAGAGCTTTGTTTTGTTTTCGACATCACAACTAGCCAATCACAACCACGACAGTGTGCCTTTAAAGTCAATATGGTGTTTTAATCCATATTAGTAATTCCCAAATTTTAGCCAAAATAAAGATTAAACCGTACACAAAAAAGTATTATCTCAGCTCAAAGTCGGTGAATAGTCAAATATACCTTTTTTCAAGACATTAATTCCTCCTAGCCGCAAAATATATCACTGCAAGAAATCTTTCACTTTCTTACAATGTTTTGAAGAAGAAATTTGGCAGTAACTAACACTTTCTTTAAAGAAACTAAGAGGAAAGGGAAGGTTCCACTTCTTACATCAGAAGTCATAGGAACTTGGACCCTCTTCGTTTGCTAGTACAAAATTGTCATTAAATTTGACATTTTTGAGTTGTCTTTTTTAACGTTCTGTTTTATCCAAGTTTTCAAGCTGCCCGTGTTCCGAGTTAGTCAATACTTCCTCTTTCCACCAGCTAGCAAAACAATCAACTCGGTCATGACTAGATAATTCAAAATTGTAGGCAAACCAAAGATGTTTTTGCCATTTTCTTGACTAAAAACGCTTTCTTCTCAACAATTCTCGCTCTTCAGAACATGCTAGATGTAAAATGCTTCTGTGGATTTTCAAGTCATTGTTCTCTTCTCACCGCTATATAACCAACTTGATTTAGAATGAAGTTATATGACTTATTTTTTTCAGTAATCAATTTGTTTAAATTTTTTGAAGCTTCCAGGTTTGGTCAGCGCTTCCTTCCCCTCTGCGAGCCGGTAAAAAAGACGATTGATCCTTGCTTAAAGATTCCAGTGCTCATAAACACATGCCAGGGAGAGAGTCAACGACAACACACCATTTGAACGTCTAGAGCTATGTGAATGTCAGAGCAAAACATAGGAAAGATGTTCTTTTTAATGGCCATTAGACTTTTAATTCATTTGACTTTAAATAGGTCATTCCATTCCAAGGTTCCCCTCAAAAACGTGCAAATTACGAGAAAATGACTATGAAATTTCGTCAGCTTTCCATCCCTACAACAATGACAGTTATATTTGTTATAACATGATATCCCCTCGGAATAATTGAATGCCTCGGCAAGATCTACGTTTTCCCAAAGATCAGAAATCTTACTAAAGCGTATCAAAGTCGTGACTGTAAAGCAAAACAGTATGAAGGGACATCTAATCGTGATTTTACTATGTTTCCAACGTTTCTTGAAGGGGCTTGCATTAGAAAATTTCTAAATACTTCAGAGAAGAGTCCTATTATTTCAATCGGTTATCATAAAAAAAATTGGCCAACATCACTTTAGCGAAACTAAGAGAGCAACAACTTTTCAAATTGTGTGTATTTTTTTCTGAATCGTCAAGTAAATGCTACCTAGCTAATACATAGTATTTACTGACTCTTCATGAAATCGGAAATCTGTAATTTTGATCGGCTTTCCAGTTGACCTTTCCACTAGTCTCGAAAATAATGCGTATCAGAGTTAACTACTCCATGCCTAATTTGTTCCTAAATCCTCTAATTTATTGTGTGGATCTTTATGGTAGGTAGTCTTGACGTTTTGTACGATTGCCCTAGCATTTTCCAAGCAGTCTTTTCTGATTCAACTTCAACTAGGGATTGCATCTAGCCAAACATTGTAGAGAAGAGCAAAAGCGTTTTCTGCTTCCAATCAAAGTCAAGCCGTTTGAGGTTTTAAGGAAACAGTTTAGCATCACTCGAAGTACATTGGTTATGTCGGCTAGCAGTTTAATGTATGAATTGGTCCGTTGTTGTTTTTGGGACGCCTGACCTTAGCCAGCCTCCTCTTGATCTTGTTTAATGAAAAAAAGTTTTAAAGTTTTAACTTAAAGTTTTGAAGTCTTTGATAGCTTGGATTTGAATGAATCAAATTCTAGTTAAAAGCCGAAAGACTGAAGTAGTTTTTGTGATTTTTCTCGCTGTTTTATCAGCACTAGAAAAAAAAAGTTTCGATAAATTCAGCTTTATGAAAATTTTACGGTTGCAAAATTACTGACATTAATCAAATTGTATGGACTCTCCATACAAAGAGCGAGATACTATGAAAGATACTTACGCAGTGTCCATTTCACCTCTCTCAAGAGCAACAAGATATCAAGTAAATACATAAAATGTAAGCACATTGATGCGAATTGAAAGAAGCAAAAGATATCAGAAATTACAAGATATCAGTTTTCAAACAACCAACAAAGATTTTCAGTCCCATGGCAATGGATGTGCAGTGGATGTCTCTCAACCAAGCACAAGGGCATTTTCTTTATTGATCTGCACGAGGCCTGTATGATATGTTCAATGTTTTAGGCTCTTTTTCAGTCATTTTGCAGTCATGAAATTTTAGTAAAGTTGAATTTACCTATATTTCTATTGGTCGTAAACACAAAAAGAAAGTCACTAAAATACTTCAATCTTTCCCTTTTTAAGTAGAATTTGAATCATTCAAATCTATGAACTTCTCTTGGTGCTATGAATTTTCTAAAGTGGGAACCTTTTTTGGCTCACCTGGCAGCAAAGTTCCGCGCCCCTAGGGTTCAGGCAGGTTAAGCCACATTCAGAAAACGAGCCTACCCGCTAGCTCGCTACGAGCAAACACGAATTCATTTCTGAAGAATTTGACAGAAGTAGCAGCTATGGAAACAACTCATGGATCTGTGAAATGGGAACAAAAGGGGTCGACTCGCCTATTTATTTAACTCCTCAAAATGTAAAAAACTCACTTTTATATCGTTTCACGAATACATGCAAGTGAAGTAACCGTAACATTTCACACTTGGATACCATGAATAAAACAGGCAGGTTTGCTTCTCCCCAGCATTTTCACCCAAAATTTCAATCTCAACATAAAGTATCATTTATCAACCAATATTTCGCGAAAACGTTGTTACGTTGAATAAAGCCAGCTCAAGAGAGTCTTAGCCAATATGGTAGCTTGTTGACTATCAAATCAAGCAATTTTTTTCAAAATTTCCATTGCTCAAAGTTCGTTGCAAATTAATCATGCGTTGGAATAATTGAGGCAGACGTTACAGAGAGGCTGCCATATACTTATTTCGAATCAAAATCTAATCGGGAATCCATGTAACAAACACCTGCAAGATCTCCCTTAATTGGGTCGGTCATCTATTTGACAGGGATCTTGAGAAATGTCTGGTGCTTGAGATTGAGCAGAGCAATATACTGCATTCAGATGTATCTTTTTGACAGTTAAAAGAGGGAATTGATAGCCATGTTGAATTTCATGTTTAGTTTGAAAACATGAAAACAGTGCAAAAACCTGAAAAACAGCCAATCAGAGGGTCGTTTCTTTTTATTGTCAATCAAGATGAATCAAAGAGCAGACGATCCTGGTTGACAGAGTTGCAAAATATGTTTGTTTTTTTTGCCTTTTCCAGCAACTGTATGAAAACGGGCTTCCTTCCCATGAGAACACCAACGTGCAAGGAGTATTCAAAAAACTGATCAAGCACTTTCAGCTTGGAAATTATTAGAATATTAAGAAATTTGCAGTGGGGGTATTTACGTTCTCGGCTTCTTCACGACAAATGTCTCTTTTAGCAAGCAACCGATATTAAAAAAGAAAAGGCCGATTAAAGGCCAGCTTAGATTGTGAATTTTGTTTGGTAAAAGCATTCATCCTTTAGACCCAGACAACTGAAGAATGTCGGTAAAGATTGTATAATTCCACGTTCGATTCTTGTCCATGATAAGACTTGCCCCAAGTTTGCTTCCTCAGTCAGTCTGACTGACCGTCCAATCGAAGGTAGTCCTCCAGCATCCCGTACGAGAAAGAGCGAGGGACATTCCTTTGTTCATTCCTTTCCGTCCCTTTCCTTTTTCTTCCTTGACGGAATGCTGGAATTGCGGAAAAAGGAAAAACCTAATAGGGAATAGTCCGACGGACTGAGAGAACGGACTTGGACAAGTCTAGTCCACGATTTACTTGGCATCTAAGTATGAATTCGATAAAAAAATTTCAGTTTCAGAGACTGATTGTTAATTATTTCAATAGGAAGTAAATCATGGACCAGACTGACATGTGGAATTATAGTTTTCGAACTTCTTGCCACCATTTTCCTAATCTTTGGGTCTTAATGATGAATGATTTTACCAAATGAAATTGTTCGGTCGCATAGTATTTTGTCCACAGCTCAAGTAGACAGATGGAAATCGTCGTAGTTTCGCTTCTTGATGGGCTGATAATCGCTACAACTACGACTCATAAACTAATCAAAAGTTTGGCCAGAAATTAATGAACCCCGCTTTGATGCCGGAAGCCAAGAGCTTAGGCCCATTCTACACGATCACAACTCACCAATTATAAATCGCCTGAAATTCGTATTTCTTTGAGGTTGTAAAGGAAACCAAACCAACCCGAGCCAAGATGCCCGGGGGGGGGGGGGGGTAACTTAACTTGTCTATGGTACGGGGTTGTGCCATTTTTTTTAGGGTACATTTTTCATGACAGTTTCCGGATTTATGGGTATGGTTTTCAACAATTTTTGGCATCTTCCGGATTCATGGGTATAGTTTTCTATCAGAATTCAGTTATTGATGAGCTTTTTTGGCATTCCCGGACTTATGGGTATGATTTTCAGAAATTCTCCGGATTTATGGGTATACTTTTGAGAAAGTTTCCCGGATTTATGGGTATACTTTTGAGAAAGTTTTCCGGATTTATGGGTGGTACTTTTACGATTTGAATGGCACAACCCCGTATCTTGGAAACTCAAGTTACCCCCCCCCCCGGGCCAAGATATCTTGGAAACTCAAGTAACCCCCCCCCCCGGGCCAAGATGAGTACTTCTGCTGTGTACTGCTTGAAGAATTCTTCATTTTGACTTGGGAAACCTGCTTTTAAAGGGCAAATTATTCTTCGAATTTCACCACAGCAATCGACAGCGATCCTTGCACGTTTCATCACTTTTAAAGCCTCGAGACTAAAGGGAGGCTAATTCTTGGAATGAGGTTGAAATGTTGACATCCTATTGGTCAGTTTGAACATGATCAACTATTGTTTGGAACTCTGCAATCTCATTGGTCGCGCCAGTTTCACGTAGATTTTGGCCGGATTTGCAGATAGTTTGATTATTAGTCCCACTTGAAACTGAGTCCTATCATCTAATTGTAGTTAGTCTAAAGCTCAACAAATGTGTAAACTTATCTAATCACCCGTTATTGAATTGATGATATTTAATATCTAATAGCACATTTTCGATTTGATTTTTTAGACAACAAAATGGCGAATCAAGTAATTTCTATTGTCCTCTTATCAATCATCTTATGTTCGATGTTGTCGACGACAGATGGAAAAACAATCAAGACAACATCGGCTGATACATCTGAAAGGTCAAGTTGCAATAAAATCTGTTGGGGCATTTTCGAGAACTGCTTGAGGATAGATGACACTTTGACGGGACACTTATTGTGCTTAGAAGACAGAGATAGGTGCACTAAAGACTGTTAAGTTTGCGAAGAGAATGGAGCAATGAACTTTAAACATGGTTACAAAGAACATAACATTGCAAATGGAAACGGGGAAACAGCGTTTTGGTGTTAGCATCCATGAATGATAATTTTTTTTTTGGACAAGGTCACGCAAACAGAGTAAATGAATTTTATTACAGAAGCTATTTATTTATTTTATTCAAATATTTATCATTCTGAAGAAGATTTTCATGTAAGAATGTCTCATCTTATTAAAGATTTGCTTTTAAAAATTTGTAGTTGTAGCATGGGTTTTGGGAAATGTGGAAGTTCTTATTACTATTAGATTGTCGTTGTAAAGAATCAGAAACGTCAAGCCTGCCTTTGTGTGTGTGTTCTTTGGTTTTCCATCCTCACGGTTGTCCTGTCGATTTAGCATTTTTAGTTGCTTCTGATCGCGCCATTTTTCAGTAGCCTCATTGCAGTCTGTGAGCTCCTTCAGTGGGTGGGGAGAGTGTGGAGCCACAGCGGAGCGAACGAGAGGAGCACACATACCAAAATGAGGCAGTTCAAAAATTGAAACAACTTGGCGGTGGCGATGACAAGGAAAGAGAATGAGAGCACACTGAACATGCTAAATCAACAGGAAAACGGAGAGGATGGAAAAACAAAGAGCACACAAAGGTAGGCCTGATGGTTTCGATTCTTTACAACGATCTAATAATCCAATAAGAACTCCACGTTTCCCAAATCCCATGGTTGTAGAAGAATTTTGAAGAAATTTAATTTCACGTTGCAGCAACGAACTTCTGGCTGAAAGATATATATTACTATTCATAGTTGTGTTATGTTGTTGGTCATATTCTGCCACAGATTTCAATGGTGCTTCGTTAAATTTTGTTTTGACCCAGAGATTACCGTGGATGAAAGCAATATCTATGGAGGCCCGTTCTGGTCAAAATTACCATAGTTATTAATGTTGTATAACAAAATCATTCTAGTTACAGACAATGAGTTTACTTTTGTTTTCATTTCTTTAGTTAGTTATGAATTCATTTTGTAGTGACATTCAATTAATTGCTTGTTGTAGCATTGAAGTAATTTTTGGTAGTGACACTGAATTAATTTTTTGCCATGGCGTTCAGTTTATTTTTGTAGTGACATTGAATTATTTTTTTGGTGATGTTGAATTTTTTTGCACATCCCATAATACACCGGGAATTTTTAGCACATCCCATAATGCAATTTTTCGTTGGAAAATAGTTTGCCACAACCACACTTCACTGCCTAAAACATGCCTCGGCTAGGGAGACACCAAGTCAGGGAGAGAAACTTGCGACGTTCCTCCGTCTTCTTTCAGCATTTGAAAGGATAATAACACTCGCCACTGCATCTCTTTATGAAACTGTGGAGCGAATGATGGATGCTTATAGCGCAAAATCTCTGCTTCTGCTGGAAGTAGCAAACAACAACCAGAATGCCACTGTGTTGCAGTCAGTTGCACTCAAAGAACCACTTGAGAGCCTGAAGGTTCTCGAGAATCTTCCTTCCCCCTTGAACTGGTGTCTCCTAAGCCTAGGCATGTTTTAGGCAGTGAAGTGTGGTTTGTGGCAAACTATTTCCCAACGAAAAATTGCATTGTGGGGTATGCTGACAAATTCCCGGTGTATTATGGGATGTGCAAAAAATCAACGTCACCAAAAAATTAATTCAATGTCACTATAAAAATAAATGGAACGCCATGACAAAAAATCAATTCAGTGTCACTACCAAAAAATTAATTCAATGCTACAACAAACAATTAATTCAATGTCACTAAAAAAATGAATTCAGAACTAACTAAAGAAATGAAAACAAAAATAAATTCATTGTCTGTGACTAAAAGGATTTCATTATATAACATTAATAACTATGGTAATTTTGACCAGATCGGACCTCCATAGTTATCTCCGCGAAATGATAAACCAAGGGATCATATGATGGAGATCAGTTTTGATGGGCTAGCCAGTCATCATCATCATCATCATCATCATCATCATCATCATCATCATCATCATCATCATCATCATCATCATCATCATCATCATCATCATCATCATCATCATCATCATCATCATCATCATCATCATCATCATCATCATCATCATCATCATCATCATCATCATCTAAAATTAACACACACCTCCAGTTGAGGTATGTGATACTAACATGAAAGAAAAATAATAAACTTGATGGGACTCCATGCGCCACCAGTGGCAAAACGAGAGCCCCATTTAAACATAAGTAAAAAGTTACAATTATTTTCTGAATCGAAAGAGTAAAATTACAACATAACATAACAGCAGCAAGCAGATAGGAACTGCAACAATGGAATTATGTTACTTTACAGGAGGTGTTGGCATCCTTTTACGAAATCTAAAAATTTTATTCTGCCTATTTTTTTACATCAAAGCGTCAAATTTGAGCATAGAAGGATACTTTGAAAAATATTGAGGTATGTATAAATGTCTAATATTTGTAAATTCTGTACATCTTATTAAGGTATGGCATTCATCCCCAACCTCACTAGAAGTGCACATGTCACATTTGCATAAGTGATGATCAATGTTTGACCATCTTCCAACTGGTAGGCTGTGATTTGCTGTTCTAAACCAGCAAAGGAATTGCGAAAGATTAGAGGGTAATGTCTTCAGATAGTTTTCCACTTCAAAACCTTTCTTAAGCATTGAGTACATTTTTCCTTTATTCGATACCTGCATTTCGCTATTCCATTGTTGAAGTAACTGATCTTTAAATTATGTTTAAGAATTTCCATTAGATTAACTGCACAATGTAGATATTGCATATCCCATATATATGACAGCCCCGATTCATCAAGGATATTTTCAATTTTTGCTAATCCATTTTAAATCTACCCAGTCACCGAGTAACATTTGATACAGTTTGTACGACAATTTTTCTTGCTTTCCAGTTAGCATTTTCTCCCAAAATCCAGCCATTCTCAACTTAATTGCAATGGATACTGGTAGTCTCCCCCAATTCACCGTATATCATATATTTCGGGGTAGATCTTCGAACGTTCATCACTAATTTCAAGAATTGAAGTTCTAGCTGAGCCAACATATTCAAATGTTCAAATCCCCAAACTTCTGCTCCGTATGTCATAATCGGTATTACCAATGTATCAAATAATTTTAGTTGTATATCTATAGTCATATTTTTAGCTCGGGCTCTGGAGATAATATATCGCATTGCTTTATTAGCCTGTGCTTTAATAAGTTTAATTGCACTTAAAAATCTTCCATCATCCTCAAACACCATCCCAAGATATTTAAATTCATTAACTATATCAACTGTTTCTCCATTGTAAGTAAAGTTATGTTTCTTACTCCACTTACCATTTTTAGAAAATATCATGATTTTTGTTTTACTTACATTTACTTTTAGTTTCCATAAGCGACTATATCTTGATAAAATATTCAGCGACTTTTGTAGACTTTCTGCTGAGTTTGCAAATAATACTGTATCGTCTGCATATAACAAAGCATGTATTCTCAGCACTTGCTGATCATCTAAATTAAAAACGAGGCCTTCGTTGCCAAAATTTGAAAACGAGCTTTGCAGATCGTTCAGAAAAACAGCAAAGAGTAGGGGAGAAAGGTTCTCACTTTGTCTAACTCCCATGTTACATGGAAAAATTTCGCTTAACTTTCCATCTTTTTCTACAAATGACTTTATTCCATCGTACATGTTTACTATAACCTTAAAACAACGACCTTTAATTCCCTGATTTAGTAATTTAAACCAGAGTCCTTTTCTCCAAACAGTATCAAACGCTTTCTCATAATCAACAAATGCACAGTATAATTTTTTACCATCTGAAAGAAACATTGCAGTAAAATTTCATTCAACACCTCTGACTGCGTTGCCCAGGGCTGAACGTGTTTATTCTCATTCAAAGTACGGCATGTTGACAGAATACAGACACTCCGACGAACGAAGACAAATTCACATCTTTCAAAATTTGAAGGAAGAACGTCAGCAAACACGTTGTCAACAACTTTTGAGCCTTGTGTTATGGCATCCATGTGTCGATGCTTGCCTAATTGCCATAAATCAACTTCCTTTTTCTCTCTACTGGAAAGCATCCACAGGGCGAGGAAAAACCAATCCCTGTTTGAGAGTCCACTGCTCTCCGGATATCTAGCTTGTGCGCAGCTATTATTACTGCGCAGGACAAAGCAATTCCCCCGCTTTCTCCTGCGCAGTAGTCGTGTTAGCGCATAGGCTATGGATATCAAGATGATAATATGATAAGAGACACCGTTAATTGATCGATGTTTGGGGCTCTCTAACTATTGAAAGCCTCTTCAGAAACCTTCAAAACATGGCTAGAATTGCGACCAAATTTCCTGATATCCTTGCCTTTTCATTTTTAGTTTTCATTTTATCATTATTTATACACGATGTACCTTTCAGCAATAAATAACCTACTGAAATTCAATACTTACAGAGAGAAAAAGAAAAAATAATGATGATGTGAATTGCTGTTCTACCAAGGGATCGTGTTTCTATGAAAAGAGCGATTCTTTTTCTCGAACATTGTCAGGGATATATCATTCCAGTTTTTGACTCAAGAGAAGTAGAAACTTCGCTTTGCAGGTTCTATACTCTGAAATCATGGATCTTTCAGTGAACATATGGCGAAGATTTTCGGGACAAAGGTCATGCAAGATTTTATATGTCATGACCCCTTGGTCAAAGGAGATCAATGACTTTACAATGAGCCATACTTGGCATTCGCTTTTAGCTTCTTTGCCCTCGTCTGTAATCGTTGCAGTTGGGATAGCTTGGTATTGGAAAGAGCATTCCTTTCGGCAGTGACTTCAGCAAGTTTAACAAGTTTTATTAATCAATTTCCACCAGTGCAGTCAGTTAATTTGGTAATCACAGATGCTTCCTGCAGTATGCTTCAAAACCAGGCAACTTCCAAGGACCAAAATTTCGTAATGTCAAAAATTTGTTCGTTTCACCCACTCTGAAAACTGCCTTAGCCTCAGCTAAATTAAATACGACTTTGCACAGTGAAAGAGCGACTAATATGTAGCATTCACCGTAATTTCGGTGTGACTGCCACGCCCTTTGACGTCACTGTGATGTCATGCAGCTGAAAATCTGCGAAAATCAGGCTGTCATAAGTTACATTTCAGTTTAAAGAAGGTTTTGCAGGAATTTTACGAGGGTGTTCGCTCAATTTAGTGAGATAGCTGATGTTAAACAGAATTCGTTTGAAATCAACGATTTTCGAGTGATATTTCGGCACAAATTAGCAAATTCTGATGACGTAATTTGTGATATCGCTTTGTTCTTTGTAAAAAGTCAACAAAGCTGCAAAATAGTAGTTTCATATCCAAAACATATAATTGCAGTGTATTTAATTGAAGTTGGGAAAAATTCAAAAATGTTGCAAATTAGCAAAAAAAATGGCGGCCAAAATGATGTCATTTTCTAAATATGACGATGTCATCAAATTTCAGAAATTCTGGTCTCAAATTACGCCCCTTTGTTTACTGATTCATTTGCTATATAATACTTCATAATTCAATCAAATATTTCCATTGAAATCACCGAAAAACAATGAGTTTTCTGCGACCTGCTTCCAAATATGGGCACATCACGTGGCATGTGAGCTCTATTGTTTGAAAACGTCTCGATCACAATTTAACTGATATACATATAATGAGTAAGCTCTGGAAGGTTTTGGGGACAAAGTTGATGTGCTTTGATAACGCAAGAAGAAAAACTTCGAAAACATCCCCCCTCCCCACGCATGGATTAGGGTTAACCCTATTACTACCCGGAGGGCACAAAGTGCCCGCGGAGCGGATTATTTGATGGAGTGTCGTCAGTTGGAAAGATACAGAGCTGAAACTTGGTGACTTTTCCTAAAATTTAGCATACTAATTAAAAATCTAACAAATTTTTCAAAATGGAAGACACCGATCACGTGACCAACATCCTTTCAACACGTGGTCAACAGTAAAAGAAAAGAAGGGATTCTTATTTTTTCCAGAATGATCAAAGATCATTGAAAACACTACCATTCAATAGATCTTGATGAGAGCTTTCAGATGATATATAGTTTTAAACATTTTCGATGACGTCAGCAATTTAAAACTTACTGACGTCATCAATGTTTATGACATAATATAAATAATAACAAATGTATTAGGAAAATTTTGATGACCAGAAAGGATTCTCTTAATTACTATACATCGTCTTGAGGCATTTCAGAGTATTTACATCGACAATTAAGGGTTTAGATTAAATAATGAAAAGCTGGTGCACATATATGATGAATATATAATATATATAATGAACTTAGAAAGATATCATACTATGGATTTTTACTTATTAATGCTTTGTGATACATTCTAGCCATTTAAAAAAGGAATAGTCAAATAAAGACTTAAATATTGTCAATTTTGCCAATAGCAAGCAAATACTGAAATTTCCTCAATTATGACGTCATTGTTACGTCATGGAAGTAATGAAAAATTAAAAAGTAGCCTATTTTGTTTCTGTGCACCATTGTGCCAAGTTTCGTTCTCATATCTGCAATATTGGCGACTTCAGGGAGGGGGCACTTTGTGCCCCCCCCGGTAATAAAAGGGTCCAAAAAGCCCGGTATAGCCCATTTCGACAATTAAAACCGGAGACTGGGGAGAGCGGTTTGTTCTGGTAAATGGCGGATGCAGTTCTGGTAAATGGCTGCCGCGTAGTTAGGCCGCTGAAATAAATACTGAGTTTTGCAAGCTGTGGCGACGATCGCTACTGCATCGGCACTGTTTTAGAATTTCAGTTTTGAAGTATCAGTTTTGACGTACGTTCAACCGTCAGATTAAGAAAATTCAAATCATGTTCGAACTTTTTCCTCGTGTATTTCAATCGAATTCAACTAGGCTATTAGAAGTTAAAAGCTTCAGTTGAATTCCATTCACTTGAAAATCGAAGTCAGAGTAAGCTGTCTTATTCTAAATACTTCAAATGCATCATGTATTTCGTGAAGTTACGCGGAAAGGGCCTAAACTCGAAGCAAGAATTGCTGTTTGTAGCATTGAAATAAAGGCTCAAAAGGAAATCAGTTGTCAATAGAGGTAAATTGCACGTTTGTCTGTATTTTGCATGGACAGCTATTTGACTAAATCCCAAAACAGCTCCATTGCTACATTTTTATGCAGCAGCGATTGCCATATTTACATTATTCACTTAAATGGGCTCACTCTGTGGCTGTAATTTACCAGAACTGCATCCGCCATTTACCAGAACAAACCGCTCTCCCCAGTCTCCTATTTTAATTGTCGAAATAGTCTATAAATAGGGTTAAACATTCTGCACCGACAAGATCCAACAAAGAGGTTTTCTCAAAGGAAAGATACATTTTGATACACTCCGCCGTTTAAAATAGACGATATGGACGACTGATGAGACGATCTGAAATTAAATTAAAAACAGAAACATTATGAAGAACCTACGCATGAGCAGTGATGATAAAATCCATCGCTTATCGATCGAAGACATTCACAATCATAAATTCTCTGACTACATCATTAACGGATATGGTAAGCCAAACTTGCAAAGTTAAGTGCCACACCTGTGCACTGCGATCGATATTAAGTTCTACTTCTATAGCTGACAACTGTATATAAGAAACGAGGGTCGAATGAGAACAGGGCTCCAGCCTTTGCAATACTTTTTATCAAATGTGTGACACGCTATTGCCTAATTCTTTCAACTGAAAGGATAGAATGGAAGTTACAGTCGTTCACCACAATTCTACCGTATGTGCCAAAATAAAACTAAGCACTTTTAACGGGCGACGATAAATCGTATACTGGGTAGCCTGCGTGCAGACTATCACAAATTAGATGCTAGTACTCTTTGTAAATTGTTTAGTATAATGTCAGTTTCTTATAATTTTCAGTTTCGGAAAAACAAAAAATGACTTAAAACGTCGATAAATTTCAAAACATTCAACATGAATGAGCAAAGAGAAAATTGAATGAAAATTGAAAAGGAAATACATTTCTTTGTATCGTTAAAGTTCCTTTACATTCTTTTCGAAATAGAGCTAATACTCGTGCATTGGATTATAAGCTGATCAACTTCTGAATCCACAAATCAGCACAAAAACGCTGTCTCTTTGTCCATTCATGTTGCGTCTTCAGAAAATTTGACCAACTTAAGTAGGAGACTAAAAAATGTACAAAAAATACTAGCGTCTAACTGAGGATCTTAGCTAAAGAATAACTCATGAATCTTCAAAATCGGTCCAGTATATGACATATGATTTATCGTGGCTTGTCAAAAGTGCATAGTTTATTTCTGCACACCCAGTAGACACAGCATTCGTGATATCACCATTGTTTTCAGAGCTACAGCATTTTAAATCATTGCAAATGTTGAAGCTGTGACGTCGTCAAATTGCTAAATCGTAAGCCATAAAATCTACAAATTTCTGCTGGCTATCATCTGGTAGATCTTCAAAAACCGAGTATTGCTTTTATTGGTGATTTTGACTTTCTTATGTGGATTTACAACTTACGGTGCATTTAATATTTGCCAAAGCTTCCAATACCTCCTCCCGTCCATCCTTTCCTTAAGCTTACACTGTAATTCAAAAATGATGGTATTAAAAATGCTCTTTCTGGAATCATGACAACGACCGAAAGTTCCTTTGAGTCGGTTGAAAAAAGGCAATAACACTGCACACATTTAATTTTCATGTTATGAAATGGGGATGATGGGCCAAAGTGGGCCAATGCAAGTCATTTTGATTTTCGTTCCAAAAATTGAGGAAAACTTTCCCTGGCTGTAAACTTGGAACTTGTTCAATGAATGACATTGTCTTTGCACATGAAAACATAGAATTTGATTCTCTATAACAGAGCGATGAAATCAGGATGACCCTTTTCACCCTACCATACCCAATATGCGCGGATACATGACAATGGTTTACTTCAAACCGGGCACATATCCAATGTTTTCTGTAGACCTGGCCCCTTTAAAGGATTCATAACGGCCATCGAGATGTGTGGTTTGCAGCCTGATAAACCCTTCGAAATAACTGCGCCCTATTCTGTTCGAAATGATGGCAGGAAGGTAAGTTTCTGCAGTTCACCTATGGCTATGATTTTCAAGAGACTTCAGCCAACGTTGGTGTATCTATGGCCTGTAGAGCAGCACTGAACACCATAGAGACCATCAAATCAGCTACTACCATAAACGAGGGATGAGAGAGGATGAGACGCCTGAGTTGTTTGGAGCTTGATTCGGACAAGTTCAGGAAGAAAACAGAAAAAGGTACGTTATGTCGTGAGTTTGTAGAACCGAGACAATTCATAAAGCACTTGTTACTTAGGGGCCACAAACTTGGTTCGTTACACCAGGAAGTTCGTCATTACGGGGGTTCGTGACTTCGGGATTCAATTGTGCCACCAATGCAGCATTTCTTCTGAAAAAAAAACATACTAAAACCAAATCGCAACACGTTCTTTAAACTCATTTTTTTGTGTCCAGGCACCAGACTCTGTGTAGCTCTCATTTACAGAATCACGTGCCTTGACTTCGTCACTAAGATGCAAAAATAAAGTGAGGGCTGGGAAATATGCTGGGAATTGTCGAATCTGAGTGAACAAAAGCCACGCTTAAGTACTGAGTTGGTCTCAGTGCAGAACAGCAGCCTGATATCTTTCCCACAGCCTTGTTTTAGGAGTGCAAAGGGGACTTGTAAGGCAAGTAACTTCTAATAATTACGATAAAGATATAAGCGAGAACTAAGTTACTAACAATACGGATTTACACGATGTCTTGTTCATGATTGGAAGTAATTGGAAGCACTCGTTCAAGCCGATGCCGTCTTTAATATATATTATGTAACGATGAACAGAATCATTGTTCTCCCAAAGGCCAGTCGAGAATAAGATGTTTCTTCCATTATTTACATCAGGTAAGCTGATCCATTAGAAAATCTCCTTAAATAGTTCAGTCCATTGATTATCATTTGCGTTTGTTTGTTGGCAAGTTTTGTGGGCATTCTTAGAACAAACCACAGTCTTTCAAATTATTCTTGATGATCACATCGGTTACGGCGTCGAACACAAATTGGATGTTTCCAGTATCAGTGGCACAAGTGAAGTGAGTGTAGATTTCTTTTTCTCCTTTACGGCTGTTCAGGTTTTCAAATTGCATCTGGATGTAAGATCCCGCCTCTTCGTATGTATTTGCACCTGTGTCATGATGAAAACAATGGTTAGGACAAGAATGAAAATGCAGTCTACACTAATTAAAAATCTATTGCGTGTCTCCAAAAAGTACTCCTGTTTGAAAATATTACCAACATTTGATTACATGGCCCATCTTTGCATTTCCTTTCCGTCAAGTTGATCAAGGTCCAAATTATTTTCCAGAAATAGCTGATCTTATAATTGGCTCAAAATTGGCGAAGGTGTTGTGGTGAAGTGGTGTAATCCTCTGACTTTGAAGCCAGCCCGGCAGAGTGGGTTCAATACCCAGTAGAGCCCCATCACTGTAGTATCATGACAAGGGTTCGCGGACTCGATTAGGTCTGCTCTATTTCTGCAATCCCAGCAATTGGAGCCGCAAACCGCAACTTCACCTTCACCTTCAGCTCTTTTAGGGCGGCTACCTGGCTTTGAATCAAATAGCGAAAAATCACTGACGATTGCAAAATCAATTCCATTGGGCATCTATCACTCGTAGTTTTGGTCACAAATGACAAAAAGCAATGCACAATGTCATTGGAAACTTCAATGATAATAAGGTATCGTCTCCAAATTATCGTATAGCTTCTAATAGAAATAGAAATTTTGTTGTCATTGCTATCGTTGTTTACGTCGTCGTTGCTGTTGTTGCGATAACTGGGACTATGTGGTAACTCTTTAAAGGGGAGTACTTTTTGGGACACCTGGTACAACGATAACAGCACTATAAAGTCGTGTTAACACCATGCTTACACTATAGCAAATCAGCCACATTCTCCCTGGGCTTCACTTAAACATAGATGAGTCCTTTGTTGTGTAAACGCACCTTGCTAAGTTTGTTCCAGGTAAATCAAAGTAAAGTAACGCCTTAAAGAGCCTACTTTATAAGGAACTCAGGACTCTGAATCTATGTAAGAACAATATTTTAACAACAGAGTGCTTAAGGGAGAACAATAGGCCGAGGTTAAAAATTGGGTTCCTTAAAGGCTGGACTTTACTGTAATCATTTACCATGCAAAATTATAGATAATAAATAAAATTGATTCAAAGTGCAATGCAAAGGAAGAGATTTTGACAAAGATTCAAGAGCTCATGACTTATGAAATACAAAATAAACTAGAGGGGAAATATTTTTCAGAATGTTTCAAAAAGTTGTGACTATTTGAGAAGATACTGTAAATAAACCCCTGAACCTACTTTCAAGACACTAAATGTACTAAATGTACTAAATGTACTAAATGTACTAAATGTAAATGTACTACTTTCACTGAGGTACTAAATGAAGATCTGAGTGCCTATTACAATAAGGACCCCATTGAAGCTGAACATAACTACTGTCACCGTTTAAAACTCAACACCAAAGAGGATCTGGAAGAATTGAGAACACACTGGCCCAAGATAGGAAAGGATGGAAGAAGCTAACAAGAGAAATAATTTTTAAGACAGGAGAAGCAGCAACACCTAATGGTGAAGAGGTGGCACTCCAATAAACAAAAACAAAAAAAAACCTACTTTCAAAATCACTGCAACATTCGACTATCAAATAAGAAATCAAAAATAAGTTTTTCAGGAAAAGACGCAGTTTTGAAAATATCTTCGATAGACTTTCAAATTATGGAAAATCTGCAGCATTAAAACCTGTAACAAAATTGTAACAAAGTTACATTTGATTTCCTTACCTGTGTACTCAGGGAAGCATATTGTAAGGGGCGATTTCTTTATCTTCTCTCCAAAAAGATCCTTTTTATTTAAGAAGAGGATGATTGAAGTGTCAATGAACCACTTGTTGTTGCAAATGGAATCAAACAGCTTCATACTCTCGTGCATGCGATTCTAAGGATAAAAAGGGGGATGAGAGTCATATCACAACTAAAGATCCGGAAAAGCAAATCAAAGTAATTCCACATGACGATCTTGTGGCAATATCGTGAAAAGTGCAAGGACAGGGCAAAAAAGCAAACAGACCAATCTTTATGGTACTCTGAACAACACCCTTGTTCATACTAAATGAATCTCAGATGACAGGGTAATGCTTTCGGCTGGCCAATACTACTTACAACTGCTCTGCTCATTTCATCATACGTATTTGCTTCAGGTCCATTTCCTATTTAGATATGTTGTAAGGGAAGAAATTCTCTATCGATTGATACAAACCTCTGCATCAAAATCCCCGGTATGACTTACTTGTTGACAACAGTTCTGACGTTTGAAAAAAGGGTTCCTGTACACTTCTTTGTGGCGTCACAAGACACGATTGGGACAAAATTTAAAAGAGTTATTCCACAATTAGAAATCTACATGAAAAATGAATCAAAAAGACCAAACATCACAAAATCAGCGGAGCACCTGCACGTGACATTTCACTGCGACAGAAAGGTCATCAGAGTGCCTGTGATTCAATTAATACGAAAAACGGTGTATTGTATGTCAGCAATCACACCAACTATGATAAACATCAATTGTCATCTTCATGTTATCGAAGTTGCTCTGACCAACATTGAGACTCAACCATATAAACAACTTAACCCTTTCATGCCCGGCTAAAATTAAGCTTGACAGGAAAACCTAATGCAGAGTGTCGTTTTCCAGGGGGTATCATAATCAGTGATACAGTAAGCAATAGATAAATGCAATGTGCATAACCTTTCAAAGCAATCAAAATTCTGAATGCTTTACCCCCTGCAAGATTCGCTGTTCTCAATGAATACTGTTGGGCCATATGGCCCTTCCCGGGGTGAAAGGGTTAATTGCTGAAGGCTTATTTAGCCTACTTCAAGTCATGAGATCATGCTATTGGGAAATTTGAGCATCAGTCTACCTCTGCGTTCATGGCACAAGTTTTCATGGCATCAGTATGTTGCACAAATCAAACAACTTTTACTGATCCATTGATCACTGGCTTTGAGCTAGGTATAAACAAACATTTGGCAGTTCAATCTAAAGATATCTAACAAGCCCTTAGATGTTTCTGCAACTAAAATACTGGTTTGAAATGATCCACGCCAAAAGCAAGCAGCCCATGACACGGTAGGACTTGCCACTGCATTGTCACCGGACACAAAATTTCTTCTCTTCATCAAACTTTGTAGCTTACGGCTTTTATTACTCTTTTGAACAGCATTTATCTCTCACTGCTGTGGATACACGTGTCAAAATCATCACCTATGGAAAGTAAGTCCTAAATCTTTCAAAATGGGCAAAACTTATCACCAATTTGCTGCAAAAATTTTTCCACAAATCCGTTCTGCTTTTCTAAAATTTATGTTGATTCAGTTGCTTGAAATGTACATGATGATTCAGTAAAATGCCTCCTAGCCAAATAGCAACAGGGGCAAGATGCAATCATTCTCCTCAGCTTGAAAAAGGAACAAAGACGCACAGAAATGGTTCATTTAAATGGTGTGAGTGTAAGATTTTTGATGGCTTGCAAACACAGAAAAAGACCTCCACTCAATCCACTTTCAGACGTAGTGGTATCATCTGATGGAGGGCAAAAGTACGTACCGTTTCCTCATCTTCAGCCAACACCAAGTCGTATGCACTCAGTGACACACAGAAAATGATAGCTGTTACACCCTCAAAGCAATGAATCCATTTCTTTCTTTCAGACCTCTGACCTCCAACATCAAACATCCTGAAAAATAAAGAATCAGATTGAAACCTTGGAATGAGAGGGCAAAATCAACTGGTCGGACATGAAAACAGATTGAAAGAAAAACTGTGCTGAGGGAAAGAGAAAATGACCAAGTGCAAATTTCCAACTGCCAAAATTGGCATACAGTAAAAACCTATAACAGAATTCAACTCTCCAAATCGGCCTGACTTAAAAAGCTTCTTATACTAACTACTCACATGAAAAGGGAGCCGGTGTGTTAGCTTTTTACCTCAAGGTTATTAAAACTAAGGATCAAAGATGCCCTTACTTCTAAGAAGGTCTGGTGGCACCGTGGTATAATCCTCTGACACTGCAGCCAGAACAGTCAGGCGGAGTAGTTTCGAATACTGGTAGGGCCCCACCACTGGCGCCTCATGACAAGGGGTCACAGACTTGATTAGGTCTGCTCTATTTCTTCGATCCCGGCGCTTGGCGCTGAAAAACGCAACTCCACCTTCACCATCACTTTCAAAGAAATTGTATCTAGTCTACTGAAATACATTCACTGCTGAAGTCTAGATAAATTCTATCTTACAGAGCTTTATATTAGGGAGCTCAATATTAGAGAGCTTTGTCTCAGGAGAGATTTGTCTTGTAGTCTATTTGTTTGTCTTTTCTATATATCTAGATGTTAAATGGCCTCGGGGTAGACATTATCTTTTGCTCCTCGTGGCATCATTGTGGTAGTAGAGTCATTTCTGTAAGTAGTGTAGTGCAGCTCATATTGTGGAGTAATTCGGTAAGTAGTGTAGTGTAGCTTGTAACATGTATTGTATCTTTTCATTGGAATATAGAAAATAAATATTAGAGAGCGGATTGCATGGCTTTAGCCTTAAATCTTTGAAGTCTTTTTACACAGGATGGTGTAAGATTCCGTCACCTCTTATCTTTGATGTGAATGGATTATAAAGTAGTTGTAACTTTATCATGAACTTCTCGTCATTTCGATTGAGTTACAAACTGGTGGAGATTTTCATTTTCACAGAACTCAACAGGCTTGGAACTCAAATTGCTGTAGCTTACAAATGATTGATGACATAAAGTCTACTTGGTGAGTCAACAATGTTTACACGCTTGTTGGGCTATCAAATGAAAAGCATGTGACCGATATTCAAAGCTTAAGTGTTAATCTATCACTCAAAGGCTAACTTACACAAGAAAATTTTGTTTGGCGAAATCACACATCTTTAAGTCCAACAATTAGCAAAATACCTGTAAGGGGTTTGTATGGAAATAAAGAATTCCACATTCCATTCTGGTCCATGATTTATGTGGCAGTGAAGTTTACATTGCCAGTTCGAGATGCGGACTTCAAATTTCAATAGAAGGTAAATCATGGACCTGTGGAATTTTTGTTCCTAAACATGTTCTTTACCAGCATTTCGGCAAGTTCTGGGTCTATAAGATGAGGGATACAACCAAACAAAATTTTCTTATCTAAGCACAGTGGACCCAGAGATGGAAATAAGTCAAAAAATTTTTTCTATTAAAGCAGTTCCAATTATTTGTTTGAAGCACAAGAGCTATGTGAACAAAATGCAAGAAACCACATGTCAATATCTCTTTTCTAAGTACAAATATCGTATTTTGAAGTGACAGTTTTGATCAAAGATCAGAGATCTTGACAACACTGGTCACATTATTTTGCAAAAGTCACCTGTCTCCACAAAATCAACACTAAAGGCACGAAATTTCTCAGATAACCTTCATAACTGTTTTCTAATGGATTGGGTAGATTGATTATTCTAAATCAGCATTCAAAAGGCAAAAACTTATGAAGAAAACAAAAATCTTAGGGTTTTCAGAGTAAAGGCCCATGGCTTTTCCCTGTTTTTTAAGCCATTTTTACACAAATGGTTTCAGTTGGCATGAAAATCAGAGTCCAATCCCCACCTATGGGCCCCCTGAACCTTATAATATTTGGAAAGGTCATTCAACAAGCTTTCAAATTATGTATAACAATTACGTATTTGGATAGCAATTTAGAAACAAATTACACTTTATTAACGGGTACACTTACCCATTCAAAACCCAATGATTTTACCATCGTTAGTAACCTAAGTCACAAAATGACTCCCAAAAGTGTAGAATAGCCATGAGCTATAGGACACGAACTGAGTAGATTGGGCCTAAGCTGGGGTGGTACTCTCGTAGTGATTTGGCCGACGTAGGCTAGTTAATTCAGTTTGCAATTAATATGTAATGAATACTCACTTTAGTTCTTCTCTGTCGTATCCTAACCTTGCTATTCCTGCAAAATACAGCCAGTAACGGAGCTCGATTCCCCTTCCACAACAAACATGGCGCCTTTCCTGTCGACGGTTTGCAAAATGTGTTTTCGCGCCTCCGCACTCACCTTTTCAAAACGTATTTTTGAAATGGTGCGTGCGGAGGAGCGTAGTGCAGAGGCGCGAAAACACATTTTGCAAACCGTCAACAGGAAAGGCGCCATGTTTGTCGTGGAAGGGGAATCGAGCTCCGTTACTGGCTGTATTTCGCAGGAATAGCAAGGTTAGGATACAACAGAGAAGAACTAAAGTGAGTATTCATTACATACTAATTACAAACTGAATTAACTAGCCTACGTCGGCCAAATCACTACAAGAGTACCACCCCAGCTTAGGCCCAATCTACTCAGTTCGTGTCCTATAGCTCATGGAATAGCTACAGAACCTTCACATAGGATTTCAGATGGATTATATTGATGGATTATTCAAGATAAGAAAATATAAAATCTTAGGGTTGTTGGAAGCACCAACCAACAGCTTTTCCCTGCTTTTAGGCTATTTTCACCCAAGTGGTTTGGGTTTGGATGTAAATTAGAGTCAGATCCTCATCCATGGGCCCCATAAACCATATGATATTTGGAAAGCATATTTCAAATGATGTATAAAAATTATGAATTTATATAGCAGTTTGGAAATAATTTATACTTTTTCTAAGGCTACCTTTACCCATTAAAAAACCCAATGAATTATTTTCTCGGTAGCAACGTAAGTTCACAAAATAATTCCTACACGGGTATGGATAGTTCTGAGAACCTTTAAATGCAACTTTTGATTAATTGGCTTCAGCGCTTATTAAAAACTGACATGCATTAGCTTCAGAGTACAAAAGTTCCTGAAAAAAATGCAAATTTCAGGGTCTTTAGAGGCAAAAACCACGATTTTACCCCTTTCATAGGCAATTGCTAGACTGATGACGACGAGTCTCTTGTTGCCCTGTGCTCTTTGACTTGATGATAGCGCTTCAGGCAATAGAGACTCATAGTATTACTCTGAAAAACTAGGCCCTATTTAGGCCCAAACTTCGCAATTCCTAACGTACCAATCAGATTGCGAGATTTGTGAATTACTATTGTTAAGGTGTAAATGTGATAGAATGTTCCATTCAATTGAAGAATTGAAAAACACTCTCACGGGATGGAGATTCGAAGCCGTGATTCTTTCGTAATTCCATTGATGATTGAAGAAAACAGGGCCAAGTTTTTCACTTTTTCATTATGAGTCCCTCTTGAGCAAGGTTTACCGCAGGGATATGAGGGACTCATCATCATAAGTCTAGGCAATTGCACCAAATAATTTCAATCTGCATGTAAATTTCAGTCTAATTCTGGCACAACAGGCCACCTAAGCAAAAAACGATATTTGGCGATCCTATTTGCATTACACTTGGATCTTTTGAATGTGCAACAGCAATGCTTTGCAATGTCCTCCACTGTGATGCCTCCATAGTACTCCCAAAATTAAATGGACAAATCATGTTTTTAGTTATAAAGTTTGTATTCCTTATCACAGCAGTCAAACAGGCATCAATCAAAAGATCTCAAAGAGAGGAGTTTGAAAATTGGGAGGAATTTGAGTTTTGAGGTAAGAAAAGAGGGCTTGGTCCCTTGGGAATCCTAGCAACTTTTTTGTTTTAGATCATGTCAGTATCAATCTTACATCATTTGAAGGCCCATTTCCTCTTGATTTCAAATATGTTATCCAATTTCTCGTAAATGTCATCATTCTGGAAATATTTACCAAAGATTGAAACCTAGAAGCGGCCGCTCCCTGCAGCAAATCTATCTGTGACCTACGTGTCAAATATGGCTTATGGTGTTAAAAGGACAAATGATATGAAAATGCGGTCTTCAGATTTGGCATTAGGAGGAAATGGACTCACTGGTGACTTTAAATTGATGCTGCTAAGATTTGAAATAAAGAAGTTGCTAGAATTCCCAAGGGACCCAATTTTCAAACTCCGCTTCTTGAGATCTTTTGATCGATTACAAATCACCAACTACTCTTGCCGTATTACTGTTTTAAAGAATTATTTTTTCCAAAACTTAGCATTCTGGGTCCACTGTGCTAAGTTGACCTTTGACTGATAGATTAACATTTCATTTTTGAATATTGGTCACATATGCTTTATTCCACAGCCCACCAAATGCGTAAACTTTTTTTTTACTCATCCGGCACAATATACTTGCAAGCAGAAATCTGCTGATTTAATTTAAATCACGTTTCAACTTAAAAGACAATTAAAATGGCAATTTCACAAGTGAGAAAGCTATCAAAAAACTTAATGCAAGAATGCAAGAAGATCATCGTCAATTCCTTTCAAGGTGTTAAGTTCAAAGGAAGGGACCAAAGAATTTACACCAATCTGTTTGGAGATTGGAAGCCTATTATGGATTACTTACTTGAAATGAAGGTCCTTGAAAACAAAGTGTGTTTCAACAATACCAGTTGTCTTGACCCTTGTTCTAAGGACATCTTGCTGTGTTGGCGTGTAGTTTGGAGCACCTATTCTATCCAGCGCTGACAAGTAACTGAAATGAGAAGATAGAACGTAAGATCATTTTGGAGGATTACAAAGTCCATCCCGGGCAAAGCAAGCAAAAGAGTTTAATGATCACTCGAGGTGTTTTAGCTGTAAATCAGAGAGATATGAGTGTTACTGCCAAATTTGCTTTCAATCAAGAATCAAATGTCTTTTGTTAGAACAAGAATCACCTGTACGGCATCTGCAAAATCAGGATAAAACACAAAGATCAAAGCCATTAGTCCTGGTTTGTCTATTTCATGCCTTAGTTCCTGCATGAGACTATTTGTGCATCTTTCTCAAATTAGATGTAATGTGAGATTTACGATGACACAAAATTACTTTGAGAAATAAAGCAAGTGTTGTTATATGCGCGGGAATCTAATTTCATACAATTAAGTCACCAAGGTAACCTCTATGCAGAATCATGCATGAAGACGTTTTGATTCAGTGTGGTAATGTGCCTTCCCCCCAATCAATGGCACCATTGTTTGCTGAGATTCTGCAATTCAAGTGCAACATTTGCATCTGTAGCCGTATTAAAGGAGTCCTTCTACCCTTCGATGATGCTGCAAACACTAACCTCTGTGCAAACTGCTTACATAATCCTCTAAGTTGACTTATATTCACAATATTCACAATGAGTTCTATTAATGAATGGCTAATGAGGTGTTCATTCTAGAAGACGATTGTTTCAGCAGAATTCCAGCTACAGTATCTTGGCACGATATAAGTACATGAAGTTCGTTGCAATGCTAAAATTTTCGATTGAACGGGAGGTCAGAGGAATGTATTCTGAGAGTTGTCCAAATTGGAAACTTTCTTCAGTAAGCTAAAGGTAGAATGATAACTATAGCCTGTAGTGTACAGGTAAAGGAACCCGCATTAATTGCAACTTTCTTTGACCCCTTGGAAGCATTTTACAGAAAGTGTTTATTGTTGACTTTGCCTCAATCCAAGCCCTCTAATGCAAACCTTAATTTCAGAGTTTTGACTGATCTCTGAGAGAAGCTGCCTCGCAGCGTACATGTGACTTACTGGCCAGTGAAATTCATTCAATCGCACACAAAACTATGATGTATGCAAATTGTCACACATGCTGTTACCTTTAGTCTATTCAAGTGGGCTTGGGTGGGACAGGACATCAAGAAACAATGGTAACATACACTAATGAGAGATATCGCTCAATTTTCAACCTGTGTTAAACATAATTAAATGGCTAACTAGATCAAGGATATCTTAAGATCGTTGGGGATCGTGGATCATAAGTGCTGGGAAAGGTGAACTCAGTTCAACCTTACGGATCGCTAAAACTGTCCCGGTCTAGAAAAGCTGTTATCAAAACACGCCCTACAGACGATCAACGGTCATCCCAGGCACGCTTTTGCTAAACCATGATCACACTGAGTTGATTAGCGAATCACATTAAAGTTGTTGTTACTACGCTTTGCGGATTTGAAAAAGATCCTGGTATAGGTGTGTCGAAGACCACTGCAGACTGTCGCCAATGACTAGATACACTCCGCTGAAATTTTGCATGGAAGATTGACGATATGGATGAGCAACAATCGCAGAGTCGCTGATCAACTTACGATTTAATGGCAACCAGGCTTTAAGGAATGAATACGTGGCAAACTACTTTGCCTTAATTTAGAGACTTTGCCTATGTCTTCAACACATTTGGATGGAATCGAACATTTTTGTCTTCATTTGGAAGAAAACTACAAATGGATTGAAAACAAGTTTCGAAAATGCATTACTCCAAAAGCCGAGTGCAATTTTACTCTTCTGTGTATCACTCTAATAAAAACGTATGTGAGCGTTAGATGCTAGAAATGTTGTGTTTCTGACACCCATGTTATTTCATTAAATTCAAATGTATTGATAAAAAAGTGTGCTTACTATCCAGCAGAATCATTCAGCTGGTACTCTCTTGATCTTCCAAAGCAAAGCTGTAAACCTTCATCAGCCCATAACCTTTTCATTATACCAACAAGCTCATGGTTCAATTCACCATCTTCCACACTGCCAGCTAATGCAAACAGTTGCCTTGCATCTTCCTGAAAGAGAAAATAAGCTCATATATATTTGATCCAGATTTCATCTTTTTGTACAAAAAGATAAAGTTGTATCATTAGCTCCTTTAAATAAACCATATACAGTAGCTACATGTAATAAAGAACTTCGAAAATATAGGTAACTCGAATTACATTTTACCTTTGCTTGAACGGAAAATTTTGAATGTACCAATAAGAGAAATTTAGTTTGATTCACTAAATCTTCAGATTTATTTCTGTAGATATCGAGAAACAGTAAATTTGGTCAATGTTTTACCTTCGTTGCAAAGTTCTGGAATTCATTTATTCATGCCAAAATATCCATACATGGTAATAGATTCTTACAAATCTTTCAAACTGAACTCTTAACTGCAGTGTTAGCTGCATAATATTGTCATAGAGTCAGCGAGCTACAAATCGCTCCTTCTTTCCTTCTTTCGCTCTTTCCTTCTTTTTTTCTTTCTTTCTTTCTTTCTTTCCTTCCTTCCCGTCTTTCGATTTGTGGAACCATCGCATAATCTATTTTTATGAAAGCAATAACGAAACCGTCAGAGGCGTGCCATCAAAGCCATCTTAATTTCTCTTATTATATAAAATGGATGTCTTGTCTGACTTCGTATTGGTCGTCAGATGGCAAGGGAGGAGAGTAATTTTGTGATGCGACGCCAACAGAACTGAACTGACTGCAAAAATGAGAGGTTGCGAGATACAGGAGCGGGGCATCCAAGAATGTAGCTTAAATTCTCTATGGTACGGGGTCGTGTCATTTTTAGGGTACCTTTTAGATGATAAGAGTATGGATTTGTGGGCATAGATTTAAAAGAGTTTCTAAAATTTCCAGATTTATAGGTATGGTTTCTTGTAAAAATCCATTTATTGGTGAGCTTCACCGGCATCTGGGGATTTATGGGTACAATTTTCAGAATATTTTCCGGATTTGTGGGTACACTTTTCACAGATTTCTCGGACTTTATGGGCAGTACTTTTACGATTTGAAAAGCATAACCAGTATCTTGGAAACTCAAGTGACTCCCCCCCCTGCGATGGGCAAACGCATCTTGTAATGTAAACAGAATGAGACAGGCCTTCTACTGTTATTTCATCACATATGTAGTGCAGTTTGCTCCCATTTTCTAAAACACTGCATTCACTAACTACTGGTATTGCTTGTTATAAGAAATTACAATACAGTAGTGTCCCGAAAATAAGAAACCGCGTTTTCAATTTGAGGTCTGATGTGTTTCCCACAAAATGAGGCATAAAGTTCCAATCAGGGTACCATCAATGAACTACGCAGACGAAACTGTATGATTGTCATAAAAAACGCAACAGTTTGATTTGTATTTGTAAATTTTCATCAACAAGAAAAGCTACAATTATCAAAGGACGGCACTTTTTGCTTCACATATTCTTGATTTCTTTTGAATAGGTACAAGCATATTCAACAGCAAAGCTGAATTTGTTATGTTTTTCAAATGTCTAATGTATAAATAGTTTTTGAATAAGAAACAAGCCCTTCCCAGACCTGGACCAGTTTCTTATAAGAGGGGGCATTATTTCGAAAATAGAGGTCTGGTGTTTCTTAAATTCACGTTTTTATATGCGGGACACTACTTTATTATCAGAATATCCAACCCCCAATAAAGGGCCAAAAAAGAAAATGCAAGAAAGTTTAAAACAAAGCTACACCTTGTACGTTTTCTTTGAAGATGTTCAGGGAGGGTGCCAATTTAGTTTTCTATTTTGCGTGATAGCGAAGAGACTGAAGCATTTTTACTGACTTGCTAGTTCCCTTTTGAGAATTGAGAATAAAAGTAAATTTCACTTTACCAAAACCCCTGGCTTACAAAATGCCTGAAAAAGATTCTCCAAACACTCCAACAAATCTTTAAGTGTGCACAACAACACAAAGTATTGTTTTAATGGGTACCACGCATAGTCTTCAAATTCATTGCCACTAGACTACAAAGCTTCAGTATCTATTCACGATTTCAACGAGTATTCTAGGGCCTTTTTCAACCATATCACAACCCATTGGATTTCATAAAGTAGAACTTACCCATAATTTTCCTTGCTCATAGAAGCGAAAGAAAAATGGTTCAGCTTTTTGCTTTTTCAAGCAAGATTTGGTTCATTCAAATCCGTCCAGTACTAGAGGTACAGGTACAAGGTTTTTCAAAAGCCGGAATTCTTTCTGACTCGCCCACTACAGTTTCCAGCTGCGTACAACACAGTTAGAAAGACAGTTTCGGGCCGGGTTTGGAAAGGTACATTAACATAATTCCTGACTTTGAATAAAAGCGCAGACGATTTTCCCACCTACTGCTATCAAACGCAATTATTCGTCAGCTGCTGAAGAGAATTCTTACACCCACGCGGATGCCAGCGACTACAGCTGCAAGAGAATTGCACATAATACAATAGTGACGTCGGTTTGGGCGTGTCTTACGGCGTTTACATAAGTTATCGGCCTAACTGTGGTTGCAATACGCATGTAACCTCTTCACTTGAAGCTCACAGTGTTCCTTGCATATACAGGTTTGCACAAAATCTTATTCGATTGATTGAATCGAGAATCGATTGAAAATCAGCACCAATTCTCGATTCAAACCCTTAACAGGGAGGCTGCCTGCAATACTGGTTCCTCAGCTAAAAATCTAACATCCACTAGTGATACTGAGGCATCTGGTAGGTGTCATCAGCATTTAGGATTTAAAAAGGGTATGACAATTGCATCCCTGAATATCAACGGTCTTCGAAGTCACCTAGATGAGGTTCAGCTATTAATTAGGGATCTTGGAATTCAAATTCTTGCCTTGAATGAGACGAAGCTCGATCCAGAATCCCCAAAGGAGCTCACTAGTGTGGCTGGGTACCAACAAGAACGTTTGAATAGGACATACAATGGTGGGGGTGTTTCCATTTATATTAGGGACTCTATCAAGTACAAACGTCGTCTTGATATCCCTACTGATAACCTGGAACTCATTTGTATTGAAGTAGAACCACCAAAAAGCAAGTCATTTCTTGTTCTTGCTTGGTACCGTCCACCGAGCGACCCTGTTGGATCTTTCAGTAAGCTGGAAAAAGTTCTCTCTTTTTTGGACAAAGAGGGCAAAGAAATAATCCTCTTAGGGGACACTAATTGGGCCCTCACTCCAAAACAAGCTGAGCAGCCCATAGATAACAATTCAAAGCACATGCTTGATCTCTATGAGTTATTCAGCTTCAAACAGCTTATTGAGGAGCCAACTAGGGTCACTCTAACTACCTCTTCTATAATTGACCATATTGCTACAACAAGTGCGAGAAACATTGTAAAATCCGGAGTGTATGAAGTTTCCATGAGTGATCATTATATGATCTACTGCATTCGAAAATTTAATGGAGCAGTGGAAAAAGGCCACAAAATGATCAAAACTCGAAAGATGAAAAATTTCAACGAAGAATCATTCCTGCCTGATATTTCTGGCATTTGTTGGGAGCAAATGCTTACTGAAACGGATGACATAGATGTTCTCGTAAGCAGTTGGTCGAACCTTTTTTCTTTGATCATAGAGAAACATGCCCCAATGACTGTAATGCGTGTTTCAGAGAAGTACTGCCCCTGGATTGACAAGGACCTGAAGAAACTAATGCAGACCAGGGATAAGCTAAAAAAGGCTGCAGCTAAAAGAAAGTCCCAATTCCTTATGGACTCTTATAGACAGGTCCGTAACAAGGTCAATGTCCTAAACATCCAACTAAAGAAGCAGTACTATACTAATAAGATCTCTGCATGTCAAGGTAACATGAAAGAATCATGGAAGACAATCAATGAAATCCTCAATAAAAGATCAAAGTCCAGCAACATTGATTGTCTCAAAGAGTCTGGTTCCGAAACTGTTCATAGAAAACATATTTCTAATGCAATGAAAAGTTTCTTCTGCTCAGTAGGTAAGGATCTTGCTGAAAAATAGATCCAGTCCCTAATCCCCTTCTTGCGGGTGACTATGAAATTAACAAACATAAGGCAACATTCCATTTCAGAACTATTTCAGTGCAGGAAATCAGGGATGCATTTGCCATTGGGACTGACAACATCTCTAGCTACTTTTTGAAGCTTGCGCTGCCTTTTATTGAAAACTCGCTTGCTTTCTTATTCAATACATCCATTAAAACAAGTCGTTTTCCCGACTCATGGAAAGTTGCTAGAGTTACTCCGATCTTCAAAGATTGGGACGGGGCTGATAAGTCCAACTATCGAACAATATCAGTCTTGCCTGTCATCTCAAGGCTCTTTGAAAAATTAGTAACAAATCAGCTGTACCAGTACATGAATGATAACGGCCACTTTTCATGCGGCCAGTCCGGCTTTTTGCGTCTTCATTCAACAGTAACATGCTTGCTTAAAAATACTGACGACTGGTACAATGGAATGGATCTTGGTAAGCTTGTGGGTCTAGTGTTCATTGACCTCAAAAAGGCATTTGACACTGTAGATCATAACATTCTCTGTAAAAAGCTTGAGCTTTACGGTGTACATCATCGTGAACTCTCTTGGTTTAAGTCCTACCTAACGAATCGGAAACAATTTTGTAGGGTTAATGGTGTTGATTCTGAAATCGAGGACATAGAAGTTGGTGTTCCACAGGGTTCATGTCTTGGCCCTCTTCTTTTCCTCGTCTACATCAATGATCTCCCGCAAGCAGTCCTGGATTCCAACGTGTCCATGTATGCTGATGATACTAGTTTGTGCTACCAGTCTCACGATATGACTCGGCTGATTGAGGCTATTAACAGTGATCTTGCGAAACTGGACACATGGCTACAAGGTAACAAGCTTTCCCTGAATGTAGCAAAAACACATTCTATGCTTATTTCCTCCAAGCAGAAACACAACAGTATTCTCAAGGGTCAAAATGAAGACTTGAAATTGAAAATACGTGATAACGAGTTGGAAGTAGTCAAAAAGACTAAATACCTCGGTTTGCAAATTGACTGTTCTTTGGGTTGGAAAGAACAGATCAAGGCAGTTTCTGCCAAGGTCTCCAGGGCAATAGGATTTCTAAAACATGCCAAGTCTTTTCTTCCGAAAGAAACTTTGCAAACTCTCTATACAGGTATTGTGGAGCCTCATTTTCGATACTGCTGTTCTGTCTGGGGCTGCGCTGGTTTAAGTGAAATTAATCAGCTACAAAAACTTCAAAAGCGTGCTGCTAGGCTAATAACGAACAGCAACTTCGATGCCCCAAGCAGACCTCTTATCGAAAAGCTGGGATGGAAGACCGTTGACCAACTGATTTCCAGTGAATCAAAGACAATGGTCTTCAAGTCCCTGAATGAGCTGGCTCCACAATATCTGTGTGACCTGTTCACCCGAAAATCGCTCTACTCATCATAAAGTCTTCGTAATACGGGAACCGACTTGAGGTTACCGATGAAAAGGTCAACAAACGGCCAGAAATGTTTCTCTTATAGAGGTGCTAAGCTATGGAATAGCCTTTCAGCCGAGTCAAAGCAGGCAACCTCTCTGTATAGTTTCAAAAAACTATTTAGAAACAGATGCTTCCTTTCACTCTTATTGTAAATTTTGAACATTATTGTATATAGGTTTTAGATATTGTAAATAAGGTTTTATAGTTTAATTTAATTAATAGCTTTTTCCTTTTATGTTATATATTGTAATTAATGTTTTCATCGGAGGGCCCCTTGAAAATCAACTAGTTGAAGGGCAACCCTCCTTAAAAGAATTAAATATGAAATATGAAATATATATGAAAATATATACTCCACAATACTGAGACAGATTTAAGGCTGCCCAAGAAGAATTCAAGTAATGGGCAAACTTGTTGTCCCCCCAGCCGATACTAAGCAGGCAGCTTCTCTCAATAGTTCTGAATAACGTATTTAGGTTTAAAGTTTGTTTCTTTCATCGTAGACTTTGTACATTTGCAATGGGCTGTCCGCGTTACTATTTGTATGTCGCATGTAATTTTTTCATGTCATTTCATAAAGTAATTAATGTTTAAGGGGGCCCCTTGAAGAGAACTTAGACTGGAAGGCAACCCTCTTCAAAAGGACCAAGTATGAAATATATTACGTAACATCATAAGCAAGGAATGTTTTATATCGATCAAAGGGTAGTGAAGCATTCATTTTGTTAACTTTTTGATATCACCTTAAATGTTCCATACTCGTTTCATGCTTTGAAGGACATCCCTGCCGTTCTTCCAAAATAGTGAATTGCTGGTTGTGTTTGTACATCATATTTTCCTAAATTTTGCAATCCTCGCATAGATAGGGTTCAAAACAAACAAACAATTACTACTCTACGGAACAATTACTATGAGATGGAACCTATGCGCATAATTGGGTGGATCATCCTTTGCTTGATTTGCTACTATCCTAAATGAGTTGATTATTGCAAAATTACATGCTTACGGTTTCTCTCGTGAAGCATTAACTCTAATCAATAATTACCTCACTAATAGGCAAGAAAGAGTCAAAGTAAATGGGTCATTCAGTTCTTGGAAAAGCGTCACACGTGATGTTCCTCAGGGGTCAGTATTAGGGCCTCTGCTATTCAACATCTACATAAATGATCTTTTACTCTTTATCCAAAACTCGGATATATGTAATTATGCAGATGATACTACAATCTATGCCTGCGATAAGAACCTGGACAATATTTCTCATAGGCTTGAAACTGACTGTAGTGTAACCTTAGAATGGTTTGCCGACAACTTTATGAAATTGAATGCAGATAAATGCCACCTTTTGGTTCTTGGGCAGAGGTGTGATGATCCTGTTACTGTTAGGATTGGAAATGCTGATGTTGTAAATAGCTCTGAAGAGAAGCTACTTGGAGTTCAAATTGATAGCAGACTTTCCTTCGATAATCATGTTTCCAAATTGTGCCAAAAGGCTAGCAATAAACTGTATGCACTCGCTCGCATATCGCCATATATGGATCAGAGCAAACTAAGAGCCCTCATGAGGGCATTCATTACCAGTCAGTTTCAATACTGACCTTTAATTTGGATGTTTCACAGCAGACAGCTCAAACAAAAAAATTAACAAAATACAAGAAAGGGCATTAAGAATTACTTACAAGGATACTGAATCTACTTTTAGTGAGCTATTACAGAAGGACAGTGCAGTTACTATTCATACAAAGAATTTGCAAATACTTATGACTGAGATTTACAAAAATAGAAATGGTCTGAACCCTTCATTTATGCAGGAAATATTCTGTGCTAATACAACTTATTACGATTTGCGTAACAATAACGATTTTTTTCAACCAAGAGTGAGATCTGTCAATAACGGGACAGAAAGTGTCCGATTCAAAGGTCCACAGCTATGGCAAATGTTACCACCAACGATACGAAATTCACAATCCCTTTGCCAGTTTAAAACAAAGATACAAAGATGGAACGGAGAAAATTGTCCATGCAAATTATGCCGTGTATTTATTCCGAACTTGGGCTTTTTATAATACATATTTTTAGACATTGATTTTATGCTGTACAAATTTTGATAACTTGTAAATATTTTATCCACTATTTTTCTATACTATTTTTGATTATATATATAGGGTGATACATTCGGTGACAGAAATGAATACCTGATTTACAATGTGCCCTTGCCCAAAAAACCTAAGTTACTTAATATACCTACAATAAGTGCAAAAATTATCACATGATAAAATTTCCGACCACAAACTTCGGCGAAATATTTTCGGACACATTTTTGATATTTCGAACAAATCAATTTTCGAACAAATTTTGACAAGCCTTTAAGCCATTGATGCAAAGATCTTATCAGGTTTATCAGGCCTGTAGGAGCGTTTTTCAGATTGGAGGGGCACCAATTCGTGCCGAAGCTGAAAGTGTAAAGAACTTGAGGGTCCGGAGCATCCCTGGAAAAATCTTTCGAGTCGTGGCCTTTATCTTTATTTTCTTGGAAACACCCTTCTTGGAATGCCAAAAGGTCTTATTATGTTCGGAGGTCGTACGGGCAAAATAGGAAATCTATGAATCCAAATATATTGCAAACAGGTTACCAGAAACTGAACTACGGCAGGTCGAAAGCATCACGAGTTCTCGTGATTCAGATGTGCTTGATTTAGATTATGAAGTCTGTGTACTTTCATCTCACTTGACAAAGGGCTTCTTATGACAAAAGGGCTGAGCGACCCAAAGTTATGTTTTCGTGCATCGGATTCCTCAGCGTTTCTTTTGAGATGCTGGGGGTTGAGTTTATATAAGTTTGTCAATGCTCAGGATCATCGAGAATGGGGGGGGGGTAGCCAGTGTATTTATCAGGGGTCCCGAGGCCATCAGGGCCCGGCAAATATAAATTATTTAGTTTTTCTTTGTCTTCACTTTTCCTCAGGAACGTTTCTTGGCTCGTGGGGGGGGCATTCTCAGCTTTACTCACGAGAAAAAGAACTTTTCCATCTAAATATCTTTTTAATAATTTATAGGAGGGCGTTTTCACCTAAAAGCATCCTTTTAGGCCCTGTTACCAGTGCATAGGAGGGCATGATCCGAAAGAAAAAAGGCGTGGTCCACAAAATTTTCCACAGCCCTTGGCGCCGGGGGCTCAATCCACACCCACCCTGGGGCCCTGTCAATGCTGTCTCTTTTGTGCACATGTAGTACCCTTTGGTTGTTGCTGCCAGCCTGAGATTTTAGTTTTGACCATAGAAATATGGTCTTGACCTGAAATACACACTTCATTCAGAAGCTAGTTCAAAAGAATGGTGAATGCTTGAACTGTTTGATTAGGAAAGAAAAGTACAAGAAGTTCCCAATTCTAAATTCTCAATGAGAGTGGTTAGCTACATTTTATCTCACCTATACCCTGGGTACCAAAGCCTGATTAAAAAATTCGAAAAATAAAGCGGAAAAAGAAAAAAAAGAATCTCCCTTTTTCTTTTTTTCTGTTTATTTTGTATATGCATATTAGGTTCTTTTACCCAAGGTAATCTCACTTAGGGTACGTTGAAAGTACTGACAGTGAGAGGACACTAGAGACACTGTTATGGAGAGTAATTTCATAGTTGATGAAGTCAGCTTTCTGCGTTAAACATGATGAATGAAAAAAAAACAACTTTTGGAAATTATTGGGGGGGGGCCCGACCGACCCAATAGCTGCTACGGGCCTGGGTTTATCATTTACTGAAACTAAATACCTTTATAAACTTCTACTTAGCCCCCGATTATGTCCCGAAGTCCCTTCTCATGTCAAATTTTCTAAAATAGAACAGCAAAGGTCACTAGTTTCCTTACCTATATTCGTAATTAGTCAATTTGAAAGAGGATGGTGAGGATTTTGTTGTTGTTTTTTCGACTAATAGCAATAATGCAGATTTGAACATAAGTTCTTTTCAAACGTTGCATGTTTATGATGAGCCTTCATGCCATGATTGAGATTCGCTTTCACATTTCTTGTCTCCGTTCCTGTTGTTCTCATTGAATTCACGCTACACAAGCGCATATCGGTTAAAAAATCACAAATTTTTGAACAGTACCATATTTCGTGCTAATAAATTTTCGGGCAAGTCTTTGTCCAAAAGTTTGTCACACCAAAAAATTTTGCGCTTAATGTACGTTACGTGCAACTTACCTCCAAGAAAAAACAAAATTTAAAGGGTTTGTTTCATCCAGCATTCCTTGCACGTATCGCCTCTTGATTGGCCTTTTGTCTGTCGCCATTGTCATTGGCCATGGCAAAGGCAAACCACGAGACGACACGTGCAAGGAGGGTTGGGTGAAACAGACCCTTTAATATACGATGTAAGACTGGTTTCTCAAAGATTGCTTCAACAAATCCTTGAAAATAGCCGGTGAACTAAGCCAAGTGGGCTGAAAGGTAAGGTCACACCCTCCCATACAATCACTTGTGATTTTTTCATCTTGTGTTTAAATGAAAAAAAATATGTTGGTTAGGTGAGATCCCGCTCTACGGGAGATAGGATCTCACTAAAGTGGAATGAAACTTTTGCAAGTGAATGCTGGAAGGTTAGCCTGATATACAAGTGCGCTGTGTATCAGCCTACTGGAAGATGGGACTGAAAGCTGGACGGTGGAATGAAATCGTTTGTTCACTGCACGCGTTCAACTCAATACAATAGGAAACCTAATCACTGCCGATGCTTATTCACAATTTTGAATGTTATTGTCAGCAGTTATGAGCTGGGAGGTGGGATGAAAATGCTGGCAGGTGAAATGGTAATCCTTCATATAAACAAGGGCAGATTTCATCCCACATGACAAATCATAGCCTGGAGGGTTCATAGATTTCCTCACGTAAACAGGCTCTTTGGTTGAAGCTGAACAACAATAATATATGACAGGGCTAAACCGGGCTGATTCAGCCCTCCTCGTGTCTTTCCAAAGTCTTTTCAGACTTAAGATTTTTCGGAAATTCTGAAACTCCAACATTTGCTATGTTTCCCGAAAACATATTTCACTTATTTATGCCAATTCCAAGATATCTCATCTAATTTTGAAGATAAGGGAAAGTTCCCTCAGATGGTAGTCTTGATATTATTATGCCTTTGTGATAAAACTGCTTATCTATATTACTAACGAAAGAGCAGGGGAGATCAAACGCTGAATTAGTCTGTTTGCCACCACGAGATCTCGGCACACCCAGGTCCTGGAGCCAAAAAGGCTTTGAAGGTGCTTTTTTTCTGATTCATGTTGGAGACAGAAATGACAAATCAATTTTTTGAAAATCATTTTGCCAATTTTTGTGAGTATAACACACCAAAGCTATAGATACAAGGTCAAAATGAAGAATATACAGAAACAATCTGCAGTGTGCTCAAAATTTCAAAGTGCATACACTGTCCCTCAAAATTCAATTTCTATTTTATGTCACATATTCATCTATAGGGGGAGGGTAGCCTGTGGTTTTACCTAAGTCTGCAGCCAATTTTTGCTGCTGGCATTTATCAAGAACAAAAATAAAATGTGTTCAATTTAACAATCCACAACTGCAAATAAGCTATATCGCAAAAGAGAAATTCTATATATAATACAAAATGAATGGTAAATCAATGGAAAATGAAGAGGAAAAACAAACATGGACAGGGACTTGGACTTTTGGACCAAACTGTACAGTTTATTTGTTACATAGGTCAGTAAAATTCATACCGCTCTATCTGGATGTCCATAGTCAACTTTCAGGGTTCCCATAGCACGTATGATTGCTTCCATTGACTGGATTGTGTTACTGAAAACGACAGGTTTGTACTGTTTGCATTCTTCTGGTGAATATCCGCTCTCATGAATGATTCTACAAGAAAACATTTGCAACATTTTTACACACTATTTTGACACTATTCTCTCATTAAAAAGTTATGCCATACCTGATAGTTATTACAGCAAAAGATGTCAGCTGACTTTTTTTGTAAATTTTCTTCAATAATGGTTGCAGTATGTACATACTGTATGTGAAGTTGTTGCACTTTTAATTGCACAATGACTTTGCCTTTGGATTAACATACAGCAGCATTTTTACCCTCCCCTCTAGTATTGCCTTTCCACTGTTAAAGAGTGGCTTGTTGGTAAAGTGTTACATGCATACAGCCTATCATGTGTTGTAAAGTAAATTTCAAAGAAGTATTCAGTAAAAAAAAGAAGCTGACCCTGGCTACAATGATATCATCTTCTTTGACCTACAAGTGCACTTGTAAAACCAGAATGACTAAAGTGGACTAGAAGACAGATATGAGTGAAGCTAGAAAGGTAGTTAGAATGATGTTTAAACTGTGTATGCTAAAAAGAAACTTGAAGGAATGTTCTGCTTCCAGAAGGAATTGCATTCCCAGGCAAAGTTAAAGGGCCAATTAACCATCTATGAAGAACACTGGTACATGACAAAGCTTCAAACCGTTGAGAGGATAAGCTTCCACATTTTCATTGCAAACAGAAGAGGGAATATGTTGACCTAACATGTGGCTGCAAGGGGCATTTTACTCATTTGAAAAAGCATAGCTCAATTTTGCACAAAAAAGGATTTTATGGATTTTTGAGTGATTTTGCTTGAAAACTAAAGGATTTCTGTGAAACATGTACTGTACATGATATTTGGGAGTGAAGTGCCCCTTGCGTGGCTGTATGCTGCTCAGGCTTTTCTTGTTGAATGCATGGAGCTACTTCATCGCTGTGGGGATACCATTAAGAGCATATGCTGAACTTATGTATGGCTGAGAGGGCCATTTTACTGATTCAGAAAGCACACAAGACTTTTGCAGAACTACAGGAGGATATCTACAGATCTCCGATGGATTTTTCTCAAAAACCAAAGAATTTCTGCAAAAGATTTACAATGTTTTTGGGAGTGAAGTGCCCCTTGTATGGCTGTTTGTTAGGGCCAATTATGGTTGACAGTAAATAAATTCTTCACAGCCACGGTGACAGCAACAATTTTTATTCAAGAAGAGCTGATCAACAAGGTACCTTTCAGCGAACAGAATGGTACTTCTGACACAGACCAAATGATAAGAAACCCAATGGTTTTGTTGCCTATGTTGTCATTATTTTTTGAAGTGGGTGCAATAAAATTGTCCTTCATTGAATTTGTTTTTAAGCATGGGTCAGGCGAAAGAAGTTGCTCTTTGACATACAGCCAGCCCACTGCACTGGCTATCACATTTTGCTATGTGACATAAAACTGTTGGATAATTAGAGCTAAACCAAAAGCCAACAAGGTCTTTAATTTGTGAATTGGCAAGCACAATGTGCCCAATTGGCCATCTGCAGGTGAACTGCAGCTAAATCCACACTAAGGGCCTGTTTATATGAGGAAAAACACCTCACTTGCCAGACCCGGGGCTGAGAGGTGAGATTCCACCTTCCAATTGAATCCTTTGTTTTTTTCATTTCGCGTTTACATGACAAACGCAACACCACCGGTATAGTGAAGTCCCACCTCACTAGAGGTGGAGTCTCATCTGGGTGAGGTGAAATTTTTCCATATAAACGAGCCATCACTGGTATGGTGAGGTAAATTGAAACTATTCGTTGCTTCTTATTGGTCAATTCATTCTGATTTCACGGTAGAGAGACTTTACTCCACTTCGCTTCTCAGCCCCGTGGCTGACAGGTGAGGTGAAAAATCTCATATAAACAATGGCTGAAATTTACCTCGCTTGTTAGCCCCGGGTCTGGCAGGTGAGGTGTTTTTCCCCATATAAACAGGCAGGCCTTGAAATGAGCAAATGTTTGGTACTTGGTCGATCAAGCTCCTCAATTCATTTAGGCGCTTGATCAAGCTCCTAGATTATTTTTGTCTTTGTGGGAAACCAGGAAAAGTTGTGGACAAATGAGCTGTTCTGTCTGAAAATTTTCAGTTAAAATCACTTAAATCATTGAAAAAGAATCAAACAAAATAAAGAAAGGCCAACATTGGCGTTTGAGCTGGGCTGCATGTCGAATAAGATCAAACAGCCTTGGAATGGCTCCTGCAAAGTTTGCACCAAACTTTTGTAACCTTCTGCGCTTCGTTGATAACTTTAACTTCTAGCCAACCCCACTGCCCTTTCCCAAGACTTTAACAGCAATAATTCTGCCATGTAGTTGGCACGGTTTATAAGCAAAGCTTGCAGAGCAGCTATTTTTGCTTCATATCGTGTGCCCTGTGTAAATCGCAAATCACAGTCTCATAAATGATGGTGAAAATAGAAGCGAGGCAGCTGGGTGATGGCGTAGACCAGCGTAAACAATATGGTGAACGCTACTTTGGAAGCGAGTGAAAATTTTACGAGTCAATGGAGTGAAGAAAAGACAATTTAGTGTAGTTTTACAGAGATAAAAGGAAGATTTGGGCTGAATATTCTATGCCAAATGCATTCACAAATCGTAATTATAGATCATTAAAAGAAACACCTTGGATCTGCAAGGCGCTTGAACAATCGAGCCAGTAGAATTTTCGAGGCAAGTGTGGAGGCGCTTGGGCTCGATCGAGCGCCTCTCATTTCAGGGCCTGTAAACAAGGCCTTATAAGCTTCCTGGTCAAAACGGGACATGGATGGAAAATAATCAAGAATGTAAATGGCTTTGTTTGTGTGGTGCTGTGCTAAAAATGTTCAGCAACTATGGTGATGTGATAGTGTGGAGGCGCATCAATGTGTCAGCAGTTGGCAGCTGACTCCATTCTTTTCATTTGTCAGCAGTTCAAAAAAGCATTCTTGGTTCCTTATTGATTCGGTTCTTTAGTTATGTGTATGATATGATGTGACTTTTACTTTGTACATGAAAATGGAAGGAATAGGCAGAGAGGGAAGAACTCGCATGAATATGAAAATATATGAAGGAAAAAGGAGTTCACTTTAGAAGAAGCTGAAAAACACTCAATGAGAGGTAATTCCAGCAAAGACCAAATTCAGCCTGGTAAGAGGATGCAAGAAAGCTATAGAAATTCACAAAGACTCATACTTAGAGTACCATAGAGTATAATATATCTAGCAGCTTCTGTGAAGAAGAGAGGTCTTTTCTAACATTTCATGTTGAAAGATAAATTCTTTCAATCCTGATCAAAGCAACAATAGGTGTATTATTTGATGATGGCATTTCCTTTTGCTATTAATGCCAAATCTCCACATAATGAAATCTAAAAGCCAAACCTCACGCAAAGAAAAAATGCTTCTCCAGCGATGATTCAATTCATCACATACAGTACATACACGGAAAAGATGGATTATAAAGATGGAAAAGAGGCTTATTGTAGTTTGCTTAAGCATGCGTAAGTTACGCATTTTACGACAAAATGCGTAAGAAGATGGGTAAGATGATGCGTAAGATAGCTGTTATGCGTAAGATGATGCATAAGATGATGCGTAAGATGATGCGTAAAATAGCCTCCGTGCATAAGATGATGCGTAAGATAGCTGTTATGCAGAAGATGATGGATCTTTTCCATTTTGGCTGGATCTGTACACTGTAGGCTTTGCAACGTTCATTGTACAGTATGGGCATTGTGGAATGTGGACTGCACTGCCTGATGCAAGCAGAATTGTGAAAAATGAATGCAGTTGATGAAAGATTTCTAGGGTTTAGTGGGAAACTTATATGCTACTTGTGGGCGACAGAATCTTTATCAGTCCTGTACTTTTAAAAATCCCTCCTTACTGTGTGTAATTAATAAACACTAGAAACTGCACATATATACTGTCAAGTTTGAAAAATTGCTACTTAGGTCCCTTGTGCTTCCTTCAATAGAACTCCAAATTATGCAGTACTTGCTACTCTTCACTCAACAAAATCTTCATTTATTATTCAAAAAGCTTGTAGGCAGTATATCAAAACACGGCCTTATATAAGATTGCTTAATGATATCATTTTACTCAGTTTCTGCTCTGTCACATGCAGAATATTTCCAAAAATGTTACAATAAAGAGGCAGCTGAGCCCAACTCCAATTTCAAAACAAACCAATTCCATAAAACTTAACAGCCAATGGCAATACAGGACATAATCTTACAGATAATCTATCCAAAACATTTAACTTTTTGTGCAGTAGGAGATTAAGTGTTTTTGTTCATATTTATATAAAAGTAAGGATTTCCTTATAAAAATGGAATCAACTGCATTTGAATTCTTTTGTGATACAGCTGCAAGTGTCTTATTACTACAGAAACAATACATTTCCTATGATAACACTTGAAAAATGCTTAAATTCCAGCTGGGTAATTCAAATCTGTTAAAAAATAGACTGTAAATGCAAAATGTAAAGGGTCCAAGTCAATGACAATAGGTAGCAGCTGACCGGCAATTTTATGTATAAATGTGGTCAACTCCAAACAATGACCACAACTCAACAAAAAACATCAAGGTACAAAGAATGGGCCTCTTACCAGCATTTGCTGAGAATAGAAGCAGGCTAAGTTGTAAGCCTAAAGGAATCCAACAAAAAGGGCTCCAGATTGCATGGTGCAATAACAATTTATTTCATTTACTTTTGCAAATTAGATTGACCCTGCAGAACATATGAAAACAATAGCAATGATGTGCATGATATCATGGGGCTAAAGGTTCATTCATTAACCAAAAAGCTGAAACAGCGCTCTGTCTCCCTAACAATTCTACAATAGAATCTGAGTCAAATGATCTTTTATACCAGTAAGTCAATAAAAATGCCTAGCGTTTGAAAAATTCCTGCTCCCTGAATATCAAAGCAAAGATATTGAAAACTGTTTGATATGTCCCTGATATGTCAAACTACATTCAGTAATTTACCCAGCTTCAATTGGCCATTCCTTCCCATCGGATATGAGATTCTCTGCAGAGTGCCCCTTTCGGAAACCTGCTAAAATGAGCAAAAACACCAAGCAAGATTTTCCTCTATTCTAGCAATAATGACACTTAGATGTGTTCATGTATTTTGCCCTCATAGGAGAATGGAGTACCCCTGAATAAATTGTTAACAATAGGGGAAAGACCTTTCCACTCTCCAAAGGAAAGCACACACTAAAGCGAGCTGAAAGTCATCAATGTTTGTAATTCTAGCACCTTTTTTAAGGTTACTTAAAGGCATTCATTTTAGAAAATCACTTACAGAATATGAATGCAGTGACTGATTTTAGCCAGGAAAATTTCTAAAAATAATTGTCATGACAGCTATTCAATCAGGTATTGATAAATATCATTGCTTATATATTCTGGGAGAAATAGCCTTTCAAATGTCAAGTGTTTTTTAGTCACCAAGTACATCTTGTAGAACATTCAAATGTAAACAGTAGTGATAGAAGGTCTTGTGCCACTCAATCCAACATTTTGTACCAAAATGCATAAAACACTGCTCAGTTCCTGACTCTTTTGTAGTATAGAAGAAAGGTTCATTTCAAAACAAAATAACTGACCAAACATACACCAGGTTTTGACTCTTATATATTTCTCAGGTTTTGAGTCTTACATAGCCACTGAAATGCTTCATTCAAAGAATAAGGCAATACAATAAGCACAATCAAAGGGTATATAAAAAAGAAATTCAACAATATATTATGGAAATATCTGCTCAGAATACGCAATACACTGTAAAATGTTTGGCATTGAAATACATTATTTTTGAGGGAATCCTACCATCCTGCTTAGACAATTCCTATTATCATATCAATTGCTTATTTAATCATTCAACTGAATCATTTGATGTTGTGCTAAACAGCACAAACATCATCCATTTTCCAAAAAAGATTGCATGTAAATGGCATGCAAAATCAACAAGATTAGATAATCAGGTTTAATCTGACACATAAACCTTGTTCTTCTGCTGATAATCCATGTTTTTCTTTAGTTAGCAAGACAACATTAGAAAAATAAGGCTTCTGTAGCTGAAAGCAAGGCTCATCTGAAAAGCCAGGTTTATCTAACTGAAAGTGTGGTCATCAGAGAAAATAGGTTTACTGTGTCTGCAGTCTGCAGAGAAACCATACAATCTTTTTGCAAAGACCCTTTCCTCTTTTTCAAACTTTACAAGGTCCGTTATTGATTGGACAACAAAGTTCATGAAGTACTGAGTGAAAAATTTGTGGGGTTTAGTTCACCACCTCACACTTTTATCTGACATCTGCCACCACAGTTTGACCTTGAGATTCTTGCAAATTATTCCCCATAAATCATTAAGGGGTGCATCACTTTCAAAAAATGTTGTTTACCTTTGTTCAAAAATCCTTTGCTTTCAAGAAAGATCCATGAAAACTACATACTGTACCTGAAAATCCTATTGTTTTCAAAAATCTCTTATGCTTTTTCTGGAACAGTGTATGACACGTATGAATCACAACAATCAGATAAACCAGTTTTTCTAAGAAAAACCTGGCTTATTTGAAACATGGCTATCTGGCAGATAATCCCAGTTTATCCATGAGAAACTGGGTTTTTCTAGCAACAATGGCCGCCAGAAAAACAAAGTTTTACTGACAAAAGCAGGCTCATCAGATAAACCACGTTTTCTCCAACTATATACACTGGGTTTTTCAAAGACCATGCTTTTCAACAGTAAATCTATCCAGAAATATACTGTATATATATATGTACACTTGTTTTGCCAAAACAAAGATTTCCTAGAGAAAACCCAGGTTTTTCTCGCATAAACCATAGGTTAGCATTATCTGGAGAAATATATACTGGTTTATCTGAGAAAAACCTGGTATATACAGGGTGTCCCAGAAATATTGTGCCCCGTTTGCCTGAAGATTGCGAAAAAACAGCAACAAATTATCACTAACCTTTTTCATGATGTTGCTCTTCAGATGTTCAATTAAAGTTTGCCACCGTTCCTGTGAGAATCCGTGGAAAAATGATGGGGCTATGACTTTCAGAAGACCAAATTTGCCTGTTGACTGAAACCAGCGGTCGGCCATTTTATCATACTATTTTGCAAAGGTAAACAGTGCCATGGAAGAACTGAAATAGCAGCCTTTAATGTCATAGCTCTCATCAAAGTTCCAATAATCATCAGAGAGTTAAACTATTTTTTACCCCACCGTCTTTGATAGAATGCAAATGTGAAGATAAGAATTCCCAAAGTAATAAAAAATCAAAAGTTTCAACAACAATATATTTCACATTTAATTTGTCGCCATCCTTAGTGTATCCCTACACAGATTTCTTCCTTCATTTGTTACAAGCAATTGTTGATTTACTACCGAAGACAATGAACTAGAAGGGCAAAAGATTTTTGGAGCTGTATTGTCTCATTTTGAACTGATAGATAAACTAAATAATTGTTTCACTCACCACACTTGCAAGCAAACTGTGACTATATATATGCTTGTCATTGCCTTTTGATTAATTCTTATCTTGGGATCCTTGTCTTCATTTTGACATTCAATCAAGGATTGTGGGGTAAGAAATAGCTGAACTCTCTGATGATCATTGAAACTTTCGCAAGAGCTATGAGATTGGAGGCTACTGCTTCAGCTCATCCATGAAGCTGCTTATCGTTGCAAAAATAGTGATAAAAAATGGCTGACCGCTGGTTTCAGTCACCAGAGAAATTTGGTCTTTTGAACGTCATAGCTCCATCATTTCTCAACAGATTCTTACAGGGATGATAGCAAACTTTAATGGAACATCTTGCGAGCAACATCATGCAAAAATGTGGTGAGTACCTTTTGCTGCTTTTTCGTTTTCTTCAGGCAAATGGGGCACAAATTTTCTGGGACACCCTGTATATGTAATTGTGGTGATTTGTGTGTCATACACGTGAAATGCACAGCACACATCAAGGTGGAACAGCTTATTAACACTTTGAGAAAGAGAAATATCATTTTGCACTACTCTGTGGCGTTGTCTTTATCAAAAATCATCATCAGTTGGAAACTTAATGCAATAAACTTAATGTTTGGTTTGCAGATAAAAATACTGTTCTCATGCACACTGCTGTCAGGAATTTGGCATTAAAAAATATTCAGCATGTTGTATATATATATATATTATTTCCAGTCTCAACTCAACTAACATGGTGAGTGAATTATTTTGCTTCTCTTGGGGAGTGGGGATTTTTGGGTCTCTAAAATGCATTGTTGGATAGTTGATGGCCAAAAACGCATGACTAGCACAAATCAAATTTTCTGCACTTACTTCATCTGCTTAACAATTGTGCTTTTTCCAGATTCACCAGCACCTGCAAAATAATTAACATGCATATAAACATTTTTGCATGCATAACACAGTGGTATATCTGACAAATGTTGCAGTTCTATGGTGTATACTATTACTTTTAAGGAAGTGGTAAGTAAATTGTGGCCATAGATTTAGTATGTGCAGTACTCTGGGATTTGAATCCCAGGCATCTAATAGAGGATTGGGCTAAAGATGGTGGTGAGGAGTCTTTTACAGAGATGCACTGCATTCTTTAATCGAATTCCTATGGAACTGTTAAAGATTTGTGATTCAATCGCAATGCATCTCGGTAAAAAATTCTTCGCCGCCATCTTTAGCACAATCCGCCATTGAAAACCTGGAATGGGACATTAACTATGGTTACCAACAACTGTGACAGCAAAGTCAATTGTTCACAGCAAATTTTCAACATCCACAGGTGCTAGCAAATCAATTTTCACTGCATAAGTACAATTTTCTTCAGATAACATCATTTTTACTCCCTCAAGGCAGAAACACTTGTGGCAAATACACATTTTCACAGCACAAACACTTTTTCATGCCACAAACATTCCTTGATGACACAAACACTTTTTACAGGACAAAAACTTTTCAATGGCACAAGCATTTCTTGACAGTAAAATCTCAAGCCAAGTTCAAATGCTATAATCTTCAAACAATGCTCTTGCCTGGGGAATGGGCCTATAAAAGATGTTGAAGGTCAACACAAGATTGAGTTGATAACATCGTATTTTAAGTGGGGATTTGATTCCAAGGAGATAGCTATGGTAGATCCTGATGTTTATAGTGTGAGAATCTTTGTGTGGACCCTCACAGGACCAACACATCCAAAAGGGCTACCCCACATGTAGCACATAGATAAGCAAGAGATGAATGCGCTTTTAGTGTGAAAAGTGTTTGTGCCATGAGAAAGTGTTTGTGCTGTGAAAAAGTGTTGGTGGCTTGTGCCATGATAGAGTGAGTGGTTTGGTTTTGTGAAATTGTATTCTATGTCATGAAATTGATTTGCTGGCAGCTGTGGAGATTGACATTTTGCCTTGAACAGTTGATTTTGTCATGGCAGTTGTTGACCACTGACCATTGCATGTTAACAGTCACCAGTCTCCTCATTTTAGGCATGATGGAGCTTTTGTGTTAGACGAAATATTGATTTATGATGATCATACAGTAGCAACCTATGACTTTTTAGAAGAAACCAATTTAGCAGCTGTGAGTACCTGATGCAGAAAAATTCCTAGGCGACTCAATAAATTCAAATAACGAGAGTCAATCCAAGCTTCTCTATTAAGATATTGAGCATAGATTTTCTGCCATGACAAGTTTTAACTACATGTTGAAGAAGTATATCTTTACAATTGCTGTAGTACGATGATACTTAATTCCAAAGATATTTCAGTTCCCACCATGTTTTGCCTACTGGTTAACCTGTGGTGCATTCATACACTCAGCACTGCAACAAAAATATTTCTCAGGGATTAACATCATGCTGTGTAAATGTTTCAAAAACATTTCTGAATGACAGGAATCCTTGTATCCCACCAACAAAACTCCCAGCTTCTTATCACAGCAATGTTTTCATTTCTTTTTCCCTTTAATATATTTGAGCTATCTGTGGGAAAATACCCAGCATAAACAATTCTAGTCAGCCACTTTTGATGAAAGGCTAATATTGCCAAGCACTTGCACAGTTTCCTTTGTATGCTAGTGTTGTGCCTCAAACCCCAATCTTTATTCATTCTTATTACATAAAATTCAATTCAAGCATTGTTTATAAGAAATACATATACATAGTAAAACGTACTGTATAACTTATACGACTCAGAAAAAGCAAAGCTTATCTAGTCTGAGCCGCTTTGAGAACGGAAACATGTGAAATATATCCAAAACGTAACAAGAAAAATGGTAATACCTAACTGGTAAAAATATATAACAGTTAAATTTTTAGAATGTTAATTTAAAGGTTACTTCAATTTTGTATTTCATTTGATTTGTAGGTTTTGTCACTTTGTTTATTGGTATTGAAGGAGTTTCAGATTTTTTACTTTGTCAGAAAATATTTTTACATTATTGATCTGTTTGATGTTAGCTGGGAGGTTATTCCAGAGTCTTCCACCTTTGTTTTTAATTGTTTGGTCACCCCCAATAAACTGTGCTGTGGGAAACCAACTATATACTGATATTTTTCTGCAGGAGGCAATGAATATTTTTGTGAGGATAGCATATACAATGTATGTTAACTACTTGAGTACAGGACCATGCCCAACTCTGAGTGGTGAAAGAGTGATGCAGCAATAATGGACTACTACTTTAACATTCTGTGCCAGGAAAATCTTGCTCATTTATCGGTAACAGAGAAATTTTTCGAGGACACTGTTGAATGACCATCAATATCAGGCGAAATATTTACAGTTTCAGTTATCAAACCAACTTAAAAAGTTTTGGGAAATTCAGTTGGATGGACGCCCACAAGACTGTCACTTGCCTTCGTTTACCTAACAGAACGCCTCCTCCCTCCTTCCAGCATTCCTTCCTTTCGCTTTGCATTCTAGGCCAATAAAGACGAATTGTGACTCAGATGAACAAAAAAGACCTGGGTTAACGCTAATACCATCGTAACATTTCACCCACTGTGTAATTTTACGATTGTAAAGGCCACGCAGATACATTTTGTTTCGATACTAGAATACATAAAAGCCAACTGACCAAGTAAAAGCAATTTGACTTCTCTAGCAGCTCGCTCGCCATCTGCCTTCAAATTCTTGTCGATCATCTTACTCCTCTCCGCAGCAACTTTATCTTCCTGACTGATCGTACAGCCCATTGTCAAATTTCTCAGTACAGTTACAGCTAGCCTTAGCGAAGTGCAGAAGATATTCGTGAGCTTTCACGGCGTCTTTAGGCAACCAATTCGATCGATAATGACGAAGCAATATTCCTTTAAAGTTTCTTCCAGCCAGCGGAGGCAGAGAAAACAAAACCAACTTAAATCCAACAACAACAAGCACAAAATTGGAATGAGCTTCTCAGCTTCAGCTTAAGCAAAATCCCCGCTCAGTCATTCCTTTTCATCGAACGGCCACTGTTAAGATTTTCCAGATACGGATGACCCTGGTCTTGCAACTGCAAATAATCTTTTTCCTGCTCAAAATTATGGCGATTACAGGCAGCAATTATCGTGTATCGAAGGACGGACGGTCGAAATGGCGTTGAAGTGACTTCCGTTTACTTTGCTCCACCTAATCTAACATCAAGTACAGGTACGATGTAGCATCGTCAACTTAGTTTCCAGGCTACAAAATATGACGAAATGAGTCAACCTGGTTCCAAGGGCCAGCTTCCCACGTCTGTTCTGACCCTGGTACCGGCCAGTTAAAGCTCGCAATTTGATTGGCCATTCGATGACAAAAGGCTCTCTAATTATTCCAAAGTGTTATGGCTAGGCTTTGGCGAGAAATTGATGAACTTTGGATAGCTGTCACGGGAGTGACAAATGGATTGTTGGTATACTAAAAAGTCATGTATGTTCCACAGTTGACGCGATGAGCCCTATCCGTCTGCACTTGTGGGAGAAATTAGCCATATTTGGTCATTTTGGGGACCATTCCTATTGATTCCCATTCAAAAATGGTTCTATTTCAACTGGTTATTGAGGAAAAAATGTTTTATGTGTAAGGCCGGTGAGGAGTTGAAAAGGGAAATGAATCACGGAGATTTCGAATTTTGGGGTTACAAGAAAGTTGGGGATCATGATGACGTCATAAATGGGGGTCAAAGAAAAAATGATTGTTTTTTGACCTGACATTGCGTTTTGAGATGATGCTCAAAGGTTACTGAACCGATTTAGGACACAACCGACCTTCTGGGAGTCTTTTGCCACAATGTGGGGGTACGAAACTGCTTCCAGGGGCTTCGTGAGGCAGTGGCGGATTTAGGGGGCAAATGGGGGCAGCTGCCCCCCCCTTCACGATGAAAACTAAGCTTTGGCGCCCCCTTTTTGGCATGAAAAGCGCCCTTATCCTGACCCAAATGCACTCTTTTTTCAGTGTTTCGTTTTGAATGCGGACAAACACCTAAACTAAGGCTCTATTTAGAAGAAAAACCAGAGAACTTTATTGAACGAAGCCGAACAAATTTCGCGCGCCTTCGGCACGCTCACTTTTCATTTTCTTTTTGGCGCCCCCTCTCCGAATTGCCCCCCCCCCCCTTCAACCTCGGGCTGGATCCGCCCCTGTCGTGAGGGAGGTTTCAGAAATGGGTAAAGTTTTGGCACCGCGCCTCTTTGCGCGCGATAAATCAGTTTTGCGCCGGGCAAATGACTTCAGGATGCCAAAAATCAATGTAAACCAAACCCCCATTCTTTACTTATCGCAACTTTAATTTGTTATTTAGTTTCAAAACTCGAAGAATGACGAGCCATTGCATTTTGGAAGCTGCGGTGAAAGTTCCTTAATTTTCCAACTTATGCCCATTTTCACTCCAAAGAAATCGTGCTCGTTTTCTTATTAAATGCACTTGCTAGCCTTGGATAATTGTCTAAATAACTTGAAAAGGGTTAAAGAAAGGTCTTCAAAAGGATTTGCTGCTAGTTTCTCGCATTATATACTGCTGCATCGGTGGAAGAAGATCGGTCATTTTCCGTTGCATTTTCATTCTTCCTCCGATTGTTTGGACTTATTACATGGTATGTTATGCATCCAAATCTGTTAGCATACCAACTACAGAGATAATAAGAGAGTTTGTAATGAGTCTGCAGATGATAATTTATGCAAAACAAAATGGCGCCCAAATGGCCACTATTGCGGCAACCGGTTAGACTTATCCTCCTGAGTCGTAGTTTCGCTATTTGCTTAACTGATATTCCGCTACATCCGGTAACAGGGCCGACATCGATGACCTAAGGAAGACCATGGCAGCCCTGGGCCGAGGTTGACAGACAGATAATGCGATTCGATACAGTTCATACACTCGTAAATTACTCGTGAATAGATAATGACATGCCTGATTTTGCCCAATTCACTCAAATGGAAACAAAAACTGATAAAACATTTTTTGGCTGTTTGGTTTAGCAATGAATCAATCTTACACAAAATAACAAACTAAATCCCTTCTTCCGCTGACAGTTTACCGCTTTGCCCCTTTTGTTTCATTATACTGAATCATGAATAGATTCAACACATTTCTTTCACAAATTGTTTGTTGCATTGTTGTTTTGTGTACGATCTATTCATTAGATTGGTGAACAAAACAGCCAAAAAAAGGATTTGCCCGTTTTGTCTCCATTTGAGTGAATCAAGTAAAATCAGGCATGCCATATCTATTCTCGAATGTATCAACTGTATCGAACCGCATTATCTGCAGCACAAAGCTGCACAAAGCCTATTGATCAGGGGCGGACTGGCCCGGGTGCCCGGGGGGGGGGGTACTTCACTATGGGGTAAGACGGGGATGTGCGCCAGTTTTGGGTAGTTTTTGGCATGAAAATTCTGGGATTGGGATATACTTTTGCAAGAAAATTTCTGTGATTGGGGTGCACTTTCACTTGGAATTTTCTGGGATTGGGGTTTACTGTCATACTCAAAATTCTGGTTATGGGTGCTGAATGAAAGTACAACTGGATAATTTTTCGAGCATCACTAGGTCAATTTCTGGTGAGCAGATTTCAAGGATTTTTGTGTTTAAAAACGTGCTCAGATCAGAACTTCGTTCCAATGGCCACTTTGGACAGAAATTCTCGTTCCCAGCCCTCGATCCCTTATTCCTTTGACGTCGAATTGTTTTTGGTACTTCTTCAAAATTCTGGGATTGGGTATCAATATCTGACAAAATTTTGGGATTGGGTATCAATATCGGACCAAATTTCTGGGATTAGGTCGAAGTAGAAATCCTTGCGGCGCACACCCCCGTATGAATTAATAGTGAAGTACCTCCCCCGGGCCCGGGTGGCTAGGTGGCGACCCTCAAAAATTTCAAAAACGTGCCCCTACTTACGAAAAAACTTTTGAATCTCATATGTAGATTTATACCCATTTGCATACGCCAAAGTTGGTTTTAGTGCAACTCACAAGGTCCTCTGAATTAAGGGGGCCAAGGAAACTTCATGAAGTTGTTCACAAAAAGTAGTGAAGTACTTTGATGATCGAATGAGGTCACTTGTTGACGAACTGTATATACTTTAAGGCCTCTAGGCCTCAAGATTTCAGTGAAAGGTGGTTACAATAGTAAGTTTGATATATCAGGAAAGTTATAAATCAAATCACTGTGACCAAATAGGCCCCATAATGGTCCCCTAATAAATCAATTGAAAGCAAAAATTAGAGAGCCCAATCCAAAATTGTCTTTAGATCTTATCTTTAGCATAACCTATGGATTCATGTGCTGAGATTGTTCCAAGATTGGTATTGGTCAACGTGAAATCAGAGATGCAGGGACAAGTTTACCAATATATGCATTTCCTTGCTGTAGGCCAGTCGGAAAGGGGTGCTGTCCCCAACAATTTGCTGAGGTTTGTTGATTTTGTAGATAAAAAAGGCTAAAGCCAAGGTCGTAGGAATGAAGACTCAAAGTCGTAACATTCGAAGAAGCTACCAGAATCTATCAAAAATGCAATATCTTTTGATGTCGTACAAGTCTAAAATTTCAAAATCCATAGAAAGACTCTCATTAGTCGTGATCCTTTGCTTCCGTCAGTGGCAGGGTTTCCAAAAATGGGGTATTTCCCAACGATCCAAAGGGCGTGGTCATGAATAATTTTTCTGGGGGTAAGTCTCCGCGCTTTTGCTCCTTTTGCTCGCACCTCGTTTCAGCCTTTCCCCAATATGAATTTCGTTCCCATGGGCCAGGCGTGGATACGGATTGGGGAGTATAGAGGTTATTGCACCCCGCTTTTCTCGAAAGATGGTCCTCGAGATTCCTCTAAAACCTAAGACAAAAAGACGGGCATAGGTTGGGTAAGAAATTGTCCGAGAAATGCTAAGAGGAGTCATTGCCTCCGTCAAAAGAATAAAAAGAATACATAGAGACTCACATTAACTCATACTGTATAGAAGATAACTGTTACCAAAGTGTCAAATGCTCCATTTTAGCTCTGGTAAATATAGAATCAGGGGTTGCTTTTTTATTCAAAAGTTTGTCTTCAAAAAGATTTCCTTGCTCTCTGATTTATAGCATAACTGTCACAAAAACATGAAAGTTTCCTCACTGCTAATAGCAAGTATGATACTGGGAGATGTATTCTTAGGCAAAGTTAAGGGCGTGGTCCCTAAAATTTTCTTGAGACTTCGCCCCCAGACCCCTCCCTTACGTGCCCCTACTTAATGCACCATTGCCACTCTGCTGTCTCCACCTAGTAGGAAAGCACTAACACACATAAGCATTGGTTTTATAACATGATTGATGCCCTGGACCACAGTGTAGCTTTAAAAGTTGAATCATCTTGTAGGACAGATGCAACTATCCACAAGATTGCTTCCCATAAACCTCTGCAATTGAAGCTCTTTTTCAAAAATTTCCCAGAGACAACTTGCATCAGCAATCCCTTTTTCAATTTCATGGTGAATTTTGCATTTAAGACGCATTTTTCCTACGATGTAACTAGCAAGTTGTAAGAAATTTCTCCCAGAGGAGCACACAGCGATAAATGGCAAAGGTTTGCCCGTTTCCCTCGCATTAGATTCTGCCTCTCCGTACCGCAATATGTTTCTCATTGTGATAGGCATAGCTATTGTACATTTATGAAGGTCTAGGGCCCAAGTTGTTAATCATTCTACATTACAATTTGGGCACTTTGAATTAAGACATCTTTTTTTCGCTTTTGGTCGACATATTTTGTTCTGTTCTACACGCTAACTTCTTTAACAACTTTCTTGAAATCTTTGTGACCGTTTCCTGTGATTCCAAGTAGCCTCTCATTCGTGTAATCGTGGAAATTATATGTATGAAATGCAAAATGTATATCGTATAAATGCTCAAAGAAGACACTTGCGCTTGAACATTTTTGCATAAGCCAGATGTCAACTGTGAGGATATGCACTCAAAATTATCTAGCAGCTTTGATTTCCAATAATAAGGTAACTCTGCAATAATAGAATGCTGTGCCACCAAGTCCCAAATTTGAGAAAATTCTTCAGATGTGTGACATTAGGCTTGCCGAATGGCCACACCCATTGAACTCCTGGCCACGCCCTACAGGCCCTTCGTAGCCATGAGGCCATCCAAGGAAAATAGTGCCAGTCCGCCCCTGCTATTGATGCAACGTTTTTGAGGAGATTACTGGCACTTGCAGAGAAAATATGGAACGAGAGGAATCTCCAGGGAGTTGCTCAAGATTGGATGCTTCAAGCGAAATTTGGAGACATTTGAATGGAAAGTGAAGTGAAATTCTTTCTTGAGTCTTCTAGTTTGCTAAAAAGGAAAAAGTGCCTTCTAAGTGTGGTGCCCCCAAAAGTTTGAGATGCATCCAACGTCCCGGTTGCTGAGCAGTGGATTATGTTGAGCAGCGCATGGATTTAGCTAAAAGCCCAAGAAAGTTAGTTCTTGGTAACTTTTGATTTGTGATTAAGATTGTGCATTGTGTATTTTTAATTTACTCTTAACCCTATTGTACCCGGGGGGCAAAAAATGCCCCCCCCCCACAGAAACTTTTGATTATAAGATAGAGGGTTAAAAGGAAAGAGAGCTGAAACATCCTTGACTTTTCCTAATTTTTAATTGCCAATTAAATTCTAGGTCTTTCATTGCTATAATTTCACTCACGTGACCAGCAGATGTCCATATTTGGAAATTAGTCACAAAAGAAATCACACAAACAACCATAACTTCTTTGTTTCACGTTTAATCAAGTTGTGTTTGGTACCAAACGATTGCCCTTGAAAAGTACTTTCATTTGATATATACATTATTCATATTTGCCGATATCAGCAAATTATAAGTTTTATGACGTAATTCAAATTGATGACGTCATATTTCTAATAAAGAAGGATAACAATTCAAAATTTTGATATAAATCAATGAACAGTGAGCTATTCTTTACTTTCGAGTCCATTATTCAGGTTTCAAACCATATTTTCTGAAATAATTAGCAATCGTTGCTTCTACAGTACAGAAGCTTATATTAACATGGTCCTATTATTTGGTTACCTGGCAACAAACCACGTGACCAATTAGCACAAGATTCTATAATTAGACTTCTAATAGATGTTGTTACTATTGTAGGAAGTTACAATAACATACTAATTATGGTTTTGGAGATAATTGGGGGCGACATTTTTTGCCCCCCCCCTGGCAGTGGTCTGACCCGAAGAGCCCCGGTACAATAGGGATAAAATCAGGTTTAGCCCTCATGCGTAAAATGGGGCTGTGATTTTTCAAATCAATACAGCAATGTTTTGTTGTACAATTATTCAAACAGTTATACATACTTCCGACTCATGTTATTTCATTTGGTTTCATTTCATTTCATATTCATTTATTTGGACACCGTAGCCCTGTCAGGCCATGAAGACTGTTTTTCAGGAGCCGTGGCGAAAACGTTTTCAAATTAGAACGATTTTATTCTTTTCTTATAGGTGGCAAGGGATGGTGCCTATTTAGCATTAAGCTCAACGTTATTCCAAAGCTTCGGTCCACGAAAAGATATAGCACTTTGCCAATTGTTAGTTTCTTCGTAAAGGTATCGCAAGATCAGTTTCGGTATTTCTCAGTTAGGTAGGTAGGTGTCATATTTAACGTGGCTAGCCTCTGCGAAAGTCTGAGAGACTTATTTCCAGCAGGGGCCACGGATGTTTTACCGTCAACCTGTCGCAGCTACCAGATTTCCCTCACATGGTTCTGGCCGGCCCGGGCTAGACTTACGGACAGCGACCAAACTGTCCAGCCTGACATTCGAACCTCGGCCGTTCTGACCTTTGGTTTACGAGTCAGTCGCCCTAATCACTCGGCCACGCGCTCTGGCCGAGTTTCCTGGCATTATTTCCAATCGACTTTTTTCAAACAAGTTGAAAGGTACTTCTGGACGAGACCATTTAGCGATTTTTACACTGTAGCAGCAGTTTCGCCTGTAATGACATCGCTTGCAGTAGGCCAATTTTAACTTTGTATCAAAGCTGCTTTTTGAAAGGATTCTAGCCGCTCGTTTTGGCAACTCTTGATAGGTTTGCAGCTTGGTCCCCCCTCAGGCCTCCCATATCATACAACAGAACCAAAAATGGGGCTCGGCAATGCCCCGAAATATTCTACTCAGTATTTTGACCTAAAAATTCCTTGTAATATTTCAGAAACCTAATTGCACGAGAAACCTTGGCACAGACATTGCTAATGTGTTCTTCCCAATTCAAATTCCTATCGATTATCACACTCAGGTATTTTGTTCGGTCTACGTTCTCAACTTGAGAGCCACCAATAAAAGACGGTGGATGATCATAAGTCATTTTCTTAATTTTGAGCTAGGAGCGTACAACCATTTCTTCAGTTGTTATTTTTCGGACATTCACTGAGAGTTTATTACCTTGCAGCCATAGCTTCAAATCATTCAGTTTACTATTTCGAGCTTGTTTTTTGTCTACTAAGGTTGATTGAGTAAGAAATAATCATATCGTCTGCGTACATCGTCACTTTGCCTTTTTAGAGCGAACGGAAGCTCATTGACATAAATTCAAAACGACAGAGAGCCAAGACAAGAATCTTGGGGCACACCACAGTGAGTCTTCAGTTTTGAAACATATTCCGTCGAGTTCGCAAAATTGCTTTCAGTTAGTTAGATAAGACGTGAACCAAGCAAGTTCTAAATTGTCAACACTTTCTTTCCTCAACTTGGCAAGTAAAATGTCATGATCTACAGTATCAAAAATGTTTTTTTGAGATCAATAAAATTATTTGCTGTGTATCTGCGATCGTCCATTCACCTAACAGTCATCTGTGCTGTTAAGAAGACACTTGACAACAGAATGAAGAGCTCTGAAGCCAAATTGGTTTGAAAGCAGATGTTTGTTTCCTTCCCAAATAATCGTATAATTGGTTATAATACCCCAGCTAAAGCAGGCAGAGTTGATACAGGATTGTAGCTAGATCAGTCATCAGGTTGACCACTTTTGAAAATGGGTGCTGTTCTGGCGATTTCCAGCCATCTGGAAAACAACCAGTAGCAATTGAAAGGCTGATACTGTCATAAGGAGATTCCGAAATAACTGGCGGCGTGATTTGGTAAAGTGCGAGTTATGAGTTGTAGTTGCTAGTTGCATCTATTTTACGAGTTGCTAGTTGCTAGTTGTACTTATTGTGCGAGTTATCAGTTGCGAGTTGCACTTTATTATTATTATTATTATTTTATTATTATTATTATTATTATTATTATTATTATTATTATTATTATTATTATTATTATTATCATTATTATTATTATTATCATTATTATAATAAACGGAACCACCATCAAAAATTAACAGAAAAAATTAAAAAGAAAACACAACTGCTAAAATTCGGACGTTTCGATAAAAATCTTCTTCAGCACAAACTTTCTAAAGGACAACCGAGAATTTATAATACATGATAAACAACCAAACTTAAAAATAAAATTACAATTACATTTTGTAAAAAAGAACCCCATCCTTAGTAAACATGACTGCTATTGAAATTAAATTCAAGTGGGAGTGAAAAATCACGTTTGAGTTCAAAAAGTTTGAGTTCAATTATCATTATTATTATTATTATTATCATTATTATTATTATCATTATTATTAAATTGACTCACGCGTTCTTTTCTTTTTCTTATCAATGTTATTTGTCTCTTGTTTTAATTTTTAGACCTTTGCCACGGCCCCCTGAAAAGCAGTTGCTGATCAACTGATGGGGCTACCGTGTTTAAAGAATTAAAAATTGAAATTGAATTGAATTGAATTGATTATGCTTAAGTATCATTATTATTATAGCTGACGAAGATTTTTAATCGAAACGTACAGAGTTTTTAACAGTTGTGTTTCTTTTTATTATTATCATTATTATTATTGTTGTTATTGTTATTATTATCACCGTTATTATTACTATTATTATTATTATTATTATTATTATTATTATTATTATTATTATTATTATTATTATTATTATTATTATTATTATTATTGTTATTATTAAAACAACACAACTGTTCTATGTCATACGTTTCGATGTAAAATCTTCTTCAGAAATTTTCTTCAGAAATCAAAATCTTCTTGACTGACGAAGATTTTACATCGAAACGTATGACATAGAACAGTTGTGTTGTTTTAATTTTCTTTCTGTTTCATTTTGGTGATGGTTTGAGTTTGATATTATTATTATTATTATTATTATTATTATTATTATTATTATTATTGTTATTATTATTATTATTATTTATCATTATTATCATTATTATTATCAGAGGCTGATGAAGATTTTTAATCGAAACGTACAATTTTAACAGTTTGTTTTTATCTTTTATTTTCTGTTAATTTGGATTGAGGTTTTAGTTTATATATCATTATTATTATTATTATTATTATTATTATTATTATTATTATTATTATTATTATTATTATGATTATTATTATTGTTATTATTATTATTAAATAAACTAAACCACCATCATTAATAACAGAAAAGTAAAATAAAAACAACGCTGTGAAAAGCTCAACGTTTCGATAAAATCTTCAGCAGGAATAACTTTTCAAGCGAGCAACCGAGTATTTATAGATATTTTGCAAGATAAAAAGATCCAAGCTACATGAAAATAAGGGCTTAAAATTGATTTTTTTAAGTGGAAACAAAAGATTACCATACCCGGTGAGAATAAAAACAGTAAGCTTAAAGAACAGTTTCATGTTTTTGCAGCACCTCGAGAGAACCAACTTTCATTTTTTAGATTATTGTAAACCTATTTGGTAAATGTCCTCGGAGAGGCTTTAAACTCCGAGAAGGCAAGAAAACAACAAGACCCATTGGGAAACCGCGCAGACCTCTCCGATGGCCTTTCTATGATTCGCTCACTGCTGAATCAAGAATAGCACGCGTAACATCACACGAATTCAAAGAAGATGGCCGCACAGCCACGCCCATCACAATCTTCAGGAAATAAATGCAATAGCAAGATTCAAGCCATCCCGCAAGCAAACATGTCTAGCTCAACATCCGCAGCCCGTTCATTTAGTCCCCTTGGTAAGAATGTTCCCAATCGATATTGCCAAGGAGGTTCTTTACGTCGCAATGAAAATACATTATCTGCCCCATCAATTATTTTGATAGTAACATCAAATTTTCCGAGATGGTTTGATTCAAAAAAATTCGCCTATGGAATCGGTTTCCCCCTGTCCAGCGTCCCTTCATTATTATTATTATCATTATTATTATTATTATTATTATTATTATTATTATTATTATTATTATTATTATTATTATTATTATTAAAAAGAAACACAACTGTTAAAAGCTCTGGTACGTTTCGATTAAAAATCTTCGTCAGCAAAGCTGATTGCTGTGATTGCTGACGAAGATTTTTAATCGAAACGTACCAGAGTTTTTAACAGTTGTGTTTCTTTTTATTTTCTTTTTCTGTTAGTTTTTTGATGGTGGTTTTGTTTCTTATATTATATTGTTATTATTATTATTATTATTATTATTATTATTATTATTATTATTATTATTATTATTATTATTATTATTATTATTATCGACAGAAATTTGTTAATAGTACTTCAAAAGGTCAAAATTTAGCTGCGGGCAAGCCTAGGCAACTAAATTTAATATTTTTTGTTCTTCAAGTGTTCAATGATCTTTTTTCTTCATTTTCTTGCGTAAAAATGTCTAACTATCTCGCAGTTTTGACTCTTGATCCACTTCTGCGACTGTTCCAGTATCAAGGTCGTTGTTTTGCTGTTTTCTATCAGTTTTTCCATCTTTGTGTAAAATTGCTTGCTGTAACATGCAAGGAAGTCAAAAACGACGTTAATCTGGTCAACATTGTATTCTGGGTACATCTTTTCAAGCGATTTCCTCATCTCTCCATATTTTGGTTGTTTCTCATCTTCACGTGTCAAAATGATATCTGGAGCACATACAGTTCCCTCTATCAGTATTATCTTTTTCGCATCTTTATCAAATAGGATCATATCTGGCTTTACTGCGTTATTGGTTGGTCTTCGTTCTAAAACCAAAGGTACATCCCATAGTATTTTTGCGTGTTGATTTTCAATTGATGTAACAGGAATGCTTTGTTTATACCATGGTTTGCCATAGTCTGATTGGTTAAACTTGTATTTTGACAGTAGAAAATGGTAAATTGGTCTTAACATTTTATCTTGTCTAGCTTTGTAAAGTGATTATGCAATGGCAGAACATGAACTCATCAGATGTTTCACTGTCTCTTCAGCATTATGACATAATCTACACGTTGTTGTTGGTACTTGCTCTTGCAACTTGTATTTTTCGTATGCCTTGGTCGGCAGCAGTTGCTGTTTTATTGCTATATTTGTTGATAACACAATATCTGGTATATTTTTCCATTTATGGTTGATCACTTGGCTGTTGGGGGACAGGTCCTTGCTGTCAGAAATCAACGTTGCAAAGTGGCCCAGCCACTTTTGAGAACGAACTCTCTCTTGGTATACACACTTCAGGCTATTTTCAAGTCTTCTTTTGATAGCATTGGCATCATTCTCGCAGAATTCCATAGATTTTTCATTCTCTGTCAACACTGTCTTTCCCTCTTCAAACCTCATTTCTAGCTCAAAATGGTCTTTGCAAGTTCTTATCGCCTGTGCGATTATTGATCTATGATTTCTTTTCATTTTATAATCTTGGAATGAGCGAAGACGAAGTGACCGGCACCGTGATGTTAGAAGCCGGCATGTCGCAGCATATCAAGTGACCGGCACCGTGGTGAGAGGACGCGTTTTGTTCTCCTCCATGTGAACCTAAAATATAGCTTTGATAATGCGTATTTTAGGGAAAGAGCATGCATTCGTAGCTTATGTGGCTACGTTCATATTCATCAATATTCTGCCGCACTTCCTGAGTAAAACAGAAGTCACTTTTGAGACATACAACATGGAAGCTGTACAAGAAGATCATGGCAGCCATGCTCGATGCCAAAATACAAGAACGAAATGGTCAATGAAAATGAACTTGGATTTAGTTTCTTGCAAGGAAAAGGCTGTCGACGTATTTGGAAAGGAAGCATGTCCTCGTAAACAAAATGGTCGTAAAGTTGGAATAATGGAGCTTACGAAACTTTATTGGGAGGAATTAGGCTACGGGTATTTACAAAAATCAGCGCAAAATCTTAGAGACCAAGTGGCACGCATAAAAAACATCACACAATCAGGACAACAAACAGTACACAAAGAGATCTCGGAACAAGTCGCAAACAAAGAGAAACACAAGAAACATCGAGAACAATTACAAATGAACAATCAGATGAAACAATCTTACTCAAGCCGGAGGAAATGTTTAGTGATGAATTCAATGAAGTGAACCGAATAGCCAGAAACAAATTCGAAGAAATCATCAAAGCCCCAGGGGAATGGAAAGGGAGAGATCAAAGTACTTTCACAAAAAAGCTGACTTCGGTAGAAGAAATAAGTTGTTTGCAAACAATCATTGTAAAATTGATAAAGCAAGATCCAATTGAAAAACCAGCAGAATACCTTTGGGAAGTAAACTGCGCTATCTATTCAACAGTATATGCGTGGAAATGTGTTATCTTGAAACAGGAGGACCAAGGAAACAAAAAAACTTTTAGTGATAAAAAACTAGGTTGGATGGCAAAATTGGAAGAGAAAATGAACAGAATCAGGGGGAAGATTTCCCAAATCTCTGAGGAAATCAAAAGATTCAGGACGAATGGTAAATTAACAAAGAAACTGAGAAAAAATAGGCGGTGGATGAAGAAAGAATTAAAGTCTATCATCACTTCGACCGGCACCGTGGTGAGATTATTATTATTATTATTATTATTATTATCATTATTATTATTATTATTATTATTATTATTATTATTATTATTATTATTATTATTATTATTATTATTATTATTATTATTATTATTATTATTAATATTATTATTATTATTATTATTATTATTATTATCATTATTATTATTATTATTAATAGACAGTGGGAACTTTGCGAAATATGATGATAATCAGTTTGTAAATGTTCATACGATTTCTTTCAGCACATTTTTGATTCTCTCCCAAGTTTGATATTTATTACTTACGTTATTAAAACTCATTGTTTGATTAGTTCTTTGTTGTAATTTTGTCAGTCCAATTTTGTTATGAGAATTGTGATAGATTTTATTATTACATTATTTTATTATTTTATTATTTTATTATTAGATTTTATTATTATCATTATTATCATTACTATATTATTAAAAGATAGGCTGTATTATTATTATTATTGTAACTCTATGGTTTGGAAGGTGTAGTATTTTATTCATGTTTTTATCTTGAGGCCTGGTTTGCGCTGGGTTTTTTTTGGGTCTGTTGGGGTCGTGCGGGGGGACCCGAGAGACAGAGCAAACTCCAGTTCTTTGTCTTTCGGGTCTTTTTGCGCTGCCCTGGTGGCCCGGGGGACCCAGTGTGAATTAGGCCTAGGTTTCTGTTAATTTTGTTTACGTTGTAATGTATTTTATGTTCATAATTCGAGTTGTATCAAGGGTATTCTAATTTTGATTTTATGGAAATTTCATGCTAATTTTAATTTTGTTTACAACGTATAAAGCCTGGCTTGTCCCCAATTGTAAGTAAACTGAGGAAGATTTTAAATCGAAACGTTTTTAGCAAAATTGCAGTTGTGCTTCTTTATTTTAATTTTCTGTTATTTTTAGATGGTGCTTTTTGTTTCTTTATAATTTTTTTGCAATTGAGAGGGTTTAAGATGACTGAGGACAGCCAGGTCCAAAGAAGGAAGCAGCTTTTCTTTCTAGCTGAAAAAGTCACTCGATACAAAAGTCATTGGTTATTTCTTTGTTTATGCCGCAATTTCGATGTCGTTCCTAATGGTTTGAAACTTAAAAAGACGGCACAGATCGGTAAGCAATCCAATAATTTCCTGTCACGATGGAATGAAACTTTAGTCACTGTTGAACATAATTTGATAGATGTTTTGATTCAAGAGTATGCTGTAGTGTCATCTCAATTTGAAACTGAGTTTTGGAATAAGACTGTGGAATTTTTATCAAAAGAGGTATATTACGCCAATCTGGAACTTTTCTTTGAAGAACTTAGTGGTAATGTTCATAAACTGTATACAGAGATTGAGATTCGGAGAAGGAGAAAACTGGTGCGATTGATTGGAGGAAGAGATTTCCATGAAAACGAGAGGGAACTACGTGATAGCATATCATTTTTTGAAGATATTGCTTCTTTTATCAATGCCAAACGAGATCTGCAAGTTATGGAGGAGTCTGTCATAAGTGAAGATGGAAACAATGTTAGTTTTGATGAGATTCAAGGACGGATGGTATCGCATATCGTTGAGAATGAACCTCCGGATGATGCAGAAAGGGCAAGAACCGAGGAGGAAGAACTACCAAACAATGTCAATTTAGAGGAGATTCAAGGACAGAATGTCGTTGAGAATGAGCCTCCGGATGACGTAGAAAGGTCAAGAACTCAGGGTGAAGAACTGCCAAACAGTATGAATTTCGAGGAGCTTCAAAGACAATTGATATCAGATGACTTTGAGAATCAACCTCCGGATCTTATGGAAAGGTCAAGAACTCACGGTGAAACGAGCAGTCAGGAAGAAGAGGTTAGCAATGTCGATTTTCCTTTTGATTTAGATGATAACGGACGAATTTGTGGACGCTTTGAAAATGATAAAGTTATAAATCTTTCTAAACGTGCATTAAGTGAAGCAGAGGTATCAGTTTTGTCTAAAGGGCTAAAGTTTGTAAGTACACCAAAGGAACTAGATTATTCTCAAATTAAGATTGATTTAGAAAATTTTGGGAGAAGATTACGGCTTAAATGGTGGTTTAAGGATGAAGAAGATTTTTCGGAAATTCCTGTTTTCAGACCACGCAGTAAGTTTAATCCTAGGCATAAGGACGTAGCTATTGAGGTTTATCTTTCTAAGATCGAGGATGAAATTATGAAATTATCAGCAGTTGGTAAGAATTTTAGTAATCTTACAAGGGAAGAAATATCAGCTTTGAATGGTCTCAAGTCTGACAGAACGATCGTTATCAAGGAAGCTGATAAAGGGTCAGGAGTAGTTGTCTGGGACCGAGAAGACTATATCAGAGAAGCAGAGGATCAACTGGGTGACCCTGACGTGTATTTGCCCCTTGATAACGATCCTTCTGACATTCTGCATAATGTCGTCGATCAGGCAATGGGTAGAATTAGACAACGAGGGGATGTTGACGATAAAACTTTGGAGTATTTAATGGTCAATGACCCAAAGCTTGGTAGATTCTACCTGTTGCCTAAGATACACAAAAGGCTTAATAGTGTCCCCGGAAGGCCTGTTATTTCTAATTCGGGTTTCCACACAGAGAATTTTTCGGAATTTTTGGATTTTCATCTACAACCCCTGGCTAAAAGTGTCCGCTCCTATATTAAGGACACAAATCATTTCTTGCAAAAGATACAGTCCTTAGGTAACCTTCCAGAGGATGCCATTTTGTGTACGATTGATGTGGTTGCACTTTATCCTAGCATACCCCACAATGAGGGATTGGGAGTGTTACGAAAAGCCCTTGATTCTAAAGCAGATCGGTCGGTGTCTACAGATTCTTTAATGGATTTAGCAGAAGTAGTTCTTAAGAATAATATGTTTGAGTTTAATGGGAGATTTTACCACCAAATAAGGGGTACAGCAATTGGTACTAAATGTGCGCCACCGCACTCTATTCTTTTTCTTGCGGACTTGGAAGAAAAACTTCTGCATTCTTACGATTTTAAGCCTAGTGTATGGTGGCGTTACATTGATGACGTATTTTTGATTTGGACGCATGGTGAAGAAGAGCTTCAGAAGTTTGTCGACTGCTTGAATGCATCTCACCATCCAATCAAATTTACCGCTGAATGGTCTAAGGAAAGCATCAATTTTTTAGACACAAGGGTTATTAAGAAAGACAACACTCTTGTCACGGATTTATACACAAAACCAACAGACACCCATCAGCTCCTCCATCGTTCTTTGCCATCCTTATCATACTAAAAAGGGTATACCTTATGGTCAAGCTCTTCTCATTCGGCGCATTTGTTCAGAGGATTCTTCATTTAAGGAACATTTGGCTAGTTTAAAGTCTTGGCTTATGGATCGGGGATATAAGGGTGGGGAGATCGACACACAGTTGGAGAGGGTCAAATATTTGCAAAGGGATACCCTTTTGAATAGGGAATCAAAATCCAAAGATGGCACGAGGATACCCCTTGTCCTTACTTTTCATCCTGCACTCAATGAGGTTCATGAGATTTTGCGGAAATGTGAAAACATCCTTCTTGTGGATCGTGAGCATCGCAGGGTTTTTTCGGGAAAACTTTTTGTTTCGTTTAGAAGGGCCAAAAACTTTAAAGATACCTTGGTTCGGGCAAAATTACAACCGGAAAATGAGGAGCTGGTGGAAAATGGTACACATAAGTGCAATGGTAGAAGGTGCCAAATATGCCCGATGATGCAAGAGGGGTCCATGTTTTATAATGCAGATGATTCTCGGTTTTTTAGGAACTTTTCGGGCGCGTATGACTGCAACTCGGAGAATGTGGTCTACTTGTTGCAATGCACATGTTGCAATAAAAAGTATGTAGGCAGTACGAAGACTAAATTTCGCCAGAGATTTAACGTCTATAAATCGTATTTTCGGACATACAAACAAAAGCGTCTAAGTGGCAATCTTCATACGGGTAAGCCTGTCCCACAGGCAAGCTTTTTCTCTCACTTTTTTGAACAAGATCATCGGGGTGAATTTTCTGTAAAAATAAGCATCATCGATGGTGCAGGTAATGTGTATTCGCTTCGCAGAAAGGAGCATTTTTGGCAATATAAATTGGGTGTATTTTCCCCTAAGGGCCTAAATGAAAGGGTGGCGGATATTGAGTTGGATTTGTTTGCTTGTGGGAGCGCTTAATCCTTCTACCTTTGCACTTATATCCCGGGGGAGTGGAAGGAGATGCTGGCCGGTTAACTTCGTGCATTTTGCACGTGGTGTTGGGGTGGAATTCCCCATCGGGCTTTTCGGGATTTAGCAAATTAAGCAAATCCTTGGAGGGTTACTGGCTGGCGTCTCTTTTTCTGTTCCCTTGGAAATTAGGATTCTGCTACGGAGGACACTCTCAATCCCATGTGGGTAAAGAAACCAAAAAGATAGGCTGTATTATTATTATTATTGTAACTCTATGGTTTGGAAGGTGTAGTATTTTATTCATGTTTTTATCTTGAGGCCTGGTTTGCGCTGGGTTTTTTTTGGGTCTGTTGGGGTCGTGCGGGGGGACCCGAGAGACAGAGCAAACTCCAGTTCTTTGTCTTTCGGGTTTTTTTGCGCTGCCCTGGTGGCCCGGGGGACCCAGTGTGAATCAGGCCTAGGTTTCTGTTAATTTTGTTTACGTTGTAAAGTATTTTATGTTCATAATTCGAGTTGTATCAAGGGTATTCTAATTTTGATTTTATGGAAATTTCATGTTAATTTTAATTTTGTTTACAACGTATAAAGCCTGGCTTGTCCCCAATTGTAAGTAAACTGAGGAAGATTTTAAATCGAAACGTTTTTCGCAAAATTGCAGTTGTGTTTCTTTATTATTATTATTATTATTATTATTATCATTTATTATTATCATTTATTATTATTATTATTATTATTATTATTATTATTATTATTATTATTATTATTATTATTATTATTATTATTATTATTATTATTATTATTATTATTATTATTATTATTATTATTATTATTATTATTATTACCATTATTATTATTATTATTATTATTATTTTTATCGAGCTAGTGAGCAGGGCGGTCGCTTCTGTGCCAGCTCCAAACTGTGTTATAAAATTTTATTTGCACAAGGCAATTAGGGTAACAATTTCAATATAAATGCTTGTATTCTACTCAAGATAAGCCATGAAAGCGATTTACTTTGGATTTCTTCTTGCATTCTTTGGAATTTGCAAGTTTTGCGGTGATGAATTCAAGGTTGTTGGCCGACACGAGTGGAGATGCCGAAGCAAAAACATCGAGGAAAACGTCACAACACAAAGCTCTCAAGCAAGCAGGGTAAGCGAATTCATATCAAGCACACATGATGACCATGGCAGGTGTGATACTGGTGAAATTGAATGTGCATGTGGACGAAAATGTAAGGGTCTTCGGGGTATAAATCGACACCAGAGATCATGCAGGGTAATAAAGGGCCTAAGCGTGAACCTGTCACGTGACCTGAAAGAAGCAGCTCAAGTTCAAGAAGAGGCTGAAACAGAAGTCACCTTACCTGATACTCCTTCATTTAAACAAGGAATTAAGCTTCCAAAATCTGATCAAGCATGGTCTACAGCAAATGATTTCTTCAAAGCAAACCCTCCAGTTTCTGATATAAACAATGAGAACTTGGACGATACAGTGCGCAAATTCAATGATGTTGTTTACAATTATATGGCCGAGTCCCATGGTACTGTTACCAATTCAGAACCAGTGAATGAGCAGTTAAGTGAAAAGTATGCGGGAAAAAGCAAGAAATTTCTGAAAAATCTTTGTTTTATTTGAAAAGAACAATGCCAATGGCAGTCGAGGAAATAAAGTTTGTATCAAAATTATTAAGATCATTATTAAGGAATGGATCAAAAGACTGTTTGCAGCACAATCACACATATTCAGTAGATCACAATCAATTGATTAAAAAGAACTTTTGGTCTTACGTGAAACGATTTATTGAACTACCCAAGAGAGTTATGCCAAAGTTTAAAAAACTTACTTGTCAACAATATCAGAGTGGACAACAGTGACTAGTGGAGTACCTCAGGGAAGTGTCCTTGGTCCACTATTATTCTTGCTGTATATAAACGATTTACCTGACAACGTAAAATACTGTCAAGTCAAGATCTTTGCGGACGATACGAAAATATATTCTCCTTCTAACTGTCAAGCGCAGCATATTCAAAATGATATTGAATCACTCAAAAATTGGTCAAAAACATGGCAGCTTCCATTTAACAGCGATAAGTGCAGTGTACTTCACTTGGGTAGCTCCAATCAAAGAAATGAATATTACGTGCTAGATGACTTAACACAAACAGATACGATGATTAAATCAGTAGAATCAATTCGCGACCTTGGAATTATAGCTGACAACAAATTCAAATTTGACAAACACATCGCAGAAATCGCAAAAAAAGCTAGCGGTGTTTTAGCGTCTATTAAAAGAACCATGAAATTCGTCAACAAAGAGACCTTCAATGCCCTTTACAAAAGCCTAGTTAGGCCAATCCTTGAATACTGTGCGCCAGTTTGGAATCCATTTAAAGTAAAACAAATTAAGACATTAGAATCGGTGCAAAGACGAGCAACAAAGTTAGTGAAGGAACTCAAAAACAAATCGTACACGGAACGCTTACTTTTCCTCGATCTCCCAACGCTAAGCTATAGAAGAAGACGTGGAGATATGATTACAACTTTCAAAATGTTACACGGCATGATCGATACTGATAGTAAAGTATTTTTTGAACGAAGTACTTCAGTTACGAGAGGACACAATCTGAAGCTTTTCAAGTTTGCTTCATCGTCGAGCCTGAGGAAGAACTATTTCTCAAACAGAGTAATAAACGAATGGAACAATTTGCCAGCAACCATAGTCAATGCGAAGTCAGTTATCGAATTCGAGAAATTATATGACAATTTTTGCGGCAACGAGAAGTACAACTATGAATGCGCTTAAAAACGAACACTAAAGGGTTTGATAGGCCAATGGCCTCCTTATCCCTCATCATATCATATTATTATACTTCCGAAAAGCGTTCCAGGCTGTAAGCCCCGGGAAAATATTTCACATTCCAGCCTGGATACCTGCATTCAAAACTCCAGGGAAACAATTCAACAACGCTCCTCCGTCATACAGGCAAGTAACAAACATTTTCCGGCGAATGAAAGCTTCTGGGTCACCGTGCCCCTTGGACCAAATATCAATTATTGTGTTTAAAAAATACCCCTATTTGCGATCATTTATTCATGCTGTGATCACCAAAGTTGTGATAACAAATCAAATGCCAGAAACATGGAAGAGGGCAGTTACAATCTTGGCTTACAAAAAAGGCAATGAGTCTGAACCCCAAAACTTCAGGCCTACCACGCTGGAAACTGTTCCCTTGAAAATATTTACATCATTTCTTAGAAACAGAATCTACGAATTCCTGAAGGATAACAATTATATCGAGTCGGAAATTCAGAAGGGATTTGTGCCCAAGATGTCGGGGACCTTTGAACACACATATCACCTCTCGCATCTGATTAGCCACGCCTGTAAAAAGCAAAGATTCTTGACAGTGACATTGCTTGATTTAAGAAATGCTTTCGGAGAAGTACATCACAGTTTGATTAAGACAGTGTTAGAGTATCACCATCTGCCTAATGACACTAGCACACTGATCCAGCAACTTTACACAAACTTCTTTACCTGTATTACAACTGATTCCAAAAGAACAGATTTTATACATGTTGGTAAAGGAGTCCTACAAGGAGACTGTTTGAGTCCACTTTTGTTCAACCTGATAATAAACACTTTCATCCAACATGTAAAAAATGCGAGCTACCGACAACTGGGGTACCAGTTCAGCAAATACTTCCAACCTCGTCACTGGTATCAATTTGCAGACGATGCTGCAGTCTTTTCCGGCCAGCAAAGTGAGAATCAAGTGCTGCTAAATGCCTTCACAAGGTGGTGCTCCTGGGCAGATATGTTGATAAGAGTTGATAAATGCAAGACGTTTGGGATAGAAAAGGTCGGTTCAAATGCAAAACAAGTCCCCCCAAAGTTATACGTCAATAATAACTTAATCCCTACAGTCGGGCAAGGCGAACACTTTGTTTACTTAGGTCACTCTTTCAATTATGAAATGGACAACAAGAGCCACCAAGACCAATTAGTTGAACTAACTCAGGATATCATGCAACGAATTAACATTCTTCCCTTACATCCAAAAAATAAAATTGCTCTTTACTCCAGATATTTGCTGCCAAAGCTGTCGTGGCACCTGACAATTACTGATCTGTCAAAAACATGGGTGATACAATCACTAGATAGCTTGTGTAACCAATACATCCGTGATTGGCTCGAAATTCCAATATCTGGGACAATGGACATAGTTAGCTTACCGAAAAGTAAATTTGGGCTAAACATCATACCTGTTTCAACCAAATTCACCCAATGTCAGGCAACAATAAGAAACTGCCTAAAGAACTCAGTCGATGACGATATTCGGCATATTTATGAAGCTACTAGCTATGGTACCAATGTGCAATATGACAAATACAAAACCACACGAAAGGTCCTAAAAGATATGAGAGCAACGACAATTGATCACATAACGACCAAACTGACGTCACAGGGATTTATCATTCGCGCAATTTGGGATGCAGTGATGCCAGCATACAAGGGACTGTGGCTCTCAACATTTGATAAGATGCCAAGAAACATATTCAACTTCTGTATACGGTATTTAAACAATACACTAGCCACAAACAAAAACATGTTTACCTGGAAGAATTCAGCTAGTGCTCAATGCAGTGTATGCAGTGCCCCACAAACACTAGGACACGTAATTGGTGGATGTGCAGCTCACTTGAACGAGGGGAGATACACATGGAGACATGATTCTATTCTTAAAAATCTTGCTGATTACCTTAGATTAAAAGAAAACTTATGTGTGCATGCTGATCTGGAAAGATATTCTTCACCTTCAGTGATAACTGGTGATGATTTGCGACCTGACATAGTGATAATCAAAGGAAAATTGCTGTACATATTGGAACTAACCGTTGGATTTGAAACTAATATCTCTAAGAATGCTGAAAGGAAAGAGCAAAAATACGCAGATCTGATTGAGAACTTACAAGGACGTCGTGAACAAAATAAGTACGAAAAGGTTCTCTTTGTAAATTTATCACTGGGAGCCTTAGGAATAATTGGAAAGGAAAGCCATAATCTGAAGACAATGTTGCAAGAACTAGGCCTATCCAAGAGTGAAGAGGATTATATTGTTAAAAAACTAATAAATGTTTGCATAAGATGCACATACTTTTTATTTTGTAAGAAGGACAGTAACTGGCCAGAAACAGAATTGCTTTCATGGTAAATCTTGTCATTTCATTGTAAAATCGGAAATAGGTTTGTACGAATGTTTTTTTTCCTTCCTTAGCTTTTACTTAGCCTTCGTGCATTCCATTCAGCTTGCCAAATATGAGATTGCTGTAATGGTTTTTAAATTCTTAGATTGTAATTAAGTGGATTTTTGATGAAAATGATACATGATGTTTAAAAATTATTATTATTATTATTATTATTATTGTTATTATTATTATTATTATTTTTATTCAATTGTACATTCTCGGGTTAGATGTGTTCCGGTTTATGCTTTGATAGCAAGTTGCAACAAGCAACTAAAGGTTTCAAAGTCAATTTCCAGCTTCTTCAGGTTTCTAACACCTTCCTCAATATTCTCGCTGTTCCTAATAATGCTGTTTTTTGCACATGTCCAGTTCTCAAATCAATCCCAATCTTCTCTATCCATTGATCAAATTCTTTCGATACCGCTCCCAATGCGCCAATAACAACAGGAATGACAGTCACTTTCTTCATGCCCCACATAGTTGCTACTTCTCTTTTCAAGTCCCCATACTTTTCAATTTTTTCTTGCTCTTTCATTCTTACTCGAGAATCCCACGGCACTGCTACATCAATGATCTTGTATCCTTTTGCATCTTCATTTACCACCACAATGTCCGGTCTTCTTGCTTCAATTTCGTGATCGCACTGGATGTTGAAATCCCACAATATCTTGGTATTTCCCTTTCTTGAAACACCCTCCAGTTGATGTTCGTACCACTTATTTGCCCTGTCGATGTCAAGCTCGCCACACAACTCCCAGTGTATATTCCTTGCAATGTTATCATGCCTTCTCTTGTATTCTCGCTGGGCTAGCATCTTATATTCGCTCACAATGTGGTTGATAGTCTCTCCTTTATCACCACATAACCTGCACTATTATTATTATATTATATTATGTTATATTATATTATATCATATTATGTTATATTATATTATATCATATTATGTTATATTATATTATATTATATTATATTATATTATATTATATTATATTAATTATATTATATTATATTATATCATATTATATTATATCATATTATATTAATTATATTATATTGTATTATATTATATCATATCATATTACATTATATTACATTACATTATATTATATCACATTATATTACATTATTATATTCATATTCATATTATCACTATTATATTATTATTACTATTATAATCATTATCATTATTATTATTATTTATTATTATTATTGTCCTTTCTTCACGCCTTTTTGTTGTTTGGCGGCTTTTTCTGGGCAGCGGATTGAATCCCTCAATCTTAGGTGTCCAGAGTCCTTCTAATTATCTTCGCCGTGCCAAGTACACAAGTCTTTTGTAATAAAGATGTCATCTGTCCCATTTCAAGTTGCTCAACATATCTCTTAAAGTTTTTGCTCAGCGTACCAAGAGCTCCGATGATGATTGGTATTATCACCACTTTCCTGACATTCCATAGTTTTGCCACTTCCCTTCTAAGATCTTCGTACTTTTCCCTCTTCTCCTCTTCTCTTTCGATCACTCTTCCATCAAACGGGCATGAAACGTCAATGATTTTGCATTCATTTTTCTCTTTATCGAGTATTACGATGTCAGGTCGGTTGTGATTCAACTGCTGATCCGTTTGAATTCTAAAATCCCGTAAGATCTTTGCCTTTTCATTCTCTAAAACACTTTCTGGAATATGATCATACCATTTTTCTGTACAATCGAACCCATATTTCCTGCAAAGCTCAAAGTGAATTACTTTCCCAACTCTATCATGCCGCCAATTCTTGTACTGGTTCTGGGCGAACTTTTCACATTCAGCCACTACATGCGCAATAGATTCCTCTCGTTTTCCACACATTCTACAAACAGGTGAAACATCTTGTTTATCTATGTGGCTCTTAATAGCATTCGTCCTCAACGCCTGATTTATCATCATCATCATTATTATTATTATTATTATTATTATTATTATTATTATTATTATTATTATTATTATTATTATTATTATTATTATTATTATTATTATTATTATTATTATTATTATTATTATTATTATTATTATTATTATTAAAAAGAAAAAAGAAACACAACTGTTAAAAACTCTGTACGTTTCGATTAAAAATCTTCGTCAGCAATTGCTGACGAAGATTTTTAATCGAAACGTACAGAGTTTTTAACAGTTGTGTTTCTTTTTATTTTCTTTTTCTGTTAATTTTTGATGATGGTTTTGTTTCTTATATTATTATTATTATTATTATTATTATTATTATTATTGTTATTATTATTATTATCATCATCATCATTATCATTATTATTATTATTATACAATATTGCAACCTGAACAATGTTATGAACAGGCCTTTGCCCTTCATCCCTAGCCATATGTGGCATAGGTCGGAAAAAGTTCTGAGTTTCAATATACTAGAGGCTTGGGTTACATCTGGCCAAGGATCAAGGGTGTCAGGCTAACAAGATTTGGTAGCCCTGTTTACATCAGAAGCTCACAAAAACTAATCTACTACGCTAATCGTTCTAATTTTAGTCCTTCGGGATTATACCGGACAATGTCTTTCTCAGCATACTTTCACTTTCGAATATTACAGTCTTCAGCATTTCATTACATGTCCATCTTACTCCTTCGTCTTCCTTTATGATCTTTTCGCCTGACTTTCCACTTGCTTCATTCCTCCTCCTAAACAGCCAATCACAATGGGTACTATTTCAGTTCTATACTCTGGTCTTTTCTCTCGTATCTCGAAGGCCAATTGCTGATATTTAGAGAGCTTTTCACGGTGCTTCTCACCAATGTTCTTTTCATTAGGGCACGCCATATCCACGATCCATAACTTCTTTTCATCATCATTTTCAATCATTAAATCTGGTCTTCTTGCACTGGTTGTTTTTATCATGGAAAACTCAAAGTCCCAGCAGATCTTCTTACCATTTTCTCCAGCACAGTTACTTTACTCCACTTTTGCTTATACCATACAGAATCTCTGGATAACAGATTCTCTTGTTTTGCCCATTCGACTGTGAGAACCATTACTGCATTGTTATGCCGCTTTAGATAGTCACATCCTGCCAGGACCTTACATCCAGACAAGATGTGCATTACAGTTTCCTTATGTGGGTCACATAGTCTGCAATTCTCCGTTGTCACATTCAGCCCTCTGCTTGCTTTCCACCCTCTTGTTTCGATCATTTGTTCTTGCATGTTGATGATAGCACTAACCTTCCTTGCATCTATATTACATTCTAACCATTGATGACTCTCCAAGTCAAATCCTTTGTAATGCTCACTTTTCATATTCTTGCTCTTATACTTTTCAATTCGTAGTTCTTCTCTCCTTTCTTTGATTTTCTTTCTCAAGTTTTTCCAAATTTTGCTCCAATCTCCTTCCTGTGCTATGCCTTGTACTTTAACATGATCTAGGCAAATTGAACATTTTCTCCGAATTCTCTCAATGCATCTTCTGCTTCACTTTTGATAGATTTGCCTTCTTTCTGAAATTCCCTTCTCCAAGCTGTCTTTCTCCAGGCACTTTCCGCGAGAGTCATATAACAGGCAGCTCTTACTTTTGTTTCCTCATAGAGATCTTTCATACTTATTATTATTATGATGATGATGATGATGATGATGATGATGATGATGATGATTATTATCATTATTATTATTATTATTATTATTATTATTATTATTATTATTATTATTATTATTATTATTATTATTATTGACTATTAAAGTAGGCAACATACAAAAATAGCTATGAAACCAGAGCTAATTCAAGCCTACTATCTAAAAAGTAAAATTTGTAGAAAAGAAATCAAATAGAGAATAATCATCTACAAATGCACAAGTTTACAGATCTTTACAATGTTTTCCACATTTACAATATTCTTTTTCCTCATTCTTTACAAAGCAGTAAATTTAGATCAGTTCAAGAACCCAACCTGAGCCACGAAAGGTCTACAAAGTCTACAATTGCATTCTACTCCCCTCCACACTTTGATTCTCCTTCTAAAGCTGGAAAGGGTTTCTGACTGCTTTATGTCATTGGGAAGTGCCTGCCATAATCTACATCCGCGAAATGATATCGTATCCAAGCCGTTGCACGTAGTGCGCACTTGAGGCAATAGTAGATCATGGCAGCTTCTTAACCCATAAGGACTGCGTTGTTCAACGAAGATCTCCTTCATGAAACTAGGATTAAGCTCCCATTTTGTTTTATTGTTTTATAGACCTCAGTCATCAGCAATTGTAAATTCCTTATGTGGATTGGGACTGCATTGTCTCTGAGTAACATTGTATCATAATCTGATGTCATATCTTTGTAGGTTATCCGTAATGCCCGCTCTTGAATACGGTTAACTTTATTGTTCAGTGTTCTAACACAGAACATCCAAACAAGAGGACAGTAGTTGAACTGGGACAAGATAAATACCTTCATTATTTGTTTTAGTTGATCAATATCAAGAAAGTACGAAATTCGTGAGAGTGCATATAGCTTATGACCAGCCTTTTTGCAAATTGACTTTACTTGCTGTTTAAAGCATAAGTTTTTGTCAAGAATCACTCAAGCAACTTTTCTTCTGTACTCGCTTTTATCGTCATCCTTCCGATATTTAATGACACATCATTACTTTTGTCTCCAAATACCATTAGGTGGCATTTGTCCTCATTCAGCTTCATACAATTGTTTGGAAACCATTCTGCAATTTTAAGAGCATCGCTCTCTAATGTTGCGATAACACCTTCAATATTGTTATCGCAAACGTAGATTGTTGTGTCATCTGCATAGTTACATATTTGAGCATCTTTCACCAACATGAAGAGATCATTGAGGTATATATCAAACAAAAGGGGCCCCAAGACCAAACCTTGTGGCACACCCATCATTGTTTCTCTCCAAGTACTGAAAGACCCATTTATCTTTACCTTCTGCATTCTCTCACTGAGATAGCTATGAATCAACTGCAATGCATTTGGACTAAAGCCATAAGCACTTAATTTTGCAATCAGAAGCTCGTGATTTAAATAATCAAAACCCTTTGAAAGATCCATGAGTGGTGCTCCAGCAAAACCCCCTTTATCTAAAGTTTTCATACAGGTTTCTATGAGTCGCAACAGTGCATGTTGGATTCCATAGCCCTCTCGAAATCCACACAAGGGGAGAAAGAAAGCTAAGGGCATGTGATTTTATTTGAATCTCTAAGACCCTTTCGTAAATTTTTTATACAGACGATAAAACCGTTACAGGTCTTTAGTTCTTTTTGATAAAAGCATCAAGACTTTTGAAAAGAGATGCGATCTCACCAGCTTTCAAATCATTTGGAAAATAGCACTCTAACAAATAAGAGTTGAAGATTTTCTGGAGGAGGATGGCAAAAATGTCTGCATTATGTTTAAGAATCTTAGCCGGAATACTGTTTCAGGGAGATGATGATTTGTTTGTATTCAGTTTTTGAATCTGTAAAAGTATCTCATGAACAGTCACTGGCGGCTTGAATTCAAATTGATTCATTTTGCAACGCTCTTTAATCATCTTGATGCTGGGATGATTTTCATATTTCTAGAAGCTTTTCTACTGGGTCAGTTATCCCAGTTGTTTGTGATAGGACTGACTGGTCTTCGGAGATTCCTAGGCTCTCTGTTATATTTGCAAAATAATGATTAAAGATCTCCGCAATTTTTGCATCGTCAGTTATAATCTTTCCATCCTCGATCAGAATCACAGAAGAACTTGTTTGTATCTCATGTCAAAATACCGGTTTGACAGTCTTCCAAAATTTACGATTATCTGTGAGATCTCGAAGGTCAATGTTCCTATAGTAATCAGATTTCGTCCTGCAAAGGAGTTTCACGCAAAAATTTCTGTGCTTTTTGAACGCTTTAAGGCTCTCTTTAGTTCTTCTCTTAATGTATCTATTGCGAAGTTTTTTGCAATGCATCATCGCTTTTCTCAGGGCCTTAGCCATAAAGGGGCTGTCATTTGCACGCAAATACTTGGTCTTAAGAGGAGCATGTCTATTAAGTGTAGCAGTAACCACAGTGTCGAAGGCAACATAGTCCTCATTATCCTGCAGTTCAGATGAAATCTGATCAGAGGTCCTTCGATGAAATCTGACCACACAGGTTTAATGAGAGCTTTTATAACTAGCCAGTTACAATACTGTCCCTTCCCTTGGCGTGGATTTTCCACAGCCGACAACTTCTTCACAAAGTTGATAAAATTGAATTGAGAGCACTAAAAGTTACTTAACAGGACTAGAATCCAATTTTGAGGAAACTTGCAGTATCTCTTTTGAGGCTCTTAACAAGATTTCTCGTTCCTTTTTTTCATGATTTTTTTTGAAACCTTGACAACTGTTCATCATTACGATACAAGGCAGGCTTTGAAAGGTGATATTTTTATGACTCGTGAAAATACCTTGCAATATGGTCTAAGATGTGTTAGATATGCAGGCGCCAAATACTGGAACAGCATTCCTAATGTCATCAGATAATCTCCTTCAGTTTCCAATTTTCGTCGTAAACTCAAGTTTCATATCTTCTCCACAAAGTAACAAAATTGATCACCTTCAGTATGTTCATGTATGTTCATTTCTACAATTTTATTTTTTCCCAAATGAACTAAAGATGCTACAACTATAACATAATATGCTCTTAGAACAGGGGGCGCTCTCTCCTCGATTAGTTTATCTATTGAGAGAGCTCCTCCTTGAGAAATTCAATACATACCAACACGATGCAAAATTATTATATATCTGTCTTTTTACTCTATTGAATTATTTTGTTGTTGTTAATCTATTATTTATAGTTTGTCGTTAAATGGAATTTGTGTTGTTGTTGAATTTTAAAATGAAAAAACTTGGACATGAACTTGAACTTGAATCTCATGACGGAAATGTATGAGACCAAAAATGGCTTGAATCCAGCTTTTACGAGAGAGATTTTTTTGTGAACAGGAAAGTCAATATACTCTGAGGATCTCTAACGATTTTTCTCTTCCTAGAATTAAAACTGTTACGGATGGCTCAGAAGCCATTCGCTTCAGAGACCCGTAAGTCTGGGTTACCGTTCCACAATTTATCAAAGATTCAGCATCTCCCACTGAGTTTAAAAACAAAATGAAATCTTGGTCTGGAGAAAGTTTCCACTGCCGATTATGCCAAAACTTTTGTCCCAAACTTAAGCGTCATTTGATTTCAACTTCCTTGGTGTTTTATGCTGAACATTTCATAGTATGTTTTCTAATTTACCATTCTAAACTACTATTCGCTATTGTATATTGTGATTTTTTAGTTGGCCTAAATTAACTTTTAATCATAACTGTTGTTAGCGCAATCTTCCATTGCAGTGTTGCTCTCATTAATGCTAAGTATAAAAAGATTCAAAATTTTTCTGCCATGGTCAACGTCACTGTGAAATGCCCATTTATTAATTCTTCTTGAACAATTGAGGATTAGGACCTTTGGACAACTTGCTATTTCAGATCGAAATAATGAGCTAAACATTATGAGAAAAGTCTCAAGGATTACCATGAGTGTCAGGACACTTTTTAGGTGAATCAGAAGGTAGCATTAATTTCTTTGCTTACCTTGAAATGCAATTAAATTCTCTTCCTTGCCATTAGCAGCCCTTCTCAGCCAAACGTCCTTGGCTTGAACTGACGAGCTCCGTCACATGTGCTTTTACAATGTTTGGGCCAAAACGACCCTTGTCACCTCCTGTGCATTGATGTCCCTACGCAGCGGAAGTTCGATTTCGAGAAAAATTCATACATTTGTCCGACTCACTGAGTAAAACTAGATTGAACGTTAGAAGGTAATTGCCAATTTTACATTTCTAGTATCAGCCTGATTCCCACTCGTTAGAATTTTCAGAGCAGAATGCCACCTTTTGTTTGTGTAAGAAAGTGTTGCTTTGCACTTGAATAGATTGTTAAGCCACGTGACGCTTGACAAACTTTTAGATGCAACATTAAGTCCACTCGAAAAATTCTTCTGAGTGAAAATCAACCATAAAGAATACCATGTTTTGTCAAATGGTAAGCTGAAAGCAAGGTTTTCATAGCGTGAACACTGCTCTTTCTCCCCCAGATTAATAACATGACGATAGCCTGGTTAAATTCATTTTTGCTCAAAAGGATCATTTTTCATGGCACCTTCCAGAAGGAGATAGAATGTTGTAACACAAACAAAACAAACATACAAGGCCACATGACTCAAATTACAAATGAGCTAGAGAACTTCACAAAGTGAATGAAAATGTTTCATAGCAATACTATTATAGTGCATTGTCAGCTGTCTTTTACCAAATACATTGTGAATCAAAAATTTGTCTTTCCAGTCACACATATTCAACTTCTTTATTGATGGGCCGAAAAAGATATACGGCAAAAATCTCTCTTCGTTTCTCGGGACTATTTTCAAAGCGTTAGTAAGCATTCCCACGTATGCATCTTCATTGATAATTTGCTTGATCTTCTTTCCCATTCTCGTAACATTTAATATAATATCACCTTTTAATATGTAGCCTCCTCCTGCACAATATGGTTTATAAATGTTTTCTTTGTGCTCCTCTTTGGGTACATAATTACGATGTTTAGGGTCTCGTATAACTGGCATATGTGTATTCACTCTACCGATGTACATGAAATTCGGAGGCAGGGTTTGCAGCCATGATAACATTTCGAAAATATTAATAAAGCAATCATCGTCTGTTTTCAAGACAAATTTAGGCGGACAGTTGTTGCCAATCCATTCTAAGCTATTCATTGTCTTATTTGGTAGATTCTTATACGAGTCTTTATACGGTAGACGTAATATATCACCATATTTATCACTCTCTAATGAAACAAGATGGCCTATCTTTGGCGTCGTGGCAAGGCCAACGGAGAAAATGCTCATCCAAGTGAAGTCAGGATATTCCTGACGTGTCCGAGAATTCAAAATGGTGTCCATCCGTCCCCAAGCAAGACGAATCGCTACTCGATTTGCAAAGTTTCCTGGCCTTGTTGTCACAAGTATAATAAATAGTAAATTCGGTTTACATTTTGGCTCCAGTTTTATTTCAGAATCTTTGTCATTAGATGTTGATTCTGATTGCCGTAGATAATTGGCGATGTCTTTTTTTGCGTCAGCAAGACAGTGTGATGCGTTTTGGAACAACTTTGAAGTAGCCTCATTTGAAAGATGATTCTCTTTTGTTTTGTAGACTGTTGGAACAGCAAATAATTCATCGTCATATATTGCAGCACGCTTCTCTGGGAGAAACTTTGTTGTAACAAGAGCTGGTATCGTTATTCGTAAATCCGCCAATTTGTAAAAGCAAAGGCCGATCAACGACGAAAATGTCACAAAGAGAGCGACTCGTTTCCCTCTTAGAATCATTTGTATTTGCTGTAGAAGGCAGAGGCTAAATCCGCCAAGGCGACAGAATATTCTTTTCAATCTCGGCTTTTCAATCACTTAAGTCTATCCAACATGTCTTGCCAGTAGCTAGCCATTGACTCTTTGCGATGTCCTAATGAAGGTGCCACAAAAACGCAGATTCAAAATGCAGAGCTTGACAATAGATGGGTACAAAAGACGTCGAATCCAAATCAAAATGAATTAGACATCAGATACTTCTTTGCAAGCAAAATATATTATCCAAAAACAGTTGTTTTAAGCGGTATGTTTCCGTCTCGTTGATTTCCACATGCGGTATTCATTCCATGACCTACAAATAACCACCAGTTGGTATCACATGTGCACACAATACATCACATGTTCCAGGATCAATGATCGATGTACATGTCAAACAAGCCGGGAAGGGGGCTGTAGGGTTTCACAGGTGGTACGTTTCAAAGCAGTAGCCACGAAGAGAAAGCTAGGGAGCCACAGCCTAATAACTAGACTGGTTTGGTTGCTACAATCGTGGACAAAACTTGTGACACACTTTGTATTTTGGAGGAAATTTCGAATTGAGATCCCCCCCTGCCCCCGTTGCAATGTTGAAAGTTGATGAAAATGTCATAGGTGAGTTGACAAGTATGTCTTCTTCCAGCAACCAACATTGCAGTGGAGGGGGAGGTGGGTATTAGCAGTGAAAGGTGGCAGTTTACATACAGGAAAGGCCTCTTTTAACGCAAAACTCATCTGTCCCAACGAGTTTTGTCCATGATTGTAGGCTGACGAGCCACAATTTTGCAGCATTTCAAATTAATTGCACAATGTTGGGCCTTCTGCTCGTAGCAGTACAAGCTAGCTATCTGATCGACTTGGTGAGAATCGATGTTCCTCCAAGTCAGAAAACGATAGAGCTTTCCATTGACAATACTCTGAGTGGCGGGTGCGCTGTGCGAGGGTAAGAAAGTGCTGATAAAACAGTTGATCTTCCACAGGTCTTTATTGGTGATTCTCAAGTTGAAAATGTTGACCGAACAAAGTACTTGCGTGTCATAATCGATAGGAACTTTCATTGGGAAGAACACATTAATAATCTCCGCACTAATGTTTTTTAAATATTTCAGGAAATTCTTTACCTCAAAACATGTTGAGTAAAATGTATCGGGGTACCACCGAGCCCCATTTTCGGTTCTGCTCTTCGGTATTGGGATACTGTGTGGTAACTAAACTGCAAACATGGCAAAGTTGTAGAGTTGTGCCTCTAGAATAGCAACTAAAAGTAGATTTGACGAGCCTGCTATGGCACAAATTCGCAGCTTAAACTGGTCAGCTTAAAGTGACATTATTAGAAGTGAAACAGCTACAAAAATGTGCAAATTTTTAAGATGAGCTGGTCTCGAAGTATCTTTCCAACCTGTTCGAAAAAAAGGTCGACTTAAAATGTTAGGAAACTGAGAAGTACCGATACTGATCTCTCGCTGCCCTTACGGAAAACTAACAATGGGCAAAGGCTATTTATAAAATGATTGTTTTTGATGATTTCAATGCAAAGACTTGATAAATTATGATGAAGTTTTATATGGGCATGTTTTTATTGACTGGCAGAAAATACGACATTTTGAAAGTTGAAAAATTACAAAAACGAGCACTAGAGGAGCAAAACGTAATGAAATGACATGAAACTTTGGTTAAGTATGTATTTTCACAGATCTAACCAGATAAAAGTAGACGCAAATGTGATTTTAGAGTACTTTGTGAGATATGAGTCACTTTAAGATTTCGCTCACAAGGTTCTCCTTCTCGAACGAGGATAAATAACACCTAAATCAATACTTAACATGGTACGTTCGTTAACTCTGAAGACCCCGAAGAGTAGTTTTTAGTTAGAAATGAGCAATCTATGAGCATCTATCCTTTCAGAAATTATGAAACCCACTAAGATGCCAAAATTAAGAGTAGGTAAAGAGCTAAAAGTCTTAATATCGTTAAGTAGCTCGTAGCTCAAACTTGGTAGAGAGCTTAAAAGAGGCCTAGCAAGCTGCTCTTCATAGGTTGCTAGCAGTTACAAGTGGGCATGAAACTTGCCCACTAAATGAAACTTAGTAATCTTAGTAAGGTAAAAATGAAACTTCAAAATCAATTAAGTTGGAAAATGAGCGAACATCGCCCATTCCCTGTGCTTTGAGCAAAATTGGAAAATCCTTGCGGTCAAAAGGATCCAACAGGCTCTGGAACTGATCATCGTTTAAATCTACTCCCAAAACCCATTCTTCAGATCCATCTCCACCGTAAATAGCTTGGTAAAAGCTCCTTTCATCGAAACTTTGATTAATTCTGTTACTTAGGTTCTAACCTTTATGGTTTTATATAAAAAACCTTTTTTTATAGAAGGACTCTTTGCTCCGGGAGTAGTCTTGCACTTATAAAACGAGCTCTTAAGATTCTATGAAGTCCGGAGATAGTATTAAAACTGATTTACTATTGATATCATTAATGAGTAGGTTAAGATCGAGCCAGCAAGAGGTCTGATAATTTTACATTTCAAGGACCGTTGTGCTCACTTAGTGCTCTTTTTTAACATCTGACATAGCAATTATAGCACCAACAATACAGTCTTCAATCAACCTGCATTGTCTCCAGGACCGCCGAGAGGGGGGGGGTAGCCGGGGCAACTGCCCCGGGGCCCGGGCCCCGCTCGGGGCCCGTAGAAAGAGGAGCCATGCTTTCCCATTGTATGTCGCAATGATATCATCGAGCTGGGCCCCGCAAGGGGCCCGTAAAATCGAACTTTCTCCGTTAGTTCAGCGTAGCTTCATTTTAGAAAATTCAACTACACGCAAAAATCATTTAAACCAATGAAATTTATAAATCTTACAATATGACAAATCACGGAAGATGACAAAATTACAACAAGATTACATAGAACACCAATAGAGAAGAATTTCCTAAAAGGAGGAGCTCTCTCAGTGGATAAACTAATCCCCTTCGCTAAAAGCCTATCATTCAATTTGAAATATCTTAAACATTTTGAGATTGATTGATGCAAAAACAGCTAAAATTCTAAACTTGATAATTCGGAGAGAACATGTGTAATTTTAGTTGATGACGAAACTCATCACTGAAGGAGATTGTTTAATTTTCAAGGGAATGTTGTTCCAAGATTTTGCCAGCACCAGGGTACCTCAAAGATCTTTCATCATGTTGCAAGAAGCTACGACGTTTGTCCTTGTCCTTTGCACTTTGCAGTAACAATAACAATTCATTATCTATTACAGAGATTTCACTAAATCGTATTGAGAACGAACGCAGGAACTATTGCTCAGGCCATTACCTATGTTTTCGAATAAATTAGCTCTGTCAGAAAGCTAGTAGTTTAAATATAAGTTCTTGCCTTACATTAGTTTGAAGCTAGAAATCAACCAGGATCGACATTGCTTCGCACTATTAGTCTCAAATTCCATTAAAATATCCACGCTTTCAGTAGCATCGCCACAGGGAGGGTATGAGGGGGCAATTGCCTCCCCCCAAAGATTTTTGAAAGATGGTCCTCGAGATTCCTTTAAAACCGTAGAGAAATGGCGGGGCATTGGTTAGGTAAGAATTTTTCTGAGAAATGCTGGAAGATATGTAATTTAACTATGTTCCTAAGACTTGAATTTTAGCACTGGAGAACAAAAGGATTTTTACGGATTTTTGATTGATTTTTTCTTTAAAACAAGCGGATTTTTGCCAAAGTAGTACGAGAGCTTTGGGAGTGAAATTCCCCTCTTCAAAGCCAACGTAAAGGATGCTTCTTCAAAAATTTGTCATCGCACTTTGATTTATACAATAATTGTCATAAAATTGTCTACGTTTCTTTATAACCAATGGCGAGCATGATGTTGCCAGATGCATTCTAAGCTAAAGTAAAGGGCGTGGCCTCAAAAAATTTCCTGGGGGCTTCGCCCCCAGACCCTCTTCACCTTACTGTCTTCACTTAGTTTGCCCTAGCTACACCGCCGCACAATTTTCACGAAATTTTCTGGTGCGTTTTTTATGAAAGTAGTCATACATATCTAACCTTTCAAAGTAACGACTATAAAATGTTTCGAGTAAGCAAAACACGGGTTGAGTGATAGGCAATAAAGAAGTATGTTTGTGGAATGAACTTCCTTCTCAGATTAAAGACATCTAAAGCCCTTATATCTTATACCTTCGCTAAAAAACTCAAGAAAAGCTTCATTGACAAATGTTAACTAAAAAGAGTGCAAATTCAGTATCAATATCACACAACCCACGTCCTTCCTCACAAATCTAGATATCTTCTTGCTTCATGTAGCTCTGTATCTCATTATACGATATCATACGTTTGTGCTTATTTTAACTTTATCATCTTATTTCTATTCTTATTTTTCAATAGCGGCCCCAGCTAGATAAGCAATGCTTTACTTGGGTCGCGTAGGATACCACTAAATTCTTATAGATTTAATCTGCATTGTAACAATTTGTATTTTGCGAATGAAATTGAGTTGAAAATTGAAACTGTCAAGCAAGGGGCCCGCATCCACTAGTTGCCCCGGGGCCCTGCCTCGCTCTCGGCGGCCCTGATTGTCTCGCGGACAGCATACCAAGTTAAGATCCATTTATCGCTCATTAGATCCAAGAATTTGGTGGCTCACCAACTACTCCTAACTCTGATCGTCTGTAGCTCGAGAACAAAGAGTCGTAGAATCATGGAGAAAAAAATACCTAGAAATTCAATGTTTTCTCCTTTGAACGGCAATCTGCTGACACTTAAAAAAGGAACGACGATATCTCATTTCAAATTTAGTTTAGATAGTCAAAAATGGCAGTTTCTTGCCACTCAAAAAAAAGCATGTCCATATACCAAATGAATCAGTAAACGAAGGGTTTTAATTTGATACCAGAATTTCTGGAATTCTTATTGGAACTCTGAATTGGTAGCATCACTCATTTTCAATAACCAGAAAATCAGGAAAAAAGTCTATGAGAGGTATCTATGGATCGAGAAGTACACTTTCTTCTCTGGTCCATAATTTATTTGCTTGCAATCTTAAAATCATATTTCTGAAACTGAAATTCGTACTGAATATATGGTGAAAATATGCATTTCAATACCACGCAAACCATTGACCAAACTGGAACGTGGAATTGACCTTTTTGCTATTTAGGAAAGAATCAGAATCCAACGATATTTTGAAGAATTTTCGAATGTCCACAACAGTGATGGAAGCTCTAACGCCACTCCATCGAACATCGTGCATAAAAGTGTATAAAGGTAACGCTCGATTCAAACTGTTTTGTAGAATAGCTAAATGTTCTATTCTCGTTCCAATACAAGCCCCCTGCAGGCAGTTTGCTAACTATTGGGTCGTCCTAAAGATGGGTGATTTACCAAACAAAATTTTCTCATTTAAGTTGGCCTTTAAGTGATAGACTAACATTTCATTTTTTGAATGTCGGCTATGTACTTTCTATTCCACAGCCCGCTAAAAGAGTAAACTTTATTTGAAGCACCTGCTATATGCAAAGCAAGCTTCGATAAGTGTCGAATAATGAGTAACCCGAAGTTATACATTCATCTATAAACAGATAAGTTCTGGTGTCCATATGAATAAGTTCTGGTATCAACAGCACTGTTGATAAGCACGCTTTAATTAACTCATTTGATTTAGTATCTATAAATGATTTTAAAGAGCTTTTTCAAGTTTTGTGTGCCAGAAAATCGCCTTAAAACCTGAGCGATAGGACACCCAGTGTGTACCAGTTGAAATTTATATCAGTACCGAGCCACCTTAACTTATTGTTTTTTTGTGTCTTGAACTTGTTTTACTTCGTACACAACCACCTGTACGAAACAAAAATTACGAAACATAAAGGTGGATGTGTGCGAAGTAAAAACAAGTTCTAGACACGCACAAAAAAATAAGTTAAGGTGGCTCGCTACTGATATAAATTTAAACTGCTACACACTGGGTGTCTTATCGCTCATGCTCAGACTGCCTTAAATTGAAACGGAGGCTGGCTGCTTTTTCTCCATTCCTAGAGGATGAGTAAAACCAACAATGTAGCTCATTTCGTAAGTTCCATTTGCTTATTTTTTTCCAGGAGAAGAAAGGTGAAGAACGTCGATATGAAGCAAGATGAGGTGCAGTCTCTACCGAGCAAAAAGTTTATCACTTATTTGGATATCATGACGCAAAACTTTTGAACCACTGGATTGCTCAGGCTATGCTCACATGACACTGGCACATTTTGAACACAGTGAAAATATGATGATAGCAAAATCTTAGCTAGCTTTATAATGATGGCAGCACAAATCGAAAACGGTAGGAAATTTTACCATAACAAACTTATTGCAGTCTCTAAGAATTTTATGCTAAAGAAATTTGGTTTTCACCGTTTCCAAATTGTGCCGGCGTCTTGAGACGCAATCTTGTACACAAATTTTGCAGCAATCTTGCGGCTTAAATGATGAAACTCCTGAAAATCGGCTTCAAAAGAGATTTTCTGACTGGGGGGGGGGATTCATCTCCCTAGGCATAAATAGCCTGTCTTACGGAAATTTACCTTAAGACTTTATGAACTATTCTGCGAAAGAAAAGTGGAGACCGAGCGCTATTTGACACTCTCAGTAACGACCAAGCTGAAACCTTGTCCCATCTTGGGAAAGGAGGACCCGCCAAGAAAATTTGTTAGAGTCTAAATAATTTTCCTGTCTTGGTTCTGCTGTTTCCTCCATAAAAGTTTTGTAGGTCCGTTGAAATTATACAAGTTCCATCATATGTAATAGCAAAAATTTCCTTTCTCTGTCATAATTTTTTCATTTCATTCCCTGATGAAAACGTATTATTTCAAAGTTTCCCCATCGTATTCTTAATGTCCAGCTGGGTCCTTACTGGCGGGAGGGGGTGTTAATTGTGGAAAATTAGATTATAAAAGTTCGACCCATCGGCCAATCCCTGCGAAGTGCATATTCGAGAAAATTCGCTGCATTTCGTCAAAGTGCACGAATATTCGGTTGATGCAGACTCCTTCCCAGAACAGCTCAGGCTCAGGAGTCAATTTGTTAGCATGGGCAAAAAATCTTTGAAAAGCATTGCACCACCACAATCATGGACAAAATAGTTTGAGACAAATCCAAAACCTGAGATTTGACTGCTGAAGATCCACTGCAAAAAATGATGGCAATTCACCACATTTCTTGTTGGGGAAATTTTCGGGAAACGGATACATCTCCCATAATTTTCCAAGGGGGAAATGGAAATTTCCGTTTCCCTTAAATTCCCCATAGAAACTTGTCCATTTCCCTTAAATTTAAATCCAAGAACTACATTAAGTACAAACATTTTCGGCAGATGAAATTTCGGACAATAAACTTCGGCGAAAATATTTTCGGACACGTTTTTTATATTTCGGACAAATTAATTTTCGGACAAAATTTGGACAAGCCTTAAAACCATTAATGCAAAAATCGCATCAGGTTTCTGATTAACTGAAACTAAAACACCTTCATAAAGTTCGCATTAGCCTCTCGTCATGTCCTGAAGTCCCTTCTCGCGTAAAATTTTCTAAAAAAGAACAGCAAAGTTCACTAGTTTCCTTGTCTCTATTCGTATGTCGTCAATTTGAAAGAAGATGGTGAGGCTATTGTCATTTTTTCGAATGATAACAATTATGCTGGATTTGAAACATAAGTTCTTTTCAAAACTTTGCATGTTTACGATAATCCTACGCCATGATTGAGATTCGCTTTCATATTTCTTGTCTCCGTTCCTGTTTTCGTCATTGAATTCACGCTACACATGCGCATATCGGTTAAAAGATTTTCGGCGTGACAAATTTTCGGACAGTACCATATTTCGTACAAATAAATTTTCGGACAAGTCTTTGTCCGAAAGTTTGTCACGCCGAAAATCTTTGCACTTAATGTATGGGGAAATTTTGGTCTCCCCCTTATTCAATGTTGGTGACGTGTCAAGGAAGGTTGTCGGAGTTTTCAACATTGATTGAGGGGGGGGGGGGGGACGGAGGGGAATGGATGGTCAACAGGTGAAAATATCGGAAAGATGAATTTGTCTCATAATTTATGTCAATGATTGAATCATGGACAAAATAGTTTGAGACAAATCCAAAACCTGATATTTGACTATTGAAGATTCCCCTCTCCCCTTATTCAATGTTGGTGACGTGTCAAGGAAGGTTCTCGGAGTTTTCAACATCGAATGAGGGGGGAACGGGGGGAATGGATGGTCAACAGGTGAAAATATCGGAAAAGATGAATTTGTCTCATAATTTATGTCCATGATTGCAGTATAAATTCCAAATCTCTAAATCGGTGTAAAAAGGCGGGTGTGAAATTCAGTGACCTATTTCTTCAAACTGAGTGACTTGGAAGAAGCTTTGACCACTTTTTATGATTCTACCGTTTGACTTTTTAGAAATCTTGAATGTTCGTCGAAATTACAGCCTATTTCATATTTCAGTTCATTTTATGATGTGACGTCATCAAATTTCTAAATCAGAAACCAGAAGAGCGAAAGAGTTTTGCTTGATACCATATTGTAGACATCCATAAACTAGGTTGTCTTGAAAATTATTTGATCTTTCATCAAGAGGTTTAGAAATTACGATAGTTTTAAGTTTTTTTTCGAAAATTTTTCTTGAATTCTTAGCCCTATAGTGGTTGGGCTATTTGATAGTGTTAGACAACAGAACCGTGATATTTCACTTTGGGTATTCGTGACTGATAGCCAATACCGTGCCACGCACGCAAGTGGCTGAACAGTAGAAGAAAGAACTCGTATTGACGTTGCCTGTTTACCTAAATTACTTTGTACTTTGCCTTTGATGCCAGTTGTCGTGAACAAGTCGCTAAGAAGAGATGCAAAATAGAAGCTCGTTGTTAGCATTTTTGTCGAAATTTTAGGCCCGTGTGAAACTGGACGAATTTGGAAGATTGTTGAGTTATTGTCGAACTTGCCGTTTAATTGTCGATTGTTGACGAGGACGATTTTGCCGTGTGATAGACGACATTTGCCGCTGAACAGATATGACGATGAACTGGTTCATTTGCTGCTAAACTTTGTGTTTTTCTTACTTTGTCGACGTCCTTCTAGCCGAACCCACTTGTGAAGGTCCCTAGAGTACCTTTACAATAGTCCTATTTTGGTTGGGGAGGGGGGCAAAAAAGCCCCCCCCCCCACCTAACTCTTGACTGGTAACAGGTAGAGTGACCAAATTTTGTGCTAATAGCCTCAGGCATGTACTTTCTGTAAACATAATAATTAACCTGAAATTGACCATCGTTTCTGTTCACGTCAGCATTTTCCTTTGTGTGGTCAAGAAAAGCGGCAAAATTGACCAAAATCAGGAAAATCGCAATAAAATTAAATTTGGAGCACATTTTCCACCCAAACATAATGATTGTGATAGAATCCATCAAATAACACTACGCTACAAAAGAGATTTGCAAAATATTCAACTTATGTTCCTTTTTTCGCGATAATTGAGATTTGAGAATTTGCGATTTTTCCAAGGTCAGTCCCAGAAAATTGTCTCCCGCCCCCTCATTTTTCAAAATATTTAAATGAAACTTTTTGAGAAGTTGCACAATAAATAGTTGCAAAAAGTCAAGAAGTTTCATGGCTATAAATATCTTCCTAGCAGAGTTAGTAAAAAAATCTACTAGGGGGGCCAACCAAAATAGGGTTAAGAAAAATACTGTAATTCTGAAAACATTGAACATTCCAAAAAAGTCCAACGGTTGATTTACGATGAAATTGTTAAAGTTTCTTTGAGGTCGTTCAGTTCAAAGAAATATTTGATAGAATTTTACACCCAGCATTTGAAAGATTTGAAACCTGTGCTGTTTTATGCTACTTTCGTTTGATTTGATGGCTTGCGAGGAAAATTTATGCATAGTAGATGATTTCAGGTAGTCTTGTTCATTATAAGCATCCATTAGATATCTCGATTATGACCAAGAGTACAACGTCTTTGTTTCAAACAGTCTTAGCTTTAGTTTTATTTCGAGCTTTAACAATCTTTCGATGCTAGCATACTTGTTCGTAAATGACATTCCAAAGAACCATGTGATTAAAGGCGGTATCGGAATTTGCTGAAATTTTTTAGAAAATGATTCATAAACTTTAATGCATCAAATATCACTTTACTGAGGGAATTGCTGACTTACCGGGTGGGACTAAAAAGAACATGAACTGTTCAAAACTCCGTACAATAGCATCAGTCGCTTTGGTTCACACCTCAATTCAAAGCGATTAGCGAATGCAGACTAAAGAAATTCTCTCAAGCAGAAATTCAAAACAAACGAAGCCGCTAAGTTGCCCTGAAACCAGTACCGCAAACTCTCGTTAGGTGCGTGCGAAGGGAGTTTTTTAAGAGAAGGTATATATGCTTATAATGAAAGAAGATTGGAAAATCTAAACTTCTGTCGCGCAAATTTTGTTTGTTTCAGAAACCGAGCAGAGGGCATTACATCTTTTGCATATTTATTGCTCAGATGTACGCAGTTACTCATCAGCTCCTGAATCAAATAAACACAATCCGCGAGACAGGACTTTAAATTTACCCATCTTCTTTCGCTATAAGCGCATGCCTTCTCTTAAAAACCTCCCTTCACTCGCACCAAACTAGAGTTTGCCGAACTGGCTTCAGGGCAAATTTGCGGCATCGTTTATTTTGAATTTCTGCTTGAGAGAATTTCTTTTGTCTGCATTCGATAGTCGCTTTGAATTGAGGTGTGAACCAAAGCGATTGATGCTATTGTATTACAAAATCTGCCCTGGTTTGATAGACATACAAATCATGACTTTATTCAGTAGGAATCCAATGCATGTTATCAATGAAGGGCGCACTTATCGGGTAGGCTGTTCCTTTCAACTCCGGGCTGGATCCGCCGCCCCTTATTGGGGTATTGGACTAAATCAAAAAGTTTGGTTGGCAGCCAGGACTGCGCAACGCTTATTGATTTTATTTTATTTCTCTATTATTGGAATTATTGGTAAAATTTAGTCTGAAAAAGTATGTAATTTTCCAAATTTGTAATAAACAGCATATAGCCCTCTCCTCGATAAAGATTACAGACAATCTCCTCACTCAAATGCATATTGTTTATCTCAAGAGTTTAGAAGCAGATCTTCATAGAGGTAAGGGAGCGGTCATATTTTTTCATGAGTACTAGGGCGGAGGATAATATTTCATAATTGAGACTACTCCACAATCCATCTTTGAACATAGAGAAAGTTTTTTGTGTCCCCATCGTATTTCAGCAAATTGGTTTAGCATTCCATCGAGAAGAATTTGTGCATAAAACATAGATATGTGGACAGATACCAAGCTGTCCCAGACGACTGTCATATAACCTGATCAAATGATTCATCATTTCAAGTTGTCTCTTCACTTTTTTTAATCTTTGATTGATAACTTCATCCACAACAATATAACAACGGCACTACGGCAATGAATATTATTATGATGCTGTACAATTCCGTTTAAGGACCTTGTGAAACTGCAGCCCTTGCATGTACGTCTCAATTACTCCCTATATATCGTTAGTGATCTTAAAACTTAACCTAAATCATGGAGTGTGAGAGTTCCAAAACTACGAAGCACAAGAACATTCTATTAGAAGAATGCAGGAATAAAATGTTTTGCAACTGAGGAGGAAAGAAATTTTCATTTGCTACTGAACTGAAGGAAACTTAAGGTTTCAAGGAAACACCATATGAACTATATCGTTAATCAGTAAGGGCAAACTTTCCTTGGACAGATCGATGTCAGTTTTTACTTTATCATACAAGTGTGTGGGTTGACATTTTATCAAATGAATGGAATGTGAATGCATGATAATGTTGGATTTGCTTCAAATCACTTGGTTTGCGCTGCATGACAGTATGACATTGCTGTTGCTGCTCTTTGACATAAATTGCAGTTGCGCGTCTCAAAGTTTCAGTTTCAGTTTATTTAAATTCGCTACATACAATCACGATCCTAACAGAACAAAAACTATGCTACAGAGATTAAAAATAATGTTAGAAAACAAATTAATGCAATGAACAGAAAATTAATACAATATACAAAAACAAGGAGGGTTAAATAATTGTACACAGGGAATTACTTAACCCTATTTTGGTTGGGGGGCAATTTTCCCCCTCCCTAGTAGATTTTCTTTAAATAACTCTACTAGAAAGATAGTTATAGCTATGAAATTTCTTGAATTTTTGCAATTACTCATTTTGCAACTTCTCAAAAAGTTTCATTAAAATATCTAGAAAAATTAGGGGGCGAGAGACAATTTTCTGGGACTGACACTGGAAAAATCGCAAATTCTCAAATCTCAATTATCGTGATAAAAAGGAACATAAGTTGAATATTTTGCAAATTTCTTTTGTAGTGCAGTGTTATTTGATGTATTCGATCACAATTATCATGTTCGGATGTAAAATGTGCTCCAAATTTAAACTTATCGCGATTTTCCTGATGTTGGCAAATTCTGCAGCTTTTCTTGATCACACAAAGGAAAATGCTGACGTGAGCAAAACGACCGCCATTCTTAGGTTAATTGTTATATTTACAGAAAGAAAATGCCCGAGGCTACTAGCACACCAAAAATTTGGTCACCCTGCCTATTACCAGTCAAGAGCTAGGTAGGGGAGGGGGTTTTTTTGCCCCCCCCAACCAAAACAGAACTATCAAATAGCCCAACCACTATAGGTTTAAAGGAGGAGCTCTCACCATAGGTAAACTAATCGAGGAGAGAGCCTCCCTCATCCTGAGACATAATCAAATGAATTTATCAGAATGATTGTGCATTAACAGGTACCAAAACAGCTTAGACCTAGTTCAATAAGGAACACAAAAAACTACTGGAACTTTGTTTGACTGATGAATAGCTGTTTGAAAGTAGAAATTTGAGATTTGATGATCACTACGTGCAAAAGTTGTCTATCCGCCATCTTGAGCCAAGGTGATACTATCAAAGGTGAAAGCCAAGCCCCTTGCACTGCTTCTTCCTACTGTAATAGGCGGTTGCTGGTTAAATCAAGTTATTGAAAAGCTTTCGATTAAAGATATTCAAACGGAATTCGGTAAAATGTTGATAGAATACTCAGTGCCGCAGTGCCGTAGTGCAGTAGTATCGCAGTGCCGTGGATTAGCAAATGCCCTCACGAAACGAAGGACCAAAGAATTTACAAAAAACATATTAATGCCCCATTCACACTGCAAGTTAAACCAGCTTAAATTGAACCAGGTTTCGAATAGGGACTTCTGATTGGTCAATTCAACAAATCCAGCCATTGGATTGGTTGAAATATAAACTGGTTTAAATAAAGCTGGTTTAATTGTGTCAGTGTGAATGCAGTATTAATTCAATTATCGATTTAAGCTTTACAGGGTTTATCAAAAAAGGCTACCAGTCGAAAAATCTCAATCTCTCTGAAAATAGAGTCCGACATTAAGAGCCCAATGATTTTCTTAAAGCCTGACTTTTGTGCTTTTATTCGCTGTATAGTTTTTGCAAATGGATATCTTGGGACTTTGCAAAAAAAGAGAGTAGCCATATGTCAAAAAGGGATCGTGCACTTTGGTATTGCCGTATTGTGAAAATTGCATGTTTCTTGGAAGAAAGAACCTAACATTGCAAATCTTTTACCGTTTCTGGCTTTTAATCAGTACAAGAAATTTGCATATTGACAATTATACAGGGTGTCAGAAAAAAATTCTTCCACGTTTCGTTCGAATAAATACTAAACAATGACGATACGTTAAATGGACACTTAGTCAAGTGACCCTCTTTCTTGAGATTTTAAATCAAACTACAATTAAACTCTCTTTCTTCTCTCCTTCTCGCTTTTTTCTCCTTTGCAGTTTCGTTTTTCACAGTTCCTTTGCAGCTCAACGCGCTACGAGTCCTTCGCAGCATTCATTTCAAGGCTTCGCAAATCCTTCGCAGTTTCCTACGGAGCTCCTATTCTACACAATTTATGTTTTGAGTTTGCCAATTATTCCTGGGCTCCCCATGAATTAAGGTTAAAACTAGACCCATATGTAGGGACTTTCAAGTTAAAAACCAACCCACATAAACGGCAAGTTCAGTATCACTCAGCAATCCTCCCCCTCCCCGACATTCTCTGATGAAGATCTGCTCTGTTCACAACAATTTATGCAAAATCACAGAACAACGGGCATCAAATGATACAATTAGCACCATTTCTAATTTCAAAGGTGAGCACTGTCTCATTTTGACATATGGCTACTACCTTCCTGCATATGAATTCCTTAGAGATCTATTTGCAAAAACTACATCAAACAAAAGTACAAGTTTTCGGAAAATCACTATCCCACTTTTGGATCTTTTTCAAAGAAATTTAGATTTTTTGGCTGGTAGTCTCTTTTGGTACAACCTGCAGATTGAGTCTTGAATCTTCAAAATAGGTTCAGTGTACAGTTTATAGGGCTGTTCAAAACTGGATACAGTCTTTCGTGTGCAAGCAGCAGAATTATGATACAGTTTTTCCCATAAATCCTGCTGTTTGAAACTTCAAATGAGAAATCTTTATAGATCATCTTTTTGAATTTACAGGAAACCCTTGCATTTATGTTGCAGTACTAACTGGACTAGAATTCAAGTTAAACATTTCAACTACTGGGTGAGCCAGAAAAAAGTTCCAGCCTTTGAAATTTCACAGCATAATGAACCATTCACGGATATGACTGATTTGAATTCTAGTTCAAAGCCAAAAGATCAGAGCGTTAATGTGACTTTTCTCGAATTCTTATGAGCTAGGTAAGTTCAACTTAACAAAAATTTTATGGTTGCAAATTGACTCAAAAAGAGCCTAAAACATTGACCAAATTATAATGGACTTCTCACGCAGACTAATTAAGAAAGTGTCATTTCTCATGAGCGAGAGATATCCATTGCAGATTCATTTCCATGGGACTTAAAAACTGTTGTATTTGTTTGGAAATTGATGTCTTCGAACTCTTGAGAGAGGTGAAACATAAATGGCGTATTGTTCTGTGTAAAGAGACTCCATACAATTTGATCAACGTTTTAGACCTTTTACAGTCATTTTGTAACCATGAAACTTTTGCAAGTTTAATTTACAGATACTTCTAGTACTGGCAAGGTAGCAAGAAAAATCACAAAAATGATTCATTGTCTTCGCTTCTATCTAAAATTTGAATCATTCAAATCTGTTAAGTACTCTTGGTGCTATGAATTTTCAAAATGGGCAACTTATTTCTGGCTCACCTGGCATTCATAAGGTTAGTAACAGAAGTCTAAAACTTTACAAACTACTGAACAACCTGTACAGCACAACTTTATGGAAAAGGAAGGTGGGGGTTGTAGGGGCAGGCAGTGTTTGGCCTTTTTCAGAATGACTTTAAGGTTCTCACCTTAGGAATGGTGGTCCTTAGGAAAAGTTCAGCTTGCAACAAGCTTGCACAAGCTTGAAAGGAGCATGATGTTGGATTGAAGGACCTTGAAATGAGTATGTTGACACAATGTTGGCCAGCTTGCATGTATGATCAGAGCTTGATGAAGCTTGAAAATAATCACATGCTATAGTCATTCTCAAACATATTGCAATCAGGTTCGATCAGGCTTGCCTTCCAATTCAAAAGATATATGCTGCAAGCTAGCATAAGCAGTGCAAAATTCTCTTACTCAAATCAAGCTCTCAAACATAACCAAATCATACTTTAAACAAGTTGGCATCAAGCTTTAAGCTTGCTTCAAACATACTCAATATTTTACCAATGTTTTTACCTGACAATAGTTTTCAGCTTTCTTCTTTGAATATTGAGAAGTCAGGTCATTACAAAATTGAAGATATCACAAGCTAGTATGAACAACGTTCTGATCCAATATAATAATGGGGGATAATCCAACTTATTTTAACATTTCAAGTGGATTTGATGCAATTTACTAGTTAGTTTTCAAGTTTAGGGCCACAAAAATTATAGAAGACAATGATCTGTTGCATTGAACCAAGGCCTTATATGCAAAGCGTGAAAGGATGAGACAATATGTTTTAGGTTGAATCTGAAACATTCTGTTGCTTGGACGGCTTTTGGCAACCCCCTATATGACCCCCACAACAAGGAATCAAAGTTTACCTTTCAGACAAATGTTGCTGCGAATGAGTTCAACATCCAACATGATTCCACTCATAGAGACATAGATGTCTCGAAACCAGTGTCCTTCATTGATTTATGGATTTTTTCAATGATAGAATCATCCTTTAGTCCAGTCTTTAATGCAAATTTGTAACATTGCTCTGCCTCAAGATGTCGCTTTTGTTGCAAACATACCAATGCAAGATATGCCCAAACTTCACTGTTGTGATTATCAAGAATGTTTGCTTCATTCAATGCATGCTCTGCTTCAACAAACTCTCCAAGCTCAAAAGATGAGACCCCAACTCCAAGCCATGTCATACATGTTGCACTATCTTCACAGGCACGCAAATATAGCTGCTTTGCTTTGTCAAATTCCCCCTCCTTTATGTATATTGTTGCAAGTCTCAGGTACAAGGAATGGATATCTTTTGCATCATGAACATATGCAAGTGATCTCTCGTATGCTTCTTTTGCATCATGTAGCTGGCCTGTTAAAAATTCTAGATGTCCAAGAATGGTCCAGGCATCTGGGTTTTCATGTTTTAATTTAAGGCAGTTCTTTGCATTTTCCTTTGCATCTGTGTACTCTCCTTTCAGAAGCTGGAGCTCAGCAAGCAACTGAAAATAAAGTGCAGATTCTCTTTGCCCTTCAGCAAGTAACTCATGGGAAAGTGCCCTCTCTGCTAATTGGATGGCTTTGTGGCAAATTAAGAAATTTGCTGTTTTGAGCAATGAGCTCAAGTAAACACTTGCAGGCTCCGTCTTTCCAGGAATCCTTACTTCTGGAATTGGCTTTTCTTTTTCCACTTCAATGGTAGTAACTTGGCTTGAAACTTTCTCTTCTACCTCATTATCAACCACTGCTCCTGCAATGACTTTGTGAGAAGCTGCATCAACAGAAGCAATGTTAACATATGACTTCTTTATCACAAGTGTTGGGCTGCTCAATCTAGCTGCTTCATTGAATGCCCGTTCTGCCATAATATCATTCTCTGCTCCTGAATAATGCAGACCTAGGATTGCCCATGCAATATCATTATCATGATGAGTATAGGCTGCTGCTTCAAAGAATACTTCAGCCGCCTCTATATCATCTTGCATTGTTGCAACACAACCATTCATTATCAAACCCCCAAAATGCTCTTGGTTGATTGATACAACTTCTTTGAAGCACTCTGCAGCCTTTTTCACATCTTGAATAAACAGACAGAAACAGCCATAATCAAGCCAATGCCCTGCAGCATTCTTTGCAACCGTAATTCTTTCTTGGTAATACTTTGCAGCAAGAGGATAATCAAACAAGGTCTCTGCTTCTGTGGCAAAGATCTTCAGCATTTCTGGATTCCTCACTGGTGGTGGTATTTCTGTTACTTCTTCAGTGGAGAGAAACTGAAGCAAGCCTTTATGCATCTTATTAAGCAAAAACTCGTACAACTGAGTGAGGAAGGAATGCAGAGTTTCCTTATCTGTAATCTGTGTAGTGTGTAGATACTTCTCTCTAACAATCTTTGAGACGTAGTATTTCAGCTGCTCTTTCATTGCAAAATACTTTCCAGATGCATTCAGATGATAAAGAAACTCTCTTCTTCTTTCAGCTGCCTCACCAGGGTCAAGTTCATTTTCTGAAGAGGGAAACATTTTCCTGAACTCTTCAAGAAGCTGATTTGCAGTGGCACCAATGTGGTTCTGGAAGCTTTCAACTGCTTTCTTGTCTCCACCTTCCCTCTTTGAAAACTGTGGCCTGGGTGGAATCAACTCCAAAACTTTTCTCCTCAGGGCAGCTGGCTCTTTCTTTGCAACAAGGGAAGTTTCCAATTCAAATTCCATAAGAATGTATGACTTTGCATCAGCATATTGCTGACCTTCCATTTTTCTCACCTCTTCTGCGTCTGCAACTGCATCTGTAGCTTTCAAAAGAGCAGCAGATGGCTTGGCTTTTCCTTCTATCTTTCCTGCTTTGGTCTGAGGGGCTTTTGAATGCATTAGTGAGCTATTGCTCCTTGCAAGAGAGATCAGTTTTGCTGCTTCATCAACAATGGTTCCTTGTCTACCAGTTTTCTCTTGCATGTCTGACTCAATGAAAGGCTTCACTGGAAATGCACCATGGATTTTCTTTACACCAGGGTACAACAGTGGTGCAAGATCAACATATGCAATTCCATGAAATGATATCACAGTTTCTTCTTCTGCTTGTTTGCCTTTAGTTTTACCACTTGGTGCAATAGGGGCTCTGAAAACTTCAACAGGCCATATTCTGTGTTGGGCAATTCTGTTCATAAAAGTTTCAGAGGCAGCTTTTGTAAAGAAGCAGCGCCTTTCAACATTCCATGTGATATGAGTCTTCTCATTCTCTGCTTCTTCCCTAAATGGCACATCTTCTGGGCCACACAGATCACCATCTTCATCTTGGTAAAATGGTTTTACAATAGATCGATCCAGCATGTACAAGCACGAGCCAGAGGCCGTTGGGGCAAAACACCATTTTCTTTTGTCACTTTGTTCCTTTTCACCGGCAGATCTAAACATTCCACTTGGTACCAGCACAGTGGTTTCTTTCTGAGGTGATAATGGCATTGGCAAGGCTACCAAATACATGTACTGATTGGCAAGAGCAGCATTCCAAGATTCAGGCAAGGAGTACAAGCTTTCAATGCAAACTCTCATCAAATTTGAAGTTTTCAGTTGCTCTGTTGAGAACAATTGCTCGTTAACTGACAGATTTATTTCTATTTCAGGCAAAGTAGGTTCAACATTAGTGGAAGTCTCTTGCACTGCCGTTGAAGTTGTTGGATGAAGAGTTAATGTTTGAGAGACGGTCGTTTGCCCCTTGAGAAATGGCAAAAGATCAACACAAGCTTGTCCAATGACGTTAGTCTTCTCTTCTTTTGCTTTCTTTTCTTTAGGCAGAACTTCAATAGCTGTGAGAACAATCGGTGATTGGGTAAAATCATCTAGCACAACAGGATCATTTACTGCAAAGTCGAAGCTGCATTCGAAGTTGAATTCTGTGATTCCGGTTTGACCGTCTCTCTCGCATTTTGGAGATTCCCCAAGAACTTGCGTTCCAAATTCTGCTCGAACAAATGACAAGACGCTTTTACTTTGTGGCAAATGCAAAGAATTTCCTTTCAAAATCTTAATGAAGACTTTCTCTTGCGTCTTCTGCGTTTCCCCTTCTTCAGGGAGAATCGAAGAAGAGTTCAGTTCTGTGTTTCCTGCAGCCATCTTCACTTCGACAAAGTGATCAACAGCCTGTCGGTAGCTAAGCAACAAAACCCTGAAAGTGAGGCTGTACAATACGAGAGTGAGGCTGTATGAAGAATTTCAAACAAAACAACAAGGAATTTACAACAAGAAACAAAAGATTCAAATAAACAAGGACAACAATCATATAACAGACCACGACATCATATTAAAGGGAGTGTGCAATGGTAAGTAGGCTTCTACATAGATACAACAAAGAAAGTGCGGAAACACAGCATTGTTTCTTTAGCTATCGATTATTAACAACACGTGTGGGTCAGCAATTTCAATGGGCTATTTTTAGATTTTTCTGCTCTGTGCAAATGCAGGCTTGTAGCCTTGCACAAACCCTTCAACAGGGTTTTGAAAATAACGAAAAAATCGCATGGTTTCAGATTGAGTCCTTTCTATTAGGGTGTCGGTGGGGGTAACGGATGGCGGTGGTAATCTACCACATTTGACTAAACCTGAAAAATTGAGGGGTAAATCATATTCTCGATAAAGCCTGATTTCCACCCAGTGTGGAAAGTTCGTTTTTGTTACGCCAAAGGTTTATGCCACGCCAATTGTCTAAAGACAATAGACCTATTGTTCTCCTATTGTTCTTGACGTTTCTCCACGCCAAAGATATTTGGGGTAACATACATGTTTTCCAGCATGGATTTCCACCACAGGTAGCGGGGAAATTAGTGTATAATGGAATTAGTGTAAAATCAACACAAATACCTCTCATTCTTGGTTTAATTTCTGCTAAGTTCGTCTGCCATCGCATCACAACAGTAGGCCAACCAACTGGTTCCATGGTTGGCCTACTGTTGTGACGTGATGGCAGACGAACTTAGCAGAAATTAAACCAAGAATGAGAGATATTTGTGTTGATTTTACACTAATTCCATAATACACTAATTTTCCCCACTACCTGTTTCCACTCAGAAAATTCCCAGCAAACTATTTCGCGCGAAGTTCTTTCTCGAGAAATGTTTTCACTCTTCAATTTCCATTCTGTGTGAAATATTCTTGCAAAATCTTTTCTTTCAGTCATTTCAGGAATGCGGTAGTGCGTCATCAGCTGCATCCTGATTGGCCAAATCATTATTTCGCAAGCGTAATGCGAAAAAAGTTGAACTGGCGAATTTTTAGTGCGCATGAGCAGAAGGTTTTTTGCAAGAATTATTTCGCATTTCGCAAAGATTATTCGCAATGGAAATCGGGCTTTACTTTTAACAGGCGAAGATGGTTGTTTGCATTATACAGTAAATCCCCGCATATAAGAACCTACCAATATAAGAACCTAGAGGCTGTTTTTCCTAAATTATGTACCCTGCCATTAAGAATCAGTTTCAGTTTGATGAAACATAGGTTCTTATTGCAGGGGTTGCAAAGTTGATCTTTGATTGCTGTTATTAAGGTCATTGTGGTTCTAGCTGGATTTGAAAGTTTTATTCGCCTCCCCCATTACTTATTAGGTCCATAAGAACACTCCCAAGGCAAAAATAGGGCTGGAAATCTTTTTGAGACTCCCATGGGGACTACATGAGGCACCCTTCAAATAAGAACCTCTATACCTTGAAATTAGTATCAGCATCTTTGAAATAAGAACCAATTGGAGCCTGGCTCCCAAAAATGTAGGTTCTTATACGCGGGTATTTACTGTATCCTACCAGCTTACATAGTAAACATCCCCAGGGAAAGCTCTCTTGAATGCAAAACGCGATCAAACATGTCACAATTTATACCTCCTCGGCATCATTGCGGTCAAGAAATTGTCGTTCAGAAAGATGCACCTTCGTAGGAAGCTTTGAATTCGTGGCAGAAAGAGTAAAGAATTTTAAATAAACTAAAGAAATAGAATGTCCGACATGAGACCGAAATATATGAAGGTGGTTGAAACTTAACCCTATCTCACCTGGGCGATTTGAAACGGTCAATAATTGGGGGGAGGGGTGGAATCCACCCCCCCCTCAGTTTATCTCTGTTGTTGCTTGAGATATGGCAGCCAAATTTGGCATAAAAGTTGTCTATTATATAAACAATGAATTTGTGAAACAATGGTTTAATTAGCGTTGTTGTTGTTGCTGCTAGAGCATAATTAACATTATGACATCATATGACGTCATAAAAATGAAAGTGTGTTAAAAGTCGTAGAACTTTATTTTCGTAAAGAAATGAAATATATAGATCAAAGTATATGTAAATTTATACTTTAGACTTAATTGGACAAATTGAAAGGATTAAAACAGAAACAATGTATGTTATTCACAGAGTGTGGCTGGAAACTTGGTTACCATGGGGGCAAGGCTGAAAATAGAAGACTAAAATGTTTACTGTTTCATTGCTGTATGATAGAAAGTTAAACTTGCTAAATCTCAGAGGCATTCAACGAATGTGGAAAAACTTACAAATGAAAATGTACGAGGGGGTGGAATCCACCCCTCCAGGTGAGATAGGGTTAAAAGTTTCCCACTAAAGGGGGGCAGCGTTTTTTGTTTTGATTGCCCTGAAAAGGTCACGGTGGTGGTTTTCGGACACCCAAAAAATCATCCCTGGAAGGGGATGGTTGGTCGAGCTCGAAGATACCTTGCAAGCTCGTTGCCAACAGAGATGGTTTTCGCAAACAAAAAGGAAGGCTTTTGTGCCGAAAAGCAAATTAACATGCATATTATGCTTGGCATCTGATGCTTCAAATCAAAGTTTTGTCTGCTGTTTGATAAAGTATACATTAGCACTAGCTGGGGCAAGGTCATTGACCTCTTCGGGTAACCTGTCCATTTCTTTCATTCAGAAGAATGCAGTTTTGCACAGATATCTAACTATTCTCAAATTGTATAAATTGGCGTTAAATGATTCTTCATACTAAAACATCTTCCATGAAATTTTCAAATTAGACTATAACTGAATTTGATTTAAAAACCAACGCATCCCCAGTGAAAAGTAATGGTAAACTCACTCAAATGACAAGAACTGTTTTCATGTTGCTTTAAAGCATGCAAGATAAACCTTATTTGTTAATGCAGTTCGCTTTTTATAATATTAGTGAAGAGCTTTTCAAATGATAGTAATATTTCATCTTAGAAAATTTTGGAATTTTGAAATTTTGGAAAAAGAGTTATTCTCTGTTAAACTGTGTTGTTTTGTGTGTCCTCTGGTTTTGTTGTAAACAAAGCAAAGACAAAAGGTTATAGTTTTTCAAATCAAGTTAAGCAGATAAGTGCATAGAATAAATAATTCCATAGTATAAATCAAAAGAAGAGATTTCTTGGCATACTCTGCAGTTCTAACTTACCGTCCGAAAACCACCGTCGAGCTCAGCAGGAGAAACATCGACCCCAAAGGCGAATCAGGCAAAGTCGAAACCAAAAGTCTTTGAGTAGATATCCTGAAAGGGCTGCTCTTTTACTGGATGATTTTAGTTTTTGGCTGCAATGTATTTTTCTTTTCTAAAAATTCAGTTTCTCTTAAGTGTGCGATTACCACCGCCAGCACTATACAGTTCAAAGAAATTCCAGGAAAATTACTTGGAAATCAAGACATGTCCGAAAAGATTATTTCACAAGTCAGTTCACTTTGAAATCGACAAATAAAAGTGGTTCTCCGCAGTCCTCTTGTGTTAAAATGATGTCAAAGGGTTTGATTGTTAGGTCTTTCAGAAGTGTAGGCAGGAAGCGGGCCGATTTTATGTCAACGGTCATAGAATCAAATTATTTGGACATTTGCGACGAACTGAGATGGCAAGTGCTTGCAACATCAACGTTTTATTAAAACAAAGTTTCGAATCTAAACTGAAGGCGGCTAATTGTTACAACGATCGCTCTGACAGATCAGGATAGCACTTGGCATCATCTCAAGGTTCTGTCCACCAGCACCCTTTATGGTCTTTTGCCTCCGACTCATCAAATTCATTTGGCACTGTTTCATCGCCATCATCACCGTGTTCTCCTATCAAGATATCGTCGCCTTCATTCTCTTTGGAGTTTCGGAGCCAGCTTAAAACAAAGGAGTTTGCCCTCATCATCATCGATTCAATCTCGGACATCAAGAGCCCAAAAATTCGGAGAAACAAATAATAGCTCAGAAGCAGTTCAGAATCAGACCTTGTCACATTATTTGATTTGTTTTCTATTTCTAATAGCACAGCCGGAGAATACGGGAATGGTAAAAACTCTCCGAACGTTGTGCGGCAATAATTTCTAGCTACCCATACCCTCTAGTAACAAGAAAATTTTTGGTAAACGACGAATATCTGCTGCTTTTACTAAATATGGGCATTTTCCAAAACGGGGTTAGAGCTTTCATTAAATTACACGTACTGCAGTCTTTTACTCCATCCACTGTTCCCCCACTTTGAAATGGCATGATATTATTATGATTATCACAATTAAAAGGAATTTTCATGGCAATGTGATTGAAGAAGTTGTAAAATTTTTATTTCATACCTTCCAAAGAAGAGGATCGAACCAATTGGTGCCAACATAACATAATTTCCCAGTTCGTGTATCAATCATCATTCTTTTCCATCAAGGAGATGGGAACATTTTCTTGCTAACTCTCTCTCTCTCTCTCTTACTTAGGCAGTTTACAATAACCTTCTCCTTTAGTTTAACAACTGTGTGAGGTAGATGATTTTGAGCATCCCAGAGTGTGTGATGAATTCTCACATCTAGTCAATAGACGTTTTATTGCAACTGCAGGTCTCCGCTTATGTCTCACTTCGATGGAGTAGATCTTTTAGACGATTCAAACGTTCTGTTCAATTGTCAAATTTATTATTTAGTTGTCAATAATCCCTATTTTCAGTTTAACAAGTGTGTGAATTAGATGTTTTCAAGCGTCCGAGATTGTGTGATGAATTCTCACATCTAGAAAAGAGACGTTTTGTTGCAACTTCTGCTGAAGTCTAACCTCGATGGAATAGATGTATAAAACTATTTAAACGTCCTGTTGAATTGTCATATTCATTATATAGATGTAAATGAACTTCTCCTTCAAATTAGCAAGTGTGTGAAGTAGATGTTTATGAGCATAGCAGATCCTATGATGAATTCTCACATGATGTGAATAGTCGTTGTTGCAACTGCAAGTCTCTGTTGAAGTCTCACTTCGATGGAATAGATGTTTGAAAAGAATTTAAACGTTCTAATGAATTGTCATATTTATTATCTAGTTGTAGATCAACATCTCCTTCAGTTTAAGAAGTGTTTGAAGATGTTTTAGAGCATCCCAGATTCTGTGATGAATTCTCACATTTAGTAAAGACAAGTTTTGTTGCAACTTCAACACTTTGCTGAAGTCTAACTTCGATGGAGTAGATGTTTGAAATGATTTAAAAGCTTCTTTGACTTGTCAAATCTATCATTTAGTTGTCAAAATCTTTTTCTTCAGTTTCACACGTGTGTGAAGTACCTGTTTTTAAGCATCCCAGATTCTGTGATAAATTCTCACATGAGGTGAATAGTCGTTTTGTTGCTGCTACAAGTCTCTATTGAAGTCTTACTTCAATAGTATAGATGTGTTAAACAATTTAAAGGTTTTGTTGAGTTGCCACATTCATTATTGAATTTTCAATGGTCTTTTCCTTAAGTTTAACAAGTGTGTGAAGTCGATGTTTTTGAGCATCTCAGATTCTGTGATGAATTCTCACATCTAGTGAATCGACGTTTTGTTGCAAATTGATCTCTCTGCTGAAGTTTCACTTTGATGGAATCAATGTCTGAAACTATTTAAACGTTCTGTTAAACTGTCACATTTATTACTTAGTTGTCAATGATCTTTTCTTTCAGTTTAACAAAGGTGTGAAGTAGGTGTTTTTGAGCATCCCAGATTATTTGATGACATCTTACATGCTGTGAATAAAGATTTCATTTCGACTGCAAGTCTCCGTCGAATTCTTACTTCAATAGAATAGATGTTTGAAATGATCTGAACGTTATGTTGAATTGTCAAATTTATCATTTATCTGTCAAAAATCTTTTATTCAGTTTCACAAGTGTGTGAAGTACATGTTCTTGAGCATTCTAGATTCTGTGATGAATTCTAACATGATGTGAGTAGTCGTCTTGTTCTAACTGCAAAACTCTACTAAAGTCTCACTGATGGATTAGATGTTTCAGACAATTTAATGGTTTTGCTGAGTTGCCAAATTTATTACATACTTATAAATAAACTTCTCCTTCAATTTAAGGGGTGTTTGAAGTAGATGTCTTTGAGCATCCCAGATTCTGTGATGAATTCTCACATCTAGTGAATGGACGTTTTATTCCAATGTCAACACTCTGCATCTTTGAAATGATTTAAACGTTCTTTCACTTGTCAAGTTCATTATGCAGTAGTCAAAAATCTTTTTCTTCAGTTTAACAAGAGTGTGAAGTAGATGTTTTCGAGCATTCCAGATTCTGTTATGAATTCTAACATGATGTGAATAGTCGTCTTGTTGTAACTGCAAATCTCTGCTGAAGTCTCACTTCAATGGATTAGATGTTTGAAATGATTAAAACGGTTTGTTGAATTGTAGTATTCTTATTTATTTGTCAAAATATTTTCCTTCAGTTTAACAAGCGTTTGAAGTTTATGTTTTTGAGCATCCCATGTCCTCTAATGAATTCCCACATCTAGTATATCGACGTTTTGCTGCAAATTCAATTCTCTGCTGATGTCTCACTTTGATGGAGTAGATGTTTGAAGTGATTTAGGCGTTTTGTTGAATTGTCAAATTAATTATTTGTTTGTCAAGCATCTTTTTTTTCAGTTTACAAGTGTGTGATGTAGATGTTTTTGAGCATCCCAGACTCTGTGATGAATTCTCACATGATATGAATAGTCTTTTTGTTGCGACTGCAAATCTCCGTTCAAGATTCACGTCAATGGAATAGATGTTTTAGACAATTTAAACGTTTTGCTGAATCGCCAAATTCATCATTGAGTTGACAATAGTCTTTTTCTTAAGTTTAACAAGTGTGTGAAGTAGATATTTTTTAGCATCCAAGATTCTGGTATGAATTCTAACATCTAGTGAATTGATGTTTTGTTTCAATTCAACGCTCTGCTGCAGTCTCACTTCGATTGAATAGATGTTTGAAATATCTAAACCATTTGCTTAATTGTGAAATTTATCATTTATTTGTAAAAATTCTCTTTCTTCAGTTTCACAAGTGTGTGAAGCAGATGTTTTTAACATCCCAGATTCTGTGATAAATTCCCATATGATATGGATTAGCTGTTTTGCTGCAACTGCATGTCTTTATTGAAGTCTAACTTCGATAGAGTGTATGTTTTTGACAATTTAAACATTTTGTTGAGTTGCCAAATCCATTATTGAGTAGTTAATAGTCTTAAGTTTAACAAGTGTGTGAAGATGTGTTTGAGCATCCCAGATTCTGAGATGAATTCTCACATCTAGTGGACTGACGTTTTGTTTCAATTGAACTCTCTGCTGAAGTCTCACTTCGATGGAATACATGTTTGAAATGATCTAAACGTTTCGTTGAGTTGTCAAATTTATTATTCATCTGTGAATAATCTTTTTCTTAAGTTTAAAAGTATGTGAAGGATATGTTTTAGAGCATCCCAGATTCTGTGATGAATCCTCACATCTAGTGAATCGATGTTTTATTGCAAATTATGCTCTCTGCTGAAGTCTCACATCGATGGAATAAATGATAGAAATGATCTAAACGTTTCGTTGAATTGTCAAATTCTTAATTTTCTGTCAAAAATCTTTTTCTTCAATTTCACAAGTGTATGAAGTAGATGTTTTTGAGCATCCCAGATTCTGTGACGAATCCTCACATTATATGAATAGTCGTTTTGCTGTGACTGCAAATCTCCGTTGAAGATCACTTCAATTGAGTAGATGCTTTAGACCATTTAAATGTTTTGCTAAATTACCACATTTGTTATATGGTTGTAAATAACCTTCTCCTTCAGGTTAAGAAGTGTTTGAAGTAGGTGTTTTTGAGCATGCAAGATTCTGTGATGAACTCTTACCTCTAGTGAATTGATGTTTTGTTCCAAATTCAACTCTCTGTTAAAGTCTCACTTCAATGGAATTAATGTTTTTTGTTGAATCGACAAATTTATTATCTAGTTGTCAAAAATTTTTTCTTCAGTTTCACAAGAGAGTGAAGTAGATGTTTTTGAGCATTCTAGATTCTTTGGTGAATTCTAGCATGATGAGAATGGTCGTCTTGTTGCAACTGCAAATCTCTGCTGAAGTCTCACTTCGATGGAATAGATATTTGAAATGATTAAAAAGTTTCGTTGAATTGTGAAATTCTTCATTTATTTGTCAAAAATATTTTTCTTCGGTTTAACAAGTGTTTAAAGTAGATATGTTTGAGCATGCCAGATTCTGTGATGAATTCTCACATCTTCTGAATCGAGATTTTGTTGCGAATTCATTTCTCTGCTGAAGTCTTGCTTCGACAGAGTAGATGTTTGAAATGATCGAAACGCTTTCTTGAATAGTCAATTTTGTAATTTATTTGTAAAAAATCTTTTTCTTTAGTTTCACAAATGTGTGAAGTAGATGTTTTTGGACATCCCAAATTGTGTGATGAATTTTCACATGATGTGTACAGCCGTTTTGTTCCAACTGCAAGTCTCTATTGAAGTCTCACTTCGATAGAATGGATGTTTTTGACAATTGAAACGTTTTTTTTGAGTTGCCAAATTCAATATTGAGTTGTCAATAGTCTTTTCTTAAGTTTAACAAGTGTGTGAAGTAGATGTTTTTGAGCATCCCAGATTCTGTGATGAATTCTCACAGGATGTGAATAGCCGTTTTGTCCCAACTGCAAGTCTCTATTGAAGTCTCACTTCGATAGAATGGACGTATGGGAAAATTTAAACGTTTTGCAGAATTGCCAAATAGACCATTTCGACAATTAAAAGCGGAGATTGGGGAGAGCGGCTTGTTCTGGTAAATGGCGGATGCTATTCTGGTAAATGGCTGCCGCGTAGTTGGGCCGTTGAATTGAAAAAAATGTAAACATTGAGTTTTGCAAGCTATGGCTACGATCGCTACAGCATCGGCGCTGTTTTAGAATTTCAGTTTTGAAAGATCAGTTTTGAAGTACGTTCAACCGTCAGATAAAGAAAATTCGAATTATGTTCGAACTTTTTCCTCGCGTCAATTTTAATCGAATTCAACAAGGATATTCGAAGTCAAAAACTTCAGATGAATTCCATTCACTTGAAAGTCGCAGTCAGAGTAAGCTGTCTTATTCTAAATACTTCAAGTGCATAATGTATTTCGTCAAGTTATGCGGAAAGGGCCTAAACTCGAAGCAAGCAGTGCTGTTTGCAGCACTGAAATAAAGGCTGCGGAGGAAATCAGTTGCGAATAGAGGTAAATTAGACGTTTGTCTGTATTTTCCATGGACAGCTATTTGGCAAATCCTAAGGCACCTCCATTGCTGCGTTTTTATGCAGTAGCGATTGCCATGCTTACATTATTCACTTCAACGGTCTCACTCCGCGGCAGCCATTTACCAGAACTGTATCCGCCATTTACCAGAACAAACCGCTCTCCCCAGTCTCCGATTTTAATTGTCGAAATGGTCTATTCATCACTGAGTTAACAATAGTCTTTTTCTTAAGTTTCACAAGTGTGTGAAGTAAATTTTTTTAGCATCCCAGATTCTGTGATGAATTCTAACATCTAGTGAATCTACGTTTCGTTTCAAGTCAACTGTCTGCTGAAGTTTCACTTCGACGGAATAGATGTTTAAAATTATCTAAACCTTTTGTTTAATTGTCAAATTTATCATTATTTGTAAAGATTCTTTTTCTTCAGTTTCACAATTGTGTAAAGTAGATGTTTTTGAGCATCCCAGATTCTGTGATGAATTCTCACATGATGTGAATAGCCATTTTGTCCCAACTGCAAGTCTCTATTGAAGTCTCACTTCGATAAAATGGACGTTTTTGACAATTGAAACGTTTTTTGAGCTGCCAAATTCATTATTGAGTTGTCAATAGTCTTTTTCTTAAGTTTAACAAGTGTGTGAAGTAGATGTTTTTGAGCATCCCAGATTCTGTGATGAATTCTCACATGTGTAATTCAATGAAACCTTTGGAAAATACCCATATTTGGTAAATTCAGCTATTGTTCGCTGTTTACCAAATATTTTCTCGTTACCAGACGGTATTAGTTGCTAAAAATCATAGTGGCACAAAGCTCAGAGAGTTGTTCCCCTTTACTGTATTCTTCGTCTAGTCTATAGGAGAAGTTCGTGATGCTGCTTCAGTCCGAGAAACGTTAGTTGAATTAATTTTTTTAGAATTTGCCTGCAATTTGTTATCTTTAATTCAGGCAATATCATCTAGAGATAAACTCGAAGCAATGATTATTTGCATTATCTAATTGAACAGGCAGTATGTTAAATCATTTTTTAGAATTCCTCCTCGCTGATTTTGTCATGCCTTTCAAATCTTACAAGGGATTTTCTTAGAGAGTCTCTTAAGAAAATCCTTCACAAAACAAACGTCTCGAGCAAATTTCCCTGGAAATATTACCTTACAGCAATGACTCGAACACGTTTTGGTTTGCCCAATGCGTGAAGAGAAGTCTTCCCCTTGTATTTTCATTTCATTTTATAATTTTTATGCTGTTTAACATCGGTTCATGCATATACACCGTGGATCCAAGAAAAACTTCACGAGTAAGATCGCACATATTTTCTTGAAAGCAAATGTTGCATTTTGCAAACAAAAGATGCCCCCAGACAACTTCGAATCTATCACTATGTCGGCTTTTCAGAAAATGATGACTGGGAAATGATAGCGATTATTTCACTCAATCACTCAAAATGAGGAATCCTGGATTCAAAATTTTAATTGAATCTGCTTTTTCGAATAGTAATCATTGCTTAAAATGGCCATGCAGCATCTCAAAAGATAGCTAAGCCTTTCAAATAAACTGTGATAGACAGCATTTGGCAATATGTTTCGATTTCAGATAGCTAGTTATACTCTAGCTCGTAAAGTTTTTCTGGTTCACCCGGCATATATATGTAGACATATATATATATATGTCGAAACTTAAAGAAAGCATTCACAAAACAGCACTCGTTTCTTATGCGACTAGTTTTATCTGTTCATGCAGACTGTTCAGGCGAAATTAATTAATCTACGCTTGCAACCTTATTTTTATCAAATTCTAACTTTTCTCATATGACGTTAGATAAATGGCTTGACTTAAATTCTCTCTTGTACTTATACATTTGCTTTTTCATAACGCGTAAAATACTAATCATTTTCATATGACGTTAGATTCAGTCTCCTCCTTGTTTTCATCACTTTTTCTATAGGCAAAGGAATTTTAGTCTTATAGTTTGTTCTACTAATTATATTACTACCAATTTTATGATTGTTATTGTTATGGACGCTACCAGAGTTTTGTTCTTTTCCAATCATATAATTTTCTTCTTTATTGATATTTCCAAAGGCTGCCTCTTGTTTCTCTATCTCTCTACCAATCTTTTAAGTAGTGATTCATCAAAGGCCGTTCCACTTTCCGCTGCGTGCATCTTTTTTTCGAATTCCTTTATATATTCATGTTCAAGTCCTCTGAGTTTACTGTGATTGCTCTCAACGAACCTTTCACTACCTGTATTCTCCAACCGTTTAGACTTCGTTTTCGTCAACTTGTGCTTTCTTCTCTTTGATTGTGTTTCAACTGGATTGGCGTTTGCTTTCAGTGTATTCATTTTGGACCTTATGTAAGCTTCCTTTGGTTGCCACATTCGGCTTGACTTAAATTCTTCCGTTTTACGTTCCTCTATCCATTTATTTCTAAAGTATTCTTTGTTGATAGGATGTTTGTCATACTTTGTCATGATCATATTGTCGATTTCATTGTCCATCATCTTGGTCTTTTTCACATAGGTATCTCTTCTTGATTTTAGTATTTGAATTTCTTGCTTTAATTTTTCCTTTCCTTGCTTTACTCTCAGCTGGTACTCTTGTTTGGTTTCTTGGAGGCTGATGCTTTGATGATATATATTTATACGTTTTTCAAACTGATTTGTTTATAACATCAAAATAAATCACATAGATTAATAGCAAAAGAAAAAGAAATCCATAAAAGGAGAGCTAAAAAATGAAGTAAAAGTTGCTTCTGCTATAGCTGTTCTTTGAAATTGTTCGTATGGAAAGCCTTTAGGCTGAAATTCCATTTTACATAAATACGTGGGCGGGTGACTGCTTCTACAGGGTTGTTCAGGAAAAACGCAACCCACTTACATTCAAGATTCTCCAGGAACTGATAAGATTTGAACCAATCAAACGCATGCCATCTGAAAGTTCAAGCAATCGTCTTTCCAGTAATATCCAGGTTTTGTGAAGTAGTTGAATTTTTCGTTACACAATAGACCTTTTAGCTATTCTGAAAACGAATGTGGATCGAACGATATTTCATTACATTTAGCAGAATTTTTGAATATGCACAATTGCGATCGAAGCTCTAATGCAACTCAATCGAACCTCATGCATAAAACTGCATAAAAATATTGCTCGATCCAGGCTCTTTTCTAGAATAGCTAAAAGGTCAATTGACGTTTTCGTAAGTATGGCTCATTTTAGCTGCCGGAGAGCAATAGGACATTTGCTTTGGTGAACACCCATCTTTGTGAGAGGATGTTTTGTCCACGTTAACAAATGTATCTCATGGGGATAAATTTGCCTTTTCCTTAATTAACACATCACCTCATGTACTTCTAGGCCTGAAATGCTTTGACAAAATTTGTTTCATTATTCTAACTGTAAAAAGAGTGTTGATTTTGCTGTAATTGCATGCCGCATTACAAATGTGGCATACTTACTAAAATCAATTAAAGAATAAATATTTCCATTGATTTATACAAACTGCATATCATTTGAGAGAAGAGAAATTTTACTCTCAGACGGTACATATTGAATTTACGCAAATTTTATCGATTTTTAAGATTTTCAGTTATATAGACCTTTACACAAAATTGCAACATTCTATTGAAAAACTGCCTTGTTGGTTTCGCCTCGCTTTGGAGTCACCCAACGGCGTGCGTCTCTAACGGCAACCCACGAAATTTGTTAGCACTGTTTAGGTTTGGAACAGAGTGCCTTGTTTACAGCAATGAAATTTACTTCCTTTAGGGAATGCAGACTTCACCTCGATTTGAACTTTACTTTGTGTAAAAGGTCTATTGGGTTGCGTTTTTTTCTGAAACACCCAGGAAGACCGACGAAATTTAGGTCGTTGTATTCACTTGTCTCGGTACCCTGGGTTACCCAGGGTATTGTTTCTCGGCCGGTTCTTGAGAAGGGTTTTTCTGCACAAAATCCTGCATCCCCTCGAAGGAATAACAGATCAAACCACCTAAATTGATTAATATGATTGAACAGATCTGCTATAAAAGGAGACAATTTTTGGCGGTATTGCTGTGTGATTCAGAGAAGATCATTTTCCTAATCACTATGCGTCTTTTTTGCTCAATCTGTGTGGTAGTCAAATATTCCTGACTTGAGATGTTTTAAGCTTAATGCAAGGAATCAATTTTTTCTCTTTGCCTTTCCATTTTGCAGGCGTATCAAATATAAGTGGTTTAACAACTATAGAAACGGGTGGGTTTAAACGGGAGATAATGAGAAACACATCAAATATAGGCAAATCAAATAGTACCCGAATGTTTTTTAGCCATGCGATTCATGTCCTAAATGTTTTCAAGTGCTCCCCTTTCTTGAGGTACCACGCAGGGATCACGAAGAGCAACAAACTGATTGCTGAGGAATGGCAGAAGAGAGCAAAACTGAAGGTCCTGGGAAACTCACGTCCTTCGGAAGGTAGGAAAAGAGTTGGGAAACGCCCCTTTGTAAAGATAGAAGTCTTCTCTGTAAAAAATCGCTTTCGGGGTAAGTCAATTCTCATTCAAGCTGAATGAATATGTGCAAAGAGGGTCGATAGCAAGACTGGCAGCCGTTGCTCGTGATTGCTTCTGATTGCTCGTGATTGAATAATTGCTCTGAGTGGCATGCAATTGAAATGAAACAACTTTGATCGATTCGTGCATTGTGTCTCGAAAAATTGTTCGACATTTGATTAAATACTAAGGAATAACGACACACTGAATGGAAACTTGGGGCAGGTCATTCTTTTTCTGAAATTTTGAAATGATGCTTGACACATTGCAAATCCGCTCAAAATTAATGGAGTTACAGGCCTTTTGAAGTTCAAGTTTATGCGAAAGCTGAAGCCAGGGGCCTCGAAATGCCATCTTTGGTAAAATCCCATAGGCCATCGTTTCTGTTATTTCTGAACTATTTCAGGCGAACTAAATGGGATTTGAACAGGTTTTCCATAAACTACCAGTCAAGCATATGGATGCTTTGAGGAAACTGATTCAGTCTTTCGTCAATTATGTTTTGAACCACTGTGTTTTGGACATATGCAATGTGAAGCAAATTTTGACAGTAATCGCAAGGGTTAAAGTACTTTAGAAGTCTAATTTGGTTTGCTCTGATACTCTGATATCAACAAGAGGTATGACGTTGGGTAAGCTTCTCGGTCTTAGAGCTTTTAGCATTACTAGTAATCTGGGGAGCTCTGCTTTCAGCTATCGTATATTTTTTATATTTGAAAGTTGGCAACTCAGTGAAATTTCAACCGATTTCCAAGATTCTTGTCTCTTAAATTATTGCATAATCTTATTGACAGGGTTATCTTCTCGTTAGCTTGTTCATGTTATTGTTATTTTTCAATATTCAATCAAACGTCGGAAAATTTTTCTGAGACATCTTGTAGTGGTCCTTTTGTTTCGCTCTGCGTAAGAAATTCGACGGAAAGGAAAAAAACTGAACTTTGCTAATGCTTTATATATACATTTTACAGGTTACATGTTAGAAAAACTTCATTTTCTCAAGTTGCTACAAACTTCTAATAAATATTTGATCAACTAAGATCATTGAATTTCTACAAATAATTACGTATGATCTGCAAGGTTTTTTGTAAACACGTACCATATTTTTAGCTACATTCATCGTGCTAGCAATTTTCTAATTTACCCACTAACTGTTAGCTAACAGTGGCGTAACGGAAGCAGTCGGGGCCCTTGTGGATTTTTCAGCTCGAGGCCCCCAGCTAAAAGCATATGTAAAATGATATGATAGACATGAAAAATCATGTTCAGTTAAAAATTTGAGGCTAATGGTTTTCATCGAAAGATCGAATAATTTTCAAGAAAACCATAGCTTAAGAATGCCTACAATATAGTATCAAGCAAAACTCTTTCACTCTTCTAGTCTGTCATTCAGAAATTTGAAAACGTCACATCATAAAATCAGCTGAAATATAAAAATGGCTTGTAATTTCGACAAATATTCACGATTTCTGAAAAGTCCAACGGCAGAATCATAGAAAAATGGCTAAAGTTTCTTTCAAGTCATCCGGTTCAAAGAAACAGGTCATTGAATTTTACACCAGCCTTTTTTCGTAGATTTAAAGATTTGGAACCTATGCTGACTTTCAATTCTCATGTCCACAAGTGGCTCGAAATTTCACAAGAAAGTCACTCGAAATTTCCTGAAAAGTTCGTCAAAATTTGCCAAGCTTTCAAAACGTTGCTCAACAGTTGCTCATTTATTGTCATGGTGCTATGAATAATAATTGAGATATGTGAGTAAGATATACGCCATCATGCTCCTAGAAGCATATCTTTACTCTATCTGAACATTATTTCTACTCAGACAACTGCAGGTTCCAGGAAGTTTGAACCCTTGGACGATAATACCATTGGAACTATCTAACACGTCTTCAGTATTTTAGAAATAACTGCTTGTAACTTATAAACACAATGGCAACAACAACAGCAACAATGATGATAGTGACAGCTTTGATAGAAATATAATAGAAATCATCATAACCATCACCGTGATCACCAGCATCATCAGCTTCATATTTAGCATCTTGGTAAAAAATCGCTAACTTCAAAGAGCCCATCGTTACAAACCAAGACGTTGAATCCCAGTCAGACTAGTAAACAGAACCTTTCCATGTCTAATTTTTATTACTGTTGCAAAAAATAAACAAAAAATCATTGGAACTTTGTAATATTTCTAAAACATGGACAAGTCTCTCAAGGTTATAAAAGTTGCCAGCATTTCCAAAAGGTGCCCAAAGAACTGCAAGTTGCTTAAAGGTTGCCAAGCAACTTGTGGACAGGTCCATTCAATTCATTTCGAGTGAGAAATCATGCAGGCACGGACCCCTTTGTCATTTTATCATAGCTACAGCACTAGCTTTGCAGTAAAATAACGACGAAATTTTTGTTGCTGGGACGCCACTGTAGCTACTACAGTTCTACTCGCCAGCTTCCCAAGAGGCTTCGCAATTTTGATCAACCAATGTCAAACGGTATGGATTGTACCAGGTGATCCGGGGGATTTACAAGCAAGATCCCGTCAACCAGATGAGTAAAAAACAGCCCTCGTTTGAAAGGCCTTTGCTTTCTGAATAGACTCACGACCACAGCAAAAAATATCAAAATTTCATGAGAATTTTCACCGAAGAAACTTAGAGGAAAGGCACAATTTCCGATGACTTCTGATGTAACAAACGGAAACTTCCCTTTCCCCAGAGGAAATTTCTAGAAATTTCTTTTTGCAGAGGAAATTTCTAGTTTCTGCTAAGTTTCTTCTTCCAACACCATCGGAAATCTAAAGATATTTTGCTGTGGACATTGCCCCAGTTTTCGCAACAACACCAACAGCAGCAATGACAACAACAACAACATCTTAAATTTTTGCTTCAATTGGAACTTACGGACTTTCGTGTAAAAATTTGAGACGCAAGTGAATAGATCTACGTGAGCCCTCTGGAACAGGTTGCGTCACAGTCTCAGTAGCGAGGCAAGCAACCCTCGACTTTTAGAAATAGACAATTAAGCTTAGGATGCCGGGAGGAACTTTTCACCAAGATGCAATGCTTTTGAAGTAGAAATCATTGACGAAGCTATTCTGAGTAAGGAAATTCTGTGTAAGAAAATACGATATGTGTATTTCAATGGCCGCCACAATGAAGGTCATGCCGAGAGCCTGCCCACACAGCCAGGCAACCGCTAAAGTTTATCCATCTCGCCCTCCACATTACTCAGAGATAGCCCTCCACAGTACTCCGCACCCTCCATATTACTCACGATAGCCCTCCACGTTACTCCGAGAGCCTGCCCACACAGCCAGGCAACCGCTAAAGTTTATCCATCTCGCCCTCCACATTACTCAGAGATAGCCCTCCACAGTACTCCGCACCCTCCATATTACTCATGATAGCCCTCCACGTTACTCCGCACCCTCCACGGTTACTCCATGATAGCCCTCCACGTTACTCATGATAGCCCACCACGTTACTCCGCACCAGCCAAATTACGGAGGATAGCCCTCCACATTACTCCGCACCCTCTACATTACTCAAAGATAGCCCTTCACGTACATTATGATAGCCCACCACAATGCTCAGGATAGCCCTCCACATTACTCCGCACCCACCACAGTTACTCATGATAGCACGCCACGTTGCTGTGCACCCTCAACATCACTGAAAATAGCCCTCCACGTTACTCCGCACTCTCTACAATACTCCGCTCCCTCCACGTTACTGCGCAGACGTTACCTAGGGTGTTTAGAGTGGGCTTGTCACGAGTTCTAGCTTCTTATAGCTAACTTAGGCCCACTGTGCACGCCGCATCCAGGCATGAGACCCCTAGTCTAACATCCCTTCCGAAGGACGACGAGGTGCGTTGTGAGGTCAGCCCTCCGAGGTCACCCATCCGCAGTTTGACCTCACTCGACCAAGCTTAACTTCAGTCACTTGACGAAGACTGTATAAGTCACTCGGCCACTCACCCCGGAGGCCTGCTTTTAATGTTTCTTGAACTGGCTCCCTCAAAACTCTATGGGAGGGTTACTCATTAACTTTCAATGTGAGGAGTAGATGCCAAAATCTGGGGTCCAAGATCTTACATTAAATCAATATATGATCATTATTTGGGGTCTGAGAATAGCAACATAGACAAAATTCAATATTTCGGGTCAGAGAATTTGAAGAAAAGAAGAATCCTACAATTTATTGCGATTCGTTATAGTGGCTCAGGTTACATTCGCACTGCTCCGTTTTCTTTTCTATCCGTTTTTGTTGATGAATAGGCTGCCCGTTCACATTGCTCCGTTTTCAAATGAATACGCTATGAAAGCGATAGGCACTCACACTGCTCCAGCAAAACGGTATTGTTAATCCTTTTTCAAAACAAAGCCTTCTGTTAGAAGCTCTCAAGAAGGCGCCAATCGCGACTTTGAATGCCTTGTAACAAACAGCCTACCAACAAATGAATGTGAAGTGTTTTCAGATGTCTCCTTTTTGGCGTTCACATTGAAAACGAATCGCTCCCAAAACGCACCGTTTTCAATTTTATGCGTTTGATTAGCGTTTTCGACGAGCTCCGTTTTCACAGCGGAGCAATGTGAACACAAGGCCAAAACGGACAAGTTTTCCTTTGTTTTCATATGAAAACGGAGCAGTGTGAACAGTCAATGAATGTCGTTCTGCATGAGATACCCGTCAATAAATGGCAATATTTGGAGTCTCCAAAACATTACACTATAAGCAAATAGATTGTGACATGAACCCGTCGTATTGAAAGTTTAGGGGTACTCTCTGGGGATTGAAGGCATGTTGAACAGGCTATCTCGAACCACAAACAGTCAAATTGGTACTCAGTGCTACCACGGAGCCACCTCGCTTGGACTACAATAATATTCTTTTGGGTGACTTAATCCCCTCCAGAAGATCACGCATGCTAAAACGCGTTGACGTCATTGATGTAAGACAGAAATAGCACACAAATTTGGTGCTTGATTTAGGCCTGTTTGAAAATTTTTGCAAGGACATCCTCAAGTAGTTGCTAACAATTTCAGAACAGAGTGGCCAACTTCAGTTTGGTAAATGCCAACGTGGATTTTAGAATGTGTGCAATGAAGTGATATTTTTGCAGTTATCATTGTCTCGGTATCCAGAGATCCGTGGCGTTGTGCAAATGGGGACCTGTATTGTGGACTCACTCAGTATGAACTCAGTAGCGTCTTTCCGGGAGCTTTTAAGTTTTTTGACAGTGAGGTAACGGAGGTAGAATTTCCTAGATAGGTGGAAGTACTTTTGCAGTCCAGGGCATTTGGACGTGCTGTCACAGGGACAAATTATAAGAGACACAAAGTGAATGCAACATTGGCCTTTCAAGTGCATCACCAAAACGTCATAATAATCTAATCCTTTGATTGAAGATAAGTGTTCGACTATTTTGCCCTGAGACAATTCTCCCTGAAATTTTCGAAAAGTGGATAACTTATTAGACCCATTCGTTTAATGGAAATGACAGCAGCAAAATAGCCATCAGCACCATAAATACAGCTATATCACTGCTTTGGAATACTGATACATATTACCGCATTCACACTGGCAATGTTAAACCAGCTTTATCTAAAACAGTTTAAATTTCAGCCAATCAAATGACTGAATGTGTTTGATTGACCAATCAGAAGGCCCTATTGAAAATCCTGGTTTAATTTAGGCTGGTTTAACTTGCAGTCTGAATAGGGCATATAACTATGATGAAGAAATAGCAGCATCTCAACGAAATGAAATTTGACGAAAAGATTGTGGGCGAAATGGTAAAGGCGACATACTAGTAATGCTGATGATTTAATCAATCTGGCCCACGTAAGATTTCCTTCTTTTCTTCCTTTTAAAGGCCCTCTCAAGAGGGATGGGAGAAATCAATGTTTTCTTTCTTGAACATCAAATGAAGAAATTAAGATTTTATGCCAAAAAATAGAAATATTTACACATTTGCCTCCTTTTCCAAAGTTATGTTATTATGATCCCATTTTTCGAACATGAAACTTCCAAGTATCCCCTGTTTCCCAAAGTTGTTTGGAATGCCACCTTTTCGAACAACCTGTTGCTGGCAAGCATTTCTTGTTGATGCCTGTTGATGGTATTTGCTGGATTTCTTTACCATAACACTAATACCCCTGCAAACATAAGACTGTAAAAGTACTAGTGACATTAAGTCAAGCCAAATTGTTGAAGCATCGACTTGACAAGAGTTTAAATTTGTCTTTGGGGCTTTTTGTCAGATCGTGACAATAGGCCCTGGAAACAAGGCTGGCAAGAGCTAGACTATGTAAGGAGAGTAGGACATCAACGTTCTCTTATCTTATCTTGGCTGAATTCAAGTAAATGTTCATTGTTTGAAATATGCATTCCTCAATTAATGGATTAGACACAGTGATACTTGATGCAGACCCAAGAGGTGGGGTAATTAGAAAGACAGTAGACCTTTTAGCTATTCTAAAAAAGAATCTCAATCGAACGACGTTTCTTCATATTGTTGAAGAATTTTCGAATGTGCACAACAGCGGTAGAAGCCTTAACGCTACTTGATCGAGCTTCAAGCATAAAAACATATAAAAATATTACTCGATCCAGGCTCTTTGTAGGATAGCTAAAAAGCCAATTGTATCTTTTATTTCTGACAATTGCAGCTTAATTATTTGCTTAAGAAAACAAAGGGCGTTGTTCTCATTTCTTTTTTCCAATTTATGTGCCACATGTATCTATGTCTATTCACCTCAAAGACCCATAGCTGTACTTTGTAAGCACTTTACCAAGCTGCATTTTGTAAGCGATACCATCCATCTATTCAAATCATACCCGGACGATATATTCTAATTTCTGACTTAAGTGTGCAGACACTTTGTCTCATGTATCATCTATTTGATCTTTAACTCCAGCTACTAAAGAGAGAAGTGTATGCCTTTTATTGCACAAATTTCCTTCACAATGAATCAATTTTACTTGCATGTGTGAACCTTTTCAAGTGACTCACAAACATCGCAATCAACATTACAGCACCATTTGAACTTGCAGTTGCATCTTTTCACATTTCGACGTATTTGAATGTTATATCCTCTTCCGCAACAAAGAAGCTTGCAACTGTCCATGTTATCAGATGTGACATTGCAAACTCTTCCTTTTGTTCCAGGAACGCCTCTGTCCTTGTTTTCAAAGCAGAAGTTAGGAGATTTTTCGAGAAACAGCAGCTGCCTGTCTCCAACAGTATTTTTGGCTTCTCTAATTTGTTTTCTTCCTCGCCTTGTGTTTGGCATTTTGACTGCATGCTGGTACAGCTGTTTCATGTGTGCACCAACTGTCTTAAATGGAGACATGATTCGTCTGCAGACCTTCGTTGCGCATGATCCACTGACTCCCGTGCAGCCACAAACACTCATCATTGAATCAAGTAGTGCCTTGAAAGTAATGATATTTGAGAGTTTTTAGAAGAGGAAATAGACTTTGATTTTAAAAATTTCTCAGTTGTTGGAATTATCAATGACATACCGGTTGAGTCAATTCAGTCAATGTCTAACTCAGATATACGGTAAAACTTCCTACAGTAGAGATCCGCATAAAGAACCTACTTCTTATAACAAAGTTGAGGCTGAATTCTGATATTATATACCCTTTAGATAAGAACCACTCAGAGGCAGACTCTTGCGATGTTCTTCCACTATAGGTTTTATGTCTTCAGAATTCCTCAGAACTTTCAAGAATTCTTGACATTCTGATAAGAATTGTTTTATGGTACAATGGAAATTTTCTATGGTTTGATTTTTCTTAACAACAATTCTAACCTAGCATAGAGCTCAAATCTTTTAAAAAGGTGGGTGTAAAATTCTATTACATTTTTCTTTGAATTAAAGTGCTTGAAAGGAACTTCAGGTAATTCGCAATAAATTTGCCGTGGCAATTTCTTGATACCTTGACTACTTTCAAAAAGGTGGCATTTATTAATTTTGATGCTGTGACGCAATCAAATTTCTAAATCCTTAACCAGAAGAGCAACAGATTTCTGCTTGCAACCATGTTGTAGACCTTCATAAACTATGTTTATCTTGATGATTGTATCAATTTCTCTCGATTAATTTAAGATTTACAATGATTTTAATTTCTTAAAAATTTTCGATGAATTTTTGCAAAATAAGTCAAAATGCCGCCATTTTGAAAATAATCAATATATCAAAGAATTGCCACGGTAGATTTACAGCAAATTACCCAAAGTTTCTTTCAAGCACACGAATTCAAAGAAAAATGTGATACAATTTTACACCCACCTTTTTAAAGATTTGAAAGATTTGAGCCGTATGCTTTCTAACCTAAAAATTATCTCAAGAATTCTCAAGGAATTCTCAGATGTCTTAGGATTTCTTGTGCTAAATACATTATTAATGCGTGCAAGGTGAGTACTGTTTATAAGAACATCTCTAAAAGCCTTGCAGGCTGAAATTAAGAATAACAGCCACTTAATTAAAAACCTCTTCAGGCTGCCCAAGAAAAACCTAGGTTCTCTTATGTGAGATTCTACTGTATTGTAGAATCGCTCATTTTTAGACCCAGAAATTAGGAAAATGCAGGTAAGGTGCTTGGTGAAGGAGAGTTCCACGTCAGGGTTGGTAACTTGGCTTTTTTTAAGCCAAATTTTGGAAATTTGGCTTTTTTTCCTGGCTGTTGGCTTCAAAATTTAAGTTTGGCTTTTTGGCATATTTTTGGCTTTTTTTTACGTGAATTGATTCTTTGTCCGCATTTTGGAATGGATGTGGGCATAATTTTTTGTAAAATCAGTTCTTGGAAGGTCGTGACAGTGGATTAGTAAATTGCGAGTTGCGAGTTGATAGTGAAAAGACCGAGTTGGTACATTTGAAATACGAATTGCGAGTTCCGTAAAAGAACCTCAAATTTCAATCTTTTGTAACTAAAAAACAGCAACTTTTGGACAGCCTTTATGAAATAAGGGATTTACAGAAGAGTTTCTTACTGTTCATCAAGTCTGTATGAATGTATGTATGTAATATTTTGCCACAAATTAAAATTAAATTACAATATAAATTAATAAAAAGAAAGTTTTCTAAATTACAGCAATATAATATTTACAGGTAAAAGAGTTAAAAATGAAGTTTAAAAGACACCCCAGGTTAAAATGGCAGGGATAGCATTAAAAAGGTCGATATGACCTTGTTTCCATAATGGTCCCTCCGGAAGTGTTATCAAAAAATAAATTTGTTCCGGAAGAATGGATCTTGGGTCAAAAAAAAAATGTTGGCTAAAATCTTTTCGTAGGCTGATTTTAGGTTGTCAATAATATATGTAGGGGCTATCATCTTGACTTTGGAGATCATTAAAGAATTTATCTTTAATCTTGTGTTTGAAAGTGTTGATGTTTGTTGCAGATTTTAGTTCTGATGGTAGATTGTTCCATAATTTAGGCTCGAGTCGAGTTTCAGAATTTAGCATAATTCTTAAAAACGGCCGCTAAGATAAGTTTTGCTTCGGAGCTTTGAGAATTGCTGGGAAGAACCAAATCATGATGAAATCATATAACCAAATTATTTTCTTTGGTAGTATACGAGCTTGTTATGTGCTTTATGTCTGAAACAACCTGCAACACATAACCAAGGCTTATTGACAAAGTTTGTTAACTTCAAAATCGATCTCTAATCTCTTCTTGGAGTTTCTTAATTTTCAGGATTACCAGTATAATTTCTTATGAGAGCAGGTCTGTGACTGAAGTAAATAGTAAATACAGCAAATCACGCAGAAACTACATTGGATATGATGTAAACAATACCTCGAAATGTAGTATCAATCATTAGCATGAATCTGGATGAAACACAAATTTGGCTTTTTTTGGCTTCTTATTTGCAAAGTTAGAAAAATTTGGCTTCTTTTGGCTTTTTTCGTTCAAAAATTGTTTGGCTTTTTTTGGCTTTTTTTTCATTACTGATTTGGCTTTGAGCATGCGCAATCATCTACCAACCCTGTTCCACATTCCATTGTCCATGATTTACTTCAAATTGAAATTTCTATCCAATACAATTGTTCAATACTACTTAGCTCTTTATATATAAATACATAAATTCAGTATAAATTTTACGATGACGAATTGCCTAAAACACCAACTGCGAAGCACGATACCATACTACATGGCCGATAACACAGGAGCAAAAATATCGTGACTACCCCCTGGCATTTAACATAGAACACATAAGAACTAAAATACAACTAATTATACGACACAAAATACTAATTTATACAAGAGCGATTTTACAAATAAACTAAAAGAAAATTTATGTGACTTGACTTTAGAAGTCGCATCCAATTCATTTTTCAATCAAACATAACTCAGTCCGCATGCTTGATTGAGACTCTATTCACAGGAAATAAAAGCAATGTTCCAAGATGGCAACTAGAAAGCATGTGCTTCAAATTTTTCAGCAGCATTTCGTGTCACTAACTTCTTCTTCAGATTTCTTCGTCTGGATCCACTGCCCAGTTAGTCTCCTCGCTGTTTGCACCCTCTTCGCCACCTCAACCATGCTATTTGTATCTACAATTCTTTCATCAAATTCATCTACCAGACCTGTCTAAACTGTTGCTGAATTCACTACCACTGTTTTGATATGCAGCCATCCTTACCTCTCTTTGTGATAAATATTGGCGCACAATTTTGTATCCTCGACTACAACAATGGAAGCGTGCAAAGGCCAATACCAAACACACAGCAAACATTTGAATTTTAGTCGACTCAAATTGAATTCAATGCGACGTCTAAAGCCAGGTCGCATAATGGTCGCATATTCGACTGGATGAGTCGCATATTCGACTGTGAGTCGAGTGGAATACAAAATTGGCTTTATACGCCGCATCGATCGCGTCGCATAATAGTCGCATTTAATTCATACTTAGTCATTTTTTGACCAGCAATTTAATTCGACACCTCTATTATGCGACGTACAAATCCACCCTTGCAATAAGCCATCCAAAACAAAAAATTCCTTACCAATCTCCCAGCTTTATTGTTATGCAGATTCATCTTCTTTCTGAAATATTTTTTCTTACTTCTTCGAATTCTTTCTACATATCTTTCAGCAGAATCGATGAATCTTTCTGCAAATGTCATACCATAGTTTATATTATCATTACAGTCTCCCCACTTCCATTCTCCGCTTTCATCCACGTGTCCTTGCTTTGATTTATCGCATTTATCACAGTCGGGGAACATACCAGCACTGCAAGAACGTGTTACGGCATAGGCCACTCCAGCTGATGTAATTGCATGTATAAATGCTGCTTCTCGAGTTCCTAAAACAGAAGGAAATTTGAAAAATGAGTTCTTATGAGCATAGGCTCCAAATCTTTAAGTCTTCGAAAAAAGGTGGGTGTAAAATTCAATGATCTATTCCTTACAACTGAATGACTTGAAAGAAACCTTAGCCACTTTTCTATGATTCTACCGTTGGACTTTCAGAAATCTTGAATATTTGTCGAAATTACAGCCTATTATATATTTCAGCTCATTTTATGATGTGACGTCATCAAATTTCTAAATCACAAACCAGAAGAGTGAAAGATTTCTGCTTGATATGATATTGTAGGCATCCAAAAACTATGGTTTTCTTGAAAGTTATTTGATCTTGCGTCAAGAGATTTAGAAATTACGAAAGTTTAAATTTTTTTGAAAATTTTCTTGAATTCTTGAAAAGAAGAAAAACACTGTAATTCTGAAATGTTGAAGATTTCAGAAAATTCTAACGGCAGATTTACTGCAAAATAGTTCAAGTTTCTTTAAAGCCGTTCAGTTCAAAGATCAAAGAAACAGGTCATTGAATTTTGCATCAAGTTTTTTCAAGATCTGAAACCTATGTTGTTCTAATGAAGTTCAAAAGTCTGCTTTCCATGAGTTCTTTGCCACTGAAAGTTACATTCAATACAATTACCAGTTTCAGAAATAAAATTTTAATTTCAGCTGGAAGTAAATATTTGACTAGCATCGAACGTGGAATTTCTCGTCCCAGTACAAACCTCCTTTACAAGCATCTTATGATTTCTGGAGCGACAAGATCAGTGGTACCACAAAAATGATGTCTGAGCTAACTTTTGATTGACAGATTAAATCTATGTTTTAATATTGGTAGCGCGCTGTTTATTCCACAGATAACCAATTGTGTTAACTTTGCTCAACATTAGGTAAACATTCGAATTCGTAAATGATATTTGCTTGCCGTTCACCCTATCCCATTACTAGAAGTATCATAACAATACGAGGAGGTAAAATTTACAGGTGGCTTGGTATGCATGCGCTTTTCCGGTTTATGGTTCGATTTACAATATCTTGCCCGGGTTATGGATCATGTTTCGTGAATTTTGATGAGGTTATGGTTACGTTATATGATAATTAACCGTAGTTTTATGTATTTGTCAGCAATTTATTGCTATTGTTGCCTATTATGACCAAAACTTTGTGTAAATCTACACTTAAAAAGACTTAAGCTCTGCAAGTAATACGCAGCATGATTTTGTCATAATACTTCTAGAGCATTTTGGAGTGGTTATGGTAGTCATATTCTCAAACCTTTTCCTTGGTTATGGGTCCCCTCTCTGGATTCTAAAGGGTACATATATACCAAAACCCCAACAGAAGTGCCCCCTCCCCTCAAAACAATATCGACACACAACATATCGGTAACACATTATCAAAGCTTTCAAAGGTGCTAAGGGATCAGTCATTTATCAATGCCAGGTATGGGGCCAGAAGATATTTTTGTTGATAATGAAAACTTTTCATAACCCCTCCGTTTTGTCACTGAAGTTTTCAAGGACCCCTGGTCTTTTAGCTGTAATTTCACGTGGCCCCCCTCTGTATAAAATTTGACGACAAATTTCTTAGCAACATATCATTTTTGCGGATAACGAATGACCCGAAAAGAACATATAAATTTTTTCAAGAGATAAAAGTCGTTCCTAAATATTCATCAAAATGTTCATTAGTAATACTGGGAGGAGAAATACAAGGCTTTACAAAGATCATACGAGGAATAAGTTTTCGTTTCAGATAGATCAGATTAGCTTTGTAGTACTTATATGGCCGCATTTTTCAGAATTAAGATTTTCAGTGCTCCCTTTCACAGCCTAGAAATTTTTTGCGGCTTCCCTAAATATCTGCCTGCCCCCTAGCCGGCACCATTAATGACTGGTCCCTAAAATTTATGATTTTGGTTTATTCCAGCCCTCTAGAAATATCATGACAGTGATGAGAACGAATAGATCTGTCACACACTTAGACTGATGCCTTTTCGTCCCTTTTTTCCCTGCGTTCCTTGGTCAAGAGGGACTAATAACATTACTCTTAAATAGTGGGCCCACTTTAGGCCCGGGTAGGGTGGCTCCGTATTCACCAATCAAATCGCTAGAATTCAGTTCTTAACCAATCAGGGGCGGCTATTCAGAATGTTGTTGTTGTTGCTCTTAAAGAGCGGTTGATGAAGCGTAGAGTTCTCGCAGCTTCGATGGATCATTTTGGCTTCTACAGAGGAAGATTACTGCTTGAAAGGTATGCATTTTGCGATTTGTAGGTCAAGACAACATTATTCTTTGTATTAAAAGTTTCCTTTTCAATGTTCGACCTCTTTGATCCAGATTTTGAAGCGATTTTGTTGAGTGAGAAAACTCCCACCTGTTTAGGCCATTTTAAAAAAGTGGGCCCATTATGTAAGGTAATATTATGAGTCCCTTGTTGACCAAGTGATATCAGCAAATCAAAGAACGCAGGGAAACAAGGGACGAAAAGGCATAAATCTATCTATCACACACTATCAGAACTTTCAAAGGTGCTAAATTTCCAACTTGTTGCCGACTATTCTCAATGAAGAATCACTGAGATAACCATTTGAAAAATATTTGATATAACAATAGGGTATATCGTTATCGAATTTCGATGAATCGACGAATATCTCATTCCTTATCTCTTCGATGGGTGCGAAAACACCTGCTGATAGACAGTAATCGAATATTGCTGGGAACTTTCAAAACTTTAGAAATATTCAAATCTAGAGCTCGTGACTCGTAGAAGGAAGTCTACGGGTATAGCCTGTGTCCCAGACTCCAGAAAAATGAATTATGGTCTGCAACACAGGCTATACAGGTATCGATGAAAATTAGCATAAAATTGATAGGTACCTCTGTTTTTACTTTACAATTTGCCAACTTTTGCCTTGATTAGCTCAACAAACTAAGGGGTTTCAAGCTATAATCAGTTTTGGTTTCCAAAGTCATGGAGGAAACTTTCGAAAAATTGATACTGTAGATCTGCACCTCAGTGGCAAAGCGTCACTGGTAAAAAGCCGAAAAACTTTGACAAGTAGTTGTTGAAATTTTGATGAAAGGTTGAAATGGAACTTTTGTCAACTTTGAAAACTATAGATCAAGGTGAATTTAGCTTAATATCATTTGTAAATATTGGACGCTAAATTCATGTTAGAGCATTTATGTCAATGGAACATTTAATGTCTAGATGATCAACATTGAAGTCATTACACCAAAGAGAATTCAGTGTCTACCCATCATCCTTTGCAACGACAATTTATCGACTAAACAAATCGATCGAAATTCACAAAGGCACAAAGTAGCACTATCAAATTCACTTGTGAAATTTAAAGCTCAATATTAATGTTTTTTCGCAATAAATATTCTTTGTTGGAAGAAATTTTTGTAACATACATAAGATTTATCAAAGAAAAAACACGGACGCAGAACAGAGGGAGTAGCTGTTGAATTACTTTGCAAAAGATTAACAAAGAAGTAACACCTTATTGAAGAGAATTGTGTGTTCTGAAACCAGGAGAAATGGTAGTTCCTTCTTGTCTTAGCAAACTTGTCATTTCATGAATAATCCTAAAGAGTGATTTACGCTGCTGACGATCGTTCGTTGACACATGCTTAAGCGGCACACGAACTCTCCACATATCAACAATTTGCCAGCCACAGCAAGGCCTTGCCGCTGTTCCCCTTTTTGGTCCTTGTCAATTTCGTATCTGACAGGTGTTACGTGTATCCGTGAAGGGAAACCTTTTGATTACCGCCTTGCTTCAGCAGATCACTATTAACTTTATTCCTTTGTGGTTATATTTTGATATAGATTATGAACTACGATAAAACATGAATCGCATAAGGAGGTAGGTGGTCTATGATTATAAAACCTCTTTTCTGTGCAGTGGCGAGTTAAAAAACTTGATTGAATGGTCATAATAGATCTAACAGCAATCTTATCCTTTCATCTACTTCGAAAGTTGAAAAATAAATGCTCGAAGCTCGACGAAGAAGTCAATAAAGAGAACTTAGATGCAAATTTCTGAAGTCAATAAAGATGATTTGACACAAGATGTTAAGAAAAATAGTACAAGTTTTTGACAAATGCCTTTTACAATGCCTAGCAGAGAGTTTTGGCCATGTTCTGAGACATTGTTTAATCAAATAAAGCTATGGTTACAGTACAAAAAACTAGATTCAAAGAGCACTTTGAATCCTACATTTCTCAGTTTCATTGAAATCACCGCAATCATTTCCCTCTTTCCAGTCAACTTTTGTGGAAACTTAACATAGCGATTGATTAGAAAACACTTGGAGAAGTCTGTGGCAAATGATTGAGCCGTGCTCCTAATTCGAATCTCGTGCTTCCTTGCAAATTTAGGATTCGGCTGTTTTCATATCTTCATAGGTGGACTGGGAAAGGAAGAGAAAGTCCGAGAAATTAATGAATGGTAGTACTTTTTATGAAACTGGCTTTCTGGATGTAGTCGCGTTAGTCGTTGCTTAAACTTGTGTGTACAATAAAACCCCACAAACAATAACATATCTTTCTACATGAGCAGACTGCATCTGTTCTTATAAACATGTCGATCTTCCCCCATTCAGGTGGGATTCTTATTCCTAAGCCCTGATGACTGTTAACTTAGGCCCCGTCCACACGTATACGTTTACGTCTGTAAACGCATACATTCTTATATGTTTACACCTTCCGTCCACACGTAAACGGCGTTTCAAGTTATCCTAAACGCATACATTCGAAAACGCTATCCAAAGTGGATACTTTTGAAAACGCTGTTTTCACGTCTCCGTGTGGACGGTCGTAAACGCATACTTTTATAAACGGTGACGTCACAGAATTCATATTCACCAATCATTTGCAGTTTTCTTAAACACTGTTTTTGCGTTTTCATGTTGACGGTCGTAAACGCATACTTTTGTAAACGATGACGTCATAGATTTCATGCTCATCATTCATTCCCCATTGTTTTGGCGTTTACGTGTGGACAGGCTAAAACGCTCAGTGGATCAGTGTGGACGGAAAATATTATATGCGTTTACAAAACGTAAACGTATACGTGTGGACGGGGCCTTAGGAGATGCTTCCTTGCATCAATGTTGGTGGAAGCCGTAATATGTTGTGGACATAGGCAACTGTATTGCACAAATCACCCAAGAAGTTTGCTTACAACTTGAAATTTATTTCGATTTGGAAATGATTATCTTAAGCAAAAACTTCATTGAAATGCAATCCTGAAGAGTTGAGCTACACATAGATACCAAAAATTCACAAAAAAGTACTTTATAGCAGCACAGAGATGCAATTACAAAACATGCATTAAAATCTCACTTTCTATCAAGTACGTTCGAAAGACATAACCTTGATTCCGGCAGAATTGGGAGGGTCAAATGCAGGCCCACATGGTCTATCTTGTAGACAACCATTTGTTTTAAACACGTTCATAATCGAGGCAGCCATATCCATTATGCATCAAGGTTTGGGCAGGCAGAAGTTCCAAAGTATCAAATTCCATCCGACAGGTTTTCTGAATATAGGCTCTTCTGAATATGTGATGATCAGATGTGTCAAGAAAACCATTAGATTCCAGTGTCACAAACTTAGCTTTTTCCAGTAGTATTGGAGGCTAGAGACTATTAAGGTTAATTTTCTCTTGATAAGTTCATCGTCTTTTAAGACCACGGAACTATCAGTCCGCTTTGGTTCATTTGGTGCCTTTCAAAACAAATTAGTCTGGAAGTTCAACTTTGTTATGTTCTTATTTGCAGGGTTTAACTGCATACCGTGTGAGTCAAAAAACTTACGCGTTTGGCGGGGTATAGAATAGAAAGTATTCAGCCATTGCTCTCAACTGAAATGTTAGTCTATCAGTCAAAAGTTAACTTAAATGAGAAAATTTGTTTGGTAAAATCTGTACGGTAAAATCAAATAAAAAATCCATCACCCAAAAATTAGAAAAATGCCCGTAAGGAGTTTTTATGGGAATTGAGACTTCCACGCTCCAGTCTGGTCCATGATTTATGTGATACTAAAGTTGCCAGTGGAGATACAGAATTCGAATGTCAATAGAGGGTAAGGTAAATCATGGACCAGAATGGAATGCGGATTTTTGTTCCAAACATGTCCTTAGCCGGCATTTTCCTATAGCCTCACTACAATAAGGACCCTCAAGTTACGCTCTTCTCATTTAGTTGAATTGTTGTTGTTGTTATCGCTCCACTGAGGGCCTTATGGACATAGAGCTGTAAAAATGGCAAAAAATTTCAATCGGCGACAGGATTCTGTCGCCCCGTCGTCTACCGATCAGCATGTGCCTTAGAGCAAGGCGGTTTTTGCTTTTTGGCAAGAATGATCCTTTGCCGAAGTACTGATACCTAATTTGATGGTACAGCAGTTCAAGAAAACTGATTTTTAAGGCATTTTAGACCCAGTGGTTTTGAGAAAAAAGTAGCAGATGATTTAGGCCCACAGCTACATTCTAAAAAAGAATGCGAATCGAACGACAGATTGATACATTTTGTAGAATGTTCGAATGTACACAATAGTGATAGAGACTCCAACACTGCTCAATCGAACTTTTTTGTGGAGCAGCGGAAAGGTTTCAAATAGAATCAGTACGGAACTTTACCGTTTCTGCAAGCGTTCGAGAATAAGTCGTAGTTGTAGCGATATCAGTTCAGGCAAAAGCGAAACTACTTGTTGGGGATATGAAGAAGCCAAGTTGTGAGCCTCGAGGAATCCCCCTAAAAGGGCTCCAGATTGCATGCGTAGTAACGATTTACTTCGATTATGTAATATGCAAATCAGCTTGACCGTTGAAAACAAGAGATCAAAACAAAGGAAAGACGCGCATGACAACGTGAGCCCCAACGTTGATTCGCTCTCAACAAAGCTAAAACAACAATGTGTCTGAACGATAGGGTCAGCACTTCGTCTCCCCAACAACTACGACATGTAATCAAGTCTAATTTTCCTAATTTCTGGATCGATAAGATGGGGGATATTACCAAATAACATTTTCTCGTCTAGGGGAGTGATCATTTTTAATCCTGGGTACTGGGGCGGAGGATTTATAGCAAAGATATGAAACTTTTTCCATTATTTTGTGGGGGTACGAAAAGAGCAATTCTTATGGTCTACAAAACTATCTTGTTTGAAAAAATTTAGAAGAAATCATAAATCAAAGATTGAAAGAAAAGCTAAGAGACATCTGGAAATGACGAATCACGCGACTAACATCTATGAAAATCGCATGGGACAACTTGGTATCTATGTTTCATAAATTTATGTGTCATGGAAAAAGACTTCTGGATGGGGTACTAAACCATTTTGCTGAAAGATGATGGGTTGCGAAAAACTTGTTCTTTGTCCAAGATGGGGTGTGAAATTTTCTCTTATTGTTTGAATTTATCCTTTGCCCTAGTACCCGGGATTAAAAATGACCGCTCCCGAAGTTGACCTTTGACTGATAGTTTAACATTTCAGTTTTGAGTATCAGTCATGTTTTATTCCACATCCCGCCAAAAGAGTATACTTTTTGATTCACCCGGCATAAGACTTTCCTTCGAGAAGATATCTGAGGTCTAGCTCGTGAAAATAATTTTGAGACACACGGTAAACATGCTCCAGCCCTTTCTCGATAATCCTACAGGCTTGAATAACGAGAGAGATACCTCGTGTCTTTGTTTATCTGTGTTTATCATTCTTTCTTTCTTTAGATTTTTAATTTGATTTATCACATATGTCAATCAAAACATGGAGGTGAACGCTGAGCTAGAACACCATCTAGAGAGGTATACGCTGAGCTAGGATGGGAATCGTTAAGTTTTAGCAGGTAGATTAGACGCTTTTACAAAGTTGCAAACAATTTCACTCCAGACTATACAAGGGCTCCAATTCGACCACATCAGCAGTTTCAATACTCCCTTCGCAAGCCTGATGTAATCGGGTAAATAAGAGCAAGGACTGAAAATTAAAACAAACACAGCCCCCCTGAAAATCAGGTGCTGATTAGCTGATGGGGAAACCCTATTTAGATAATTAAAAATCTAGAAATCTAATCTTCTAAATGGATTGGAAATTTCAGAAAAATCCGACGCAACTTATAGCAAACTATGGGAAAAATAGAATTTCAAATTAGCCTTCTGAAAAACAACGATAGGCTTTGTAATACAATAGCAAAAGTTGCTTTGATTGGCGCCTCTGTTCAAAACGATTAGCGGCTGGAGACAAAGGAATTTCTCACAACCAGTAATCAGAACCATCACGGCCGCAAAAGCTGCACGGAAACCAGTAGGGCAAAGTTTTGTCGTTTGCTAACGATAGGTGACTTTCTGAAGAAGCTATGTGCTTATAACGAAGACAGGAGGGTAAACCTGAAGTTCTGTATCGCGGAATTCTTTTATTTGATTGAGAAATTGTGTGGAGATTCTTTCACTCCAGCCTTAAATACACGACAGTTAATGTCCTCTTCTCGGTTCCTTAATCGAATAAAGGAATTCTGAGAGACAGAACTTAAGATTTACCCTGCTTCTTTCGTTATAAGCACATGACTTCTCTTGTAAACCACACTTCGCCCGAACGAGACGAGAGCTTGCCCCACCGGTTTGGAGGCAACGTTTGCGGCCATCTTTGCTTTGATTTACTGGTTGAGAAAATTTCTCTTGTCTCCAGTTACTAATTCATTTGAACTGCGGCGTAAACAAATCAACGTCTGCTAATGTATTACAAAATCTGTCCTTGTAGTAAGAACTTTGAATTAACAATACGGAAATGAAATAGATCATGGCGTAAATTTATTTCAACAAAATAATTCCGGCAGTTTCGATCAAACTTGAGCAAGCACTTTGTTGGTGGTGCTTGACCTGTTAATGTCATGTCTTACCTCTATCAAGAACTCTTCCAAATACTGTCTTTGTTGCATCATCACTCATTGTGGGGCAGTTCCATCGATCTCGTTGAAACTGTCTTTGACATTCATCAACAGCTTTTTGCATTCCCAGTCCAACGGTCCGGATTATACGAGGTTGATCTCGACAAATGCCAACATGCAGATCATTCAAGTTTGGTACCATAGAACAGTCTTCTAGTCTGTTTGAATTGACTGAGCTCAGGCTGAGGTACCTGGTAAGCAATTTCATAGTATCAGTTCCTAGTAACATTATCGATAATAAAATTGAAGTGCAGGTTCACTTGTGTCAGATAAAGTGTTTAGAAGTCGTTACTGGAAAGTACTCAAAATTAAGAGCATTAAAGCAAATCAACGGGGTTAAAAGCAAACTTAGCTAGGAGGACTGGGTAATCTAAATATAACCTATTGTATTTGATGTTTTCGATCTATGAGACAAAGGGACGCCTTTCTTTTGTGCTATGCTTAGATTGTTTCGCTATATCTCCGTTCATTTACTTTAGCATCAATAAGGCATGAAAGAACTTCATATTTTTGACGCTGAGAGAAGATGTCTAAAAGCTTCTGCACAGGAAGCCCAGGTACTTAACTTAACTGAACAGTGATAAGTTTACAATCTTAAAATCTTAAAATCGTTAATTGTGTAATACCTTTGTTTGTTATTTGTTCCACCTCTCAAATGCTGTGTTGTGCTTCATTGACTTCTGCATTGCACTGTGTAATTATTCGAATACGAGAGTTCGATACGATGTAACTTGCACGTATTCTAATAGTTTACAGTAGATTGTAAACTATTAGAATAGCTGCAAGTTACATCGTATCGAACATTGGCATTCGAATGATTACACAGTGCAATGCAGAAGTCAATGAAACACCACACAGCTGTAGAGAGGTGGAACAAATAACATACAAAGGTATTATATAATTAACGATTTTAAGATTTAAGAATGTAAACTTATCATTATTCAGTTCAGTTAACTGCATGCCTGGGCTTCCTGTGGCTTCTGCTCTATTAACCCTATCTGACCTGGGCGATTTGAAACACACAATGCCGCGGGGGGGGGGGAGCTACTTATCTCTGTTGTTACTTGAGATATGGCAACCAAATTTGGCCAAAGTTGTTCATTATATAAACAATGAATTTTTGAAACAATGGTTTAATTAGCGTTGTTGTTATTGTTTTTAGAGCATAATTAATATTTTGATGTCATATGACGTCATAAAAATGAAAGTGTGTTAAAGGTCGTAGAACTTTCCTTTTCGTAAAGGAATGAAATATAGATCAGAATAGATGTAAATTCATAGTTTAGACTTAATTCGACCAATTAAAAAGGCTTCGGAGGGATAAAATGCATATCTTCACAGAGTGTAGCACCACAACTTGGTTACCTTGGAGACAAGGCTAAAAATAGAACACCAAAATTGTTACAGTTCCATTGCTCCATGATGGAAAGTTAAACTTGCTAAATCCCAGAGGCATTCAGCAAACGCGGAAAAACGAATAAAGAAAATGTACGAGGCCCCATTTCAGATAGTGTTAAAGGACAGAGCAAAGTTTATTTTATAACATGGCAGTGCAAAACGTATCAGGACAACTACTTTTATTGAGCTTATCAGAGGTGGGTCAGCACCTTTTTGAAGCAAATATCAACGGGGCAGAAGCTTTTTGTGTCCTCAAAATGACATTTGAAATGTAAACTGTCTCATTTTGATGGCAAAGTTGTGAATCATACAAACAGAGAAATACTTGGGAAGATACATACTTTAGATTTCCTTTTCATCAGTCACATATCTTAATCTTCAAAGTAAATTTTCATTAAAAAACATTCCGATGTGCAAGAATTGATTTTTTTATGGTCTTTGGCTACTTCATCGGTGACATGTACTGTAAATCACATCTGCTTTTCATGAATACTGGGGAGATACATTTTTAAGGACTTTAAGGAAAGGGCAACCGGACAGTTAGTTTTTCTGCAATAATTTCATACGAGGTGAGCAGATTTTTTTCCTAAAAGTCTTTCCACCAGTCATGTCAAATAACAAAATTTGCACTGTCCCTGAACTTGAAATAAATGGTGTAAGATGCTGGGAACATGCCAGAACAAGTAAGTTTCATGACATTTCAATTTGAAATTTTGTTGATCCATGTTGGACCTGCTTGTTTACAAATTCTACCAAAGACGCAAAGTACCCCAAAAGGTCCATTAAGCCCCAGCAGGCTGTTTAATTTTTGAAACTCCAAAGGGGGATTTATAAGAGAGATTGGACGCATTCACAATATCAAATGACAAAGAAATATATGATATATGTGGCAGCATTTCAATATTTTTGCCCCATATTGTGTGGATTCAGCATACATTCTAACGAGTCAAATAAATAAATTCGACACTCTTCCATCCTTAACACTATTAAAACCATCATGCTAGCTTGTGTAGTGAAATATATGGAAAATCGTTGGTAATTTCTGGAATTTGACATAAATGGTGGGGGCTTAAAGGCATTGATTCCATATAAAATAGCGTTCTCATGACCAGTATCAACTTCTTTTCAATCATGAAACAAAAGTTGTCATTTAACACGTATTGAAATTAAACCAAAGAAATTCCTTAGGATAATGCAAGGATTAAGAAGTCTTTGGTCTCCAATTCTTATGACTTCAGTGCTATTGTGCGGCAACAAAAGGACGTCAGCGATTTGTCAGCAAAAATCCAGGACAGCGTTAACGCTAAACTATTTATATGGACTCAGTTGCTTTAATAGAGAGGGGGCTCATTTAAAAGTTGGCCCACAGGGAAGGACTTATTACAGAGGGAGGCTTGATAGAGAGGAGGCTTACTTGAGCTTTTACGTTAACTAAAGATGCACATGTGAAGGTGACGGTGAAGTTGTGTTTTTCAGTGCCAAGCGCTGAGATCGCAGAAACTGAGCAGACCTCATCGAGTCCGTATAAGGCATTGAGTCCATATAAATAGCGTTCTAAATCACAAACCAGAAAAGTGAAAGAGTTTTGCTTGATACCCTATTGTAGGCATCCACAAACTACGGTTTTCTTGAAAATTATTTGATATTTCGTCAACAGGTTTAGAAATTACCACTGTTTTAAGCTTCTTTCAAGTTTTCTTGAATTCTTAAACAAGAAGACAAGCACTGTCATTCTGAAAATATTGAATATTATCAGAAAGTCCAACGGCAGATTTACTGCAATATAGTTCAAGTTTCTTTCAAGCCGTTCAAGTTCAAAGAAATACAGTAGGTAATTGCATTTTACACCACGCTTTTTAGAGATGGAAACATATGCTATTAGGGCGTACTACCAGACTGATGGTCATGCAGGTCTCTTCTATGAATGATTAAAAGTCATGCCTTGTGCTTTCGATATTTGAATTATAATGGTAACTATGACGATTGTAATACGTCAAGTGTAAAGGAAAACCAATATTCATCTAAAGCGATATAAGATCAATCAATTTATTTCAAGTCTTCTTGGCACTGGTGTTTGCAGTCTTTGTGTATCCGGTTATTAATCATTTTCGCATTAACCAACATCCATGTTTATAGGCATCATAGGTTCTTTTTGTTCTTGACTTACGCGGTTATTTATTTGGGGCTTACTTCATATTTGCGGGGATGTCTTGCTGTAGCTCTTTCATACTAATCCGCCATTATATCAAAGGATCAGACAGTTATTGTCACTGTCCAGTAACGCCAAAACAAAGTCTTATTCGGACCAATGATGAAAAGCAAATATGCGTAAGTCGGGTTAAGGATGAGAAATTCCGCATATCCTTTTTTTTCTTTTGCTTGATGGTTTTGGGACCTTCATTAAGTACAACCGAATAAGCCCAAATTGATCACTACGCTCTCAGTAACAGTCCAGTTTCAGTTAAAATGTAACAAAAATTGTCCACATAACTAAAAAAGGGTAACGCAGTCTGTTCTGAAAGGGTAACGCAGTCCCTTGATAAATGAAAATATGATTGATAAAGGCATCTACTGTATACACAGATGACGGAGAATGGCTCAAAAATACCTGTACGATTCAGTAATACATACAAATCTACTAAGATCTAATCATACCTGCCAGTTAACTGCGTTAAATTTCTCTTGAATCCTCTATTAGTTACAAAGACTCCCATCTCCTAACCTCTCTATGTTTATGTTAGGCCACAAATTGTGTTGTGTTGTTGCAGTTGTGTTGAATATCTGAATATCCAATACAACTGCAACAACAAACACAATTTATGGCCTAGCGAAAACATACACAGATGTGGAGATGGGAGTCTCTGTAACTATATTCAGATATTCAACACAACTGCAACAACACAACACAATTTGTGGCCTAACATAAACATAGAGAGGTTAGGAGATGGGAGTCTTTGTAACTAATAGAGGATTCAAGAGAAATTTTACACAGAAAACTGGCAGGTATGATTAGATCTTAGTACATTTGTATGTTTTACTGAATCGTACAGGTATTGCTGAGCCATTCTCAGCCACCGCTGTATATTCCAGAAGTGTGAGCAACTTTGCTTTGTCCAAAGAAATCAACGACATAGTGTCGCAGTGATGCAAGAATTTCATGGCCATCAAACTAAACTCTGAACAGTTTTGGGACTGACAGCCTTTACGTTCTAATGGCTCGATCATTGCTAACTCTAATTAAGTATCACCATAGCTTTTTAGATATTGATAGGCATTGTTCATGTATACTGTCAACACAAGCGAGCGAAATAAAAATGCTCTATTCGCTATCAAATTTTGATGAATTGTCAATATAGATTTCTCCTAATTAAGGCTAATTTCTTAGCGTTCCTAACAAGTGCTTGCTGTTAGTGCATCATCAACAGAGCTGCAGTCAGCGCAATTTTGAAAATTTCATCTGGCAAAGTTCCCTTACTGCTAAAAATCTTCATATGCACGACTGTCGTCAAGGGAACAAACCAACCCTTACAATACTATCAAGAAACAGGTGTGACACTATTACAGTGCAAATCTTGTTTGGATAAAGTCAAGAATTTGTCAATATCATGTGCCATCCTTATTTTTTGATACACCAAATGTAATAATTCTGATGCTTACCAAGAAATGTTGTCTCCTTTAAATAAGCTGATTATTAGGCTATTGCCATCCTGATATAACCTAAATCATGCATTTTCCCACGATCTGTACGGCATTGACTCGATTTTTTTTCCGTGGCGAAGCCCCCAGATCCCGGTTCTACGTACGCTCCATATTTGAGCTTCTTATCATCATAGCTTCTTGAGGGCGTAAGTCAAGATCCTTTTACACGAACGAGGAGAAAGAAGTTTGTTAATTGGGTTGGTAGTGCATGGTATGAATCTTTCGTTGAAATAATGGAAAGTGACTGGAAGACGTCTAAGCCATAGGATAAGTTGGCTTTTAGAGAACTTTTGCAGACAAGCAATTATACCGGTGTCTCAAAGATTTACCCCCTTTTGACTGGAAATAGGAACGAAGTGATAGGATATTATTGCTCTCCAAATGGACAGCTAAATTTATCAATCCTCAACTTAGATTCACATACCTTGCATTTAAAAATCGTCAACCAAACACCGGAGATACAAGCTTGCAAAGTCAAAATTCACAGAGCACCCGAAACCAGAGCTTTTGAAAAAGGGCCTAGCAATGATTTGTATCATTAGTATTTTCCAAAGTACCTGTTTTAAACTTTAACATCCAGTTTTACACTTTTGAAAAGAATAAAAACTAGTGAACATCGACGTTATTAAACAAGATAATAAAAATGCGGTAAGAATGATAAAGTTATGCCACATCTCCAAAATGAGCGTGCATGTGCTTCTTTTCCTCTTCTTTTACACTTGGGACGGACTGCAACGCACACACTAATTCCTCAAAGGAATAATTATTTGTAGAACAATTGAAGATTTCAAGGAAAATTCTTTTCAAAAAGAAAAGCTAAAGGTCAAAGTTGAAATTCTTTCACAATATACCTTTGATATCAAATCATGGCTAGGCCCTTTTACGAAACCTCTGGTTTCAAGTGCACTCCAAAATTCGACTTTTTGAGCTCATGTCTCCGGTGCTCGGAGGACCATTTTAAAATGCAAGGTATGTGCAGTTAAGTAGAACATCAACAAATATGCTTATGAAGTCAAAAAGTCCCAATATTTTATCGTTTCGTTTCTATGTTTAGTCAAAAGAGGGTACTTTTTTTCTGAGACACCTGGTAGAATTGTCTAAGATTTACATTTCTTCGTGCCTTGGAATTGTATTGTGAGGACCGTTGGGGACTGTTCTAGGACAAAGTGGGGGTATGTTTGCGCAAAATTGCCTGCGGTGGTGATTCATTAAAAATAGTTACAAAATTGTGCAGGTTTCCAAGTTGGTTTTGGTAAAGATGGCATGTAGGCATGTAGGTTAGGCATTCTAACGGCGCTCTCTGTTCTAATCCAAACAATATCATGTTTGATAATATTACAGGAGATGCTCATTAAAATAACTGTTGCAAAGTAATCAACAATTCCAATGCAGCAGAAACTAAAATACGATCGGTAGGAGTATTCTAAGCCAATGTAAAGAGTGTATCCACGAAAATTTTTCCGGGGGCTTTGCCCCCAGACCCCCACAATGTGCACTAAACTTTGAAGTTTTTGCTTAACGCGATGCTCCCTGTTTTACAACCCATGCATGCTTCACATTTCTGAATCCGAGAGAACACGATGGCCAAGTAAGAAATCCCATTAGGGAGTGGCGTGTGGAAAATTTTTTTTAGATGCAAAGGTTGGCCGCTCGGTCGCCGTTTAGACGTCATTTTACAATTGTGGTACCCAATTTTTGTTGTTTAAAAGACTCATTGATCTTTATTTCAGTCAATAAAAGGGCTGTTGGTCACATCTATAGCCAAGGAAGAGGGCGTGGTCCAAGAAAGTTTTCTGGGGCTCCGCTCCAGACCCAATCCTGACTTGCCCCTCCAATAAGAAATCCTAGCGGCGCTACTGAGCTCTCTGCACACTAAAGGACAAACAAATCGACTGTACGGCGGGTTTTCTTCCTCCTGTGAATTAAAATCGAAGTTCAAAAGCAACGCAGATAGAAATTATCTTCCAAGAATCGTTACAAACGAAAAAGTTGACAGGCAAAGCAAACGACTTTTTGCGTCAAGAGTTGTGTCTTTCCTGCTTTCATACTACCGGGTGAGTCAATAAAGACGCCCAGAGTTTGAAAAAATCCTGATCCCTCAATGTCAAAGCAATGATGTAAAAGTCAAATTAGGTTCCGTAATTTACCAGGCTTTAGTCGGTCATTTCTTCCCGTCGAAATAGGAGCTTTTCTGCAGAAAGCCCCTTTCGAGAACCTGCAAAAACGAGCGAAAACGGCAAGCAAAATTTCCCCTTGTTCTTCCTCCTAGAAATAATGACTCTTGGTTGTACTCAGCATAGAGCTCAACTCTTTTAAAAAGGTGGGTGTAAAATTCTATTACATTTTTCTTTTAATTAAAGTGCTTGAAGGGAACTTCAGGTAATTCGCAATAAATTTGCCGTGGCAATTTCTTGATACCTTGACTACTTTCAAAATTGTGGCATTTATTAATTTTGAGGCTGTGACGTCATCAAATTTCTAAATCTTTTACCAGAAGAGCAGCAGATTTCTGCTTGCAACCATGTTGTAGACCTTCATAAACTATGTTTATCTTGACGATTGTATCAATTTCTCTCGATTAATTTAAGATTTACGATGATTTTAATTTCTTAAAAATTTTCGATGAATTATTGCAAAATAAGTCAAAATGCCGCCATTTTGAAAATAATCAATATATCAAAATATTGCCACGGTAGATTTACAGCAAATTACCCAAAGTTTCTTTCAAGCACATGAATTCAAAGAAAAATTTGATACAATTTTACACCCACCTTTTTAAAGATTTGAAAGATTTGAGCCTTATGCTGTTGTACTCATATATTTTGTCCTCATGGCAGAATGGAATCCCCCTGAAAAGGTTATTCACACAAGATGGAAGATTTTCAACCCGCCAAAACGAAAGCACATGCTAAAGCATGCTGAAAAATCATCGCTACAGAAGGCGGCATTCACATTTAACAAGCTCTTAAAAGCGCGTGAACACTCGTGCAGAAATCCGCCATACTAATCCCTTACAGTTTTCAGATTGCAAAATATTTCAGGTAGCAGTGGCCTTTCAAACGCCGGGCATCTTTTTGACGCATCCGGTAGAAGATTTACAAAAAATGCACTGAAAAATTAAATCAAATTTGCATCAGCTGAAGGTTTTGTATCTGGTTATCACATCGCACTATTTTTTCCCCTTTGAGGGTACATGCGCATCTAGAAGCATTTAAAGGAATGAAATTTCTAGGTATAACACGAGAAACAATAGATATCTCGATACTCCAAAGTTTCAGCTTGAGTGTACAGAAAAAGTTTCCACCTGTCTGGGCTGAAAGCCTGGAATTAAATACATATTGAAATAAGGGAAACCCCTTCACTCTATCAATTTAAAGTAAATTAAAGCGCATTTAAGGCGTATTCTTTTGGGCATTTTCTGAAAACTGTAGAGTTGGTAGAAGATAAAATCCCATTCTTTTTGTAAAGGATCATCCGTTCTCTGTCCTTTACAGGTTTGGGTTCCAACAGAAATGAGCAACAAAAATAAACACAACTTATTCGTCTTGTTTCGGCAATCTTCCTTCAACGTCGTCTCGGCTGCAAACTACAATTCGTCTCGTCTTATCTACTTATTCGTCAGCTTAAACTTATGAAAGAAACACATCAAACAAATAACTGGAACTAGAGCGTCCTGACTATCGTCCTTCTTCAACGGCTTTCAATCAACAACTGGAGGAGGGTTTTCCAATGCATCCAACCATGGGCATCCAACAAGACAACAATAATCAAATTACGTCATTGCATCACATGTTCATCATACTTGGATGTTGGTATCCGGTGAGCTTTGTTTATAAATTGTAAATGCAATATCAGGGCTCCTCACGAACACACACACACCGGCATCTTGTTTCTTAACATTTTGGTACCTTTCGACCAAAAACGGTAGATTTCACAGACTTCAGATTGCTTTTAATTAAAGCCCATTCTTTTGATCATTCTGTTTTCGGTAGAAATCCGAGAGATTTTGACGCATTCTTTTGGGCTCTTCTGAAAATGGTAGAGATCCGAGGCTTCGGAAACCTTCTGCTCCTGAAGCACAGGGAAACCAGATTAGATATTAACCGTTGCATTTATTGTTTGATAATCTATGTTGTTTTTCATTAACTTTGTTATTTGGTAATTTCTTCTATTTTCTATGTAGCTCCATCTCTTATTCATTTTCCGTGACCTCTAATGTGCCACGCAGCTCTTCTCCGCTCTGCGCTCCTTCGCATTTCCTCGCTCGCTTCACGCTCCCTCGCTGTAAAGTTAGCTGCGTGGCACATTAGAGGTCACGGAAAATGAATAAGAGATGGAGCTACATAGAAAATAGAAGAAATTACCAAATAACAAAGTTAATGAAAAATAACATAGATTATCAAACGATAAATGCAAAGGTTAATATCTAATCTGGTTTCCCTGTGCCTGAGGCTGGCAGACTTTTGAAAGATCGCAGAGAGCATTGTTTCGTGGATGAAAAAGTTTTCAAAAACATTCGAAAAAACAATGACGCTTTGCAGATTCTCTTCTTTTGGGATTGGCATAACAAAAGTACATAGTATTGCAATGGCTTCTAAGGTCTCATTTCTTCAGGATTCCCATTCTTTTGGCATTTTTCTCTGCGATGTCTGCCAACCCTGCCGTTTCCGGAATGTGTATTCTTTTGGAATTTTTCCCTGCAAAGTCTGCCAACTCTATCGTTTCAGAATTCCCATTCTTTTGGTAACTGAAATTTTTCGCTGCAAAGCCTACCGTTTTCAGAAGACTTTGCAGACTTTAGATGCCCAAAAGAGTACGCCCTTGAAGAGCTCAGCAAAACAAGGAAAGATTTTGTAAGACAATAGAATCAGCTGCTTTTGTTGACACCTAAATTCAAGGTGATTTGCTATTGCCGACAAGGGAAATGATCTCAACCAGTAATTCGAAACAAATAAAGCCGTAAAGCTTCTCTGAAACCCGGGAAGCTAGCTCACTTGTTGTGCGTTTCAGAAATGGTTTTTAAACTCAAAAGTGAGTGTATATCGAAAGAAGGAGGATATATCTAAACATCTACCGCAGATATTTTATTTTTGTAGTTCAGAAGCTGAGCAGTAAGTGCTCGATCATACCTAAAAAATGATAGAATTGAATCTCCTCCAAATCGATCTCTATTAAACCAATGAGATGCCCGTAGTAGATATTTAGAAATTTCCTCCTTCTTTCGATATATGCTCATGTTTGCTCTAAAAAAGCATTTCTGGAATGCACAACAAGCTAGATAGCTACCTAGATCTCAAAGAAACTTTGTGGCTTTGCTTGTTTTGAATTACTGGTTGAGAGAATTTCCTTTGTCTTCAACCACAAATCGCATTGAATTTAGGAATCAACAAAAGAAACTGATGCTATTTTCTTACAAAATCTGTCCTTGTTTGCTCAGCAAACCCTAACGAAGACAAGACTCTCAGGAAGATCAGACCTCAGATTGAACTCAGTCCAACTTATCAACAGCTATTTGAATTTTGTCTTTCTCTATTTATCAAATTGTAACATGTTTTATATTAATCTAGCTGATGATATATCGCAGAAAAATATAAAATAAGATTTGTTCCCTTTCTGGTGCGAGAATGGCAGTTACATACCGGGTGAGTCAGAAAAGAGTTCCATCTTTGCGAATTTATAGCATCAAGGGTTTGTCACAGATTTGAATGATCCAAATTCTAGTTAAAAGCCAAAAAGATCGAAGTAGTTTTGTGACTTTTCTCGCCTTCTTTTGGGCACTGGAAATGTAGGTAAATTCAACTTTACAGCAATTTCATGGTTGAACAATTTCTGAAAAAGGGTGTAAAACATTGATCAAATTATAATGGATTCCTCACGAAGGACAATAAAGAAAATGCTATTTCTCATGCGTGAGAGATATCCACTCCACTTTTATTGCCATTGAAGTAAAAATGTTGGGCATTTGTTTGAAAGAAATGTCTTTAAACATTTGTTAGAGGTGAAACGCCCATTAGTTATTGTTCTGTGTGAAGAGAATCCTTACAATGTGATCAATGTTTTAGGTTTTTTTTTAGTAGGCTCTTTTCAGTTATTTGCAACTATGAAATTTTTACTGGTATTTCTAGTGCCGGTATGACACCGAGAAAAATCACTAAGATACTTCAGGCCCCGTTCACACGAGAACGGAACGAAACGGAACGGACCAGAATGGAACGGAACTTTTTAAGGGGTGTCCACACGGCAATGGATCGATTTGAAGTGTTAATATCTTCCTCCCTAGAGATAAAAATTTTCTAAGCTCGCCATCGCCATTAAGTTTTTCCATTTTTATGCGTAAACAATCATATTGTTTGGGGTTTTAGAATTACCTTATGTATAAATTGCATGAAAAAGTTTGCAAAGTGGAACGGAACGCTCCAAAAAGAGCTCAGAGCCGTCCACTTTTCGGAACGGAACGGAACGTTTCTAGTCATTCTCGTGTGAACACCTGCGAAAATTTCTTTGTTTTCTGGAACAGTTCCATATCGTTCCGTGTCATTCCGTTTCGTTCTCGTGTGAACGGGGCCTCGTCCTTCAGCTTTCAACTCAAAGTTGAATCATTCAAATCTTTGATGTACTCTTAGTACTTTGAATGTTATATTTAAAAGCCGGAAATTTTTTCTGGCTCAGGTGGTATTTCAAAATGTAATGTTACAAGAACAGCATTAATCTTCAGAGAGCTACGTATTTTCGAAGAATGATAAGTTTAAATCAATCGTTACTGCTGCTTGTTGCTGTTTTTGTAGAATAGTCTTTCCACTAAAAACATTTTCTGTTGCAAACATTTTCGATTGAACACCCTCCAACATTGACTCATGGCTTGTGCTGTGGGAAAGTCTAGAAATTTTCAATGGAGTATATGCACCCACAAGTCACTGATTCCTGAAAGTAATACATCTAACTTAGACTTACTCGGAAATAGAAACTGTGCATTTCTTTACCTACCTATCCCCACAGTAGTCAAATGTTCGGTTTGATTCGATCAATGTTTATAATTTATAAAGAATTTTGTGTGATCTTCTATACTGCGGATTGTGAAGCCGAAAATTCTGTAGCACGGTTAGATGCTGCTTAAAATTTATCGTGATTAAATGAAAAGTATACCGGTGTCCCAGAAAAGGCGCAACAGGTTTGAAAACTTATAATGCACACTGTTTTTTTACCCATTATCGAACGATTACTTTTACAGAAATCTGCAATGATTAGAATAAATTTTGATATAGTTTTCAATATTTTTGGTGGCTTGGTTTTAAATTAAAAACCAGCAAACTTCAAAATTTCCCCCAAGATAAAAACCAGAGCTGCTGCATTACCAATTGTGAATCATGATGCCAAATTAAGAAATATGGCAATCTGAGCAATTAGCAAAGATAGCTGACAAGCATGCAAACACAGAAGTTGATTCAACAGTGAACAGACAATTCTGTGAAGATTTCAGTCAAAGGCATGGTTGCTTTTTCTAAATTACGAGGCCATTATTAGAGTAATACGTTCAATTAGAAATAAACAATGAGAGCTCTCTCGACACTTGAAAACTAGGGAATCAATAAAGGATTCCTCTTCACTGTTTCTTGATCTAATTGTGTGCTTGTATGTAATCCTGTGAAGATGCAGATAATGCCATGCTCGTAGCTTAGCAGCATACTTTGCACCAGCTGACAGCTCTGGCTTTGCCCTGACAGCAAATTCAAAGTTTATTGATTTTCAACTCTGCAATCAAGTCATCAAAAATTCTGAAAAATATATCAGAATTTAATCTAATCATTGCAAACTTAAGAGAAAAATAATTATTTGATTATCATTTTTACACATATTGTGTCAAAGGCTTTTAAATCTGTTACGTTTTCAGGATACCGACATGTAACATATAGGGCGTATTCTTTTGGGCATCTAAAGTCTGCGAAGTCTTCTGAAAACGGTAGGCTTCGCAGAGAAAATTGCAGTTGCCAAAAGAATGGGAATTCTGAAAACGGTAGAGAATTGACAGACTTCACAGAGAAAAATGTCAAAAGAATACGAATTCTGAAAACGGTAGGGTTGGCAGACTTCGCAGAGAAAAATGCCAAAAGAAAGGGAACGGAATGCTGAAAAAATGAGAATTCGAATGTTGTTGTTCGACCGAGCGAATTGAAGCCATTGCAATGCAATGTACTTTTGTTATGCCAATCGCAAGAGAAAACAATCTGCAAAGTGTCATTGTTTTTTCGAATGTTTTTGAAAACCTTCATTCACGAAACAATGCTCTCTGCGATCTCTCAAAAGTCTGTCAGCTTCAGGAGCGGAAGATTTCCGAAGCCTCGGATCCCTACCGTTTTCAGAAGAGCCCATAAGAATACGTGAAAAATCTCTCGGAAGTCTACCAAAAATTAAAAAGCGATCTGAAGTCTGCGAAGCCTACCGTTTTCGTTAGAAGGGTACCAAAAGAATGGGACTTTATCTTCTACCAACTCTACCGTTTTCAGAAGATGCCCAAAAGAATACGCCCTTAATCTCTTTGGGGGCAGCCACTTGCACTTGAAACTATGCATACTTTCCTAAATTTTTAAGGGAAATGCAATTTCTTTAGATAACCGTGATACTTAGAATGAAAAGTAGATTTTAAGTCAAGCAGTAAAAGATATAAACTACTTCATTCTTAAGTCCGTACATTTATACTGACTGTTCTGTTCCTAGTCCAACTGATTATATTAAAAAGTGGTTGTTTTCAATGCCCGAGGGGTAATTAATATATATCTGTACTGGTACGGGATGCACAATTTTTTGGGCTGCATTTCCAGGCAGAAAATAAATTTTAGGGTATCACTCTTGGTAAGATCCCACATACAGGTGAATTTTGGGTATCATTTTAGAAGAATAAGTCTTTAGGGTGTTAACTCTGATTGAATTCCATAAATTTGGTTAGAATTTTGAAATTTTTTCACTGTTTTAGGGCATATACTTCAAGGACCGAGATACAGGAGGGGGGGGGCAGAGGAGCCATACTTACGAACCGTGCGCTGCGTCCACAATCTTGCTTTAAACGACCTATTGGAATTGGTTGAAGCGCTAGATTTTAGAATACCCTCCTTTCTCATGTTTCGTTCTTAGATCTCATTGTTTCGCTCTTAAATCTTATTGTTTCATTCTTAAGATCTCATTGTTTCATTCTTGAGAAGGGGAATTCTAGAATCGCTCCGAATCCTTGTATTGCAACTTGCTAAAGAAGCCTTATTGGAACTTCTCGTTATTGCTTGAACAAGTGTAGTTTAAAAGGCTTTAAAAATTTCCATGTCAAGTTCGACAAATATGAAGTTATTTCCCTCGAGGAATAAACGTTTTTGTCAGTATCATCAAAGTGCTAGTTACAAGAGCATGTTTTGGAATTTAACTGTCTGTCTCATCTTTGGCACTCTTAAGTATGAACTAATCATTGAAAACTTGTGAAATTTCAGTAGAATGCGTTACAAACAATGCAATCCCCAGATGCAGTAGTAAAGAAAACTTAACCTTGTTTAGAAAAGAATGAAACAATCATTGAAAACTTGTGACTTTTTGGTGGAATCAGTTACAAATAATGCAGCTTCCCGAAATCGTTGTAGTATAGAAATCATAGACTTGTTTGAAATGAAATGGTCATTGAAAACTTGTGATTTTTTCGGTAAGATACATCGTAAACAATCCAAAGTTTACAAATGGCAGTAGAATAGAAATGTCGACGAGTCGTCTACGCCGTCAATATTAAGAAAAACCAGCAGGGTTTTTAAAACGACCCAAGAGACTATTCTGTCTTATCCAGTTGCGTTGAATTGGGTAGGTTCCTTATTTACTCCTAACTGCCGTACCAAGCTCCGTCATCATCCTCTGAATTTACTTAACGCTGACCTCTCTAAACATAACAGCAACAAAATTATTTAGTCCCAGGAAAGACGATTTTCAATTCCAAATATAATGAATTCAGTCGTAATTTACCTTATCGTCGAAGGTTCAGCTTACCCACTTCAAGTAATGTGATAAGACCCCTTGGAGATTTCAGTATTCTGCTACTTTTATGATATAATTTCTTATGGCTCGAAATATATCTAAGAAATCAAAGACGTTTGTTTCATCAAGAGACTAATCACTTGAATTGAAATGGGTGCAAACAAACTCTGGCGATTTTGTCTATTACGGAGATTGACAGGGTGATCATTGCATATCTAAGTTACAGGGTAAAATATCTTGAAAATGAAATATAAAGCACAGTATCATTACTTACATCCAGTTGGCATCCGACATGCTAATGCACATACATAACAGGGTGGCAGCAATAACACAGATCCTCCGTGGCATCGTAAATTGTAATTTTTGGCCAAGCAGTCAATGAGATAACGAGTGCGACTTTGTCACTTGAAGTGCAGCGCAGATTACCGTATATATATTACCATTATTGAATATAGTCTAAATTGGCTCTGATATAATAAGTGCGGCTGTCACCTTATTAAGAACGCTTCACCTTCTCCGTTGCTATCTAAGAATCTAAGAACTTGTCTTGAAATAGCGAGAAAACACAAAAGGACCCATCCTGAGTCAACATTTCGAGGTCTTTCATAAAACGCCGGCGTTTAACGATTTACAATGCTTTACAAAATATCTCAATATAATTCCATGTATGAATAATAAAAGGCGGCGAACACTACATATAACCGTTGCATGATTCCTATAATCGTGATAGAAACGTCCCGACAAAATCTTAAGACGTTAAACGGAAAGCGCAGTTGCACTCCTCTCAAGGTCGCTTGACAAGTGTCAAGCTCGAAGAGGTACTGTTGCCATAACGTTCAGAGCCAGCCAGGATAATGATAGCCCACTCGCATAAACTGGAATAAGCAAGTTTCACCTGAAAACTTTGAAAGAACGACGAAGAAAGCAGTGAAAAGTAAACAAATGATAAAAAGATTAACAGATTTTCAATAGTGAGCATGAAAGCTCTCACTTAGATAGGTTTGGATAGATCTTTTGGACAGGGCTTTTAGATCTTCGTTTCTGATGACTTTTACTAGACTTACGATATCGTCCCAGTTATCGCAACAATTGCAACAACCGCAACAACAATGACAAAAGCAACAACGTTTTCTATTTTTGCTCAAACTGTGACTTATGGACGTTTATGTATAAGTTTAAGACGGAAATGAACGCGTTTCAGTCTACGCTCTGAAACAGGACTAACATGTAGTCTCAGAAGCGAGGCAAGCCACCCTCGACAGTTAATAATGATAATGTAATATGATAATAATGTGGGGTTAAGGGTATGAAAGGCTAAATAGCCTATGTAGCCCTATTTAAGTTTTGTCATACTATTCAACTGACTATGAATTTCTTGTCACTCATGTGTTTGTCGTATGCTTTTTCGAACTCAAGAACCGATGTCAAGTTAATAATGGACGCTGGAAGGTCAACCTACTGATTAATAACTCATTGCGAAAAGAAAGTTTTACGAATTGTAGTGTTTGATCTTTTCGTGTATATTTTTAGGTTATGTCCTCTTGTCATATTGTCGTTCAGCTTGAAGAATATGTACTGATCAATGTCGATATATCCTTTGAAAAGCTTGAACGTTGAGATCATATCTCCTCGGAAGAGTCTGTATACAAGTGTTGGTAGGGGAAGGGAGCGTAAACGATCCTCATACGGAAGGTCTTTTATAGCCCGAACCAATTTCGTTGCTCTTCTTTGTGCGCTCTTCAGTGATCTGATATGTATGAATTTATAAGGATTCCAGACTGAACCCGTTAGCTCGAGCATTGGACGAACTAAACTTTTGTAAAGCAGTTTAAAAGTATCACCATTTATAAACTTTATTGTTCTTTTTATTGACGCGAAAATGCCATTTGCCTTTTTTGTACATTCTGCTAATTGTTTTTCAAAATTTAGGTTTTCATCGAAATGCACTTCCAAGTCTTTCAGGTGTGACAATTTCATGATAGGTACAATGACCTTGTTCGAAGGGCCAGCTTCCTACGTCAGTCCGACATCGATGGCCTTGGGAATGGGAAGACAACGTTGAGCTTGGGAACGAGGTTGGGCAGTTGGAAATACTCATTGCTGCGGTTAATTTGGTGGAAGCTGATTGGCCTTAAAAATGGGAAACTCCTGGTTCAGAGTGAAACGTCGTTGATTGTTGAATTGAGGATTCCAAAAAATTAGACAGATTTGATTCAACCTAGCAATGAGGGCACAACTTCAATAAATGGCTGATTACTTTTACCATGTTTCCCATAAGTTTACTTTGAAGAGATATACCTTGTTCGTTGATACTGGCGCCTTGAGTGTTGAAATTTTAAAATTTGAATGTCCAAGTATTCTCTTAGATGTGGCTTTTGGCCTAGAAGGCTCCTGATGAACATCGAAATCGAGCAAGAATCGAAGAAGAGTGAAAAATTTGGCAATAAATGACTTAATAATAGACCATGATATCATTCAGCAATATCACATCATTCACCCTCGTGTTAAATTCATTCATCGAACATATTCTTTTAAATAAAACTGCAATATTCATCTGTAACAAATCAAGCTGATAGTCCTCAGCAGGAATTGAAATCGAAGTATATTGTAGACTTATGACGATGAATCTCTTATTTCCCTGTGCTCTTTGACCTGATGATAGCGCTTCAGTCAAAAGAGACTCGTAATGTTGCTCTGAAAAACTTGGCCCTGTTTAGGCCGAAACTTTGCAATAGACCTTTTAGTTACTCTGAAATAGAATCTCAATCGAATGATACTTAACTACATTTTTTAGAATTTTCGAATGTGTAAAATTATGATAGTAGCTAGCTCTAACGCCACTCGATCGAATCTCCAGTATAAAAATGTATGAAAGCAATGCTCGATCCAGGTTCTTTTGCTGAATAGCTAAAAGGTTAAAAGGTCTATTCCTAAAGTACCACAGTTTCGTCCCCAGAGTGAGTTCGTAGCTCTACCTCTACTCTGGGATACATGAGGCAGCTCGGTGATTGGATTGGCCGTAACTCCGTTTTGCACGGTATAGCTCCGTTTTGCTTGGGATAGAGAGCCGTGACATGTCAAAATTCAATTGGAAACGACATTCTTTATCCATTTCGGCCATAATTTGCTGCTTATCTCCGAAATTTGGAGAAGAACGAGCCATGTCATTTTCTCAGCTGTTGTGAAAGCTTCTCGAATTTGCAACTTAGGCCCGTTTCGCTCCAAACAAACCGAGCTTATTTTCCCATTAAACACACTTGCAAACCCCAAATTAGTGTTCAAATGCCTTAAAAAAGGTTGAAATAAGATCCTCCAAGCATTTGCTTTTAGTTTCTCAGTTTATCTTATGCAGAATTAGCGCTAGATTAAGTGCCATTTTCAGTCGATCTGCGTTGCCTAGCAAAGCGTGAAATCCATAATGGCTGCAAATGCATCCAGATTCTGGGCGCATTTGATCGATGTGTACCAGGGTGTACATTCGGCTTCGTGATCCGCGTATGACGTAAGAACACCCTGGGCACGAGGTTGAAAGTGCCAATCAGATTGCGAGATTTGGCAAGAACAATGCTTTCGAATTTTAAATTTGAATGATGCAGTTGACTAGATTTTGAACGAAGATGCTGCGGCAGGTACTTGAAGAGCTCTCTGGTTTGTTTCGGTCTTAAAAGCATAGAAAATGTAGCGTTGAAAGACTTATTTTGCTCTTACCAAGTAAAGTGAACTTTCCTCTTCATATTTATACCAAGTTTCATTAATTTAGTTTCATTAACGTGCTTTATATCGCATTTTCTTTCCAAATAGTGACCGTTGAAAAGAGCTACGGAAGTTATTCGATCATGATTCGACCGATCGAATGCAGGAGATAGGGCCAAGTTTTTCACGGTTTCATCATGAGTCCCTCTTGAGCAAGGTTTACCGGAGGGATACAAGGGACTCATTGTCATAAGTCTAAGATATTGGTTATTACACACCGCGATAGTGCTACATTTCCGCCACTTTGTTCTTTTGTGCAGGAAAACATCATTTGCTGCTACGAAGGAGCTAAGGTCCAAATCTCCTACGCAGAAAGGTATAAATTTTCCTCCATAAAAGCATATGTGCTGATTCAATTCAATTCAATTCAATTCAAGTAATTTAGTTATGAAATCGATAGGGGAAGACTTCATCCCAAATTTCAGTATCAAAGTCCATAAGTCGTAGTTTGAGCGTTCATCAGTCTAGCAATAGCGATTACTACGAATATGCAATCAGTCTAACATTTTCTCACGTCAACTTAGGATTTCATGTCCAATCGGAAGAACTGACTGAGTGGAAATCCGCCTTAGCAGGTGAGTCAGAGATATATTTCTTTGATGCACCTGATACACCCAAATTTTTGTAATGTCTTTTTTATGTTAAATTAGATTCACTTGTATTAAAGTTTTGTAATATGTTGTTCGTTGTGTCCTTTCTCGCTACGAACGACTCCCTTGTTTATTCTAGTTTAACTGTTACTCTTGCATGTATATACTTTAATATTTTAGGATGATAAAAAAGAAATATGCGCTGAAACATAATTTTGGTGCCCAGCTACCAATAATCTAAGTGGTTTGAGACATGAAAAAGAGACAGCTATGCTTGCATACAATAATGATGCAAATTAGCCAATCAAATCGTCGTACCTTAATTGAAGGTATCATTGCAAAACAATTCAAATAGCATGTTCCAAGGCTCAACTTTACCTTCTCATGGTATAGAACCTTGAGAATTCAGGCAACACGTTATTTTCTTATAAAAAACCAGGATCAGGCCATAGAACTAAAAGTTTCTTAATTTCACATGAAATTTTGTCGATTTTAGTACTAAAAGTTTCTTAATTGGTTTCTCATTTTTCTGAATGCAGAATTAGCAATGTGGTCGCTAACACTGCGGCAGATATGTTTCTTGATACTTAAAACATCATAAAGGAATAAACAGTGTTCTGTTATGTTGAAAACACAAATGGTTGGATAATATTGCTCAAGAATGAAGGTTCAATGATCTATTCGCTATAAAATCCATGCTTTTAACTTTGAAAAGTTTCTTAGTACTTCTCAGACATAGTACTAGAGTTTCTTAAAATTTTGGCCTTCTTAGTACTAGTTTCTTATAAACCAGTTTCTTATAAAAAAACGTGTAGCTTTATTTTTGGAGCGGCTTTTTGATGATTAATGTACTTCAAGAAAACTCCATATCAGGTTGTATCAGGTTGTCAGGTGCAAAAAGCAGCGTTCTCACTTCATGTGTTAATTTCAAAATTCAGTGAAAATGTGACAAAATTCAAGCGATCATCCCTCTCATCGCGCTAAAGTCAAAGATTAAGAACTATTAACTCTAAAAGTGGTTGCTATTGATGAAAGACACTTAACCAACGATATCTTGCTAAGATGCAAAGCGAACAATTTCCTTTCCTATATCTTTTGGTTTCACGCGGGCTTTGACGATAACACGCAATTTTATCAAACCGTTATAGCCAGCTAAGTAAGTCAACTGAAGCTCTTTAGGAGGATGCTTGAATGACTATTTGCTTTCTTGAGGTTTTTTTGGCAAAGTCGATCGGGTCCAAATCTCTGAAAATTTGTGCTAAATTCATTGAATGATATCTATGAACAAAACGACTTGGTTCAGAAATCTTCAATTATCAGAATCTTCAAACGACTGACCAGATATCTTCAATATTACAGCGTATGCAAATCACAACAGATCTGAGGATGCAAATTTTTTCCAAGGGGGTATCCAGTATCTTTTGAAACAAGGGACTGTGAGCCATTGGGCCCTTTTGTCAAATTAATGCCAAAAATTAAATTCCAAATCCTAATGAGATTTTAGGTATGTGACATGAACCATAACGTAGGGCTTCATGGGCTACAAAACTTATCAAGATCAATCAACCAAAGGCGAAGATATTGATTTTTGAAGTTGGGCCTAAATCAGATCTTTGTTTACGTGACCGGATGAAGCACAGCACTTTTTTGACAACAAATTACAATTTCTTGTATCTAGGCTCGGACTTCAACGATCTCTTTCAATTTAGTCTCATTCTGATGTTCTAAATGTGTACTTTAAAGCAATGTAAAGCATTTTGCCTTTTTACGACCATTTTTAGAACATTTCGCAATGGTACTTAACAAAAAATCTTGTCTTCAAAAATCAATTGTAAAATCAAAGCGAAAGATAAAGAAGTATGCTTCGCTGTGCTCGTTAAAATAATTTCAACAATTAGAAACACCTTCCTAACAAGTTTCTACCAAAGGGCTGCTACCAACTCGCCTCCAAAAATTGTTACAACAATTTACATTTTACAAGTTTTGTAAATTATTTTGAAATTCTGCACATTTCGTGATGAAAAATTGAATACACGGTGCTCAATACAACTGCAACAACACAACAGAATTTCAACACAACAGAATTTGTGGCCTAAGCGAAAACACAGAGATATGGAAATGGGAGTCTGTGTAATCAATAGAGGATTCAAGAGAAATTTAACACAGTTAACTAGCAGGTATGATCAAGGTAACTCTGCTTTCCGCTCCAGTGAGCAGCGAGTTGCCGTTTTGCAAAACCACTCTCCTCAGAAAACAGTTAATTTCTCCAATACTATTTGGTCGATCAAAAATCGGTAAAAATGACATTGTTCAACATAGTCTTGGCAATCTAAAGAGATGCAAATTACAATGTTTCCGTTATGGCTGGCTTTATAAATTATTTTTCAAAACTTCTTATTGATTTGAGAGAAGTGGATTTATCTCCAAAACTACTGGAAAAATTTTTGGTTTTCTTTCGATATATCCTTAGCTAGATTGTTGATCTACAACGTTGCCAAGTCTGATTGAAAAACGTAGCCTACACGTTTTTTTCATGTAAGAAACTTGGATCAGCCCATAGTACTAAAAGTTTCTTAATTTCACATGAAAATTCGTCCATTTTAGTACTAAAAGTTTCTTAATTGGTTTCTTATTTTCTGAATGCAGGATTATCAATGTGGTCGCTAACACTGCATCAGATATATATGTTTCTTGGCATTTAAAACATCATAAAGGAATAAACAGTCTTCTGTTATGTTGAAAACAGAAATGGTTCGATAATTTTGCTTAAGAATAAATGTTCAACGACCTATTTGCCACACTATCCATGCTTCTAGCTTTGAAAAGTTTCCTAGTACTTCTCAGACAGTACTAGAGTTTCTTAAAATTTTGGCCATCTTGGTACTAGTTTCTTATGAACCAGTTTCTTATATATATAAAAAAAACGTGTAATGTGTCGCAATAGAATTTTATATTTCTGTTTGCCTTTCGACACTGAAGGGCAAAAACCTTGGTCAACAGATTACCTTGTTACGAATGACGCTTTCAAACACTCAGCCTTAGGCTGCATTCACATTGCACAATCTTTTGTAAGCGCGTAAGCGCTCGTGCAGGAATCCCCACACTAATATTTTGCAACCTGAACACTGCAAAGGATGAAAATGGCGGATTTCTGCACGAGCGTTTAAGTGTTTTCAAAAGATCGTGCAAGGTGAATGCAGCCATATGATAACTCTGTGAAAATATTTCCATTGGCAAAAGAATGAACGTGATCTGTTGGGAATGCTATATTCAAGTCTCAATAGACATCACTAGAACGCTTGTGAAAGTATCACTTCTTGAATGCTACCATTTTTTACAGCCTTCCGTTTCATGTCCTTTGAGACTTTCATGAGCATTCACAAAATATCAATTTCTTTAAGAGTCCACAATGAACAGAGATCTGAAACCAGGGACGTAGGAAGCATTTCAAACTTGGAGGGGCACGACACTTCGAGGGCACCTTTTTCTTAAGAGAAAGGGGGCACTTTCTAGAAATAAAAACGGCACTTCTTTGTTTATTGCAAAATCTTGGGGGCACGTGCCCCCAGTGCCCCCCCCGGTTCCTTTGTTTATGTCTGAAACTAAACTTTTACAAAAGGGTTCAACTCTTTCTCATGTCCTAATCAGTTGACCAAGGTTTCTACCCTTAACTGTTGAAAAGTAAACAGAAATGTAAAATTCGATTGCGAAAAATCTAGCCTAGCTTTTTCAATCAGACTTTGTAAAGCTGTAGATCAACAATCTAGCTAAATATATAGCGAAAGAAACAGAAAACTTCTCGAGTAGTTTTGGAGATAAATCCAATTTTCTGAAATCAACAAAAAGTTTTGAAAAATAATTTACAAAGCCAGCCTTAACGGAAATATTGCGATTTGCATAGCTTTCTATTGCCAAGACTATGTAGAACGACAGCCATTTTACCGATTTTTGGTCGACCGAATAGTATTGGAGAAATTAACTGTTTTCTGAGTACTGTGGTTTTGCAAAACGGCAACTCACTGCTCACTGGAGCGGAAAGCAGAGTTACCTTAAATCTTAGTACATTTTTATGTATTACTGAACCGTGCAAGTATTACTGAACCATTCTCCGCCACCTGTGATTTCCCGATGAAAATTGTTTAGCTTTTACAGGGTGTCTCAATTATTCGACGTTTGATTAAATATTGAAAAATAACAATGGCATGTACAGGCTCACGGGAAGATAACCCTGTTCTTACGATTATGAAATAATTTTAGATACCAAAATCTTGCAAATTGGTCGAAAACTGACTGAGATGCGAGCTTTCAAAGATCAACAATATGCGATACCTGTAACCAGGGACCCCCAGGTTACTTGCAATGCAAAAAAACTCGAGGACCGAGGTTTAGTAAGCTTGTTTACTGTCATACCCCTTGTTGACATCTAAACAAACCAAATAGGACTTCCAAAGTTACTTAATCCTTGTGATCATTATCAAAATTCGCTTAACATTAGATATGTCTAAAAACATTGGTTCAAAATAATCGACAAGAGACTGAATCTGTTTCCTCAAAACATCCATAAGCTCTAAAGTTAGGTTATCGAAAACCTGTTCAAATCCTAATTGTTTCGCCTTGAAACAATTGAGAAATAACAGAAACGATGACCCATGGGACTTTTACCGAAAATGTCATTTAGAGGCCTCTGGTTTCAGTTTTTGCACAAACTTGGACTTCAAAGGCTTGTAACTCCATGAATTTTTAGAGGATTTGCAAGATCCTTGTGCTGAAAACCTACTATAGATAGACATATCTGTCTCGGAATCAGCGATGTACCCTGGAATTCTAAAAGCGAGTTGATGGTTGTTTCCATTCATGCAATTTAGGACAGATTTGGTGTTTAGTGACAAAGATATAGATAGATTTGTTTCAAACATCTTTGAAAAGGTGGGAGCCACCGCTCCTAAGATACGTCTTTGGTATGAATAAAGCAAAAAAGTACCTTTTGACACTTTGTTTTCTTAGCAAGTACATGTGCTAATTTCTACTATTGCAATACAAGTATCCTTCATACGAAGCTAAGAATTTATTGGGCCAGGACTGAAATTTTCTTAGAATTGTCAGATTCTGGGTGAACACCTCTCCATTCGACGCTCCAACATCACTCGGAAGAAATGATAGCCAGCCCGTCCCTTTCTTCTCAAATTTGAATGAAATGCAAGTGTAGACAAAAGCTGAAATATGATATTCAGCTTATGCTTTTTATTTGATGCACTGCAAAATATCTTTAAATTTCTGATAATGTTGGAAGAAAAAACTCGGCAGAAACTAGAAATTTCCTCTGAAAAAACCAATAGGAAAAAGGGAGGTTTTTCCCCCGGGGAGTAACTACCATATATGCAGGTACGGGATGTGCCATTTTTGGGGAGCCTTTTTTCGAGCAGAAAAGAAATTTTGGGGTATCATTTTTGGTAAAATCACAAGAATTCATAAATTTTGGGATGTCATTGTAGAAAAATAACTCTTTAGGGTATTGATTTTGATCAAATTTCACTTACTTGGTTAAAATTTTGGATGGCTGTCACAATTTTAGGGTATACATTTTCAATGGCCTGTAAATTTTGGGGTATCGTTTCGCAAAAATTCATAAATTTTAGGGTGCGATGTTAGACGTGAAATGGCACACCCCCGTTAGCCGCCTATTGAAGTTACCCCCGGGGTTTTCCCACAAATTCACCCACATTTAAATATGCCCACCAATCTTTAAAATTGGTCTTGTGCTTTTGCAGTGCTTTGATAAAGGAAACATGTGAAAATAAGTAAACTATCGGGTGGCCCAAAAAAATCTTCACGAGCTAGATTGCAAATATTTTCTTGAATGGAATTGTTATGAAGACGAACAAGGCATCAGCATGTAGCTGAAAGGCTCCGCTATCTCTTGAGACGTTGCTTCGTCAGTTTAAGATATGCGTACTGTGCGAAGAAACAGTTTCAAAAATGCGGAAATTCGTTGATTTCTCGGACCACTCTCTCGCTTTCCAGTCCAATTTTTCGGAAAGTGTGAAAAAGCTCAATTCTATATTTGCTTTGGAGCATAAAATTTGAATGAGGAACAGAGGTGAATCATTTTGCAAACAAAGAATTTCCCCAGATAACTTCTAATCCATCGCTATGTCGAGTTTTTACAAAATGTTGACTGGAATATGATGTCGATAATTCCACTCAAAATGGGGAATGCTGAATTCGAAATTTTCATTGAATCTGGTTTTCGGATGGTATTCATTGCTTAAATTGACCATGTAGCGTCTCAAAAGATAGCTAAGCCTTTCAAATAAACTGTGATAGAAAGCTTTTGACAATAGCTTTTGATTTCAGAGAGCTAGTTATGATCTAGCTCGTGAAGTTATTTTGAGTCACCCGGTATGCAAAGGTTTTCCTTGAAGAAAGTAAATAGCTTCTAAGTTATATTTACTTGCACTAGAGTATTGATTGTTGTTATGATTATCTATGATATTATAGCTGACTTTCTTGTGAGCAGGCTTTTTATAAAAGAAACATACGTGTACAACTGTATATTCATAATAAAATAGATGCGTGCATTGATCTATATGAATTAAAAATAAGGACTTTTGTGAGAAATTACTATGGTTCGCTAGAATTCAGCATTTGAATAATGCAAGTAAACTTTGATTTTATTGAAATATGGAATATCCTGTTGATCACATGAAGGATTCAGTTGCCATATCCAAAATATCCTAAAATAAATTTGATCGCTGTTTTAATTTGCAGGGAAACACTAAAAACTTTAACCTATCATAAGACATCAATAACTTGACGAAATATGGTACACGAGTACATTTTGTGCAGCCTCCTATAAAAACTTAGTCTCAGAGGGTATCTTAGTGCATTTAGAAATGCTATAGAGAACATTATTACCTGATTGTAATTTCAAAACGAGACAATACAGAATCCCGCCACTCCTATTGGTTAATCGCACTTTCTCCGCGGGTTCCCCGAAGCCTTTTATGATACAATACAAGGACGCGTTTTTGTCGCCACAGCAACTGCATTAGGCCTGTGAGATTTACAATAAACTCAAACCATATAACCGTAACAAGATGTGTTTGAATAAATGATACGAGTCAAAATTAGAAGCTATCAGGTAATGAAACTCATACTAAAAGGTTTTGTCGTTGTACAGCATACGGCTCAAATCTGTCAAATCTTTAAAAAGGTGGGTGTAAAATTGTATCATATTTTTCTTTGAATTCATCTGCTTGAAAGAAACTTTGGGTAACTTGCTGTAAATCTACCGTGGCAATTTTTTGATATATTGATTATTTTCAAAATGGCGGCATTTTGACTTACTTTGCAAAAATTCATCGAAAATTTTTAAGAAATTAAATCATCGTAATTCTTAAATCAATTGAGAGAAATTGACACAATCTTCAAGATAACCATAGTTTATAAAGGTCTACAACATGGTTGCAAGCAAAAATCTGTTGCTCTTCTGGTTAAGGATTTAGAAATTTGATGACGTCACAGCCTCAAAATTAATAAATGCCACCATTTTGAAAGTAGTCAAGGTATCAAGAAATTGCCACGGCAAATTTATTGCGAATTACCTGAAGTTCTTTTTGAAGCATTTTAATTCAAAGAAAAATGTAATAGAATTTTACACCCACCTTTTTAAAAGATTTGAGCTCTGTTCTTCGTTGTACAGGAAAATATAAAGCCTTGGTCTTAATGCACAGACCTCGCCAGCTCGGTCAGTACCTTTAAGACCTCTGGCTTTATTTTCCTGTACAACACAAAACCGGTTAGTATGCGCATGGTATGAAAAAATGATAAAATAAGAACTTGATACAATTCGTGGACTTGCTACAAGTCTCTCTCACGGAAAAAACAGGAGAAGGAAAAAAGCGAGAGAGACTTGTAATACTTGGCATGCTCATTAATATCCATGAGCAATCGAGCCTTGCTTCCATTTTCAAAAATGACGGATTATTGTCAACTGTTTCATCGAAGCTTGAGTCTGTCATTGTCAAAAGACATCGCAGAGCCTCGCTCTGTTGTATCGTTGTCCTTTCTAAGTATATGATCGGATATTGGTTTTCTGTAAAAGGATGCCTGCTGGACAGAATCCTGTCCAGCCAACGACCCAGGGTGCCAAGTGTTACAAGTCTCTCGCTATTATTCCTTCTCCTGTTTTTGCCGCGAGAGAGACTTGTAGCAAGTCCATACAATTCCATACAGGCAGACACAGTTGCTCACGTGACTGCTAATATTTCATCATCGTGACGAGATTGTGACTTCACAAGTAAATGGCACATAATTTCACAAAACAAAATAAATATTCAAAATCAACATAAAGACTTTCTCAGCAAGACTGAGAGTGACAAAAATGCCCTTGGAGGTGCACTGGAGTACAGTAAGAAAAACTGCATTCATAAAGTTTATACATTTTGGCTGGATAATTTTGGCCGACTGTATATCACAAATATGTACCAAAGTACTTCATTCTTTTTGTTTGCATGCAGACCAAATTTACTAAAATCATTTTGTGATGATGACTCGCGATGTCTTCTAAGGGGTGCCTCAAAAAGATTGCTCGACGTTTGATTAAATACTAAAAAATACCGATACGCTGAATGGAAACTTGGTCAAGTGAGCCTTTTCCTAAGATTTCAAATCAATTTAAAACATCAATAGCCAGCAATAAAAGACTTGTTGTCACCCAGGGTCCTTTGCAAGCATGTTGCAAAGTCAAACTATTTGAAAATCAAATTTGGCCTAAGCGGAATATGCATCCACTCTGCAGTGGATAGACTCATGAGAAAATCATCCCAGGACTCATGAGAAAGATGGATTCATGAGAAATTTTTATCATCAGTTCAACTACTGGAGTGGGGACCGAGATTTGCGCACTAGGCCAGATTTGATTTTTAAGCCTGGTTTCCATATGATCGTTACAGTCGGCGACCTACTGTGACACATCGGCGACGTGTCCCCAATCAGTTGGCGACATATGGAAACGATTTTTTTTTATCCAATATAAAAATTTACAATTACGTAATTACCTACAACAACACTTCCAAACTACTTTACTACACTACAAGAACGACGCCATGAGGAGCAGGAGACCATGACTACCCCATGACCAAACATAGAAACAGATAACTAAAGCTAAATGTAAATATACAATCAACTACTAATACAAAAGGCTACGCATAAACAATTTCTACTCATTAAATACTGCAGTTAGGTTCACATAGGATGTCGGGCAATTGCTGTTTCTGGATGAAACAGTTTAGTGTTACGTTGGATGGATGCTAAACTTTTAAATTCCAAATTAAGTGAGAATTTAACTTCCAAATTAAGTGAGAATTTAACCGTCATCTGGACCAACATAGCACTGAATTACCCAACATCCAATGTGAAACAAGCGTAAGCAAGTGAAAAATGAAAAAAAGAGAAAAGGACTTAGCGGCTGAGTGGAGTTAAGAAAAACCTTTCAGATCTATATTAATCAAACCGACCTGTTTTATGGATAAAATCTAGTGTCAGTTCGAGTATATTTTTGTTGATTTCGTTTGAAAGGTCTTTGTCACCATACAATAGAATCTGAACAAGAACGTCGTTAGGGAGGCTGTTTATGTCTACAAAAGGTCGTAATTCTACCGAAATTCCAGCGAGAAGATCTCGTCGTTGAACGTCAAATGAAGGGCAAAGCAACAAAAAGTGCTCCGTGTCCTCAATCCCAACATTCGTTGGGCACATAGGGTTAACAGTGTCCCTAAAATTATGCTTGAATTTGTGAAAGTTTAGTCTGCTGAGACCGACCCTTATTTGGGAAAGGTATGAAAGGCCAAGTGGGTCATGAATACCAAAGACAGGTTTTGCAGGGGGGCGAATTATTGATAGAAGCTTTGTCTTAAAAACAGCAACTGATGGTGCTAGCCTGGTTTCAGGATCAAGTTTATTCCATTCAGAGGTGCAGTTAGGATAGAAGCTGGACTGAAACTTTTCTGTTCTCGCCCTTATTCGTCCAATAGCATCCCTGTTGCGAAGAGAGTAGTTCGACTGATGAAGTGGTGGAATTGGCTCCTTTGTGTACAAGGGGGTGAGATTATTTATGATCTTACAGAACAGAGTGAGTCGTCTACTCTATCTACGGGAACTTAGTGACTCCCAACCAAGCTCTGCATACAATTTTTCGCGCGATGTTCCCCTCCATGTCCCTGTCACTGCAAGGGCAGCTGAATGCTGAACAGACTCTATTTTGTCCATTAGATTTGATAAAACGATGTTTTGACTGAATTCACAAACTTTAGCTGGAATATGATAGATAACATCCCCGTAGTCCAGGTGTGGCCGCACATAAAGTTTATATAATTCATTCAGAGTATGCCTAGGCAGATACTTAGAGAGATATTTTAGCAGGCCAATGCCCCTTCTCGCTTTAGAGATAGCAGATTTAATATGAGCTGAGAAAGAAAGCTTTGAGTCCAGGATGATACCCAGATGTTTATGCTCAGTTACTTTTTCCACGGGTATGTTATTAAAGAGAATGACAGGATGATCCATTTCATGCCTTTTCTTTGAAAGAAGTAATTCGACAGCTTGTTTTTGCGGATCGGGATTAAATGACATCCTCCAATCATGGGCCCATTGGCTTATCAACCCCAGGTCGTGGTTCATGTCCTCGGCAGCTGCATTTGGTTCTTGAACGACCGTAAACAATGATGTATCATCGGCAAAAAGCTTAACGTTACATTTCAAGTCAGCGGTGAGGTCGTTGATATATATGAGAAAAAACAATGGTCCTAATATAGATCCCTGGGGCACTCCCGCCAAAATATCTCCCCAATTTGGAAACTGGCCGTTCAAAACAGTTCGCTGCTTTCGATCCTTAAGGAAGCTTTGGATAAGAGAAAGAAGTTGTCCTGCAACGCCACATCGTTTTAGCTTATAAATAAGGTCATCATGCCATACCCTGTCAAATGCTTTGGAAATATCAAGATACACAGAGCAAACATCAAGCGGCGGATTGCAGTCGAATGCTTTAAAGATTGTATGCGTAATGGAAATTAATTTGTTGACCGTTGAGTCACCAGGACGAAAACCTGACTGGATTGGGTTGAGTAAGTCACACGAAACAAGATGTGAGTATAAAGAATCATATATCAGTTTTTCAAGCACCTTCCCGAAAATCGGTAGAAGAGAAATAGGACGGTAGTTACTCTTTACGTTTTTTTCATTTTTCTTGTGAACCGGGACTACGTTTGCACACTTCCATATCGCGGGAAATACACCACGTCTCAGACAGTTTGTAAATATAATTTTATAAATGGAAACGATCACTGTTACTATCATATAGAAGCCAGGCTTTAAACTCATCTCAACTCTTTCGATGCGTCCCTGTACTGTCCCGTCTGATCGGCGACGTCAGAGACATCACTCTGAGAAAATGTTTCCATTTAACGCAAGTGTCCCCGATGTGTCCCCGACTCTGCCTCGGCGATACGTCCCCGACTGTTACGATCATATGGAAACCAGGTTTTAGACCTTCTGAAGATACAGCCAATACACAGAGGACTCAAGGTCATAATGCTCTTTGAAGAAGTCATAACAGCAAAGACCAATCAAAGGATGTCTCAGTTTTGAGGAAAATCGTAGGGACCAACTTTAAAGTTTGAAGGAATTTCAAAGCGTGGTTAGAAGTGAAGGGAAACAGTTTTTCATTAATGATTCTGAAGCTAAGACACGCGAAGAAATCTGAGACATCTCTTATACTGGATTCAAGTTTGGAAAAAGTAACAATTTTGCTCAAGTTAATGAGAAGCTTATTTTGGGACGGGGTACAGGGAAGTCATAAAAGGGGCAAACTATGATTTCCTCTTATTCTGGAACATAGCATACCATTTACTTGGAGCTTGGACTATTATGAATGACAATAACTGCCCGGACTTCACGACCGTTCGAACGATGCATAGTTGATACATTTACTGTATTATGCCTATGAGACAACTGAAAGAAAAAACGGTAACACTGGACAATGAAAGAGTACAGTAACCATAAAAAGCACTCCGAGGGAACTAGGAATGCTAGAGCGCGATCAAAGCGAGCGCCTTTACTTTCTAATTAGGGCCGACCTCCACTTCAGTTGTTTTGGTCGACGACGTGCGCGTTTGCCTAGTGCGCATGCTCTTTAGAAGCAGAGCATGTCACACGGAGAGCGCGCAGGTCGCCTACCGAGACTATTGCAAGTGGAGAACGGCCTTTAGATAACACATTGTCACAAAGTTTTATGGCCCCACAAGATACACTTGATTTTTTGTAGCTCCAAGAAGCAAAGGCAGAATTCTTTATGGTCTATATGAATATAACACAACCCCCATATTGAAGATACTGAATGACCGCTCCTTTGGGAGACAAGAAGCGAATAACAAAATTTGGGTTTCCAAAATATTAGGCTGACTCCATATTTGGGTTCCAGCAAAGAAATAGCGGTATTGAAAATTAGGAAGTATCCCTTGGGATTTTGTCAAATTTTCAGATCTTGAAGGCACTCTCACAGCAAATATACCAAAATTTCCCCATAATTCTTGGATGGAAATTTAAACGAAATTGGCAAGTTTCTCTGGGTAATTTAAGGGAAACGGACATTTCCCTTTCCTCTTTGGGAACTTATGGGAAATTTGTTGGTTTCCCCAAAATTTAACAACACAAATGTGGGGAAATTTCATCAAACTTTCCAATGACAGTCGTGGTTGTGATTGGCTAGTTGTAATGTTTAAATAAAAAACAAAGATCTGGCCTTTGAGTAATTACCAAGCCTTTATGCCCTTGGATCATACTTTGTTTCGAGAATAAAGGGAATCAGATCATTGTCATTTTCGTGAATTTCACTGTGCAGCGAAATTACTGAACCTTGCCTAATTCTTTTCTTGTTGATTGTCTTCTTTACATAATCAGCACCACGACAGTGCACAGTGATCCAGCTAAAGTAGAAAAATACAAAATATCGGAAAACTCAAATTTGGTCAAAACTTTGATCGTGATATATGGTCTTAAAGAGGATATATTGAGATCAAAATAAAGAAAAAAGTAGACTTTTGTGACTTCTGAGTCCGAGAGATCTTTGCTTGCAAAGTTGGATGAAATTGACATTGTTTACTTTTCGTGTAATTTTTGGTAGATTTCCACAGAATGCTCTTTTCAACAACAATTTCAATTGCTGATATCTCGGCCCAGGGATATCCGATTTTGGCTCTGTTTGTTTTAATTGATAGAACTACATGTCAGCTTACAAAGAAGTCGGCCATTGTCTCTTCTGTTAAGCATTATTTTTGTATTCTTGTTATTTTTCTTAAATGTGCTTATTTTCCTGAAATCGACTCCAAAAATGCGTAATTTGAAATTTAAAGTACCAAATAAAAAAATTACGGAAAAATAAGTCTGCCAAACCTAGATTTTATTAAAGTAGCACATTTCAGCAGGTAGTCTACCAAAGCAATCATTCAGGATCTGCAGGGAACACAATTATGTTATTTTGAATGTGTCCACTACCACTTTTTTGCTACTTTGGACCCCCTTTATTTAGATGTTCACCTTCAGACAAACGCAAACATTACAACCCAGACTTAATATATACAATCCTGAATGGTTTTATCCTTTTTAACTTGTGTTATGACATAAGTGAGAGAAAATTTGAAATCACTGCCTCCTCCGCAGAGGCCTTTTGTGGCCTTTTTAGAGAACGGTATTAAACCCATGGTCTGAAAATGCAATTTTAGCCTTGAAAAATTTGAAAATGTACATCAAGAACATTTTGTAGGCAACCAGCTTCAAGACAAGGCAATATTATGTGGATAATGTTATTTCTGATGTTTTTGTATGCAAGTTGATCATTGCTGATGACATCTAAAACTTTGTATGGATCATTGCTGTTAATACCAGTCGAAAAACAATAAATATATCATTTTTACAATGTTTTTTTCAATTGTATACAGATAGGAGTCTCAATGCTTAAAAGGGTTCAAATAAAAAACTACAAAATGCATCTGCGGAGGAGGCAGTGAATTTAAATTTTCTCTCACTTATGTCAGAACACTTGTTAAAGATTGTTAAAACCATTCGGGATTGTATATCTTAAGTCTGGATTGCATAATTTGCGTTTGTCTGAAGGTAAACATCAACATAATGGGGGTCCAAAGTAGCAAAAATATGGTAGTAGACACATTCAAAATAACATAATTTTGTTCCCTGCCCGATCCTGAATGATTGCTTTGGCAGTTTACCTGCTGAAATGTGCTACTTTAATAAAATCTAGGTTTGGTAGACTTACTTTTTCTTAACTTTTTCATTTGGTACTTTAAATTTCAAATGACGCATTTTTGGTGTCGATTTCAGGAAAATAAGTGCATTTAAGAAAAATAACAAGAATACAAAAATAATGCTTAACAGAAGAGGCAATGACGGACTTACTTGTCAGCTGACATGTAGTTCTATCAATTAAAACAAACAGAGCCAAAATCGGACAATCCTGGGCAGAGATATCAGCAAATGAAATTGTTGTTGAAAAGAGCATTCTGTACAAATCTACTAAAACTAAACGAAAAGTACACAATGTCAACTTCATCCACCTATGCAAGCAAATATCTCCGAACTCAGAAGTCACAAAAGTGTACTTTTTGCTCTATTATGATCCTCAATTTATCTTCTTTTTGACCAAATTTAATTTTTCCGATATTTTGTATTCTTTTCCTTAATTTGCACATTCTGGATCACTGTGCCATGTGCTTGTATACTAGAAGGACGAGAGATTCTTGCTTGATATACAATATTGCAAACAAATATAAACTATGGTTTTCTTAGCGATGATCTTAATGTTTTAACAAACATCTCAGAAATTATCATGGTTCTAAATTCTTTCAAAAACTTTCTGGAATTGTCATAAGAGGAAATTGATTCTCTCCCTCTCTCTTGGTCAGTTAGTGCAAAGCGCTGATGTGGTCTTCACGAGAGCATTCCAGCCAGTTCTGTTTTCTGCTTGACGTATTGATTCTGCTATGCTGCGTGTCCATTGATTTATATCGGTCAACCAGGATGTCTGTGGTCGTCCACGTCCCCTTTTCCCTTCCATTTTCCCTTCTATGATCTGTCGTTCTAAACCTCCTCTTCTCATTGTGTGACGGAAAAATGTCATCTTCCTCTCTTCAATATTCTTAGCAATACCAGGTCCGATCCAATTTTTTCTAGAATCCATTTATTTGTTCTCTTTCCCGTCCAGGATACTCGCAGAAGTTTTCTGTAGCACCACATCTCAAATGCATTAATCTTCTTGCGATCTGCCTCTGTAGGAGCCCATGATTCACATCCATATAGTGCAATAGCGAAAGCAGTTGATTTCAGTAGTCTGATTTTTAGACCAAATAATACACGTCTGCTTTTCCATCTTGTCGCCAAGTTGTGTACAGTTGACCTGGCCATGCCTATTCTTCTTTTGATTTCTTTCGCACTACTGCATTTTGTATTGATAATCGAGCCTAAGTAGGTAAACTCTTCAACTTCCTCTATTTTTTCATCCTCCAATAGAAAATCACTAAAAATCTGTTCTGTTCTTATCAATAACCATTATTTTTGGTTTAATGGGAGCCCTTGTTTTTCGCTTGCCTCTTTTGTCTGTTTCAACAAATCAAGCAGCTCTTGGTTGGAGCTGCATATCAGCGTTGTATCATCTGCAAAACGTTTGAATATTTCGAGCAAATCCAAGTGTCGAATAACAGCAAAGTAGGTGATGTGATGCTGTGGTTTAATCCTCTGACTTTGGAGCCAGAACAGCCAGATATTTTTAACCTTATATCTCATTTGTAGCAACTTTTATCGATGTTTGAGCGAAGGTCAATATTCTCCGATCGGTAAATGAATGTAATTTCGGCTCCAAAGGAGATATTTTTCCAAGCACGCTACGACCTGTAAATGGGTATCCCTTCTAACGATTTATAAAAAGATCCAAGTAATTATAGTAAGTAAGCAGCCATTTCAATTTTCGTGAGGTTACTCAAGAATTCAGTATCACATGGTCAGAAAGAGGCTATTTGGTGGGCTGACTACCATGAACTTGGATGATTTACCTTGTCGGAGCAACCAGCAAAGATTTGAAAGGTATCGTATCTGCAGGTGTCTCAAGAGAATTGTTCGAAGTTTGATTGAATACTAAAAATAACGATGCGCTGAATGGATACTTGGTCAAATAACCCCTTTTCTGAGATTTTAAACTATTTTTTGACGCAAGAATTCTGCAAATCCGCTAAAAATTCATTGAGTTACAAGCATTTGAAGTTCATGTTTGTGCGAAAGCTGAAACCAGAGACCTCCTCGAAATGGCATTTTTGGTAAAAATGCCATAGGCCATCGTTTCTGTTATGATTCAGCCTCTCGTCGATTATGCTTGGAACCAATGTTTTTGGACATATGCAATGTTAAGCAAATTTGACAATGATCGAAAGGATTGAATTAGCTACTTTAGAAGTTCTATTTGGTTTGCTCTGATATCAACGAGAGGTATGAAACTCGGTCTTCGAGCTGTTTGCATTACAAGTAGTCTGGGGGTCTCTGGTTTCAGCTATCGCATATCTATTATCTTTGAAAACTCGCAACTCAGTGAATTTTCAACCGATTTGCATGACTCTGGTCTCCAAAATTATTTCATAATCTTAGAAACACGGTAATCTTCCCATGAGCCTGTTTTTGTTATCGTTATTTTTCGATATTTAATCAAACATCGAACAATTTTTGCGGCACCCCTGTACAAATAGAAAAAGAAAATAACACGATTCCAGTGTCGCTCGTCGGATCCAAGGATGTTTGCAGTGATAAATACGTGAATCAATTTGAAAGCATGAACACCGCAATGTGATGAAGAACAACAAAAAATGCTTGCAAAATTAAGAAAAATTGCCTCAGAAAAAATGCAACGCCACAATAACTTAAAGTCTCAAAAATTGACAAAATTTGAGTAGACGTATTGTAACCACCTGAAAGTGCAATCTTTCTTCGTTCTAATGATATGCAGTTTCAATACATTAATGGAATTAATATATGATTAACTTGATATTTTCTTAAGCATAGTCACTTTCGAATGCATCATGCTGCAAAAGCAAAATCAATCCCCTTTTTCCCGTGAAAATTATAAAAGAAATTTTGTCAAGACGTTTCAGGCCTGGGAGCAATCCTCATGAGATTTGGACTTGCAACAAGTCTCTCTCGCGGCCAAAACGGGAGAAGGAAAAATAGCGAGAGAGACTTGTAATACTTGGCATGCTCATTCATATTCATGAGCTACCGTGCTTCAATTTTTAAAATGACGGGGTTGTTGTCAACGGTTTCATCAATGCTTGAGTCGGCCATTGTCAAAGAATATCGCAGAGCCTCGCTCTGTTGGATCATTGTCCTTTCTAAGCATATGATTCGATATTGGTTTTTTGTAAAAGGATGCCGACTGGACAGAATCCTGTCCAGCCAAAGACCCAAGCTACCAAGTATTACAAGTCTCTCTCGCTTTTATTCCTTCTCCCGTTTTTGCCTCGAGAGAGACTAGTAGCAAGTCCACATGAGATGCATTTGTAGATAATGATAGAATATGCTCTCATAAAAAGTTGGATTATCATCTATGTACCCTATCTCTTTCCATCATCTCAAATAGGCCATACTTACACAAACGTCAAGTAAGCAATGCAAAATTCAATTGATGCACCTAACCTGGATATCATTTCAAAGAAGATTGACTTTACTTTCAGATGATATGCCTCAAAATGATTAAAATCATAGAATGTCATATTATTTCCTGAAGAATCTTGTTTTAAAGTGGGCTGCGTTTTTTCAGAAACGCCCTGTATATCAGATACCAATATTTCGCACTTCATGCAGGACTTAATCCAATTTGTTAGTCAATTCAAGCTTATTTATGTTCAGCACAACTGATCCATGATTGACTCGTGATATATGCTTATCGCTGGGATCGACTAAATCTGAATACTTTTGTGTGACACGAGGGGCACATTACTGATGTTATTCGTATACCATCCTTGAAATCACGAAAAAATAACATTCCAAAGTCAAAAAATCACAAAAAAATCACATGCAGAGCGCATCGAAAATCACAAATCACTGAAAAATTACTGAAAAATCATAAGAAAAATCACTAAAAATCACTAAAAATCACTAAAATCACAAGAAAAAATTCGCGTGATTCTAAAATCACAAACATCACGTATGCTATATTGAGAAGTGATTTGCCTCTCAGTTTGAGACTCCCGGTACTATTTTCCTATCTAAAGTAAGATAGGAATCAAATGTTTAGGCCGAATTTGCTCGTGGCCCATGGCCGGAAACCATCAAAATCTCGTTTTCACGGGCCAATCAGATGGTGAATAAGTGAGGAAGGCAAAAGAAACGTGTAAAGATTTTTCTAAATTTTACATACCTTCATAAAACGCAACCAGGACAAAACTGCTTGCAATTTCTCGCATTCTTTTGAAAAAAATCTACTCTCCATACGTTTGGGTATACAGGTTTGGATGCTAATCAAAATATCTCTCGATTCCAAGGAGTTATGATGCCTTAAACTCACGACCTTTGTTCATTTTCAGCATTTCTGGGCTTCCAGCATTCTTAGTACACAATTCATTTCTAAAAAGTCTTCTACAGTCGTGGCCAAAAGTTTAAGACCACATTTTTGTCAACAACTCTTCTTGCGGGAAACGAAATGGAACCCTAGCGCTCTGCCTTATGTACTCTCTTGGAGTTGTTTTAGAATGAATTTCTATGTAGATTCCGAATTTTGATGCTGTTTTTTCAATTTCTGCGCCATTTTGCTATGACGTCACAATGAAATCTATAGAAATTCTCAAAAATTTCAGTGGTTCTGCTGCAAAGGGGTGTGACCCGAAGATTGTGTTACTCAGCTGGATTTTACTTCAATCTATGTACAATTCATTTCTATGATCAGTTTGCAAAATATCAAAACCTTGCGAAAACTATTTCTTCAGGGAGAATGGTAGTAGACAGCCTTTAGCCCAAGCTTTAGCCAAAAGTTTAAGACCATGATTGGCAAAGGGTGAACAAATTTTGTGATTATGATGTAACAGCCTTAGATATTCGATAATTCGAATAGTAAAGGAAATATTGAAAATAATTCGAATAACTATGCAGTTTGTTGTTCCAAACTAAAAATAAAGTGCTGGTCTTAAACTTTTGGCCACAGCTTTTGACTGCTTTTGACTTCTACAGCTTTTTCTACAGCTTTTGACTGCTACAGCTTTTTCTTCACTGCAGTATAAAACAGAGTTTGATTTGAGAATTTAGTAAATTTTTCACACTCGTGCTGAGTGGTTGCAAATCAAAATCTCCCACCCACCCGCCTCTTTCACATTTTCATGTTGGATCTTCTTTCTTTTGCAGGTGCATCTGGAAATTTTTGTCCAACAAGGACGAGGGGATTAGTTTTGAGGGAAAAATGCAGGTTTTCCTTCCAACCCCACCTTCGGGAGGGTTATTTGCTTTTCGGGAGACGGGCTAGTTCCCTCAAAGCCCAAATTGCCCTAATGATGAGAGGAAACGCAACCTTATGTTTGTCTGATGCTTATGAGGAAAGATTTACGAAAACGTTGAAAATATCTGAAGGGTAGCCACGCCCCAGCAGCCTTGGACCTATCTATGGGAGTGTAGCTTTAAACATCGAAATTCGGAATCTTGACCTAAGGTAACATTCTTGCTCGTAAAGTCGTAAAGCTCGTAAAGCCAGTTAAGGTGGATCTTCACTTGAGGTAGCTCACTACTGAAAATTTCAAAATTACGAAACATTGAAAGGTGGTTGGGTACGAAGTAAAAATAACTTCAAAACACAAAAAACAATAGGGTAAGGTGGCTCGCTACTGATATAAATCTAAACTGCTATACACTGGGTGTCCTATCGCTATGGCAATATCAAAATCAAATAATCCTTGAAAGAAAGGGTTCTTGCGCCCTATTCAAACTTTTCCTAAATTTGTAAAAAGGTTGAGAGTGCTGCCTTGCAGATAGACAGCGACATTAATCCTTTCAAGAATCCAGAAAGATCTTAAAGACCCTGTGCTAACCATGCGCCATTGTGGTTGTCAAGTATCCCACAATCCATTTTCAGGGACCCTAAAAATCCCATAGATCTTTGTGAATGATTTCCAGTCCCCTGGAAAACAAAGGAATCCCGACATCTTGTGAGCTAATTCAGGAATCCGAATACCACATGCTGACTTATTTTCAATGCCAGGCTTCCTTTTAGCTGCATGCATGAGAGCATGCTATTCTTTCTGATAACAAAACAGATCACCACAGCAAGTTTCAAATGAATACCCTGTTAGCTTAGACAAAGCCGTAGAGTCCAGATTCGATATTTCACTTTCTCCAATTTCAAAGGACTTATTCCAACCTAAAGTCCTGGCACGTATCACCTAGTACAATGTTATTCATTCGTCTTTTGCGCAAAGGCTGCTGGTTAGCACAGGGCCTTTAAATACAACGTTAGAATCCTTTCTTGAAAATTTAACTTTAACATTGCTTGCGCCATGCTCAAATTTCGTTGCATCGGATGAGCCAGAAAACTTCCCACTTTTGAATATATATAGCATCAAGCGTACTTCACAGAATTGCATCATCCAAATTCTACCCAAAAGCCAAAATATCAAAGTATTTTTTGTAATTTTTCTCGCTGTCTGACAAGCACTAGAAACATAGGCCAATTCAACTTAACTAATACTTCATGGTTGCAAAATGACTAAAAAGAGGCCTCAAATCGTAAAGGACACCTCCCACAGATCGATAAAGAAAATTCAGTTTTTCATAGATGAGAGATATCCACTGCACATTGATTTCCATGGAACTTAAAATCGTTGGTATTTGTTTGATAACTGATGTCTTACGAGAGATGAAACTCTTGAAAGAGGTGAAACATGAATTTGCGTATTGTTCTAGGTAAGGAGAGTCCTAACACTTTGCTCAATATTTTAGGCCCTTTTTCAGTCATTTGTAACCATGAAAGCTTTACAAAGTTTAAATTGCCGATACTGTAGTGCTGATAAGACAGCGCGAAAAGTCACTTCAGTCCTTTGGCTTTCAACCAAAATCTGAATCATTCAAATCTGTGAAGCACTCTTTGTCCTATGAAATCTCAGAGGTGGGAAGATTTTGTCTGCCTTTCCCAGTACGTTTTAAAATGTTGACAGTGTTATCGTAAAGATAAACGAGAATATCAACGCTTTCAGAAATCCAGAAAATCTTGCATACAGCATAAAAACCCTTTCCTTGAAATTTAGGTGATTTTGACATTGCTGGAGAGCAACAGAATGCTTCGGAATTAAACACTTATTTTATCTTTCCTCTGCCATAAATCACCAACCACTTTTCAGATTCAGACCAAAACATGGTCTGAATGGAGTCTTTAGCTATGGAAGATATAATTTGCAAGCAAGATTGGTATTTCAATGCAAAAAACGCATTTTTCTCAGCGACATTTGTTAAGCATTGCAATTTCTAAAAGGAACTAATCTGAATCGACAATATTCTGGTATATTCTGGTCTCGTGCAAGGTATGCTGGTTGTATAAGAGCCTTTAAGCATCTCATTGCCCAAAAAAACGCTTCCACTGATCTTACTGTTCATCGGGTGTCATTCCTTGTCATTATGTTATTAGTCTGAACCATCTTGAAGCTTGCAAATTATCAAATTTGACCAAGGAGATCGTGCCTCTTTGTTTGATCCTTGCATAAAACTATGAGCTTGGTCCATATGATACTGCAACAAATTTAGTGAGACTTTTCACGATACCAATTGTGTATGACAACAGGAATACCAGCACGAACAATACAATAAAAGCGCATGCTAACAATGGTAGAAGCAAAGTAATGACCACTCTAGTCCAACTGAATACCTTTAACAACATCAAGTAACCTCCTTCTTCATGAATCCCATGGGTGTACACAAAATTTCCAAACGTAGCCATTGCAGATATCATAATGAGAGTTGTCAATGAAATCGTTCAAGAACATTCAGTATCTTGCTTCTAAAGGGCCTTACACTGACATGGTGCAGCAGAATCAAAATTTGAATCAACAGAATGACATATGATTTATAGATAAGATCTTTTACAAAAGTGGAAATTGATATGAGGATGAGCCTTCGAATGAGATAGATTCCCTCCCATTGCAATGAATGCTTGCTGATGCATTTAAAACACCCTGTAAGGTTCTTTAAGATAGCTGCACAGACATTATCTGCTGCAACATGTTCTTCGTCAAATGTTTGCTTGTATGTTTTACATATGAACATCAAGTACAGGACATATGGCAAAGGCAATAAGCAAGCAATAAAGATACTCCACTTTCCAATGAATTGACGATGAACAGACATTGGCAGAAGGATAATCAACAAGCAGAATGGTATAACCCATGTAGGACCAAGGACCATCATCGCATATTGCCATGACTGATAGCATTGTATATTTCCTTGTATGTACAAGACATTAGCGTCACCAACCCTGGTGCATGTCAGCAGTGAAAAAACAGTTTTAGCAATCAGGGCATAGCTAAGCAAAGCTGCTTCGAACATAGCAAGCAGAACGCGTTCAGTGAACTGGACTCTATCACATATTTCAGCGTTAGTGTCACCTAAGCGTGACCTTTTTACATGGTGAAAAAACATGCTCAAAAGGTTGGCAAATCCCAGCATTAAAAGCATGATTAATAACAAAGAGCTTCTAGTCGCTACTTTCGTCAAGGGTGTTGCATCATGAGATGAGCATGACATTGAGCCAGAACCAGCTAAAAAATGGAAGTTGAAGAAGCTGGTGACGGTGGTTCTCATACGTTCCAGCACTTTGTTTTCAGTATCATTCTCGTATGATATGAGAAGCGGCTCAATCTGATAGAAGTAAAACACAATTTTCAAAAATCCCACAAAAAAGTTAGAATCACTTTTTTCCATGGGGCATTCTTCATCCTCGTTCTCTTTTCCAGAGCCACAAGCAGAAATGTCATCATATTTGACGTACTGGTCAGTTGAAAGACGGCATCCTTGGAGAGACTTCTTCTTATTGCAAATAGACATCGGGATTTGTGACAGGACCAATCTTTTGTAGATGAAAGAAACAGTCTCGTCCTTGTACAAGAAAAACATCACATATGTCCCAACCAGCAAAAAAGCTATGATCCAGAATTCAAAAACTTTGCAATCTTTATTTGCAACGCATTTCGCAGAAAGCATGCTTTCACTGAATCCATTATCACACAAACCACACAATGTCCCTCTCCTGTTAGTGGCACATGAGCAGTATGACTGACACTGCTTTCCTCCACAGCCATATCCAGCCATTAACGGGACAAACTGGATCAAATTGGTGTTTTTGTTGAAACAACCCCAAAAATTGTCCCTTGCTTTGATGAAACCAGATTGGCACTTGCTCCCTGGAGGACATTTCTGGCACTTTCCTACATTCCTTTTATCAAATATTGTTATGATGCTTTGGTTAAGGCTGTAATGCTCCAATGGACAAGGCAAGCAGTAGAAAGCAAACAATGTAAATATATTTTTGAAGTAAAGTTCTGAAGCCGGAATCAACACTGTTCTGTCAACCAACAAGCTTCCAACTGGGCAAACGAATATTGATGATGCATCAATTTTTGCACTCACAACATTGCTCGCGACATTGCTATCAAATAATGCTGCAATCCTTGATTTGGCAGGATTTGTTACGACAAATGCAACGTTTTTAACTTCACTTTGATATCTACTTGTAATCAAATCCCCTTCTATGGACGATAATGAAGCAGTTGGTGACGAATGGATTGATACATCGAAAAGGCGAAGAATGTGGAAGTTAGCATATATCGCTCCACCTGAATACTCGGCAGCATTATGTTTCAAGACACAATTTGCAACGACGGCAGACGGCCTATCTGTTGGGTGACCATAGACATTGACACGACCACGAAATGAAATGGCACCCCCAACACCATAATCTGGAGAACCAATAGGGGATTTGTCTGGCGGGAAAAGGGAATAAAAGCAAAGGTTGTTTGAGAATGTACTGTTACCAATAGTTGCTTTGCCACTTAGAAAATGAAATGCCCCTCCACTTATCACGGCCTTGTTGTTCTCGAATGTGCAATTGTGAACAAACACTTGCATATTTTTAACATTATTAGATACGGCAACAGCTCCGCCATATTTGCTTGTATTGTTTATAAAAATGGAATCCAATATATCAAGAGTACCAGTGTCTTGGAAAAATAATGCAGAGCCACTGTCGTAGTTGCCAATATTTTGCAAAATGTGATTGTGTAGAAATATTGACCTCCTGATGACAATATGAGCAAGGGAGTTGTACGCTGTATTGACAGAAATGGCAGAAGAAAAGTATTCAAATCGAGAATCAATGCAATTCAAGTTGACATAGTTTTCTGTTGCAAAAGGCTGACCAGATTTGATACCAAATCTAGAGCAATTTGGCCTTCCTATGAACTGACTACTCGATATTTTCATGTACACATTACCGGTTTCTGTAGAAATGCCTTCAAGAGGATGCTGAATCATTGTCTCGTCAATTCTCAATTTGCTTTCCAAATCTACTGAAGAAAATATCTTCAATGGATAATCGATGTCATGGAAGAAGCAATTTTTTAAATAAACGATAGAATTGTTCACTATGACTATCGATTGACCAACCCCTAACATCTCCCTAAAATGCAGGTACTGTAATTGCACCTTGCTATTGGTGATTACAAATGATTTCTTTGATTGGTTAAAGAGGATTTCTGGTTGCCCATTGATACCTATGATTGCAAGATCATTCTCTATCAAAATATCAGATTCTTGGTAGATCGCTTGGTTACCTTCATGAGTTGCATTTACGAGTATCTCATCATTTGCAGCACTGATGTTGACAACTGAATATTAGATTGTTCTGCAAGCAAGTTCTTGTGCTCCACATGCAGGAGTATCTCTTCCATTGATTGAAACATAAATAAGCTTTGGCACTGCATCTACAAAATATATAATTAGTCAGTGTGTGTGACGTTTCAGCATTGAAGACAAACTGAGCCAAAATATTTTAAAAAGTTGGAATTGACCTTTGTCTACCTTTAGGCATTACTAAATCTGAAGGTCACCTCCTTTCTTACAACTACTGCTCATCTTGCAGTCAGATTGACATACATCAAATTATAAATGCCCGTCTCTCCGATCTCAAGAATCATCCAGCTTTCACTTTTCTGATTGTTCATCAAGGATTCACAACTTCAATATCCAATGGAAGCTGTTTGGGGACGATAATTAAAATCAGACAAATGACATACCACAAGGTGTGGCAGAGATCTTTGTTACCACTATCTTCGACGTTTCATGATTGCGTCATCACAATAAGTTGTTTACAAACAATTAGTTTCACCCATGCAATAGCTATGCAGCGAAAAGACTCCTTTTGAGACATACAAACAAGGTTGGTTAAGTTCATCTAGATATCTCACCCATTCATGCAGCTCAGCTACTATGCGGCAAACGCCGCAAAAACATAGGTTGAGAAAGATAGTTATATGGAAGTCTCCTAGTGGAAAGTCTTAGTAATTATCATATAGCAACATAATTTACCTGAAGCACTGTAAGAATTACTCATAGGTGCTTTGTAAAATTGACATAAAAATATTGAGACCTCCTTTGTGCGAATAGCATTGCGGGTGAGTCAATAGAAATGCCGGACGTTTGAGTAAAATATTTTTTTTATATATCAATCTAAAAAACGTTAAAAACTACAAAATATATACATTTCAATGTACCAGCCAGAGCAGAGAAGGACACTAGGTCATCTGGTCTCCACTGTGGCTGGCACTTACAATTCAACTATAACATATGATACAAAACAAAGTAAAATATGCTCCCTGAATATCAAAGAAATTATACTAAAAACTGTTTTGCTTTATTCCCGAAATGCCAAAATAGTTTCAGTAATTTGCCCTGCTTTAATCAATCATTCCTTCCGGTCGAAATGGGAGATTTTCTGGAGAAAGCCCATTTCAAAGACTTGCAAAGCGAGTGAAAACACCAAGCAAGATTTCCCTTTGTGTTCTTTCCAAGTAAGAAAACAAACAAGATTTCCCTTTGTTTTCTTTCCTAGCACTAAAGACACTTGGACGTATTCATGTCTTTTGTCCTCTTGGGAGAATGGAATCCCCCTGAATACGTTATTCAAACCAGGGGGGAAGAAGTTTCAACCTTACAAGAGAGAAGCACGTTCTAAAGCATGCTGAAAGTCATCGCTGCGAGTTAAACACATTGGGGAAACTTACTCGTAATTTTAGCACGTTTTTCAAGGTTTCTCCGAGAGAATTTTTCTAGAAAATTGCCTACAAAATCTGAATAGAGTGATTAATTTTAGCAAGTAAAGTGTCTAAAAATAATTGAACATGTTAGCTATCAAATCAGGTACTGCAAAATATCTCCTTATATACTCAGGGAGCAGTAGCGTTTCAAGCGTCAATTGTTTTGTTTGACTTACACGGTAGTAGTTGGGGAGACGGAGTACTGACGCTTTGGTGCTGACACATTGTCATTCAGGCTTGTTGATAGAGAATCAACGCTGGGGCTCAAATTGTCATGCGCATCGGTGCTATTGTTTCGTACTCTTGTTCTAAACAGTCAAGCCAACTTGCATTTTACATCACTGGAGTAAATAGTTAGTGCGCATGTGATCAGGATCCCTTTAGGGGGGGGGGATTCGTTGAGGCTCACAACTTTTCCTGTTCAGATCCCCAACAAATAGGGTACAATTATGAGAAATTGGTCTACTTTTAAAGTATCAAAGCGTATCAAAGTGTATCAAGTTTGTGTTCAGATTCTACACTGTCATATCAGATATCACGCAGAAGTGTCTTCTGTTGAAATAAATCAAAACAATTTACCTATTGTTCAAAAAGCATGCAAATGTGAGCCCCCCCCCCCTTAATGGTAAGTGTCACGTAAGTTATATTTTGTAATACGTTTCTGTTGTGCAGCCTTTAATTTTTCTCTTCTCATTTTTAAAATTTTGTCTAGTTTATTGTTGACTTGTTTACTGTTCTTCAAGAGTTTGCTTGGCCAGAAACGCTAAAGTTCTGGTTTAGAGATGGAGGCAAAATTGGCTCTGGAAGGTTAATATTTCAACTTCCAAATGCACCAATATCTACAAAGAAGACATCCATGTTCAAGTTAACTATCGCAGTATATTTTAGAAATTACTTGAGATAGATTCATGCTAAGTTTTCATCGCTCAACTCGACCATATCTGTATACTTTTTGAGGCATCCGATTGCTCACAAGTAGAAGGCAGCCTAACTACTGAGAAAAAAGGCATCAGTTTGGCCTTTTGCAATTCTGAATATTTTCATCAACTAGAGCATCTACAGAGGTAGTTTACTTAAATATAGTTCAGCAGGTGTCAAGGTTCATTTTCCTTTAACATCTCAATGCCAAGATAGAAATCAAATGTTTCAGCCGAATTTTGCTCGTGGCACATGACCGAGCGGCGAATAAGTGAAGAAGAAAAAGAAACCTTGTGAAGATATTTCTAAATGTTACCTACCTTCGTAACTGCGACCAGTGCAAAAATCTGCCAGAAATCTCCAAACTTTTTTAAAGAAATCTACTCACTAGAATTTTGGGTATCCAGGTTCCGATGCCGCACTATGATCAAAAGCATCAAAATGAACCAAAATTTGAAGTTTTAGATTTCTGCTTGATTTTGCACTTGGAACATGCACTATAACCTAGGGGCTCATATGCTGCAAAAAAATGTTCCAGATCAGTTGACCAAAAGCAAAGATATTGATTTTTGAAGTTGGGCCTAAATCAGATCTTTGCTTGAATGACCGGCAGAGGCGTGAAACTGTTTTGACAGCAGATTAAAATTCCTTGTATCTACAATCCTTCACAAAACATATTGAGACTAGCATAAAAAATCCCAAAACTTTAATACCTCCTTATCTCCGCTGCAGCAAACACGTTTTTTCTTGTCCCTGTAACATCCCCTCCCCCCTCAGTCAATGTTGTGATTATGAACAATGTTTTTGATGCAAATTTACATGCATTCACACTAAGATAACACCAAGCAACATTGACTGGGGGGAGGGGATGCAGTCTCACAATTTTTGTGAAGGATTGTCTGAAAATTATACAAAATTGTGAAAGGGATTTTGGCTTCAGCTGGACCAACAAAATGATCTCAATCAAACCTTCGAGGGTAACGAAGTTCTAGCAACAGTCAAAGCTGGAAATAAACTTAAAGTTATCTAATTTTTTAGAAGTTTTGAGGGAGGCAGGTCAGCATGGCTTCATTGGTTCCATCAATGGGAGATAAACCATATATATCCATGACATGGAAAATGAAAGGTATGATAGCTTACAACTTCTAAGCAAGTTTACATGCATTCACACTAAGATAACACCAATCAACATTGACTGAGGGGGAAGGGGATGCAGTCTCACAATTTTTGTGAAGGATTGTAGGCTCACACTTCACCGATCTTTTTATCTTAGTCTTATTCTCATCCTCTAAATGTGTGTTTTGAGATCATGTAAAGCATGCTCAAATATTTTTGCCTTTTTTATAGGACAGTTTTAAGACCATTCCACGATGGTAATTTTCAAAAAGAATTCTTGTCCTCAATAATCAATTGTAAAATTACAAGCTAAAGACAAAATGTACGCTTCGCTGTGCTCGTCAAAATAATTTCAACAATTAGAAACACGCCTTTCTAACAAGTTTCTATTGGAGGGCTGGTGCCAATTCGAACTCGGAAATCTTTTATGACTATTTTCATTTAACAAGTCGTCAATTTGATTTCTAAGAATTTTGCATATGATAACCACTAACCTTTATCAGACATCCAGTGAAAGGATAAAAGGTGGCAAGGCCTTACCTACATGTTAAAACAACATAATGACTAACATTTGGCACATTCTGCAAGGCTTTATTTGCAAAAATTCTTGCAAAATTTAAACTTTGTGAATTCTTTCAAGGACAAATGGCTGCAAAATACCATGTTGGCCTTAAAAATGTTTGATTAGAGGCCTTAGCCAGAGGGGTGGGGGGTATATGACTTGCGGATAGACGGGGGTCTGCCACCGGTTTTCACAAAGGTACCCTCATCTGATTATCGAAACTTGCTGTCATACCGACTTTTATGATGAATGTTGGCAGAAAACGACCCATTTTTGGTTAATTTCGCCAAGTTCTGGATAACCCATCCATGGTTATGGCGAACCTTCCGAAAAAGGGACTCGTGTTTGGAGAATTTTGGCCCAAAAAACCCATCCATATGAACGGCACATACCCGCACCCGCAACATCTATGTACCCCCGGGGGCCTTAGCAGGCTTAAAGGACAAATAAATGGCATACCTTTGACTCTACATTGGTTTCAAAAAAATTGGAAAGCTTTTCGTTTAACTTTATCTAATTTTTCGTAACGTTAAAATCAAGTACAAAACTTGTAAAGATGAGATTTCTGTTAAAATTTTTTGCAGGCGAATTGGCACCAGCTCCTCGTAGAGACTTGTTAGAAATGTGCATCTAATTGTTGAACTCGTTTTGAAGAGCATGACGAAACATACTTTTTTATCACTTTATCTTTAGCTTTTAATTTTACCATTGACTTTTGAAGCCAAATATTTTTTAAAAGAGCCACTGTGAAATGGTCTAAAAATGGCCATAGAAAGGCAAAATGTTTATTAATGCTTTACGTTAGCAAGCAATGTCTAAGTTTTCCCAATAGTTCTTGCATGGAAATTCAGGGGAAACGGAGAGTTTTCTCTGGGAAATTGAAGGGAAACGGAAATTTTCAAAATTTCCAACACAAGGAACATGGGGAAATTTCAGAACTTTTTGCAGTTGCCTCAAAGCTAGCCTACATGCAGACTGGACTGGTTCACCGAAATGGAATTGAATCGAATTGAGTTCAATGGAAAATTGAAAACGACTGGTTTACCGAAATGGAATTGAATCGAATTGATTTGAATGGAAAACATTGGATTCAATTCCATTTCGGTAAACCAGTCGAGTCTGCACGCAGGCCAACCTGGTTCCAAGGGCCACCTTCCTACGTCAGTACTGACCCTGGTACCGGCCAGATCAAATTCGCAATTTGATTGGCTATTTGATAACAAAAGGCTCACTAATTATTGCAAAGAGTTATTGCTTGGCTTTGAATAGAAATTGGTAAACTTTGGATCGCTGTCACGGGAAAACAGGACAAAGGATAAAAAAGGATTGTTGTTATACTTAAATTTCATGTATATGCCCCAGTTAACGGGGTTTGAGCCCTATCCGTCGGCACATGCGGGAGAAATTAGCTATATTTGGTCATTTTGGGGACCATTCCTATTGAGTCCCATTCAAAAATGGTCCTATTTCAAATGGTTCTTGAGAAAATCATGCTTTATGTGTAGGGCCGGTGAGGAGTTGAAAAGGGGTAAGGAGCTATGGAGATTTCGAATTTTGGGGTTTTAAGAAAGTTGGGGGTCATTATGACGTCATAAATGGGGGTCAAAGAAAAAAAGGACTTTTTTCGACCTGACGTTACGTTTGGAGTTGATGCTCGATGTTTACTGAACCGATCAAAGGACGGAAAAAAGATTTCAAGAGACCAACCTTCTAGGAGTCTTTTGCTGCCATTTGGGAGTACGAACCTGCCCCCAGAGGCTTCGTTAGGGGGGCTCAAATATGGGGTAAAGTTTCGGCCCGTGCCTTTTCGCGCGCTAACTTAGTTTTACGCCAGGCAAATGACGTCAGGACGCCAAAAATCGACGTAAACCCCTATTCTTTAACTATCTCAACGTTGATTTGCTATTTTTTCAAAATTCGAAGAATAACGAGCCATTTCATTTTTGAAGCTGCGGTGAAAATTCCTTCATTTTCCTACTTAGGCCCATTTTCACTCCAAAGAAATCGTGCTCGTTTTCCTATTAAATGTACTTGCTAACCTTGGATAATTGTCTACATACCTTAAAAAGGGTTAAATAAAGGTCCTCAAAGAAATTCCTTTTAGTTTCTCGCATTATATACTGCTGCATCGGTGGAAGAAGATCGGTAAATTTTTCGTCGCATTTTCATACTTCCTCCAACTTTTTGCAGATTTATTACATGGTATGTAATGCACCAAAATCTGTTGGCATATGGTATATGCTGTTAAACTCTTTTGGCTATAGAGATAATAAGAGAGTTTGTAATGAGTCTGCAGATGATAATTTATGCAAAAGAAAATGGCGCCCAAATGGCACTTTTGCGGCAACCGGCACCAGGGCCGACATCGATGACGTAAGGAATAGACAATGGCCGCCCTGGGAACGAGGTTGCACGCAGGCTACCTCAAAGCACACATTTAGAATATCAGAATGAGACTAAAATGAAAGAGATCGGTAAGTCTGAGCCTAAATACGAGGAATAGTAATTTTCTGTCAAACAGTGTCATGCCTTTTCCGGTCTTGTAAACAAAGATCTGATTTAGGCCCAGCTTAAAAAATCAATATCTTCGCCTTTGGTTGACTGATCTCTCGAAAATGTTTGCAGCATATGAATTTCTAGGTTATGGTTCATGTAACAAGTCTAAAATTTTATAAGGACTAGGAGGAACTTTACTTTTTTGCATTAATTTGATATAAGAGGCCTAATGGATCACAGTGTGCAGCTTTAAATATCTCATGGTTTCCAGGACTTATGGCCTCTCTAAAAGCGATGACGAACTAAGCCTTCAACAATAAAAATTTTGGACGAGAGACAATAGTAATAACAATAGCAATTGTTGTAAGAGCGATCCGACTTCACAGTTTCTCCTGTTCAAGATTCGATGCTCGGCCTGGGACTTTTTTGTGAGCTGAAAGGATTGGCTCAGGCTTCTTTTACGCATTTCAAGTCATATGGTAAAATGCTCTTGGGAGATTTCTGTATGATACTACTTGTTGCATTCATGGCACAGGTTTTCATGGTGAGAAATTAGTTATAAAATTGAAAGGAGGATTTTTCACGAAGCTTTATCACCTGACTTGAAGTGGCGTAAACAAACCTCGACAAGATTCAGCCGATTTTGTCCATTTGAATCGCTACTGGATTTTCTTTAAAAGAATTAGGGAAGTTTCTAGCTTTAGGGAGTTGTCATTTTTAATCCTGGGTACCAGGGCAGAGGATAATTTTGCACAATTGGAGAAAATTTCAAAACCCATCTTGAGCAAAGAAATAGTTTTCGACTTTCGTATCCCGCCATCTTTCAGCAAAATGTTTTAGTACCCCATCCAGAAGGCTCTGTGCAAAAAATAGATCTATGGAAAGATACCAAGTTGTCCCAGGCGATTTTCATACCGCTCCAGTGATTCATCATTTCCAAGAATCTGTTAATTTTTATTCCAATCTTTGATCAATGACTTCATGCAAAATTTTTCAAGCTAAATGCTTCGTACCCAATAAAAATTGCTTTTACTATTCTCGTACCCCCACAAAATAAAGGAAAAAAGTTTCATGCGCCTGCCAAAAATCCTCCACCCTGGTATCCAGGATTAAACATGACCGCTCGCTCCCTTATTGTCCTGGCTGCATTTTATGAAGGTAGGTAACTGGTAAATTTTAAAAATCTCTAGAAGTTTCTCCTGTCTTCTTGGCATATTCGCCGTCTGATTGGCCCGTGAAAATGAGGCTTTTTGGGGCTTCCAGCTAAGGAAGGGCCACAAGCAAAAATTGACTAAAATATTTCACTCCTACCTCCTAGAGACTTAAATTCTCAGGTCTTAGGTCTCCTGCAATAAAACTTGCAGGTCCACACCGGCACTAGGTGTGCTGCCATTTTAACTGACCTGCATTAACAAATAAATATAGTAATTAAAAATAATAGTAATAATAATGATAATGATAATAATAATAATAATAATAATAATAATAATAATAATAATAATAATAATAATAATGATAATAATAATAATAATAATAATAATAATAATAATAATAATAATAATAATAATAATAATAATAATAGTAATACAAAGAAAATACAAAAGCTGGAAACATGACAAAGTGGCAGCTGTCATTCATTGGTACCTGTGCAAGAAGTTCGGATTCGAGTGCGACGACAAGTACTACAACCATATAGTGACAAAAGAAAATAGGGTACTTGAAAATGATGAAGTATTATTACTGTGGGACTTCTCTATTCAGACTGAAACTCGCATTGATCATAACAAACCAGACATTGTGATAAAGAACAAGAAAGGAAAGACCTGCCAAATAATCGATGTGGCATGCCCATTTGACACTCGAGTGAAGCAGAAAGAGGAGGAGAAGCTAGACCACTACAACGAACTAAAGTACCAAATCTTGAAAATGTGGAAGGACGAAGTAAAGAAAGTTGCAATAATACCAGTTGTTATAGGCGCACTTGGAGTAGTCTCAAAACGATTCAAGAGTTACATTGCAGCATTAGACTTTGACCCAGGAGTACAACCATTACAGAAAGCATGCCTCATAGGCACGGCCAGGATTTTGAGAAAAGTACTGGACATAAGAGAATGAATAGCAGGAAGACTTATTTATGTTTTCGATACAGACAGTACGCACACTTTCTTAAGTTACGGGATGTAACCTGAAAGTGGACAATGCATTACCAGTTACACTGTGATAATTACTGAAATGATAATAATAATGATAATGATAATAATAATAATAATAATAATAATAATAATAATAATAATAATAATAATAATAATAATAATAATAATAATAATAATAATAATAATAATAATAATAACAATTATAATACGATCCTAAATTATTCTGCACCCAAGCAAATGGCGAAACCTACTGCTTAGTTAATATACAGAATGTTTGCTGGTTTTACAGTTACAGTTCATAAACGCTATGGCACAAACGGTGAATAAATTTATCACTGAGTATCAAGGATGAAAAGGATCAATCTTGATGTAAATAACAACCAAGTGTAATCAACAGCAGACCAAAAACGAAAGCGAAAGATATAATGGAGAGAATCAGTGATTCAATTTTTTCGCCCAGTGCCTCCAGATATAATCCACTCCAATAATATTAGAAATTGAGCACCAAGCTAACAATTCCTTTGCTTTTGCTTTTCCAAATCCAATATTCCTCAATCGTTCATAAACGTCATCTTTGATACAGCCAAGCGCACCAAAACACAGGACATGAAGAGAAGGTTTCCAGCCATTTTCACGCAGAAAGTCACATAGTTCCTGGTAGCGATCACACTTGACTGGAAACGAGAATCCAAAGTAGAGATCAAAACACATTGTAACTTCTGCTATGATGATATCTCGCGAAGTATCATCAATTATCACAATGTTCAGTTTCCAATGTTGAAGCAAGGTCAGCTCTTCTCGATACTCCGGCAATAAAGTTTCTAGTAACTTGTTTCTATAAACTTTCTTCCCCGAACATCATATCAACTTTATTTCATCGAAAAGTTTCCCAAGTAATAATAATGATGATAATAATAATAATAATAATAATAATAATAATAATAATAATAATAATAATGGAAACTTTCATTCAATATATCCTAATACATACAATACAAAACTAAAACCAAAATCTATGGCATTAACTCGCCAACAAGGGGCATTAATGACATACTCACACAGGTGATGCAAAAGTTAGAAATCAGGGACCTAAAAATCTAAGAGTTCTGGATTTGTCCATTCCTTGTTTCTACAGCAAAAAATGAAGTAGGAGGCGCGAATACAAATGTTTATCATCCTTTTGGTTACATATTTTATTTCTGTGTCTGAGACATTTAGGTTAGATAGCAGTTCGAAGAATCTTTTACTGTCCTTTTCGATGAAGTCACATGCCCCCATTGAGACATTACAGTACACAACCTTATTATATGATGATTTCAGTCTGTTCATAAGTGGCTTGTATTTTTCTCTCTTTCTTGTGCTGTTACCCGCCATGTTCGTCTCGAAACCAACCGTAAGCTCCACAAGTGTGACGGTCTTGTGTTGGACAATAACAATATCAGGTCTTTCCTGATCCCCTGTTACTATGCAGGGATATGCAAAGGAGGGCAGATCAACATATAGGCTCTTACATGATCTTGACAACGTATTTGCAATGATCTTCAGAACGGAATTATGTCTCCATGTATAGCGTCCTTGAGTAAGAGCGATGTTACAGCCTGCGACAACGTGGCGCAGTGTTTGGGGATCGTGACACAGTGGGCACATCTTATTTTCTGCATAACCCCAAATCTGCATATTACTCATGTTAGGAAGAGTATTATTCAGGTATCTTATTGTGTAGTTGAAGATGTTCCTTGGCATAGCCTTCTGTACAGACGACCACACTGTTGTAGTGTTTGAAAGAACACAGTCCCATACATGGCGCATGACAAGGCCTTGTGTCGTAAGATTTTCTTTCACTTTATTTGCAAGATTTAGCCTGATAGATTTAAGGACGTTCTTCGTACTGTTGACAGAATCGTATTGGCGACTTTTGTCATTGGAAAGTTGGGCTAACTCATTAATGTCTTTGTTGACAGATTTCTTTAAACATTGCCTCATAACAACCTGGATGTCGAGACCAAATTGGCTTTTAGAAAGCATGGTGATCGACAGTGATCCATTTGCTGGAATTTCAAGCCATCTTCGCAGATAACTATTAACTATTAGATAATAATAATAATAATAATAATAATAATAATAATAATAATGATAATAATAATAATAATGATGATAATAATAATAATAATAATAATAATAATAATAATAATAATAATAATAATAATAATAATAATAATAATAATAATGCAGTAATGCAGTTACATGGACAGTTCCACAGAGATACGAAAGATGTGAAGAATGGTGAATCATCATGGGAGTGGCTTCGAAGTGGAGACTTAAAAAGAGCAACGGAGAGTTTGTTGGTAGCTGCCCAAGAGCAAGCACTAAATACAAATTCGGTAAAGAAAGAAATTTATCATACCACTGCAACAAATAAATGTCGCTTGTGCAACGAGTGAGTGGAAAAGTTGATCATGTAGTTGCAGGTTGTAAAATGTTGGCACAAAAAGAATACAAGCGAAGGCATGATAAAATCTGTCTCAATTTGCACCCGGTTACTATGTAGAAATTTTGGATATAGTGCTTCCGACGAGTGGTACAATCATGTACCAGAGAAAGTTTCAAATGAAACTGGTAAGCCAAAGATTCTATGGGACTTTGATATCCAAGCAGACAGGACAACTGAACATCGAAGACCAGATATAATTGTACATGACGTCGGAAAAGGAGAATGTCTCATAATAGATGTTGCAATACCTGCAGACAAGAATATCGCAGATATGGAAGTTGAAAAAATAACTAAATATGCCGAACTGAAAATAGAAATATCAAGAATGTGGGGATGCTCAGCTGCAAAAGTTAAGGTTGTACCCATTGTTATTGGAGCATTAGGATCAATTCCAAAGAAGCTGACATACTTCCTGGAGCAACTTGATATCCGGACAGACATGCGAGTACTTCAAAAATCTGCCCTCTTTGGAACAGCGCATATTCTTAGGAAAGTACTTTCTGTCTAAGGTCTTTTGTTAAGGCATGACAGTTTGACTATAGAAGAACCAGTATTTATTAAGAACAACTCTGTGCAATCGAGTAATAATAATAAAAATAATATAACACTAGCTGTTAACGAAGTTAAGTAAGTGCTGCTGAAAGCTTTAGAGTACATGATACTACTTTTTCTGCAAATTACTTGTTACATCGATAGCAGTAGTGGAAATGGTAATGCAGTACACAGCGACAGTTCACTAATGTTATAATACGTAATATAGTTGCCTCAACTTCAGATCGAGTATGGAGGAGGTCAGCGCGAAGAGAAAACCGCTTCGTCTTACAATGCTCTGTTTTACAATAGCATGGTCAGATACGGAAAGAAAACAAGATTTACCTAATTACACTAAAACTAGTTGTTGATATTGTTAGAGGAAGTGTTGCTCAGCAGGGAAAATTTTGCTTGACCCAGCAATTTGTTACGATAGAGAACAAAATCTAATTTATGTTTGGGACGTGGTATCATTGCTTTCGAAATTGTTTGGGAAGCTCGAGCCCCCTGCTTCATGTTGACATGTTCAGCGTTCATTCCATATGGTGCAATTTTTGGACAAGCTTTCCTTCCTCACAAAGAGAGAAACATCTTCTACCACAAAGCAGAATTATTGAATGATTGAGATTATATTGCCAAAAGCCATTGTTGTGATAATGGCATTTTTTGTGAAAATTTATGTGCCCAGAGTTCATCTGTAAGAGGTTTTTTTCAGCAATGTTTTCTTGCTCCTAAAGGACTTTTGATACGACATGTTTTTAGTTACTTGCAATAGCAGTTCTGATGAGCTTCCTCAGACTGCTTACAATCATTCCTCGCCATCCTCGCGTTGTAATCATGTTGGCACTTGATAAAAATGTTGCATTCAAATGTCTCCCTATTTTGAGCTTTCATGTAGCTCCGAGTTCAAAAACTAAACCATCAACATCATCATTTGTTTCTATATCATCGTCAGAATCAGTTTCCTCCACCTCAATTGCTTTTATGCCTTTGCGAATTTGTCTATCAGGTCGAAAAGGCACTAAAAACATAGCATTGGAAAATCAAATTTACCCTTTCATAGTTTTCGAATATACTTGACAAATGTGGGCCTTAATTCATTGTACACATTTTTAACAACTTCATAGCATTCAGGCTTAATTAATGTGCTTCTTAACTTCGGCTTTCTTAATTTGGTAGGCGGTTTATTTTAGTGTAATAAGATATGCTTTGAAATTGTAAATGATGACTGTTAATTTCATCCTGAAAGAGACATCAGCAGTTGATGAGAGTCCTTCGTGCTGCAGCGAATGATCATCAGATGAGGAGACGACTTGAAAACGATATCTATGTTGCAAGTTGGACTTCCTGTGTTGAAATATGTGTTATCATTAATGTGAAACTGTCATTCTGTTGTTGTTGCTGTTGCTCATTAGCTGCTTTTCCTTTGCTTTTATATCCAATCACAAGCATCGATTAGTCTACAGATTATCCTTTTGTTCTCTGGTAACCAAGGTGATACTCCTACCATTCTCCGAGATTTCTTGTGAAACTTATCTAGAAAGCTGCTTCACTACGTTCAGCAGCAATAACATAATATAATATATTATAACATAATGTAATATAATATAATATAATATAATATAATATAATATAATATAATATAATATAATATAATATAATATAACATAATATAATATAATATAATATAATATAATATAATATAATATAATATAATATAATATAATATAATATAATATAATATAATATAATATAATATAATATAATATAATATAATATAATATAATATAATATAATATAATATAATATAATATAATATAATATAATATAATATAATATAATATAATATAATATAATATAATATAATATAATATAATATAATATAATATAATATAATATAATACATTATAATACTGTAATATAATATAATATAATATAATATAATGTAATATAATATGATATAATATAATATAATATAATATAATATAATATAATATAATATAATATAATATAATATAATATAATATAATATAATATAATATAATATAATATAATATAATATAATATAATATAATATAATATAATATAATATAATATAATATAATATAATATAACATAATAATAATAAATATGCTGAGTAACTATTCCTGTCGGGGAAGCATCAGAGAATACTTTATTGGAAGGAAAAGGGAAAAGGACGTATGGGGAGAGAATACAACACCCTTCTCCAGAGTATAGTTAAAATAATTCCCTGAGTTAGAATTAAAGCGAAGCTTAAGCAAAAAGACCTTGACAAAATATATCCTTGCAATGACAATGGAAGACACGTGCCGCACCATATTTGGGTAACTGATCTACTGTACGTTAACAGGAAATACTGCTATCTGATAAGCTAGAAACTGAACGTAAGTGGCTTTTCATATTCTCATATGCTTCCAATCCCTTTATCTAAAGTCCAGTATCTACAACGCCAGTGGCGTAACGCAGTTCAGGGCACCTTATTTCAAAAACTAAGGGTCCCCGACCAAAAGGGGCCCCCAGCAATAAATTTCTTCTGTTAACTATCTTCAAATCTACATCGGAGTAAAACTTTTAAAGTTGCTGTTTTGTAAAAATGGACATATCCTCAAAATTTTCCTTCAAGTTTTTTCGCCAAGCTCCCTCATTTTCCTGCCTCCTCCAGAGATTGGTCTTGGCCTCGATGCTGGCTTGGGCACTGCATATGTTGACAGTGGATCATTGCAATTGTTTTAGCTTGCCTGCGCAACTTATTTACTTCAAGTTGAAGCTGGGCATGGCACTTTTATGCTTCTATCATATCAGTTACAAATGCTTTAGTGGGAGGCCTCGAGTGGAACATTTCTTAAGGGCCTCGACTGTCTCCGTTACGCCACTGTGCGACGCTACGTCTTTGTGATCATCCAAGGGATTTTAAAGTTCTTTTCTCGGGCCCCTTAAATCTCTACTCTGATACAGTGAAAAACAGTGAAAAAGGCTAGCGACTTGGTATTTTTTTGCAAGTTTACAAAACAAAGGCCCGCAAGCTCTTGTGTGGACGAAGAGAGCTGGATCTTACTTTGGATTGACTTCCATGAAGTGTAATCGCAATGGGCCTACGAGCAACAAATGCATATTACTAAAGATCGTTTAAATCAAGTGCCTGTAACCAATCCAATTTACAGCTTTACTTAACTTGAAACAAATGGCTTTCTGCTGGGCCTAACGTGCAGGTGCATTTACCATTTTCAGTGTGCAAAAAGACAGAAAATCAGAGAAGGCCAGGAAAGCAAAGCATGCGGCAGTTTGGCCTAAGTGACACTTTTGCCGAGAAACGGGTTTTTTTACTGATTCCGTATCTGCAGACTAAAGTTTTACAGATTTCATCTTTCTTACCTTTCATGCAAGGAATTCCCATTTGTTTAAACTCGTACGTCGCGACATAATTGCCAAAAGGATTGCCATTTAATCATGTGATAAAGTGTGGACGAATAATTTCGATGTGATCCCACTGGATGCAGCAGCATCAACTACAACGTGGTCTCGCGAGGCTAGAAGGCTCCACTTCGTGGGGCAATCATAGGTAGAAAGAATGGTCAATACCAACCTGTAATTAACAAGGAGATTGCAAGGAAAGCTGACAAAGTATTTGCCATCATATCTCAGCTTCCTTTCACTTTTTCGTTGAACTTTAGAAGCCTTTAACTCAAACAGGAAGTCAACATGTCCTATCTTGAAAACCACGATGACACAATGGCCCTTCTCAATGGGTTCCTGTAAACCGTGGAACGACATAACATAACGACTAATAACGAGCTATCAAATTACAGTATCGGGTTGTCTGTCCAAACGGGTGTATCAACCGGACCAACATGAGAACGGAATGGACTGATCAGTGGATCTAGGGGATAGCGGAGCTCGCGAACTTTCTGTTTCTTTGGAAAGCAAAGTAAGAAACAAGCAACCTCATCAATTTTTTTCCTCTGTATCCCTTGTTTCGTGTAAGTGTGTAAGTAGAAGGTGGAAAGACTGGTTCCCTTTTTCCAAATCCTTTTTCCTAAAGCTTTTTTAATTTGTAGTTTTCTTCTCCTGGGCCAATTTAAACAGTTTTGATCTGACCCTACGGATCGTGTACTCTATAGACTTGCCCTAAGTCTGTTTCGTCAATCAAAAAAATTGGGGAAAGGAAAAATCAGGAAAGAGACCTTTCAGATAGACTTATTACAGATGACATTTTTTTCAGATCAACCAATGACAGATGACAAAACAGCAGTTATCATGCAGATTGCGCTCATCCTCAGTTAACCACACAAAACGCTTCTTGACTTCAACTTCAGAAAAGTGAATCATAACAAAATGTTTATTCCTAGAGTGTGAATTTACATAATAGTTGCTTTAAAGTCTCAATAGGCACCTTAGAAGCTTTTTAAAAATTTCGCTCTTTACTTATTAGATAAAAGATATTAGATATTGACGTATTGCGTAAGAAAGTTTGGCTGCGAAGTATCCCTATGATTAAAGAAATTTCATTTCATTTCAATATATCAAGGAGGGTTGCCCTTCACCCAATTGGGTGGTTTTCAAGGGGCCCTCCACATAAAAACTTACAATACAATAAATAATCGGTTAAAAACATCTAAAACTACTTACAATATATATATAAAACTAAAAAGTAAACCCTAATTTGCTAAATTAAAAGAAATGTACATAAAAACCAGTAGACTGGGAAAACTTCTCCAACGATCAAGCAGCCAGGGCCAAACCGACGACGGAGACCCCAAGATAGATCTCCATCGCCGATCCAGCAGCGAATCAAGCACAGAGACCGCGGGCCGCGGCCAGCCACCCAACCGCAAGAAAAGTCGCCCAGTCTATTGAATGTTCTGTTTGAAGACGGCAAAGGAGGGTGCCTGTTTGATCTCAGCTGAGAGGCTGTTCCATAGTTTTGCACCTCGATAAGAAAAACATTTCTGCCCATTTGCGGATGTTTTCTTTGGCAGCCTCAAGTGTGTTTTCGTATTTCGAAGGCTGCAATTGTCCATAAGCCCCGGACCTCAGCTTATGGCCATGAAGCATGACGCTGTACTAATCTCTGTGGTTTGTCTGGAGCATGAACATGCAATGTTGTTGCTCAAAACTCCATTTTCAGATTACTAATTTCTTCTTACGATATGCCAAACTGTAAGTTGAAATGTCTAGAATGTAACTAGAGTGAATAGAAATTTTCAGGTTCAAATCCTTTTGCTCTGTGTTCCATCAAACGTCGGAACTTTTTCTTTGGGACACCCAGTATTAGTTATGTTATGTTACCAAATACTCTATTGGTTATGGTAAAATTATTGTCGGCCCATCAAACTGTTATGTTATTTTGCCAAGAACTCTCTCTCTCTCTTATGGTAAAACCATTATTAGGAAGCCAAGGAATGTTGCCTTTACCCATACCTGCAAAAGTCGTTGTTGTTGTGTCAGGAAAAAATTGTAAGGAGATAGGGAACCATTCTTTCCATCCTCTACTTACACGAAACAAGGGATACAGAGGAAAAACATTGATGAGCTTGCTTGTTTCTTACTTTGCTTTCCAAAGAAACAGAAGATTCGTGAGCTCCGCTATCCCCAAGATCCACTGATCAGTCCATTCCGTATTTATGGTGGTCCGGTTGGTACACCCATTTGGACAGACAACTCGATACTGTAATTTAATAGCTCGTTATTAGTCGTTATGTTGTAATTAGTCGTTATGTCGTTCCACGGTTTACAGGAACCCCTTCTCAATAGATGACATCCTTTCGTCGACATTGATTGAAACTTCTTTAGAATTTCTCGCATAATTTGAAATGATGACTGCTAATCTTTGCGCCACTCTATAACTATTGTCACTTCGAGTCAAGCAAGTCCAAGAAGATTATTTTAAAGTGAATTTAAAGCCAATTTTAACTTTTAAAGATGTTTTTTGAGTCCTTTCACTTGCTTTGCAAAAAATGAGTGCTGCCAGTATTTGCTTCGGCTAAAGCATCAAAAATTCTGGTTTGGAGGTGAATTTTCAAATTTGATATTTTCAAGACTTATTTGTTAACACGATATCAATATCAACAAATGCGGAATTTATGTTGAAGTCTACGATCGGGGAGATCGAGGAACATTTTGAAACTGACTGACCATAAATAAAAGCTGAATTCGCTGAACCCTAAATCTGAATACTTTAATCTGTACACTTTATCAGCGTTTGCATGTAGCTGACTAGAAGGCAAAAATATCACCTGAATATCACATTTTTTGCAGTATCTATACCGGGCGATTCAAAAAGAGGCCCAGCATCTGATTGCCTATTGCTCCATGTGTATGTAAGCAATGATATCTTGCAATATCTGATTGGATAGCTCACATGTGCAATCATTTTTAGATTCTTTCCTGGCATAAATCGATCACACCGTTCAAATTTTAAAAGGGATTTTCTTGAAAAACGTTCCTTTGAGAGACCTTAACTCTATTAGTACTGGGCGATTTCTTGCTTAATTTGTACTAAGGTGGGGGGCGTTATTCACTCCTCCCTCTTTTTCTCCGAAACTGCAAGAGATATATCGATAAGACTTACTCCTATTGTTCTTTAGACATATGGCTATCAAAATATAACAATGACAATTAATTAGTCACGTGCTTCGTTGCTAGGCAACAAAAAGACAAAGGAAATTTGACAAATTTTTACCTCCTTAACAAGAAAAATTCTATTTAATTAAGCTCTCATCCAATTTTCTCCAAATCTATCTCAACTTGCAGGAAACATGTCACAGATTTAAAATACATACTTTTGAGATAATTTCAGTTTCTATTTTTAGTGCAATCAGCCTTTAATTAGCTTTTTTTCCATGTACAAATTTTCTTTGCAGTTAATTCTAAGCCTTGTCCTTTTATCTAGTAAATATGGACTCAGAAGTAATCAAATGAATAATATGAAGGAAAAGAGACAACAATTTTTCATATCTTACTTTCATTCATTAGAGTAATGACGTCATAAATGTCAATGACGTCATAGATATTAAATCTTGCTGATGTCAGCAAATATGAAACATATATAGATCAAATGAAACTGCTCATCTAATGCAATCGAATGGTGCATGTTTGAGATCAATCGGATAAACGAGACGAATCTATGGAGGTTTCAAGAATTATTTTGTTGACCACTCTCCAAATATGGTGTTGCTGTGGTCACGTGATCATAGTTAGAGCAATGAAATGATAAAAATTTAATTGGCAATTAAATTTTACTAAAAGTCACAAAGTTTGGTGCAGCAAACAGTTCGGGGCAGCAGCCTTTGTCTGCATTCTGGCAGCTACGGAGGAGTGATTGTCTCCAATGAAGTTGCCTATATTCTGGCGTCGCTGCGGGGCAGCAGCCTTTGTATATATTCTAGTTGCTGCGAAGGATTGGTTACCCTCAGAAAGTTTGCCTATTTTCTGGCGTCGCTGCAGGGCAGCAGTCTTTGTCTATATTCTGGCTGCTACGGAGGAGTGATTGTCTTCAATGGAGTTGCCTATATTCTGGCGTCACTGTGGGGCAGCAGCCTTTGTCTATATTCTGGCTGCTGTGGAGGACTTTTTCTTCAGAGAATTTGTGTATATTCTGGCGACGCCGTTGGGCAGCAGCCTTTGTCTATGTTCTGGTTTCTACGGAGGAGATCTTATAATTGAGGAGGCCAATTTTGCCGATATTCTGGGGATTGCGAGGGAGCGCTTCAAGCACGTGTTTTTGCTTAGGCCAACGTGTTTAATCGCCGAATTTGATTTCTTTTGTAAATCAGCTTGTGTTGGAGATAGATAAATAAATTTGGGCTCATATGATAGGTCTCGTTGTCTTCTTCAATGTGGTAGTATCAGTTATTGGATTTGATTGTTTACAAAGGAGAAGTAAACACATTTGTCGATATTCTGGCTGTTGTCTATATTCTGTTGTCTATATTCTGGCTAGCGCTACCACCACCCCTCAAGTCAAGACGGGCAGAAGGGGCAGAAGCCCTCCGCTTAGGCGTGACTCTATACATCATTTCGTTAGTTTCTTCGGGCTGGGATAGACTCTTACTGAACAGCTCTCTAAAGTGAAACTGTCGTGTTCTTGAGGAATAAATGCATACCCCATTTCCATTCCTCCCATTTCAAATTCTCGTACGACTACGAGTCCACTTTCTGTTCCAATTCACTGTCATTTCTTCCTTGTTTACTTTCGATCACTTATGTCATCGCAGATTTCTAGTATCTCCCATGATCTGACACATTGCTATATTGAGCCAACAGGCAGTTTCCACGCATAAATTTGGCGAAAAATTATCAGGAGTTTCGAAGAAACACTCACAATAAACTCTTGCATGCTTGTCTTTTGAGTTCGAGTGCAATTTCCCTTCCCAGCATGACATCACATCCGCATTAGCACCAGGCCTCCTACGAACGCAAACCTGAATCACGCAAAACCCCCAAATTCCCAACTTTGAGAAGCCATAAAATTATAACCCCAAGTCCGATTTCAGAAATTTTTTCACTGTTGCTATTGAAATGATAGCGACTACAAATGAATAAAATAAAATTTTTTTGGCCTTTTAAATTACAGGCCGTTTTAGTGCAATGTAGAAAATTGTGGCAGGGGGGCGAAAAATGCCCCCCAGTACTAATAGGGTTAAAAGATGTGCTAAAATTACGAGCAAACTTCCATGATTTGTTTCCTTCACAGGGATGACTTCAGAATGCTACAGCATGTGCTATATACTCTTGGAAGATTGAAAAGTTCTTCTCCCTATGGATAGATTATTCAAGGGGCTTCCATTCTCCCAAGTGGACGAAATATATCAACACGTAAAAGTTTCATTAGGAAGAAGAAACAAGATAAATCTGGATTGTTGTTTCACTCATTTCTAGGTGTTTCGAAAGGGACTTTCTGCAGAAGATCTCACACTTCGATGGGAAGGAACGGCTGATTTAAGCAAGGTAAATCACTGAGCCTAATTAGACATATCGTTAGAGAAACAAGATAGTCTCAATATCATTGTTTTGACATGCAAGGGGCGACATTTTTTAAGCGCCTGGATTTTTGATTGACCTACCTGGTACTCTGAAACATTATTTACCGGGTTCCTGTAAACCGTGGAACGACATAACGACTAATAACGACATAACGACTAATAACGAGCTATCAAATTACAGTATTTAGTTGTCTGTACAAATGGGTGTATCAACCGGACCAACATAAGTACAGAATGGACTGATCAGTGGATCTAGGGGATAGCGGAGCTCACGAATTTTCTGTTTCTTTGGAAAGCAAAGTAAGAAACAAGCAAGCTCATCAATTTTTTCCTCTGTATCCCTTGTTTCGCTAAGTTGTATCTCCTTACAATTTTTTCCTGACACAACAACAACGACTTTTGCAGGTACGGGTAAAGGCAACATGCCTTGGCTCCCTAATAATAGTTTTACCATAAGAGAGAGAGAGAAATCTTGGCAACATAACATAACAGTTTGATGGCTTGATAATAATTTTACCATAACCAATTTGGCAACATAACAGAACTAATACCGGGTGTCCCAAAAAAAGTTCCGACGTTGATGGAAGTCAGAGAGAAAGGTTTTGAACCTTAAAATTTCTATTCACTCTAGTTACATTCTAGACATTTCAACTTACAGTTTGGCATATCGTAAGAAGAAATAAGTAATCTAAAAATGGAGTTATGAGCAACAACATTGCATGTTCATGCTCCAGACAAAACCAGAGAGATTAGTACGGCGTCCTGCTTCATGGCGGTGAAAGAAGCTGAGGTCCGGGGCTTATGGGTTATTGCTTTAATCATAAGGATACTTTGCTGCCAAACTTTCTTATGTAATACGTCAATATCTAATATATTTTATCTAATAATTAAAGAACGAAATTTTTGAAAAGCTTCTAAGGTGCCTATTGAGACGTTAAAGCAACTATCATGTAAATTCACACTCTATGAATAAAAATTTTGTTATGATTCAGTTTTCTGAAGTTGAAGTCAAAACACGCTTTGTGTGGTTAACTGAAGATGAGCGCAATCTGCATGATAACTGTTGTTTTGTCATCTGTCATTGATCGATCTGAAAAAGTATGTCATCTGTAATAAGTCTATCTGAAAGTTCCCATTCCCGATTTTCTTTTTCCCAATTTTTTTGATTGATGAAACAGACTTTGGGCAAGTCTATAGAGTACACGATCCAAGGGTCAGATTAAAACTGTTTAAATTGGCCCAGGAGAAGAAAACCAAAAATTAAGATACTTTTGGACAAAGGATTTGGAAATGGGAAACCATTCTTTCCATCTTCTACTCACACGAAACAAGAGATACAGAGGAAAAATATTTATGAGCTTGCTTGTTTCTTATTTTGCTTACCAAAGAAACAGAAAATTCGCGAGCTCCGCTATCCCATAGGTCCACTGATCAGTCCATTCCGTACTCATGGTGGTCCGGTTGATACACCCATTTGGACAGACAACTCGATACTGTAATTTGATAGCTCGTTATTAGTCGTTATGTCGTTATTAGTCGTTATGTCGTTCCACGGTTTACAGGAACCCTTATTTACCCTTTACTTTCTATTTCATCATGATACTTTTGCAGTTCAATTGCTTGTTATATATCAACAGCTAGAATTTAAAATTTATCTTGCGGTTGAAACTGAATAGTGATTCGTAATGGCTGAGGCTAATTGAGGTCAATATTCATTACCGCCTTGTTGAGGAAACATATATGACCTCGCTAACCCTATTCACATTTCAATTTTTCTTACATTATAGTCCTTCATATGGATTAGGTTTGAGGATGTGCTGAGGAAATACATGCAGTTTAAGAGAAACTTGCTTGAGATTAGGGCTGTGGTAGGAGAAGGGGTTTATGATCCTTTTCATTCTGAACATAGTTTTAAAAGACACTTTAGGAGATCATTCAAAGTTGAAGAGTTTCAAAAAACGCCTTCTTTAAACGCATACTACTTTAAATAGGATTCTCGTTTGACCAAGCCTGCTTTCGCGAGCAAAAAAAGTCATAAACATCTGTCTAGCTCCATTACAATATTAGAGCGTAAAGTTTTGTTTTGATTCTTCCATCCGTTTGCGTGAAAAAGTACAATCGCGAGGGAGGATAGAGTTTGAACACCTGTCCTTTTTCTGTTCATCCCAGTACCATGCCATAGTTATTTGGGTAGAATACGTACCTTGATTGAAAATTTCAACAAAAGCATATTAAAAAGCTCCAAGAGATCAGTCCTATTCAAGACATTCTAAACGTTGGCTTTGCATACTAAGTTTAAAAAAACGCGCTTATCAAGACAAAAATTGTACGGAATCGCTGACCTTTGAAATTTTGGCTGAATTCTTAGAACGGATTGCAATAAAATTTTTTGTAATTTGCAGATGATTGAGACATCTAACTTCGATCAAGAAGATGGTGACTGTGGCTTTCTCACGCTGTTTCAATGGATTGCGATCAATTCCTTAGAATGGTAGGAGCAAACCGTCAAAAAAGCACAACAGAATCTCGACAGTCTTCCTCATCGATCTTTTCCAGAAATGCTTGAAGTTGATATGAAAGTTAAAGGAACAGCCTCTATCGAAACAAATGCCCTGAGGGGTATCCAGCTTTGTGTAGGATGTCTCCAAAATTGATCCTAGCTTGTGTGGCTGCTGTGCTTGAAACTAGGTCATACTGACTGCCACCCCTGCCATTTTTAACCTGGGGTGTTTTTAAACTTCATTTTTAACTTTTTGCCTGTAAATATCATGTTTCTGTAATTAGATTCCTTTCGTGTTATTTATTTATATTGTAATTAAATTTTATGGCAAAAACCTACATACATACATAGCTTTAATAGTAACACAGCTACATAGATCAGTCTTTAACTTAGAGTTGGAGACCATTTTTCCTTGGGTGGCGTGGTCAAAAGGTCGAGGCGCAGTGTTTCAACTCCCGCCAGAGTCCCCACTGCCCAATACATTGTGACTTAAAATTATCAGGGCTCATATATCACAAAGATATAGGTAACAACGTTTGCAATTTTGTGTGGATGAATTTTTACAATCTTATCATCATCAGATACACTTGGGGGCACAACGCTTCAAGGGCACTTTTTTCCTTAAGAAAAGGGGGCATTTTCTAAAAACAAGAGGGCACTTCTTTTTTTATTGCTAAATCTTTGGGCTCGTGCACTCACTGGCCCTCGTTCGTTCCTACGTCCATGCCTCTATGGCATCTTTCACTTTACTTGTTTATGCTGTGTTTTATCAATACCTTGATTAGAGTTTGGCAAAAGATATAGACAAAAAGCAATGAGCAATTAATTTTTACTACCAGCAGGGTCATCGATAAGGGGGAACAGAGGAGGTAACTTGTCCCAGGGCGCACAGGGTCTACGGGGCCTCAGGGAAGAAAATTGCCTATCTGCTGACCGCTACATTTACAAGGTCCTCATTTAGCAGTTTCGTCTCTGGGCCTCCAATTCCTACCGTCGTCCAAGAGTTTAAGCTCGGAGACCAGATGTTAGCTGTGCTTTGTGGAAAATGGCGAAAATATAGCGCGTTCTAGCAAAATAAGTATTCGAATTCTAATGCCGCTTCAGGCATCTCTGCAAAAGAATTTTTCATTCTCAACATTAGTCCTTACTTTTCAAAAGAATTATACCTTCAAGTGATTCAATTGTTCTTGAATTGACATTTCTTTTGAGGAATCTGTCCTTGCATTGCATTCCATCTCAAGTGTTGTTTATCTCAAAGAAGAGGAAAGGAGCATATTCACACTTATTGCCCAACGAAGTGGGGCTTTCTAGCTTTGCGCGCCCGTGTTGTTGTTGCTGCTGGTGCAGGGAGATCAGACCATAAAAATTTTGTTCCACACTTTATCACGTGATTAAATGGCACTTTTTCCACACTTCTGTGTCTTGTTGTCAACAGTAATAGGCAAATATTTCGTGACGTATGAGTTTACACAAATAGGAATTCCTTGCATGAAAAGCAAGGAAGATCAAATCTGGAAAACTTATGTCTGCAGAAACGGAATCAGTCAAAACAAAACCCATTTCTAAACACAACTGTCTAAGGTTACTTAGGCCTGACTTTCACTGTCGCTTGTTTTACTTGCCCTCTCGCTCTCGGCCCCCCTGCTTCAGTGGCGTAACGGTCGAAAGTTACGTTTAGTTCAAAACTAAGGGTCCCCGACCTCTAAGGGTTCCGAAGGAGCCCCCAGCAACAAAAATCACTTTGCTATCTTATTGTAAAGCTGGTGCTGTAGCTATGATAGAATGACCAAGGGGCCTCATACCTGCATGATTTTACACTCCAAGTGAGTGGATGGCGTGTTGATTAACTCTCAATTGTAATCGAAAATGGAAGCGTCAATTTTAATGCAGATTTATGCACATTTCCGTCAACAGAAGATTTGAACAATGGAGTTGCCAAGTGAGGAGATGGGACATTTCTCCCTTTTGTCAATTATATTCCTTAGGGTTCTTTCAAAACAAGGGGAAAGTTGTCGGGTATAGATAGGTACGGTAGGGTGCGATTTTTTGCGAAAACATCTGGAACATGACAGGTAGAGTCTACGCCAAAGTTAAGGTTGGCATTTTAAAAATGTTCCCAGATGAACTACTACAGAATTTTCAAGGCTTCCAATTTGGAGCATGCTAACACTGGATTGTGAAAAGCATTTCTAGCCCAACTAAAGGGTGCTTACGTAACGTTCTGAACGGGGTGATTCATAGAAAACTCTGACAAACTTGTCAGATAGTACAACTCGACACGGTAAGCGTAGGCATCCTGATACAGTAGGTTCCCACGAATAAGAAACCACATTTCAATTTTCAGGCCTCAGAAAGTTTCTTATCTAAAGAGACCTTTTCATGATCAGTGTCAAAGTTTCTTATACATAGGTGCCATCAAGTCAAACCATGTCAAGGTATGTGACAGCACCGTACTTGCATGTATATTCAACAATACTGGTAATATTGTACAATAGATACTGTACAGTAAAATGTATTAATATCAATAAACTGCTTTATGCATTTAAGATCAATACTTCTTTGCAAAGCAAAGGAAATACCTTTGGGAGCATTTTTTGGCATTTAGGAATATACTATGACAAACCTAAAATAAGAAACAACATAATTTCAGACCTAGAATTGTTTATTATAAAGGAGCCTCTTGTAAAGAAAATTAGACCTGCTTCTTATACACGGAAACCTACTGTAGGCCTTCTGAGCAAACGTAAGTGATGTTATCTCAAAAAGTTTAGATGTAATAGGGAGATCTTTTCTTAGCCAAAATAGCAAACGTGTTGTAAACATTTTCCTGGCGGCTTGGCCCCCACTCAAATGCCAGCATTGATTCGTCCATGACATGCTTCTAGCTTAGACAACCCACGAGGTTGCAAACCATTGGCCTCAAATTTTTAACATGACATAATTTTTCATGTCCATTACATCATTTTACATCTGCTTTTAGCTGGAGGGCCCCAAGCTGAAAAATTCCTAAGGGTCCTGGCTGCCTCCGTTACGCCACTGCTCTGCTTTACTGTCTTTTATTACACACCGAAAATGGCCAATGCAGCTGCAAGATAGGCCCAGCAATAAACTATTTTTTCAAGTCAAGGAAAACTGTAAAATGGTTGCAGCCAGTGAGGCACTTAGTTTATACTATCGCTAGTTTTAGAGATGTGTCACGACTTTATCATTCTTACGAGATTTTTGTTCTACCAAAAAGTTAAGCGCTCGCTTCGCTCGCGCTTTAACATTCCTGGCTCCCCTTGTGAGCTTTCAAACAATACAGTATCTGATAATCCACCTTGAATGTACAATAACAGACTCTATGAAAGAAAGGATTTCGCGAACTAACCAAGAAGCACGAAAACAAAAACGACTCGCATGTAAAGCCAACAATCTGTATCAAACCATCAAAACCACTCACGAATTTCTCTCTTTTTCATTTTTGTCTCCTCGCCATGTACAGATCATAAACTCCTCCCTCCTCACGCGGCTTCTAACTAATTTGAATAACAATAATAACACAGCACAAAGTCTAAAGTCCCGGATATTGATCTAACGTCCCGGTTATTTGGTCTAACGTCCCGGAAGTAGTCTAACGTCTCAGATTTAGGTCTATCAACAAAACAAAGTGTAATGTTCTAATGTTCCCGACACACTCCCCCCATTTGATGTCCGAATAACGTCAAATGTTAATCGTCAGCTAGTTCTCTCCCTTCATCACGAATTGTCTCTTGAATTGTCTCTTTTGCAATAGTTGCTGCTTTCCTCCGTGGTCTAAACTCCTTTGCTTCTGCATTAAGTTGTGAGTTTTCTTTCTCGGTCCCTTTGTCTTCGACATCACAAGCTAGCTCCAGAGGGTACAACATCTGCACAGCTCTCTCTATCCTTGATTTCTTTGATCTCAACCTGGCTGCTCTCACAATGTTGTCTTTTCCTCGTATAAGGCTCTCAACTACTCCAATTGCCCATCTGCCTCTATTCTTCTCCTCACCCTTGATGAGTACAACATTTCCCACTGAAATCTGGTTCTCTCTCCCATGATGCACTAGATTGTGCTTCTCTCTAAGCGCTTTGACATATTCATTGGACCACCGTTTCCATATGTTCTCTTTACATCGTTCAAGATACTTCGCTCGTTTTCTCAAATCCTTATCCTTGATTGCTTCAATATCCTCCTGTAGCAGAGCATTATTGCTTCCCAGCATCATAACGTTGGGTGTCAGCTCTGGCAGTTGGATATCGTCCTCAACGTAGCATAAAGGTCGATTGTTCAGGGATGTTTCCACATCAAGCATAACTTCCTTGAGTTCTGGAACCTTTAGGTCTGCCTTTCCGATGACCTTGTAAAGGGACTGCTTTACAAGTCCGATAATCCTTTCGAACTGGCCGCCCCACCATGGAGCCTTGCTCAGATTGAACGTCCAGGTGATGTTGTTCCTTGCCAGATAATTGTTGAATCTTTCACTCTTTAGCATTGACTTTAACTTCTCAGCTCCTGATATGAATGTCTTGGCATTATCAGAATATATGTTTGAAGGTCTACCGCGTCTTGCAACCAACCCTTTCAGGCACGGAATGAATTGCTCCACCGTCATGTCTGTGACAACCTCAATGTACACAGCTCGAGTGAGGCTGCAAGCAAACAAAAGGACATATGCTTTGATCTCTCTCCCACCTCTGCATCGAATTGGCCCAGCGTAATCAACACCTATCACCTCAAATGGCCTACTCCCCCTGGTTCTGTCCTTTGGTAAAACCCCTGGTGGTGGCTTGTCAAATGCTCGCGCATGGAATTTCTTGCACCCTGCACACTTGAATCTCAATTTCTTTGCAAGCTTTCTCAACCTTGGTACCCAATACCTATCTCGAACACGTGTCATTGTCATGCTGACTCCCCCATGGCCTGTGCTTAAATGAGAATCCATGACAAGCTTCTCAGTGAACAGCTCATCTGGAGGTAGGTAAATGGGGTACTGTCCCTGAATCCGTCCTCTGCACTCTAAAATCTTCTCCTTATTCTCCTGAATGTTTAGCCTCTGTTCATCAGCTTTGAACCTGTCGCTGCTCCTTGCTCTAGTCTGCACTCGCCTTATCCACTTGGTTACCTGCTCTTGAATTTCAGGGGTAGATAAGGGGCCCTTGATTCTCTCTGATTTCTTTGCTTGTGAATTTCTGATAAATCTGAAGATCCATGCAGTGACCCGCATTGCTTTCCAGTACTCGAATCTTTCTAACATGTCATCTAGCTCATTTTTCACTGGACTTGCAACCCTCAGAATTTCCTTGATAGGTTTGGTCTCCCTCTCTGTTTCCTCACTTGGAGCTGTGACAATGTCTGTTGGCCATTCTTGTTTGTTTGCAAGCCATGATGGCCCTTGGAACCACTTTGGATCGATCCGACTTGCCAGGCAGCCTCGACTTCCAATATCTGCCGGATTGTCGTTTGTTGAAACATGTCGCCATGTGATGTAATCTTTCAACTGAATTTGCCTAACTCGATTGTGCACAAACTGTTTATAATTCCCTTGGCCTCTCACCCAGTGAAGGGCAACAGTGCTGTCTAGCCAGCCAGTACAAGATCTTATTGGCTGACCCTTGAGTGCTTTCTTCACATTATCGATAAGATCTGCAGCCATCTGACCTGAGATTAATTCTAGTCTAGGAATGGAAAGTCCCTTTTTGGCAAGTCTTGACTTTGACACTAACAGTCCTTGGTTAATGCCTGAATCTTGCTCTACAACGACGTATACCGCTGCAGATACACCATTACCACTTGCATCACCAAAGGCATGTAAATGTATGCCATTGATGGATTCTTTGGCTGGGGTCACGCTTCGTGGTACTTCTATTCTCTCTGGTAACGATTTGATGAACTTTTGCCATCTTTGTTTCAACTGGCCTGTGATCTCTTCATCCCAAGATAATCCTTCATCGCATATGTCTCGGTACAGGATTTTCCCTGTTAGGAGTACAGGTGAAACGATCCCTAAAGGGTCATAGACTGAAGCAAGTCCACTAAGAACTGTCCTCTTTGTACCTTTTTCTGGCATATCTGGAAAATTGATTGCTAGGGCGTCATCCTTTTTGTCCCATGCTAGCCCCAACAACTTTGTCTCATCACTGCGTGTACCAACTATTTGCTTGGCGTATGTTTCACTTGAGGAGTTGTATTGATCTATCTCCTTCTGGATGCTCTCTAGAGATCGATCATTTGAGTGCCATTTGTGTAACTCAAAACCTGCTGCATTGAATATCTTCACAGTTTTCTGTTTTAACTCTTCTAGATCCTCTGGTATGTTTGATGATAACAGCAGGTCATCAACATAGATACTTTGTCGAATTTCTTCCACTTCCTCTGGGTATTCCCTCTCCTTGTTGCGAAGAAGCTGCTCAATGGTCCCCCCTAAAAGAAACGGTGATTGGGACAATCCGAACAAGACTCTTGTGAACCGTAGGGTCTCCTTTTTGTTTCGATCCATGTCTGTCACCCAGTGAAATCGTAGGACATCTCGTTCTGCCTCTCTCACTCTTATCTGTAGGAATGCTTGCTTTATGTCTCCAGCTAGGGTTACAGGTCTGCTCCGATTTCTGACTAAAATGTCCCAAATGAGATTTTGAGTTGGGGGTCCTGTTTCCAGACAGTCATTCAAGGATGCTGCACTGCTACTTGTCTTGGCTGATGCGTCAAAAACTATTCTGATCTTGGTGGTTTCTGCTGATTCTCTGATAACTGGTTTATGTGGAAGATAAAATGCTTTTCCTGTTGGCTCATGGTCCACCACTTCCACAATGCCCTTCTCTTTTTGGTCTTGAATAATCTGGTCATACTTCATGTAGAGATCTGGATCCTTCTCTAATCTGTTGATAAGCTTTTCTAGACGAGCTAGACTCCCGGCTTTATTGTCTGGTAAAGGTGGACAATCTCCTTTCCATAACAAGCCAGTTTCAAAAAAACCCTCAGGTTTTTGCTCTAATTGCTCTGCAAACTCCCCAAAGACTGACTGATTCCCCACCTCTCGTTCACCTAATCCTAAAATGTCAAGGCTGCAGAGCTTGTCATAATCTAGTCTTGATGAACCCGCAAAGAACAAATGTTCTGCGTCTACCTCTGATCCTGGTGAAATGATCGTCCATCCAAACTTTGTTAGCTCCCCAACTGGCTCGCCTGGTTTTCCTATCTTTGGTTTTGTTTCAGTCTTGATCTTCGCATACTCAGAAGCGCCAATGATAAGATGGATAGGGAGTTCTCCCTTTTCATCCATGTCATCCATCACTACTCCCTTCAGATGTTGATACTTGTTTAAAATTTTCCTGTACTCTGGATTTGTCAGTGACAATAACATCTCTCTGTCTACCTTGCTGACAGGTACTCCCAACTTGAAGTCTTGTCTCAGGCTCTTGACTTCTACACTATAAATGTCAATCCTCTTATTTGTTGAGGCCATCATCATGTCTATTTGACGATATTCCCTTGTCACTGGTTTAATCTTGAGAATATCAACAAGCTTTGATGATATGTATGAGCTGCCTGCTCCTGTGTCAAGCAGAGCTCTGCATGTTATCCCATTTACCTTGACTACCACAACTGGGTAAACTATCCCTTGTGCCCCTGTGGCCAACATCACCTGACTTGGCTGACTGGCCTTATTATCACTTGACTTTTTGTCACATATGGATGTGTGGTGCCTACTGTGACAATTCCTGCATCCACTTTTTACTGGGCACTCTGCAGCATGATGATTAGAGCCAGTACAATTGAAGCATAATCTCTTCTGTCGCAAAATATCTCTCCTCTTCTCAACTTCTACAAATTTGTTACATTCATATGACTTATGACTGGTCTCCTCACAATAAACACAGGGCCTTGGTTTGTAATCATATTGCTTTGCTTGGAACATCTTCTCCTGCCTGTTAAATCTGGGTTTGGTGCTCTCTGCAAAATTATGTCCCGCCCCCCTATCATCCAAGGGAACCGGATTTCTCTCTGTCCATCTTCGTAGTGCATCCACTAACTGAGGAAAACCCCAGTTTTGCCAGCTATCATCAGTGCGCACTAGGTCTGACTTAATACCCTCTAATTTGTCTAAGGTTGCGCGTGCAAATCCGTTTATTTCACCTAACTTTCCCATAGACTCTAGGGCTTGGACACTAGTAAGTAATTTTGCATGAAAATCATGGATTTTGGTTGGATTAGCCCCCTTAACAACAGGCAATGATGTTAGGTTTTGGACATATGCATTGATAACTTCACTTGATTTGCCATAAGTGGACCTGAGAATGTGCTTAGCTCTTTCGTAACCTTCTGTAGTAAAGGGTAACCCCTCAATATGCACTCGTACCTTAGGCAACAATAGTTCTTTCAAATATGAAAACTTTCCAACTGCATCTATGTTTGCCCTATCTATTTCCGCCTCAAATTGGTTCCAAAATCGGAACCAATCAATGTGAGTACCTTGAAATTTGGAGATGATTAATTTAGGGAGCTTCACCTTGTTTGATGCCTCACCCCCTGTTCCTGTTGATGCCTTAGACCCTTGCTTAATCTCCTCCAATTTTCGTTCTTGTTTGATTCTTTCCTCGAATTTGGCCTGTTCAAACTCTGCTTCCTGCTCGAAAAGCTTCTGCTTGGTCAACAACGTGACTTTCTCTTCCTCACTCTGATGCTTCTGCTTTATTTCTGTCAAAACTCCCTTTAATTCGGCGATGATTGGTTCGAATTTTGCGATTTTATCACTGATTTTGTTGCTCCACGAACGAACTTCTGTTGGGTCGACATCATCCTCCAGTTTCAATTCCTGTACATCACATTTCAGATCATGAATCTCAGTAATTCTTTTTTCGTAAACTCCCAGTTGTCTCTCGATTGATTCCTTGTCTCTTCTTGATAAAATTTCGTTGGTTTCCTCGCTGATAAACTCGAGAAGGCGGGTTTTCCCCTCGATTTTCTTCTCGAGACTCTCAAGCTTCGATTTGTTTGCCATATCTACTCACAGTTTCTCGTCTGTTAAGCTCCTTTATCTCCCATCTGGGGTGCCACTGTTTCGCGAACTAACCAAGAAGCACGAAAACAAAAACGACTCGCATGTAAAGCCAACAATCTGTATCAAACCATCAAAACCACTCACGAATTTCTCTCTTTTTCATTTTTGTCTCCTCGCCATGTACAGATCATAAACTCCTCCCTCCTCACGCGGCTTCTAACTAATTTGAATAACAATAATAACACAGCACAAAGTCTAAAGTCCCGGATATTGATCTAACGTCCCGGTCATTTGGTCTAACGTCCCGGAAGTAGTCTAACGTCTCAGATTTAGGTCTATCAACAAAACAAAGTGTAATGTTCTAATGTTCCCGACAAGGATACTTCATGATTTAGTTGTGGGCAGAAAGCTAAAACTTCTTGCCATGCACCCATCAAAATGCTGAGGTAGAAAGTTTTGTACAGTCTCTTATTGAGCAGCTTGATTGTGATAGTCCCTTCTGTTTGTAAGAGTAATATATTCGTTTAATCAGGATGATGTCCATGAGTCTTTTATCATCATTTTCAAATTAGAAAAACTTAAATTTAAAGTTTGGAAACATTTTGGAAAGCCGCATGTTTCAAAACCTTTGGTTTCACGTGCACTGTAATCTTTAACTTTGCGAGCTTGCATCTCCGGTCTTCAGTAGATTATTTTACTTCCAAGGTATGTGCATCTATGCTGAAGATTGATACACTTAGCTGTGCACTCAGAGGTTATCTATTTCTTCCCTTTTTTGTTCCTATTCCCTGTAAGAAGGCAAAAGCGGATACTTTTTCCGAGACACCCGGTAAACGGTGTAATCATGACAACAGAAAATTAGTGACAAGCAGGTTCGTCTCAGCAACTCAGTATGGGTAGAATTTTATGTTATCAACTTCTCTATGTCTGATGGGAGGATGACTTTGCTCAGAAGTTGGTGGTATGAGTCTGTGGGTCTGGCGTTATGAGTAGATGTTGTAATCATGACAGCAAAAAATATTGTGACAAAGATGATGTAATTTGATGTAATTAAATTCCTTGTATCATGGGTGGGAAGATTTGCTAATAAGTAGGTAATAGGGTTCTGTGCGTTTTATGAATTCATCTGCGTATATATTTGTTGGTACAAGTTACAGGTAACCTGACAATGGTTTTGGCAGGACAATACTGCGCTCATCTGCTCAGCCTGTTTCGTCACTTGTGGTCGATTTTACATGTAGATTCCGAATTTTGAAGTAATTCTTCGAAATTTGGTGTCATTTTGTTCCAACGTCACAGATAATTTATGGGAATCCCTTGAAATGCTAGTTGTTTTATCCACAACCAATGAACTTACACAGACGTTGGATATGTTGCAGAGGAAGAAATCCCATATCGATTGATGTCAATTACAACATCGCACTTCTTCTGGAATAATTCATTTACTTGTTAGACTACCATTGTTGCAGGGCTCCTTTCAGACTTCTTTGTTATGTCAAAGAGCACTAATGCTGAACTTCAAAAAGTACTTCAAAATTCGTTGTATTCGATGAAAAAAGAATCCAAGACAATTGACAAAGTAGGCAGACAGCTGCACGTGATATCGCATTGCCTTAACACGTCCTTGGAGTGCCTCTGGCTATTACAAAAAAGGTGTATGTTTGTATACGCAACGCAACCGCAACACACAAATCCAGCTAAAGACTATGTCTTCCCCAGAGTGAGTTCGTTGCTCTGTATCTACTCTGGGACACAAGAGACCGTGTTGCAATCTGATTGGCTGTTCGCCATTTTGAGCGGAGACTCCGTTTTGAGTGAGGTAAACGCCCGCAGCATGTCAAAATTCGAAGTGAAACCATATTCTTTGCCTAATTCGACCATCTTTAGCAAATTTATTTCTGAAATCTGAAGAATAACGAGCCATTTCAATTTGGAAGCTGCTGTGAAAGTTTCTCTGATATTCAACTTAGGCCAATTTTCGGCCCAAAGAAACCGTGCTTATTTTCACATTAAACATACTTGTTAGCCTCAGATTATTGTTCAAATACCTTCAAAAAGGTTCAAATAAGGTCCTCAAAATATTATTTTCAATTTCTCAGTTTATCTTCTGCAGAATTAGCGCTAGAGCAACGGCAATTTTCCGTCGATTAGCGTTACCTAGCCAACGGTAAAATCCATAATGGCTTCCAAATCAGCCCATTTTCGGGGAAAATTTGATGGAAGTGTACTAGGGTGTTCATTCAGCTTCGTGATTAGCGTATGACGTAAGAACACCCTGGGAACGATGTTGTCTATTCGGATCACGCAGAAACTTCATGTGGTACGGACTGTACCAGCTCAGTTTTTCCGCTTAAAGTTCTTACAATTCAAGAACGTTTACACTGCTCCAGGAAACTCTTTTCCGTGGATAGGAAAAAATGTGTCTCGAATTAGCGACTCCAGTGTAAAATGAGGGGCTGATACTACATTACACCCCTGTTGCGATTATAAAGGTGTACAGAAATAGTGTAAACGAGGTCCACCCGTTTCCCACCCAATAAAAGCTAAGAATTTCGTAGAACGAAAAGCATTTTGTGGGTAACTGTATTGACAAATACTTACAGATGTGAGTTCCAAAGTGTACGATTGTATGACCCGAGGTGGGTGTAAACAATGAGGGGTTAGTGGCCGAGTGGCTGATACAGTCTTCGTCAGGTGACTGAAGTTAAGCTCGGTCGAGTGAGGTCACCGGATTGGTGACCTCGTAGGCCTGACCTAACAACTCACCTCTTCATCCTTCGGAAGGGACGTTAAACTAGGGATCCCATGCCTGCATGCGGCATGCACATTGGGCCTAACTTAGCTTTCAGTAGCTAGAAATCATGACAAGCTCACTCAGAACAAATTGAAAACAGAAAACAAAAAAACCATCTTCAGTGGGTGTAAGCAATCCTTCATCAACAGTGGTTATATGATGTATAATGCTCTCCGGTAGAGCTAGGAATGTTGAAGAAAGCGCTTGTTTTGCTCGCGCTTTTACTTCCAAGTCAGTTGTCAAAAACGTGATAGCTAAATCTTTCATTGAATTTGGTATTTGTCAAATATCATTGAAAAGCTTTGAATTCTCAGATACTGTGGATAGGTCCTTAAGACGTCGATAAAGAATGCCCCATCCTCCAATAGCATTAGCATTGTCAGAAGATAAAGATCAGCTGCTGCTTGCAATTTATCCTTGAAGTAAGGAGGAATCAAATGCTTTTTCAACGCTTTCCAGTAGCAGCTGACCGAAAACTTTTAGCGCCTCGGAGCACCCCATTTTCACAGATTAATCAGGCAGCCAATAAGCAAAAAAAAGGAAATTCGCGAGGATGCTGCTACATTTTACCAGCCTTCATAAACTGCAACATGAATAGTAGAGCTTGAAATTTTCTTCCTTAAGAAATCTGCTTTCCTGATACTGGGGTCTACTTGGTTAGGAAAATTCAAAACATCCCAAAAGTTTTCGAGGATTTTTGACGGAAACTTAACTTCCTGTCTTGAAATATGGTTTGTCCCTCCAGCCATCCATGAGCACCGATAGAATTGTAATGCTGTACCCAAATGTGCATATCCGCATTGTTGACAGAGCCAACTTAAACAATGTGCTTTCCAATCTCCACTGGGCAGCAAAGCTTCCCATAATGAGATGTGAGTTTGTCGAAACTAAATTCAGCAGCAGAAATTTCCCCTCTCTGGCCACCTTTAAATTTGTAGCTGCATCTTTTATAAACCAACTAGTCGAGTGTGAAAGTACTATATGAACATCAAGCATTTCCTTTTCCTAACCATGATAGATTGTGTACGAGATTTAACAATAGTCAATGAGTGTGGTGTTTAGGCCTTAAAAACAGACTTAGCTAACATATGGAACACAAGCTGATAATAGGCGTTCATCAGATCATCGTACTAATGGCATTGCCAAATCCAAAGATCGATGCCTGTCTTGTAATCACTGATTCTTGCAGTCAGATTTGTTTGATTCAAAAGATCAAAGCCCGTCTCACGCTGTCTCGAGAATCATTCAGCAACTACTTTGCCAAAATTGAATTGGAATTGGCAACTGTAATCACCCATGATTGAAAATTGTTTTTGTGAAGACAACTGAAATTAGACACATGCACTTTCCGTAAAGAAATACAAATTAGAACGCTTTGTTACCACAGCCTTGTCACGTTCATGATTGTGAAATACGTTCATGATTGTGAAATCACGGCAGGTTGTTTCAAAAATATTGTTTCCCCTCCGAAGCATCCTTGTAGAGGAGATGGAAGAGTCCTTGAAAAACAGAATCGAGGATTACTTATCAATCTCGACCGATAGACAACGGAAGAATTTGAGGAAAATGGTCTACCGCGGACTAAAGTGCCCTGTGGCGAGAACGAGATAAAAATAGGAGCTTCTTCCGTGTATTCATATTGCTATCACCCCCCCCCCTGCCAATACGTAGCTTCTGCAAAGAAAAAGGCATTGAATTTCAGCGGAGAGTTTACTTTAAATGTCGTTTCAACACTGACTATAATGATTTTGATTTACAGCGAATGAGTGCCTTTAGTATCGACAAGGCCACAGTAAGGAGTTGAAATTGCAAACGCTATCCACTTTGTGAAAATTAGAGAAAAATAACTACACCATGTAACAGTATGAGATTTTCAGGGAGCTTCAAGACATAACTGAGGCAGGTGTTGGTAAAATTCGTTAGTTGCTGAAATTACATTGTTGGGTGGAAAATTCATCTGTATTCACAGAACGTAATCTGTCTTCCAAATCGGGAGCGTCCTATTCAAGCCACTCCATAAGAAATGCCTTGATTGCAAAAAATTCTAGGAATTTAAATACATCATGTAACAGCATGAGATTTTTGGGAAGGTTTAAGGTATTACCAAGGCAGATACTGGTCAAATCTGTTAGTTTCTAAAAATATTTTATTAGGTGAGAAATTTATCTATATTCACAAAACGCGATCTGTCTTCCAAATCGGGGTCACCCTATTCAATAATTCAAGCCACTCCATAAGAAATATCTTTATTGAGTAAAATTCTAGAAATATAAATACACCATGTAACAGCATGAGATTTTTAGGGAGATTGGAGGCATAACCATGGTAGATACTGGTCAAATCTGCTAGTTCCTAATAATATTATGTTTGGTACAAAATTTATCTGTAATCATGGAGCGCAATCTGCCATCAAAAAAGGAAAACCCCTGATCAACGCCACTCCGTAAGAAGTGCCTATTTTTCTATTTCTATTTCAAATTCTTACACTGAGACTCTTCAGCAACGAATTAACTTAAGCTAAAAAAGGCAGAAAATCTAATTACAATAATTTTGTAAGACAAGAAAAAACTACTGCTGATCTTCCAGGGGACCGTGTTTGCATTGGTTTTCAGCTCGTCAAATGACTTTTTAACTGTTTTTTACATTGATACAAGGTCCCGGGGACGGGGGAGGGGGTAACTTAACTTGTCTATGGTATGGGGTTGTGCCATTTTCTAGGGTACCTTTTTCATGATAGTTTCCGGATTTATGGGTATGGTCTTCAACAATTTTTTGCATCTTCCGGATTTATGGGTATAGTTTTCTGTCAGAATTCATCTGTTGGTAAGCTGTTTTAGCATTCCCGGATTCATGGGTATGATTTTCAGAAATTCTCCAGATTTATGGGCATACTTTTGAGAAATTTCTCCGGATCTATGGGTGATACTTTTACGGCTTGAATGGCACAACCCCGTATCTAGGAAACTCAAGTTACCCCCCCCCCTCCCCGGGTACAAGGTAGGGAGCTCCCTAATATTCATAGGAATCTCGTTACAAGCCTTCAGAGCTGTGTAAGGAAATCTCTTTTTGGAATATTCCAGATTACACTTTGAATTTTGAAGGTTCTAACAAAATCTAGTATCATACCGGGTGTCCCAAAAAGTATAAAAATTTAGTAGACCCTAGCGATGAGAATAGCCTGAATCGATCCAAAATGATTTTCAAAACATACCTCGATAGCTAACTTAAACACAGATACCTCGTTTGTTGATATCGGTGCGTTAAGAGTGAAGATTTTAATCTTCGAAGGACAAATTTTCCTCCGTATTTTACGCTCGTATTTTCCCGCCGCTGCACCACAAACCGCAAACGAGGGCAGCCTCGATTTTGCAGAGCAACTGAAATAGGCCACTACGAACTTGAAGCAATGAATTGGGCTGAGGCAGGGAGGCAAAAGAAGGCCTAGAAAGGCAGAAGAAGCCACTATAAAGACACAGATATGTTTACGATTATATTTTGAACTATTACTTCGTTTCCTGCGACCCATTGTATCATATGGAATTTTCGAAGTTCCCAACGACGAACAACTATCGCCAAATTTCGAACGACTTATATATGTGCTTTAAAGTAACTAAACTTACTCTCATCTTTGAAGAATGGAGAGAATCACCTTTGCAATGAATTAAAGACGTCAAACGGATGTAGAAACCTAGTCCAGCTAAATATCACGAATCATTGGCAGCCGCGCCTAAATCGTAATACTTTCAATAAAACTAATTATCATTTTAATTGAGTACTTAAAACCATTACAGGTTATCAAAATGAACTAAAAACATAGCTATGTAAACATCATTGATTATTGCAAAAGTGCAATTCTGTTAAGGCTACTGTAACCCTTCAGACAAAAAATTCTCGATTTTTCGTTTTCGACATAATCTGATGGTATAAGCATTTGAGTACCATTCAAACCAGCTCACTTCCAGAAATAGCCACATTATTTGGAAATTTGGGCATTTTAAAAGAAGCAGTCCTGTTTCTTGAAAATTGTGGGAAAAGACATTAGGGGCTTAAAGTAACCTTGCTTGACCTTGCAGCTGCATCCATAATATCCCATGGGCATACCGGAAAACCGGGACCCGGTTTTCCGGTCCCGGTTTTCCGGGATGCCCATCCCGTGCTGCTATTTGATGGCATAACTCTTTACAAGACCGCGCATAAACTTTATTGCTTGAACTTTGCGGGTTTTTGTGTAAACTTTCATGCATAATCGTTTCTCCCGCCTTTTTTGCTTCATTTTGATAAAAGCCTGATCTTCGAAATTTCTCGAAACAGGATTCTGGGGTACTGGTGTACCCAACGGGCAAACCAAATCGCTTGAAACTTGGCCAACAGGGTCACAAGGCATGTAAGTACGAAATAATGTCAGCGATTTTCAATAGATCCACTGGTCTGATTTTTACAAAGGCTTGAAACTTAAAAAAGACATTTCAGACATTGACAAAAATTAAAATAGCATTATTTCTAGACATAACATTTCATCAAAATTTCGTGACATGGTTTTGCAGTTCAGGACCTTTAGTCATTGGTACATAAAAGGTTATGGTCCTACAGCGCTCGCTGGGGTACACAAAGATTTCTTCGCAAGAGTGGTCCATTTTGTCTAAGATCTGAAATAAATCATTTGTGTTTTTACTAAATCAATTGCATATATTTTCATGATATTCTGCATTTAATTCTGCATGGAATGATATATAATCTTGTTTGGTATATCTTGACGAACGGTCGTGACGAACAGAGTTTCTTAATCACTGCCTGAAGGGTTACAGTAACCTTAAGTACCAAATTAGTCAAAAAGCTAAGAACGTTCAAATTTTCGTAGTTCTGAAAGCATGCACCAGATTCCTATAACTTGACTTCGCATAATTTTTGTAATAAACTGCTTACAAGAAACTCAACTCTCAGATCGCTAGAAAATTAAGAAACTCAAATACTGGGAAAATATAACTTTCAAATATCTTCAGCCGTTGCGAAGATCGTTGCAGTGCCACCGAGCTGTAAGGGGAGATTCGCAGCTCGAGTTACTGGAAATTTTGCTTATGTTTTATCGATTCTTGACTGCAGTGGTGTTTGATACGTGCCTGCAAGAGAAAGCAAAGAAAGATTTCATGACCGATCGTCCTGGAAGCTTGATACAGAAGTAAATGCTGAGCGGTGGTTGATCTCGCTTGGACAAATTGGCCTAAGCAACACATCAGTGCTCTGAGCATTGCTGTCTGAAGCCTAGATTTCACACCTATATTAGCTTTATTAACAAATTTTCACCGAGCACATTCAAACCGATTGGATTAGACACTAAAACCCAACCAAAGCAGGGTGGTAGGTGTTGGGACTTACTGCCTAAAATAGCATCCGAGATAGCTCATTTCTATGGTTTTCTATGGCAATAAACCCCGTACGTGTACTCCAAGTATAACAAAAATTAACAACACGAATAATCCATTATATGTACTTCGATCCAAATCTCAGCCAAGTTCTTCCCAACACGATGCTAATAAAATGAACGATAGGTTTTCAAGATAATGTATGTTACAGCAAAATCTCTGAAACAATCTCTCACTACAGCAAGGATGTTCAAATTCGACAAATGTCTCTATCAGATACTCCCAAAATCCAGAGTACCTTCTCTCCAAACCATAATCCAAAAACTCTTCCTCTTCCTTCCTCCTACTCCATCTATGCAAAACTATAAAAAAATAAAAAACAAATTTGCATGATAATGTCTAATCAATGTGATGGCAGTCTTTCTCTTTACAGTCAGTTCATTCAATCTCGTGAGTTCTATCAGTAGGCATATCAATACCCCTTACTTATCAGAGAAATACATTTCTTTGCTAAGCTTCCATGAAACGATATCTTGAGAGTGATTTTGAAAACTGTCATGATTGTTCCCCAATCGAAAATTCATTGTTCTGTGGCTGATGTGGTTTCCTTCGAATGTCTGACTACCGGTTGCCTTTCAGACCCCTTTTACACCATGCAGGTAGAATTTGAAAACGGCATAAAAAGTGCTGCCGTTTTCAAATTCTGCCGGCATCGTGTAAACGCACTTTGCCGGCAGAATTTTATGTCGCTTTCGTCACGAGGCTAATACCTTTAATCCTCCCTATTGTCCTTACTGTCGTAGTTGTTTTATCTGTCTTGATTGATATTGATGTCAGTTGTTTTGTTATTGTCTATGGAATAAGAATAAAATTCTACCGGCATCGTATGAACGGGAGGCCAAAACGGCACTTTTTCATGCGTTTTCAAATTCTACCGGCATCGAGTAAACGTGGTCTCAAATGACTAAACATTTTTCCGATGAAAACAGTGACATTGCGTAATCAAATCGATATAGTTTTACACACTACGCATGCATTCATAGTCCCCCCGAGGTGATATCCACTGCCTTGTCAACTTGAGCTCGCACGCATCCCAAACAAGATGTGCAGAAATTGGACAGGCTCCGAAATCAGTGTTTTGAATTTTTACGAGGGAACGCGTAGTGAATATAAAGGTTGATATGGAACGTTTAAGAAACTCGCAATGCGATAGAGAATAAATCTCTGCATCCAAATTCTGCATCAAATGATGTACGGGTAGACACCGCAGCTGACGTTGCTGCAAGTCCTCTATAAATGCACTTGTGACGTCGCACACAATTTTCCAAAACACAATTGAGAATCTAAAGTATTAATTGCCAAAAAGCAATGGAGAATGACAATGACAAACTATCCGAATCATTTTAACAGGGTTACAGTGAAGTGCCCGCTTGAGCACTCTGTTGGGCGGTTGGATCACTTTGGCCAACAGTGTTTGTATAGTAGGCAACAGGCTAAAAAATTTCCTAGCGCCCGTTTTGCTTCATGTACATCAAAAACAGAACATGTCAAAGTTGTCAATCTCAGGGGGGTACTCAATAATATTAAATACATGGGCGTCCGTGCCAATATTTAAGTTCTGTGAATAGCAAAGTTGATAAAATTTCAATGGTTTAGGTCCACAAATCTCAAGAAAGGAAAAATCATGCAATTTAGTGCGATCCATTACCGTGCCCCATTCAATGAATGTTGTTCTTCATAGAGGCTCCTGAAATAAATAGCAATAGGTTCAAAACATAAGATTCAATATTTGGGGTCCTGCAAAGAAATAGTGGCTCAGACTCCCCCTCCCCGTATCAAAATTTAGCAGTACCGCCATGGATTGCCAAATGCTGCAGTCAGCCTATGCTTTGAACTTGGCCGGTGGAAAGACTTTAACTGTGTCCATTCCCTTTGATTTAAAAACAAATTTGAACTTTGATATTTCGAACCTCGAAAAGTCCGAAAAAATGTAGACGTCTGAACTTGTTTGCTTTTAAAGTAAGCAAGCAGAGTCAAAGGCAGCTTAGCTTGAGGGATTGGTTCAATGTAAATTTAACCTACTACATTTGATGCTCTGTTCTAGATCGACGAAAACAATAGAAACATAAGTGGTGTGTGTCGTTTTCTTACGCTATGATTTAACCTAGACTTATGATTTGGAGTCTCTTGCTTCCCTGTTTTCTCTGTCTTGATAATGGTGCTTCGGTCAACAGAGACAAATATGGAAAACCAATTAGGTCCAAACTTTGACTTCCTGGAGTACCAATCAGATCGCATGATTTGCAAAATAATTTTGTGAAATAATCTTGTTAGAAAGTGATTGCTTGATTTTCTTGCAGGTTTTACAGTTTTCCCTCTCGTTGCAAGCTTATTTATTGTTTTCATCGTTATTGTTTTGCAGGCGTTGATAGCGTTCTGTTTCCAAGTCACAGTTTTATTGTGCTTCCATGAATTTATTATGATGAATACACTATTTAGGGCTATCCAATACTCCTATTTGAGACAAAACCGAATAAGGCAATGAAGTTGCATGGTAGCAGCGGTAGCAGTAGACTCCTCTTGGAATCGAGAATGGCCAGACGACCACATTTACACATTTGTACACTTCAAACCTTTTCCTTCATCTCGACTACATTACGGCAAGCCGCAACAATACTTCAATCGCTTGATTATCAAGCCAAGTGCGATGCTGTACTCTTGTACGATTTTTGTCAAAAATGGGAGCTTATTGGGACTTTTCTCTAGCTCATTTTGTATGATTCTTATTCTAGCATCTATCAATCAATTCTAAAATATATTTCAGTGGATAATATAGAAATTTCTCCCTATTCGAGGAACCGTTAGGGTAAATTTTCTTCCGTTATCGTCAAGGTTAATGCATTCTTTGTATTTCTTGGTAATTTTCAAGGTGCTGGTCCTGCGGTTAATTCGTAAGAATAATGAAATTAGCCTTGTACAACATCCAGAAAAAAATGGACTAAAGGCTCATGGTCAAAAACACCTTGAAAGAAAAGGATCGTCACCTGTCAGTTTTGTCATATTCAGTCATCCTTTTTTCAAAGCAGTCAATAAGATTTAAATTTCAGTTTCCACCTCAGTCTCACTACATCATTATGTTAGGGCCTGTTTACATCCATCATTTTGTTAGGGCCTGTTCCATTCTGGGCTGAAAATTCAGCCCACTTACCGGAAGCGAACTTAATCCCTCTTTTACTGTCAAATGCACGTGTAAGTATCTTGACATTATATGGAAAATCCCCTGCCCCTCCCCCGCCGGCCTGAGTCTCGACCAGAGCTGAAAATTCAGCTCGCCTTGAGCTAGCCGAATGAAGTCCCTTTGTCAATATGCTATCCCATTGTTTTACTTGACGCGTGCCAATGTAATGGCAAATATTTTTCCAGCCCAGGCTGTAAAGTCAATGAAGCATCCGCTTTTACCTACTTTTGACGCAAGACAGACTTTTAGTCCGGGCTGAAACTCTCCATGTAATGGAAAAACATTTTTAAAATTCATAGCAGCAAGAATACTTACCAGATTTGAATAATTCAAATTCTAGTTAAAAGCAAAAAGACTGAAGGCTTTTCGTAAGTCTTTCTCGCCGTGTTACCAGCACTGGGAGTATTGGTAAGTTCAACTTAATGAGAGTTTCATTGTTGTGAAATGACTGAAAAGTAGCCTTTTATCAAAAACATTGATCACCCGGTGGGTACAACGCTGATGAAGATATGACACCACGCTCATCCATGACTTCGCTGAAAAAGGGGTATATTTGAAGCAAAATCCTATGACCTAGAATCTCAAAACTGTGGGGTAGTTTTATTCAGAACATATCCGAAAAACGTTCAAATGCTAATGAACTCAAGACCCCATGATACGGTGAATTTTTCGTAGTTTGAAAGCCATTTCGATCCACTAAGTTTCATGGGATTCTATCAGTAAGTGGATGGAGATAAACTGCATCATCCTTAAACCTTTTTCTCAGAACCAGTAATTGCAATGTAGCAGCCTCTTCCGGGTTTAATGATACTCCTTTAAAAGGGGGTTACTTTAAAAGATTTTCCGCGATAGGGGGTCATTTTGCCAACAAGAAAGTCAGAGAAAATGGTATTCTCTGAAACAGTATGGACGAGTATGGCGTACCTTTGACCATTGAATTGCACCCACGAGGATTGATCAAAGTGTAAGAACTTCTCTTACACAGAACAATACGCAATAAACAAAATCGGCTAAGGTTTGTTTATGCCAATTTCAAGTCATGTGATAGATCTCTTGATAAAACATCTTTGATTTTTCTAACATATTTCTTGCCATGCAAAGTTGTGCCATGAAAGCAAAAAGTAGCATAATAGCAAAACTTCCCATGGGCATGGTCATATGACTTGAAATGGGTAAAACACACCTTAGCTGATTAGGTCTATGGATGTTTCACCTCTCTCAAGAGATATACGACATCCATTTCAAACAAATACTATAGATATTCAGTCCCATGGAAGTAAACGTAGTTCGGTGAATATTTCTAAACGAACGATGATCAGTTCCGAGGAGTCCTCCAGGATTTGATCAATGCTTTAGGCCCTTTTTAGGTCATTTTGCAACCATTAATTTTTCTTAAAGTTGAATTTACCTAATTTCATAGTGGTCTTGAGGCAGCGAGAAAAATCACAAAAGTACTTTGCTCTTTCGGCTTTCAACTAGAACTTGAAATCATTCAGATCTGTGAAGTACTCTTGATACTGTGAATTTTAAAAAATGGGAACCCTTTTTTGTCTCACCCGGTATTTTGAATATCAATAAAGCTGTCCGAAAATACTTCAGTCTTCATACTGCAGTCAATACAAGATTCCTATACGTATCTCTTAGTTCAAGAATATATTTCTTACTATGAGAAAAACTTTCTTAAAAAAAATTTCTTCCTAAGAAAGAATTTCTTACTATTCTGACAAGCCAATTTTTCTCATTTCAAGAAAATTATTCCCAAATCAAGCTTTTCTCTCTTATTTTGAGTAAGTGATTTTTTGCAGTGGCAGTTTAAAAAATTAATCTCTATGATCACCATGCATCTAAGTTTGCTGCAATCATTTTTCAAACAAAGGGATATTCATCTAATCACCCAGTAGATTTATATTTCTTACTAAGGCATTATACCATTTGAAAAATCTTTCAAGGCATTGAGTCCGTACAAGGACATGCTTTTTTTGGACTGGCAGAAATCCGCCATTTTTAAAGTCGAAAAATCACAAAATTGGCACTAGAGGAGCAAAACGTAATGAAATTACATGAAACTTTGGTCAATTATGTACTTTGGCAAATCCAACCAGACACACTTTATGAGATATGAGTCATTTTAGAATTTCGCTCGCAAGGTACTCCCTCTGCAACAAGAATAATTAAATTAAAACCTAAATCAATACTCAACATGATACACTCGTTAACTCTGAAGACCCCAAAAAAGAGCCGTTTTTAGTTGGAAATGAGCAGTCTATGAAAATCTTAGTTGCAAAGAAGGTTCTAGGATAGTTTTTGAAAGTAATGCAACTTTCCCGCTCATGTTTGCAGCATCCCACTGCCCACACAATTTATTCAGTTCTTTCTCATTTGTCCAACTGTTAAAAGGGGAGTATCTCGAGAGCAAATAATCCGCAAAACACGAGAAGAGCAAATTTGGAATATCCTTGCGGTCATAAGGATCCTTTGCTCTGGAACTGCTCACTGTTTAAATCTGCTCTCAAAATCCATTCTTCAGATCCATTTCCATCTGTTAGTGGACTAGCACCCCTTGTCTACGTTGGAAACCTCTCAAAGAGTTCTCCTGTTTTGTTGCAACAATTTGTTGATGAAATATGGGGCTAATTTGGCCTGAATTTGAGTACAGACGAAGGAACAAAATTGATTGCTACAGGATATCCTTGCACTCCTTAGTCGTTGTAGGATCATGGGAGAGTCATTTTCCACCTCGGAAGCTCTTGAAAGCATATTGATACCACACTGCATGGGTTCCTTTTGAATGAGGTCTCGGAAGACAAACTTCATCTGTTAAAGGGCGATAAATAAATGTTGACACTGACAACCAGAGAGGCAAAAGTTTTAATTACAAGAAGCTCAAATGCCATCAGAATGTAGTCGACAGTAGTTCAGATAAAAGTCTGTCGTATTGGGAACTGTCTTGTTTTGCTGAGAAACCATCATTGCTGGAAAACCAACTTTAAACCTTGGTGAACCCGAATAGGGCCTAGAACCTTCAAATTGTCGCGAAAATTTTTTCTGCACGTATCCGTACTAATCCTTTGGCAAAGATGTTCCCAACACATCATATTTAATTCTATAATTTTTGCTAAGAATTGGATTTGGTTAGATTTTTGCTTTCACCATAAAAGACAAAATTCTGATGTTTTCCACTGTTTTTGAGTCTAAAAATGCCGTACTCAATTTTGAAAAAAGTCTTTCTTTGCTTGAGATTTTAAAGATTTAACTTGCATTTTCTAAAAGAATAGATATGTATCTGCAAAATAAAAAGAGTTTTTGAAAATCAGCCGTCTCGTCGAGGATTTATAGTAAAGCTTGGTTTCCATATAATCGCAAGGAGTCGCAGAGTCGCAGTCAGTCGCAGTCAGTCGCAGTGAGTCGCAAGGAGTTGCAATTATTGTGATTTGAAACAGTGGTTTCCATGTGATCGCAAAAAATCGCAAATTTTAATTTCATTTCATTTTAAAATAATCTACCCAGGGTACAATTCAGTCTATATACTGTTTTACGATTGGCCCTGCAAAAACTATTTACAAAATAAAGAGTTATATAATACAAAATTTACAATAAAAAATAAAAAATAATGTATATGATTATTTTTCCTTGAGTTTGGACTTGAAGGCATTGATTGAGGGAGCCATCTTTGTTTCTAAATCAAGACTGTTCCAGAGACTGGCCCCGCGATACGCAAAGGATTTCTGGCCATTGCCAGTTCTGAACATGGGTATTGCAAGGTCAGTTTTTGAGTTTCTCAACTCTCTTGGATGTACCCCCGATAATCTCACGAAAAGATCACTGAGATATTGAGGTGCAAGAGAGTTGAGAGATTTGTAAACCATAGAGCCTGTTTCCTTATAGATCAGCTTTTGTACCGATGGCCAACCAAGTCTCTGGAGCAAAGGAGCTGCAGATGCATCAAAAGGGCAATTTGTTACTATTCTGGCGGCTTTATTCTGTAATTTTTGAAGCACGTCTAGCTTTGAAGCACCACAAGAGCCCCATACGGAGCAAAAGTAGCTGAAATGTGGCTCTATGATGCTTCTATATAAATTTATCAAAGTATCAGTTTGAACAAAATTTCGTGCATACTTCAATAGACCGATTGCTCTAGAGATCTTCTTTTGAACCGCACAAATGTGACTTTCCCAGGCAAGGCAATTATCAATCACGACTCCGAGGTATTTTGTTTCATTTATTAGGTCGATTTCCTCACCCCCTACCCTGAAAGAAGGAAGAGTGCTAGGATTATTTAGTTTTTTAATTTTTGGCTTGGAGCCAGTTATCATAGCTTGGGTTTTGACAACATTAAGGGAAAGCTTATTGCCCTGTAGCCACCTTTCAATGCATGAAAGCTCCTCGTTGATTACTAGGTTGCTGGGGTTGCTGTGGTGTAACTGAGATCAACCAGCTGCAAAAATTACAAAACCGTGCTGCCCGTATTGTGACTGGCAGCAGCTTTGATACCCCGGGCCAGCCACTTATCAAAAGGCTTGGCTGGAAGACCATAGATGAACTAATTGCTAGTGAGTCTAATATCATGGTCTTCAAATCTCTTCATGAGCTGGCTCCACAATACATGTGTAATCTTTTCACAAAAACATCCCAGCTGACCTCTAGGAATCTTAGGAATACGGCAACTGACCTAAGGTTACCAAAGAAAAACTCAAAAAATGGACAGAAATGTTTTTCGTTTCGAGGTGCCAAGTCTTGGAATGGCCTCTCAGCTGAAAGTAAGCTAGCATCCTCCCTCAATAGTTTTAAACAATGTATATAGGGAAAGCTAGCTTTTAAACTGTGTTTGCCATATGGATTTTCTTTTCTTGTAAATATTCATTTTAGATCATAGGGTTTTCATTATTGTATTAGAAATTGAATTGTATTAGTTTAGGTTATAATAGTATTTAATTTTGTAAGTTTTTTAATGGAGGGCCCCTTGAAAATCAGCATTGCTGAAGGGCTACCCTCCTTAAATATGTGAAAATGAAATAAAATAAAATAAAATAAATAGGTCCAGTTCCTCACTTTCATCAGAAGAATACGAGATGGCTGTGTCATCGGCATACATAGTAGCCTTAGCCTTCTTTAGAGCAAATAGCAAGTCATTTATGTACAGAAGAAAAAGAGGGGCCCCAGGCACGATCCCTGTGGCACTCCGATATCAATATTTTCGATGCTAGAAGTTGCGCCATTGACTCTACAGTACTGCTTCCGATTATCAAGATAAGAACTGAACCATTTGTGTGCACGTCCAGTAATTCCATAAAATTGCATTTTATCTAAGAGTATTTGATGGTCAACCGTGTCAAATGCTTTTTTGAGATCTATGAAGATCATCGCGGTCATCTATGAAGATCGTGTCAAAAGCAAAGAATCCCAACTAACTTCACTTTCATCAAATTTGAAACCAAAACTTTTATCATAGTCTGCTTTGATTAAGGGAATGAGATAATCCCCCGAAACAGCAGAGTTGTTATCGCAAGGAGTTGCAAAAGTTGTGAAATAGTGGTTTCCATTAATCGCAATGGATCGGAACGAGTCGCACTGAGTCGCAAAGATAGAAAATTTTCTATCTCCGCGACTGCTTGCAACAGCGATCGCAAGGAGTCACAAGTCGCAAACAAATTTTTAGCCAGTTTCCATATGATCGCAGAGAGCCGCAAGCAAACTTGATCACTTTTATTACGACTCGCTGCAATTCCTTGCGACTCCTTGCGAATATATGGAAACCAGGCTTAACATCAATTTGTATTTCATTTTATTTTACATGTTTTACCCACGGTTATCCCGTCAGTCAAGAAAGACTGCCTTTCATGGGGCCATGCGTAAAATCTTAATTAAAAAAATCATATGATATAGAACCTTATCCAATAATAAATAAATAGATAGATATAAAAAAGAAACAGCAAAATAAATCATTTCAAGGCGTCTTTAAATGCTTTGAAAGAGAATGCCTGCTTAACATCCGAATCTAATTGGTTCCAGACTCAAGCACCACGATATGTAAAGCTCGTTGACCATTACACGTTTTCATTAGAGAGGCTTGGAGATTTTTTATGTTTTCATCGATGTCACAAACGTCGGGCCGGAAATGGTAATGTGAACAAAACTTGGCATCATGAGCCAATTTTAAAAAATCATAAATCTGAACTCGCAACTCCCATTTGAAAAAAATTTCCTTTGTTTAATAGTATCGTGTCTCTTCCATATGAAAAAATTATCAAATAGCTTATAATCGAATTTTCATTTTTGTACCGGGTGAGTCAATAAAAACGCCCGGCGTTTGAAAAATCCTGATCCCTGAATATCAAAACAATGATGTTGAAAACTGTCTTGTTTTATCCCCGATATGTCAAATTAGGTTCAGTAATTTACCCGGCTTTAATCGGTCATTCCTTCCCATCGAAATAGGAGATTTTCTGCAGAAAGCCCCTTTCGAGAACCTGCAAAAACGAGCGAAAACCGCAAGCAAAATTTTCCTTTTTCTCCTTCCTAGCAATCATGACTCTTGGATGTGTTCATGTATTTTGTCCTCATGGGAGAATGGAATCCCCCTGAATAAGTTATTCTCGCTAGGGGAAAGACTTTTCAACCATCCAAAACGAAAGCACGTGCTAAAGCTTGCTGAAAGTCATCGCTGTGAGGTAAACACATTGTTAGGGATTTTTGCTTGAAATTTTAGCACGTTTTTAAGGTTTCTCAAGGGATTTATCTTGGAAAATTGCCTACAGAATCTGAACAGAGTGATCGATTTTAGCCAGAAAATTTTCTAAAAATAATCGAACATGCTAACAATGTAATCATATATTGCAAAATATCATTGCTTAGAGCAGTATCCCTTCAAACGCCGGGCGTTTTCTTTTTAACTCAACCGGTATTAATTGCATTCTTGGATCACAGTGCCCCCCAGCCGAAAATCCTGACAACGCTCTTAAGGCTGGTTCCACTCAGTAGAATTTTCCAATTGGACAAGAAAGCCTTGGTTTGTATATGAAAATGTTGCCGTAATTTGGAACAGAATGTCACGCGTGACTAACATTTCATTGTCTAAAGTTCAGTCCGCTCGGAAACTTCTACTGAGTGGAAATCAGCCTTTAAGCGAAATACGAGCATAAAGCCTTCTTGTCCTCAGGATATCAATAGAATAGAAATCCAAACCTTAACTTCACAACCAAATACATTCACTTTGCCCTCAAGGGAAGTCTTTCTATATTCTACAAAGTCTCAAAAGTTGGAATTGTATCTGTTAAACAGGTGAACTAGTTTTTTTGTGTGAGCGTGAGAAATAAGTTAGTTCTGAAACATTCATTGTTTGAATGAAATCCATTCTGTATAATCTTTCTCAGCATTATTACGAAACACAATCAAGTATACCCACGGGAAAAGTATCCACGAATAAGATCCTTCAAAATGCTCACTCGTGGTTGGCTTTTTCGCAGGTGCACTGTGATTGAAGAGACATGTTCCTTTGTGTATCTATCCAATAACATGTTTCTCCATTTCAATTTTTGGACTTTCCATTGAAATTTTTGCTCAAAGTATGGGTTCTTCCTAATAACTCCTACGTTATGCTTTTGACTAAGGAGATTCATTCATCCATTCGTTTTTCATTCTTTATTCACGGTAACCCCGTCGGCAAAGGCCGCTTTTCAGGGGGCCGTGTAAAAATTTAAAATCTACAATTCACAAGTAAAATGATCTACAAAAGAAAATAAATACTTAAATCGCAAATCTAATGTAGCATCAAAATCAGAACATGATTATCGTACCATGAGTGGCAGAACACAATCAGATCGGACCGGAGCAAATCAGACCCCGTGCCCACCCCGAAACAGGGCACTTAATTATAACACCTCATGGCAGGCAAAGAATCCGACTGACCCCAGTCCAACCAGACTACATCCCACTACCCATGATCAAGCTTTATGATCGATGCTTAAAAGCATACAAAGAGGGTCCTTCTTTAATGTCAGGTTCAAGGCTATTCCACAGATGCACACCACAATATGGGAATAATTTTAGGTAGGTAGGTAAGTAATCATATTTAACGTGGCTAGCCTTCGAAAGTCTGAGAGAGAGACTTGTTTACAGCAGGGGCCACGGATGTTTTACCATCAACCCACTGCAGCTACCAGATTTCCCTTACATGGCTCTGGTCGACCCGGGCTAAAATTACGGACAGCGACCAAACTGTCCAGCGTGGGATGCGAACCTCGGCCGTTCTGAGACCTTTAGTTTACGAGTCAGTCGCTTTAACCACTCTGCCACACGCTCTCTAACCACTACTGGTCTTAAAAAGAGGGATGCGTGAGTCAGTCTCAGAGTTTCTCAACTTGACAGTGCCCCGTGATGAGTTCTTTGAAAAGATATTTGGGAGATATGTCGGTCAAAGACCATTTAAGGATTTGTAAACGATCGTTGCTGTCTCTCGTTTTATGATTTCAGTGATATTTGGCCACTTTAACCTTTGTATGAGGGCATCAGAAGGTGCATCATAGCCACTGTTTGTTACAATTCTGGCAGTGCAATTTTGTAACCTCTGCAGTGTAAGTCTTCTGGATTCCCTACAGCTCCCCCACACAGAGCAACAGTAGCGTAATTACGTTTCTGCCATACCACTATATATTTGGCTAAGAGTTTCTTGGGGCAGTATTTCTTAGCATACTTTAAAACCCTATGGTATGAGAGACCTCAGCACGCAAGAATCTAGTGTGCTCATCCCAAACAAGGTGTTGATCTAGCTGAATTTCCAAGTATTTAGTTTTCTCAACAATCTTAATCCTTGAGTCACCAATAGCAAGGAGGTGGACTGAACTTTTCCGTCAGAGATCTTTTTAAGCAGAGATCCGCCGAGATCTTACAACCATGGCTTGTGTTTTAATACACTTAAAGACAGTTTATTTCATCGAAGCCACTGCTTCAGGCAGTTCAAGTCTCTATTTAGGTTATGGTTAAGATCATCGATGTTATTGGATGATGGCATAACGGAATAACCAGACCCAGGACCAATAGGACCGGACCCTAACAGACCAGACCCCTATAAATGCCAATTCCTTTCTATGGTGAGTTTGTAACGGCGGTGCGGAAGTTTCATTCCAAAATGACAACATGACCAATACAATCATTGCTGAAAAGAAATAACTAAACTCTGGAAACCACATAAACTGCAAGAATGCACGATCAGCAATATTGGTCATCTTATCAAGAGACAAATTCCAGTTGAAAGGAACGAAGACCCACGAAGATCCAAGAAAGATCCGGTCTAGCAAGGTCCTGTAACTTACTTCAGTTTCACCAGGACAAAATTCACATTGACATTCAGAACAATACTCAAATAACACACAATGCCAAAATTTAATTCATAGCAAAGCTACTACAACCAACTGTCTTAGCTTTCAACATTTTAGAGTGATGCAATTTTGCACCTCCTGGAGCTTTTAAGGAACCAAGGAATAGGCTCTAATGTTTAAAAAAGCAAGTAGCCCATTATCAATGTACCCATCAGTTATCTGGAGACATAGAAATGAATGGGTATTTTGTGGGGTCCGGTCCGTTAGGGTCCGGTCCTACTGGTCCTGGGTCTGGTTTTTCCGTTATGCTGCTAAACTGAGGTCATCGTACGAAAAAGGTGGCGAAAAATTTACAGAAAACTATTGTCCACTGTCAATATTAAGCGCTCCCAGTAAAATATTTTAAGGGTATTATAGATAAGGGAATGGACGATCACCTAAAGAATAGTAACTTAGCAACAGAAAAACAATGGGGTTACAAGGAGGGGCTTAGCATAGAATCAATCCTGATATATCTCACGAAGACCTGGAAGAAATGTCTTGGAGAAGGATTTACTACAGGTGTATTATTCATAGACTTCAGAAAAGCCTTCGACACAGTGGACTATAATATTCTTGAAAAGAAATTACAAGCAAGTGGCTTCTATGGTGACTTTAATAAGTTTTTAATGAGCTATTTGACAGATTGAACCCAGTATGTTGAGATAAATGGTGAAAAATCTTCATTACGATCCATGAAAATAGGAGTTCCACAAGGGTCACAATTGGGACCTAGGTTATTCACTATGTATATACATGATTTGCCAAGTACTGCAAGTATTGGGCAAATCCATATGTATGCAGATGATACAACGGCATTCGTAGTGAGCAAATCCGTTGATGAAACAACGAACTGCCTTAACATCCTTGCAAGTGACATTCAAGAATGGTGTAGAGCAAATAAGCTTACTGCTCATAACGAAAAAACCGAATTCTTAATCATGACACCAAGGCCGTTTCATGGACCCATCAACAGAGTCAGCATCAACGGGGCCAATGTAAGATCAGTTACTGAATCAAAAAGCCTTGGTATAACCATTGACAATCGTCTCAGTTGGACAAAGCTAGTAAAGTCCGTTCAGAAATCGTTCTGCAGCAAACTTTCACTCATCCGCAAGGTTATCTTTTCTACCAGCTGATGTTTTGGAGGAAATTTAATATAAGGCCGTTATACCAGCAGTAACATACGGGATGTTGATATGAGCAACATGTCCTGAAAACAGGATTAATTGTATAGAAAAGATTCTTGCTAGAGCAGCCAGATTTATTCACAGTATTCCAAGAGGGACAAATATGCATGATTCATTGACCAGCGCAACCTGGAAACCCCTTAACCCTATCCAGACTAGGCTTTTTGAAACTTTGGGGAGACTAGGACTAGGAGACTGTTTTCTCAGAACCATAAGAGCTAGAGACTTGAAACTTGGCACGAGGAATGAGCATGATCAGACAAACAAGTTGACGTCATTTGCTTTTGTTTATGTCACATGACTAAGTGCTGACGTCAACAAATGTTGCTAAATTAGGTACCAAACCACATGAACTTTGTCGCGCTGCATCTCCAAGTTGATAAAACATGCTGATATGATATTTGAAACATGGAAAGATTTTCCTTGTAATTTTCATTTTGAAATTTGTGCTTCTTACTGCGGATATTTTTGCTAATGTCAGCATTTATTTACTTTGTTTGCAAAAAAGAACAATTTTGTCTAAACCTTGTTATAAATTGGTTTAAAAACTTGCAAAAAATGATAAATGTAGATAAAATGATCTGCTGAATCATAATATGTTGCTCATTTTTCGAAAAGTGAAACCTAGCATGGTTTTTCGCCAGTACACATGCGCAACAACCAATTTTCAATGACGTCATCGGAAATCAATAAACTCCACATCAAATGAAAGCTGCTCCAAGTCAAGTCCAGTAATGTTTGTTTCATTGTTATAGAGCGAGTGGCTCAAAAGTTATGGCTAAAAAGAATTTTTTGCGGAGCACTCAATTTGAAACTATGTATTGACCCGCTGCATCATGGTCAAGAACTTTGAAATTGACGCAAAAAGATGTCTCGTAGATAGTAGTAACTAAAAGTCACTAAAAACTAGACTATTCTAAGAAACATTCAAGGAGCTGCGTGAAAAAGTTCACTAGGGGAGATACTTTGTGCTCCCCCCTAGTGTGGATAGGGTTAAATACTTGTATAATCGAAGAACGGCATCATTCATGTTTGCTATATACAAGAACAACACTGACCCTAGGTTGCTGAATTTATTTAAAACATGTAGGAGTAGAAGATCAGCAAGTAATTTTGAAGTTACAAGACCTTTGAAAGAGATACACATACAGAAACATACACTCTAGCATTCAGAGGGCCAGCGTCGTGGAACGCACTTCCTGATGGAGTTAAGTTGTCAGCAATTAAGGGGATATTTAAGAACAATATAAAGAATGAAAGGAATATAAACAGTATATCATTTAATAAGGGGACAGTTTTTAATAGAAACAAGAAGAGAGATCTATATACATAAGCGATGAAGAGTGCTAAAATGGCATACAATAAAAGTCAGACCCTTATCCCTAGGAACACGGCGTCGTAATTGCCAAATGCTTAGTTTGCAAAGTGTCACAAGCGTTGACGTTGCTCCTATGATTTCAGCAGCAAATGGGCTGATTGGCTCAAGGCCACAACTGAAAAATCCTGTTTGCCCTTATAAATAATGATAAATTGCAAGTCCCAGAGGGGGGTACATAACATGTTGAGGGTACGGGTATGTGCCGCCCATATTGGTGGGTTTTTGGGCCAAAATTCTCTGAACAAGGGTCCTTTTTTCTGCAGATTTTCCATAAAAATGGGTGGGTTGTCCAGAAATTAGCAGAAAAATAGCCAGAAATGGGCCGTTCTCCTCAAAAATTCATCATAAAAGTGGGTGTGAGAGCAAGTTTCGGTAATTAGAAGAGGGTACCTTTCTGAAAACCGGGCAGCAGACCCCCATCTATCCGCATTTCGTGTACCCCCCCCCCGGGCTGCAAGTATGAAGCTTGAATCTTCTTTAACCAAGCTATATGACCTAAGTAGAGCATGACTAAAAGTGTGTTATGCAATGTTGTTCCGAATCCCAAATATGTATTTATCACAACTGGGGAGTGTCCTCTCTAATTACAAAAGGGTGACTTGTAGATAACCTCAATAACAGATCAAAATTCAGCGAATCTAAGGAACACAACTAATTTACCGCCTTTGATGTTGAAATAACTATTTCTTGGCTTCTGTTGTTGAATGAAAATAATGCAAATACGGTATTGAATTGAGCAAAACTTACTGTGAGTGTAGTCCAGTAACTGTCTCTGCTTCAGAAGTGTTATACTTTTCATTAAAAGTCCCTTACACCACATAGGCTGTCTATTTTGAACTGCCAAGGCTACCAAATGCAATTGGTAAGTTCTTTTTCAAGGGGAGGGGGGAACTTTGATCCGTAATGAGAAAGTGGCCATGTTTTGGAAACTTTTTGAAGTGACTGCGAAAATTGGAATCTCCAGCAAATATTTGCTGCACCAAAGACACAAATTAGTGCCCTCTTTCACTAAAGTGCTCTTACAGGTCTGTTCAACACCCCAAGGATGCACTCCGAGCCTGGTGCAAATAAATGTGCAAGAAATCAAAGGATCCATGTATTACCCAAGATTTCGAGGAAACAGTGTCCAGTAACAGAACTACCAGGCTTGATAGATCATTGAAAACCTCAACCAAAAATAAGCAACCACCATAGATACCAATTGACTACTTGACTTTAAATATTTGAATCTAAACAAAGGATAGAAGCATCATAGGAAATATTGGAAGCGCAAGGCTAATTTTGAGCGGAGCAAATGAGCAGGCTGGGGAGCAATGGAGCAACTAAAACAGACCTGAAAATGAAGAAAGTCCATCAAATACCCAGGGGGTACTCAACACACAGGCATACGGGGGCGGAAATTTTAAAGAAACCCAAATATTTTAGTTCAGCTTAATCGAAACCTAAAAATATCAGCTCATTTTATGGCAATTAATACTTAGAAACCTGTGCATGAACATGATAGATCATAAAACTATGCAGATTAAGGTCAGAATTGCCTTTTAAGAAACCCAGAAATATCAGCTGAAAAATATTGGATCCCAAAAAATATCATGAACATATACATGTATCTAATGGTATCCTTTTCGATTTAAAACAAAAATTTTCAAGGAAATGCCTCATTTATTCTTTTTATCATGAGATTGGTAATCATGATAATCATAACCTTACTTCTTCTTATTGTCATAGCAGCAGAAACAATCAAGTTAATTTGATTTTAATCACGTGATTTGATTGTTTGCATCAAAATGCATCTCATTACCAAGTTTGATTATCATAGCTACTTTTTCAGCGAAGAAGTAGAGGAGAGTGGAATCCACTCCCCTCAGGTAATAACCGCCTCAAAACTCCCAAGTGAGATAGGGTTAAAGAGAGGGTGTACATGAGAAAGAGTAAGGATACAACTAAATAGTAGGGAGTTGTAAAAAGAGCAGCAAAGAACCGAAGAACTTTAAGGATGGAAATTGAAAGATTGTCGACCATATATATGAACTGCCACTTTGTAGAGATAACCTTGACAAAACCATTATTACAATAGCTTGCCCACATAAAGTGATCGACAGATACAAATGCCAAAATGTGCAGAAAAGTCCATCTTAAGCAATACGATGGCGGGCCAGCGTGGCGCCGCAGGCGCCGCGCGGCAAGCCTAGTTATATATATTATTAGTAACATATTTCTTTTCATTAGCCTCTTGTAAAACTTTATTTATCATATACCAATTGTATTAAGTTTAGTTAGATGGCAGGCCCATATCAGCTTTTAGCTGCCTATCTCTGGCCTACCTAGAAATATAAAAATGTATGTAAAAAATGTAAAAGCTTTTTTGAGGTCTATGAACACCATCGCTGTATACTGACACTTATCCATATCAATACATCAGTCGTTCGCACAGTTAAGCAGACAGGTGACAACAGCGTGCAGCGATCTAAACCCAGGCTGTTTGTTAAAAAGGAAGTCTGTTTTTGTCAAGGTAGTTGTAAAGCTAGTTATAAATCGGCTTTCGGAAAACACTGAGATTGGACTGCAATTAGAACGATCATTTGATTGATCACTGTTAAAAATAGGGGCCACTCTTGCAATTTTCCAGCTATCTGGGAATACACCAGTTGCGATTGAAAGATTAAACATGTCACAAAGTGACTCAGTGATAACGGATAGGCCTATCTTCAAAAAATGATTAGCAATACCATCGGCACCAGATCCCTTAGATGTTTTGAATTTGCCGAAAACCCTCTCTAACTGAGACATATTGATAGCCTCGAATTCAAAGCGTAGATTTTGTGGGTTTACCGAGTACTCATTCTCTAGAAGTAGATTCGATGTTTTAGGTATCTTGTCACTAAGGCTATTGTCAATACTACAAAAAAATTCATTCACGGATTCAGCAAATACCTTCATTATCACTACTCTGCCTCCCATCAACCTGAAGTGCTGCGATCAGGATGGTTTTCGATTTCTTGTTAAGGACTGTATTGATAGTCTTCCAAGTGTTTTTCTTAAATCGCCATTGTGCGAAGCAATTTCATTAGTGAAAAACTCTCTCTTCCAATCTGTATTCAGCTATTTCACCCTATTCCGTGTCTGGCTGTAAGCTTCCATCAGGATTTTGGATTTGGAGTGCTCGGCTTGTTTTTTCAACCTGTCTCTAGTAGCAGACAATTGCTTCAAGTCTTTTGTCAACCTGGGACTGAACAATTCTCTAACCAGCCAGATTCCCCTAAACAGCGCATTTGCAGTTGGCCAAACTCCGAAAGCTCTGGTTTGGCAGTGGAGGCAAAACTGGACTTTCAATATTGATATTCCCACCCTAAATGCACCGATATCAACAAACAAGGTATTTATACTGAAGTTGACTATCGAATTGAGGATTATTTTATAAATCATTTTTGATTGATTCGATATAAGTTCTTGTCGCTATCCCTGGTCATATCTGTTGCCATTTTTCTGGACACCCGGTAGTGCTTAGGGCCTGTTTATATGAGGCGAGCTGGCCCGTTTGCAAGCTGGCTCGCCTTCAGGTGACTTCCTGTTTACCTATTCATTGCCTCGTAAACATCTGCTTGCGCTTATGTGTATGCTGGGCTGACTCGCCTTGCCGAGATCCCGATTATTGACTACCGGGATCCCGCATCGAAAGGGCTGACTTTTCTTATATAAACAGAAGAACGGGCCTGCTCGCCTGCGACACACGCGCAGTATCACATTTGGCACCGTGTGTCTGGCCTGCAAAAATGCTTTCTTTCGAAAAATTGAGAGAAACAGAAAATATCAGTTTGCTCTTTCAATTTTACACAAAAGAGTGACGGCACGTTGCTACTGATTGCCGAGCTGGCTCACTATTGAATCGCTCATATAAACCGGCTGGCTAGTTTACGAGCCACACAAAAATTTGCAAAAAAGTGGTATCATTGCTGTCTATTTCATTCCTCCTCGTCTCCATATTACCACCACCCCCTTTTACCCCCAAACCAAAAATGGTTGGCGTCTTGAAGCTGAAAAGCGAATGTCTAAGCAATTTTGTATCGGGGGTAAAGTGTGGTTGATTAAAATTGTTAAATTTTTCTAAATTTCAACATGTTTTGTTCGAGATTGCTCGCTAACTGGATCGCTAACGGGCCAGCCCGCCTCATATAAACAGGCCCTTAGAGGACTGTATGGATCTGCCTGAATCAAATTTTACTTTTTTTCGAAAAGACTGGGGTATTTTTGCAATTTTTGAGCAAAGAAAACGTGACTAAATTGACTCTATGAAAATTCGTTTGTTGCGAAGAAGTTGAAAAAGGGGCCTGCAACAATTGATAAAGTCGTAAGGAATCTCACACACAGAGCAAGGCGAGAGGGAATTTTATCTCTCAAAAGCGTTATAGGAAAATGACTTTTTTGATCCCATGGCAGACATTCGATATCGTTAAAAGCACTGTATTTGGTATTCTTCGATGCGAGATATTTCGTTGCCATTTGATCATGCACGTTGGACCATTTGTCAGGCGTCATACTAAAAATAAGATTTTTGTTTAGTCCAATTTGTCAATAACTTTAATGCTCATAAAGCACTAAAAATTATAGAATATACTTCAATCTTTCTGCTATCAACGGAAATTCACTTCATTCAAAGCTATTCAGTACAATGGCGTAATGCATTTCAGGGCACCTTAGTTCAAAATCTAAAGGCCCCCGGCCAAGGGGGCCTCAGCAAAAGAAATTCTTTCGTTACCTGTTTTAAAGCTGAAGCTGTGGCTATGATTAGAATGTCCACAAAGCCTCGGGTCAGCAAGATGTGACAGTCTAAGTGAATGGAAAGTAATGTTGATTAACTACCAGTTGTAATGTGCTCTGTAATAGTAGACTGACTAATCTGCATTTGTATTGTATGGAACACTTAAAGTTACTGTTTGTGGATTGTTTTACGCGATGGAGAGTTTCAACCAAAGATTGAAAGGATTCGAAAGACAGATTGCTCCTCTTTTCACTCAGTAATGGCGCCTCCCCCCCCCCTCAAAAAATTTGGTCAGACATTTGAGCAATCGTTGCGTCGAGAGTACTGGATCAGTGGTGTAACGGAGACAGTGGGGGCCCTTAGGGAGTTGTCCACTTGAGGCCCCCCCCAGCAAAGCATTTGCAAATGACGTGATAGAAACATGAATTCCGTGTCTAGTTTAAACTTGAAGTAAATAAGTTGTGCAGGCAAAACATTTGCAATGATTTACTGCGAAAAGTGCAGAGCTTTACAATAAAACCGATCCATCCAAATTTTCACAAAAATGAAAGAATCATGTTGCTTTCACAGAAATCTGCATATTGATAAAGCTAGTTACCCATTGGCTTGAAAATTATCCTTGCTATGAGCGACACTCTACTATTTCGAAATGCATTGCATTCTATAACCGAATCACTATACCTAATGACCCAGAAAACTTTACTTAAGGAAATCTATTTTAGAACGAGAAATAAGTGGCCGATTGCAGTGCTTCAAACAATATCCCGTACCTAAAAAACTAACATACGCTATGATTATTTTCACAATTTTTTGGCACTCTAAATTCTCCGAGTTAAGGTGTTTTTGGAAAAGAACTTGCTCGATTTCTTGAAAAAAACTCGTCAAAAACAGGGGATCAACTTGAAGCCAGTTCAGATCACCTTCCATAGTAAAGGTACCTGGGGATGTGCCGCCCGAAAGGGTATACTTTTTCGGACTTCTAGTCTAGCCAGGAGTATACTTTTTGGCAATTTTAGTCGAGTTTAGTCTAGGCAACGGTATGCATTGTGGCAATTTTGGTCAAAGCACTGTAAAAATTTGGTAATTTCTGCAAAAAAATCTAATTTTTAAAAAATTTTTGTCCTGAAAATGAGAAAATTTGGCAAGTTTTGTCTAGAAAACGCCAATTCAGGGCACTTTTGATTGAGAAATTAGTCTAGCCAAGGGTATCATTTTCACAAAAATTGGTCTAGCCAACGGTTCTAATTTGAAACTGTGGGTGGCACACCCCTACCCAAAATTTAGCCGAGAACCCCCCCCCCCGTGCTTCAGATCTTCAAACCAATGGAGAGCGTGTTTCATTTCTTCTTGTGAATGTTTTGGGTACCTTGCAGCTCTAATCTACCTTATGGACACTTTCAAATGAGTTCCCTATTCCCAGGGTGAAATGAAAAAAGCTCCTCGTTGTTTTGAAGATCTGAATTGCTTGTAAATCAATCCCTTGTTTTTGAAGACTCTTTGACAAAATAAAACAAGACCTTTCCACAAACTCCTTAAACCATCTACTTCTTAGCTGGCTTTTGTTCGGGATGCTATTAATGAAAGTCCTTCGGATTCTCTCCAGAGGAGCCAGATGCCCGTCAAAGCTCTTTGGAGTCTGCGCAGAATCGATCTCAGGGTCATCGCACTTCATCCTTCCCTTGTGAAATTGCGCATGCCTCAAAACGCTTCGATCGTCCCATTGAACAGCAAGCCAATCAGAGCTGACGTCTTTTCCTTTGTGGTTCACAAAAGGGGAAGCTCGCAGTATCCCAACAAGCTTGGAAAGATTTCCAGGAACTTTAACAAATTTGGGCCCACTATACATGCCGTAAGGAGGAAGACGCCTAGTTTAACGTCCCTTCCGAAGGACGGCGAAGTGAGTTGCAAAGTCAGGCATCCATCCAGAGTTTGACCAGCTGGGTGAGTGGCCGAGTGGCCTATACAGTTTTCGTCAAGTGACTGAAGTTAAGCTCGGTCAAGCGAGGTCAAACTGCGGATGGGTGACTTTGGAGGTCTGACCTCACAACTCACCTCGTCGTCCTTTGGAAGGGACATTAAACTAGGGGTCCCATGCCTGGATGCCGCATGCACAGTGGGCCTAGATTAGCTTTCAGTAGCTAGAAGTCTCTCAAAACAAATTGAAAACAAACAAACCTCGGCCAGGCATAATAGCAATGATAGTAACAGCAACCTATTTCTCCATTTCGGCGCAGTTACTAGGTGCTTACAGACAAATGAAGAAGACGTAAGGCGACTTAAATCATATTCTTTACCTATGCCGCCCATCATTCGCAATTTAGTTCCAAACTTTGAAGAATATCAAGCCATTTCATTGTCGAAGCTGCGGTGAAAGTTTCTCGAATTGACAACTTAGGCCCATTTTCACTCCAAACAAACCGAGCTTATTTTCACATAAAACACACTTACCAACTCCATATTATTGTTTAAATACCTTCAAAAAGGTTACAATAAGATCCTCAAAGTGTTTGTTTTTTAGTTTCTCAATTTATCTTCTGCAGAATTAGCGTTAGAGCAACGGCCATTTTCCGTCACTTAGCGTTGCCCTAGCCAACCGTGAAATCCATAATGGCTGCTAAATGCACCCAGATTCTGGGCGCATTTGATTGAAGTGTGCCAGGGTGTTGATTCGGCGTCGTGATCAGCGTATGACGTAAGAACACCCTGGGAACCAGTTTACGAGATTTGGCAATGGACAATGCTGTCGAATTTTCAATTCGAATGATGCAGTTGACTAGATTTTGAACGATGTTGCTGCGGCGGGTAGTTGAAGATTTCACTGATTTCCCGGGGTGGGGGGTACTCATATATTTTCCGTACGGGGGGACATGCCGCTGAACAGGGTATCATTTTCAGGATTCCGACTCCAGAACAGGGTATTGTTTTTGTGAAAATCGGCTCCATGACAGGGTCCATATTTGTCATTTTTGACTCCAAAAGGTCGTTTTAGGCCATTTGCACTCTGTGAAATGTGATTCAAATCGCTTGAATGGCAATATTTCCACATTTTTCGATAGATTTCGTACAAATGTCCTTGCAGAGCACAAATTTGTCCGAAGAAACTAAAGGACAGGATCCTGTTTGAAAAAATTTTACTCCGGGACAGGGTATCATTTTCGAAAATTTGACTCCGGGACAGGGTAGCTTTTTAGATTTTCCAGCGGTACGTCCCCGTATGTTCGTAGGCCAAGTACCCCCCCCCCCCCCGGGACTGATTTGTTTTGGTCTCAAAGGACAAGTCCGAGGTTTATAAGATTTGTGTCAAAAAGCAACCTTACCAACTGCTGAACACCAATTGAGAATTCTTTTCGAGTTTTTGGGTCTCAACTTCGCATAAGGTCAGTCGTAGGCCAAACGTCGTCGCAATTTTGTATTATTGCGCAATAAGGAGGCTATAGCTAAAACAGAGTAAAGTATATCAACAGGCTGCCATGTTTACCATCAGCTCTCACCAAATCCTACTTCTACGAAAATGAGGCTAATCCAACAGAACGGAACAAAACATATAAACGAGGCTTGAAATAAACGAACAATAAATGAAAGTAGCTATACAATATCACTCTCATTTTCTATTTGTTCTCTTGTACATTGTTTGAGCATAAAGCATTTGGATGCTATTTGTTTTTACCGTTCTTTCTTGATCTGCCAGTCTTACTTCTCCCTTCTCCTAAAGTTTGTTGTTGTGGATGACAGAACGTAATTTCAGGTTCGATTGCCTGAGCTTCGTGTTGATCGTTGGCAGGGTCGTCGACTGGGCCTGGTGGAGGTGGTGGTGCGTAAACTTCATCAGGGGCGTGGTTGTTGCTTCCTGGATGCACTGGGGGTTCATTTTGGGTGGCACTTGTGTCATTATTTCTACGTCTCGTGTTGCTTGGCAGGTCATATGCTTTATTACAGGCTGTGGTGTGTTTTGGGCAGGTCTGGAATGAGGTGGCATTGTTTGAGCAGGCTGTTGATATAACTTTATTTGTGATGCATGGCGAATTATTGGCTGCCTTGGACGTTTTGTATCGCATGAAAGAAATGTGTATTGTGTTCCCTTGACGTCTATCACAATATACGGAGTTTTTTCATAGAAAGATTGGAATTTGGTCTTCCCTTTGAAGCACATGGCCAGGACTTCGTTGCCTTGAATGATGTTGGGATATTTTCTCCACCTGGACGCATTTTGCTTGGCATTTGCTTCGGTTTTGCGTTCTTTGTCGCGTTTTTTGGCTTCTTTGATATGTTGCTCTGTGACGGGGGGCCTTTTCGGAAATCTGGAGTGGTAGCCGCCTCGAAAGAGCACGTCGCCGGGAGCAAGTCCTGTTGCTGGGTGTGGTGTAGAGCGATAGTCGATTAAAAGGTCATCCACTGCTTCTTGCACAGGTTTGTTTGTATCAAGGGCGACTTTAACTGCTTTACCCAGTGGCTTCATAAAACATTCAGCCTCATTTCCCTGGGGATGGTAAGGGTAAGAATGTTTTACCGATATTCCTCTTGCGGTAGAGAAATCTTTGAATTCCTGGCTGTTGAAGGGTGGGCCGTTGTCGGCTTTGTGTTCTAGTGGGTTTCCAAAGTTGTTGTAGGTAGCTCCTAGGGCTGGGAGCACGTGTCGAGCACTTGTCGAACGGACTACTTTCGCATCTGGAAATCTGGAGAGATTACAGCGGCTGACAAGGATGTGAGATTTGTCTGCTAGGGGCCCGAACAAGTCAAGGGAGACAGAATCCCAGGGGTGATCTGGTATAAGTGTGCTTGAAAGGGGCACTTTGGTCGGGTTCCTTGTGTGTATTTGGTATTCGTGGCAGGTTTCGAGGCGATTTTTGACGGCATTGTCTAGGCCAGGGAACCAGAAATGGGCACGGATGCGTCGTTTTACTGCATCTTGCCCTGCATGTGATCCAGCATGTGCCAAAGAAATGATCTCGTCATGGAGTGACTGTGGTAGTAGAATTTTATCACCTCTGTAAATGATGTCATCTGCGCCAATAGAAAGTTCACTAAAGGTTCTATGGAAGCCCTTTAGTGTTGGATCATTTTGTGGTGCTTGACCAAGCGCTATGAAGTGGCGTAGTGGTTCTAATTGTCTGTCATCGAGTTGCGCTTGATGCAGACGCTGCTCTGAGATGGTAGTTCTGATTGGCTGATGAAGAAGAAAGAGAAGTTTCTGATGCTCTTTTGCTTCTTCTTTAATACATGCAGGCAGTTTGTCAATGGGAATGGCATGTCTACTAGTATAATCTGCTGGGTTGTCCTTTCCTTTACGCCAAACAACGCGATGGTTGATGTCTTGGTGGCGAAAAAGGATGCGTTCAATTCGAGATGATGGCTTTCTTTTTGAGGTCCACAGTGATACCAGAGGCTGCTGGTCAGTGACAATTGTAGCTGGTGGGCCTCCAACAAGAATGTGTCGAAACTGGCGAAGACCGAAGTCAATTGCTGTTGCTTCCAAATCAAGTTGTGAGTAATTTTTCTCGGCATCTGTGGTGGTGCGTGATGCTATAGCAACTGCTTTTGTAGCATCAATGGAGGCTCCTTGGGTGAGGATTGCAGAGAGGCCTGTGTAATGGGCATCGACAAAGATAAAGGTTGGGGCATTTGTGTCATAGTGTCGGAGTAGGACATCTTCATAGAAGGCCTTTTTGAGATTTTGGAATTCAGTCTCATGGGCCTCTGACCACACAAATGTATTGATATCCCTTGTTAGCTCCCTGAGGTTGGCTGTAGCTGCTGCAAGGTCTCGAATAAATTGCCCATTTGAGGGAATCATGAAAAGGAATGATTTAACTTCATATTTGTTCTGTGGTCTTTCTGCATAGCGTACTGCTTGGACTTTCTGTGGATCTGGTTTGATCCCGTCTTTCGTGACTTGGAAGCCCAAAATAAAATTTCTGGGGAAGCAAGGATGCATTTCTTTGGACTGACTGTTAGTCCTGCACTTGCTAGAGCAGAAAGGACACGTTCCAGAGAGGTGTTGTGGCTTGTGATGTCCTTTGCTGCGATCACAATGTCATCTTGAATCACTGCGGCATTTGGCATGCTTGCAAGAATGGGCGAAGCCTTTGGTTGAGTTCTCCGGATGCTGGCAAAGTACCCATGGTTAGGCGTTTATATCTCATGAGGCGGTCACCGGCACGAAAAACCGTTAGTGGGCGGGATGCTGCATCAAGTTCAAGTTGATGAAATGCTGTTTTGAGATCCAGCTTGCTGAAAATCGATTTTCCATTGAACATGGGCAGGATGTCTTCTACACGAGGTATCGGCAAGTGGGGGTCTTCGAGGGCTTGGTTGAGGCTCCTCAAGTCCACTGTGATTCCCATGTTTCCATCTGGTTTGGGGACTAAAACTGGAGTGCTGTTCTATGACATCATCCCTTTCCATCTCATGAATGATTTTCTCAAAACTGGATTGAAGTTGGTATGGGATTTGTCTTGGTGGCTGAATTACAGGCTCATGAAAGTGTACAGGGCTTGCTTTTAATTTTCCAAGACCCGTGAAGACATCTTCATACTTTGATAGGATACTTGCAACTGATTGCTGAGATTTGTTCTTGAGGTTGTCAAAGTCATTGTTACAAACTTGGTTTTGAGTGTTGTGGCTGGAAATTGCACTGACTTGACTGGGAGGGCCATTGAAAGAGATAATTCCTAGAGCTTCAGCTAGTTTGCAAGAGATCAGGTTGCAAGGGTGATCATGGAGATCCCTGTCACCAATGACAACCCATGTTGCTTTCTGTGTTGTATTGCTCCATGTGGTGTCTAGGGTGATTTGACCTTTAGGGGTTATGATTGCGCTTCCATATGGTTGCAGAGTGACGGGAGTGCGGAAAATTCTCCTGATAGTTTTGGGCACATTACTCTCAAGGAGGATGTTGACCTCTGCACCAGTGTCAATGAGTGCCTGGATTTTTGTTTTTCCTAGACTGATTTCTGCTTTCTTGTGACTGCTTGAGATGGTGTGGATTTTTTTGAGGGAGTCCTGCTTGATGGATGTGATTGTGGAAACCCCTTTTACCATTTTAAAGCAGACAGCAGAAAAATGGCCCTTTTGCCGCTAGCATTGCAAAAAGCATTTTTAGCTGCGCAATTTGGGCCTCGATCGCAGTTGCTTCTGCCACAGCCCGCACAACACACAATTTTGTTTGCACCCTGGGGAGGTTTAAAATCATCCTGGAAATTCTCCCTTCTTTGGGCTTTTTGGGAGCATTTGCCCCCTCTTTTACCAAATTTGTTTACTTGTGCATGCTGGGGGTCTTCATTTTCAACGCAGTTAACATGAAAAGAGCTACTAGGAGATTCAGAGTCCATCAATTTGGTTGCTTCTTCAGTGGCTTCAATTTTTCTTGCTGTTGAAATCAATGAGGCCAAATCATGTTCCTTTTCAAGTGCATTTTCTCTTATACTAGCAATGTTGGTACCAATTATTATTTGATCTCTTATCAAATTCTTATGAATTTGATCTTTCTCAGTACAGGATGTGTTTGTACATTTGAATGCACATTTATCAGCATGTTGGCAGATTTTATTGATAAAAGCATCAATTTTCTCACCTGGTTCTTGTTTGAGCTGGTGGAATTGGTAATGAAGGAGTACCTGGTTTTGAGCTGGCTGGTATCTATCATGAAGCTTTTTTACCATATCATCAAAATCAGCAGATTTTATTTTGGCCATATCTTGGTTGTATTCAGCTTTAAGATCAGTTTTTAATCGCTCACCTGTGAAAGCACACATTCTAAATACCTTTGCTTTGTGTTCTTTCTTTTGTGCGTCTGTAGCATCCTCTTTGAGTTCACCTATCGAGGCAACATCGTACCACATTTCCCAGGACTCTATAAATTCTGTAAAGGCTTGTAGCGTGTTTCCATCGTGTTCAGCAGGGTCAAAGTGTGGAGTTCCATTACTCTTGGCAAGTGGGTTCATCTTTAACGAAGGTATCCCGTCCTTTTCGCCAGTTAAAACAGAGTAAAGTATATCAATAGGCTGCCATGTTTACCATCGGCTCTCACCAAATCCTACTTCTACGAAAACGAGGCTAATCCAACAGAACGGAACAAAACATATAAACGAGGCTATGAAGTAAACGAACAATAAATGAAAGTAGCTATACAATAATAGCCTTGGTTTAGAAGCTATATTGTGACGTCAGAAAATCTTCAAAATTGTTTTACGGGAAAACATCCTATACGCAGGTGGAACGAAATTCTCATTGTCGTAGCCAATAGGCCCATCTTGTCGGTTGTCTTCATCATCTTTGGTCCTCTCCATCCATTTTTGAAGTGCTGTGAACATTAACACAATCGCAGCCTCGTTCAGGTCGAAAGTGAAATGTGCGAAATGATGTCATGAATTATGATGTCATTTCACACATTTTTGCAGATTGAAACACGCAATTTTGCAGAGAAAAGAGAGAAAACGATGGAAAAAATGTATTGCACACCATTCACAACAACGTAATCTTTCATTTATCAACAATTATACCAACCCCGGACTTGTTCTTTAAAACATGGAAAATGTAGCGTTGAAAGACTCATTTTGCACTAACCAGGTAAAGTGAACTTCCTTCTTCAGATCTATACCAAGTTTCGTTGATTAAGTGTCTGTTTAAAGTGGTTTTATCGCATTTTCTTTCCGAAGAGTGACCGTAGACTTGAGCTACGGCAGTCGTTCGATCATGATTCGATCGATCGAATAGCAAGGCTTACCACAGGGATAGAAGGGGCTCATCGTCATTAGTCTTGCATAATGGGGCGGAGGATTTTTGGAACTTTTTGAAACGGCAAGGGTATGAAACTTTTCATTATTTTGTGGGTGTACTAAAATTTTAAGAGCAATTCTTTTGGGGTACAAAACTATTCTTCTCGAAAAATGTTGGATGAAGTCATTGATCACAGACAGATTAAAAGAAAAGTTAACAGACATCTGAAAATGATGAATCACTTGACCAGTATGAAAATCGCCTAGGACAACTTGGTATCTGTCCATACATCCATGCTTTATGAACAAAGACTTCTAGATGGGGTGCTAGACCATCTTGCTGAATGATGATGGTGCACTAAAGTTTTTTGTATGTTCGAGATGGGGTATAGAATTTTTCTAACTGTGCAAATTTTTGCTCCGCCCTAGTACTCAGGATTTAAAATGACCGCTCCTTTCGGTCATAAAGACAACGAATCTTACCTCTTAATTACTGCTAGCCTCCTTTTTGTTTTCAATGAAAAATGGCAGCAGTATTTGGCCTAAATTTGCAGAATACTTAGTTAACTTACAGTCTTTACGCACGTCGATAGGTGGAAAGTAGTTCATTATCCGCGGCAGAATTTTATAGGTTTGCTTTCTAGCGTTGTTCATACCAACCCAGGACTTGCCCTAGACAAATAAATCAGAGCGCAATACATCTTGGTGAAAAGTCTTTCGCAGCCATCTCTAGTGTAATCGTCTATTACCATTTTAACAAAAAATTAGTGATGAGATCTTAACGAAAGAAAAAGAATCTTGTTCTATTATCAATTAACACGTGTTCTTCAGACAAAGAGATAGCAACTTTTACGTGAAAGATTGCTAACTGAATTGAATTAAGGTAGTGGACACAGCTTTAGGGTACAAAATGTCCATTTAATTAAAGTGACTTGTTACTCTATCTAAAAAAGCAACATTCAAGAAGCAATACGGAATTGAGATCCGAATGTCCTTTATTAATGGATATAATCTATTTGTTTTATCTAGCAACAAAACATGGGACTCAAATCTTTGAAAACTTTAAAATCACAATTGTTAGATGTTATCGCCAAATTTTTTCAAGTGATTAGATCGAAGAGAGCTATAGGTCCTTCACCATGATTCCAGAAAGAGCACTTTTTTCGACTTTTGACTCATGGCACTTTTGCCATGAGGTATTCATAGCTTTTCTCTCCAAATGGTATTGTATTAGTAGTAGGGTGTAGTATTTTGTAAGTAGTGTAATTGATTAATATGTATCGTAGCCCTTTAGATTGATTGTATAAAAACTTTTGACCTGAGGGAGGGGGGATGGTACCACCATGTATTCCGGTACGGGATGTGCCATTTTTTGGGGTGCCTTCTTCCAGGCAGAAAATATTTTTTTGAGTGTCCTTTTTGGTCAAATCATAAATAGACGTAAATTTTGGGCTGCCGTTATTGGAAAGATAACTCTTTAGGGCATTAATTTTGATCGAATTTGACATGCGTGATTAAAATGATAAATTTTTGTTACAATTTGGGGGTATATATTTGCTTGGCCTGTAAGTCTTGGGGTATCGTCGTTACAAAAATCTATAAGTTTTAGGGTGTCTTTTTTGAGGACATCACAATTTCAGAACTAGCAGAAAATTTTAAAATGTTCTTAATAATGACAATAATGACGATATCAAAAATACAATCTCGTCCCCATAATGAGTCCGTTGCTCTAACTCTACTCTGGAATACAAGAGGCCGTTCGGCAATCTGATTGGCTGTTTGACATTTTGCGCAATAACTCCCTTTTCCGTTGGGTAGACGGCCACGGCATGTCAAAATTCAGCGTAAAACGATATTTTTTACCTATTTCGACCATTATTTGCATTTTTATTTGCGAAATTCGAAGAATAACAAGCCATTTCATTTTCGAAGCTGCGGTGAAAGTTTCTCGAATTTACATCTTAGGCCAATTTTCGCTGCAAACAAATCGAGCTTATTTTCACATTAAACATACTTACCAACACCCAGATTATTGCTCAAATACCTTCAAAAAGGTTGAAATAAGGTCCTCGAAGTGTTTGTTTTTAGTTCGTCAATTTATTTTCAACAGAATTAGTACTAGAGCAACGGCCATTTTACGCCGTTTAGCGTTGCCTAGCCAACGGTTAAATCCATAATGGCTGCTATATGCATCCAGATTCTGGGCGCATTTGATCGAAGTGTACCACAGGGTGCTCATTCGACTTCGTGATCAGCGTATGACGTAGGAACATCATGGGAACGAGGTTGTCAAAAATACCCTGTCTGGAGCTATGGCAAACAACCTAAAATTCCCTCAACCTCGTTCCAGGGCGTTCTTATGTCATACGTTGATCACGAAGCTGAATGAACACTCTAGTACACTTCGATCAAATTTGCCCAGAAAATGGGCAAATTTGGAAGCCATTATGGATTTCACCATTGGCAAGGCAACCCCACGCGACGGAAAATGGCCGTTGCTCTGGCTCTAATTCTGCAAAAGATGAACGGAGAAATTGAAAACAAACACTTTGAGGACCTTATTTGAACCTTTTTGCAGGTATTTAAGCAATAATTTGGGATCGGAAGTGTGTTTAATGTGCATATAAGCTAGGTTTGTTTGGAGCAAAAATGGGCCTAAGTTTCAAATTTGAGATACTTTCACCGCAGCTTCAAAAATGAAATGGCTCGTGTCAAAAATAAGTTTCAAATGATGGTCGGAATAGGCAAAGAATGTGGCTTTACGTCGAATTTTGACATGCCGAGGTCGTTTACCCCGCACAAATCGGAGCCACGGCCCAAAATGGCGAACAGCCGATCAGACTGCCGTACGGCCTCTTTTATCCCAGAGTAGAGGTAGAGCAACGAATTTACCCTGGGGACGAGATTGAAATTCCCTTCGATCTATTCAGATGAAAGAATTAGGAAACAACATCTTGCACTTTAAACTTTAAAGCTTGCAAAGATTCAAGCCCTAGATTAAAGCTAGCACACATAAAGTCAAACAGACGGTCACTTGAGTTGCAAGTTAAAAAAGGAAAGTGGGTTTTATGATTCAAGTCCATTCAGATAAACTTTTTAGTTCTTTCTTATGAATGAACTGTTGTTGATCGCTCTGAGAACGAATTAGAAAATTTATTAAATAAACATTCTCGAAGTTAAACTTTAAAGCAAACAATATATACACTTTCTATGTTAGCTATAAAAAGCTGGTAACAACTGGAGCTTGGATACCAATTGCGTAAACATGCCACACTTCTATCTAAATTCTGGGACAATTCCATTCCAAGTTGGTATAAGGAACGGGTATGCTTTGAAGTTTCGATGGCACGTCCTCGTCCCAAATCTGGTCAAGTATCCCCTACCCCCGGTTGCGAGGACTATCATTTGCCTGGATATTGCACAATGTTTTCCCGATGGTTTAGTTGCAAGACGTTCCATACTACGCGGATCTGGGGACAGGTTTTCCCTTGACTCAACACTCGAAGAAATTACCAGATTACACAGTGCTAAATGAAAATTACAATGTTCATGATTCTCCTAGCAAGTCGATTCTGTAACCAAAAGCAGCTCAAAGTTCTCAAGTGGTTAGCGGTAAACGTTTCTTCAGAATAAATATAAATGAAAGGAGTGACAAGGTGTAAGAAAGTTGAAGAAAGTCAGCCACCTACTTCGGAGAGATCTAAGAACCTTTTAAACGCGACTGTCAAAGATATTATGGTGAATATGTCATTCCCATGTCGTTTGACCCTTGCTCTAGAGTAATAGCAACTAAAATTCTTATGTCTTAGAAGTGAAAGAACACCCTTTTCTATCCACATAATGTTTCATCTGTCAAGAAAAGAAACATATCTATCTGAAATAGTTTCAGAAACTGCATTGCATTTTTGCACTTGATGATTGAAAGATAGATTTAAGAAACTTGCGGTACTAAAATACAGAAACGTTTATGTCAACTGAAAACTTTTAGCATAATGGCTTGGTCCAAGTTTCTTATAAGAAACAGCGTGAAGTACAAGAATAAACTTCGCAACGTTTCCTTGCTGCATGGCAACGTTGCTACGTAATTCTTTTGCCCTAAATCTAACAGAAGCTATAGTTTCTTTCCCATCAAAACAATATTTCAATCAAAACAGATTCTCTTTTCTTGCGTATCTAGCAGAACAGGATTTGAGAAAGGGGTTCTTCAAAGCAACGTTCACTAAGGAATTAGAGCATTAAACTGCAATGAATAATAGCGAAATAAGAGGTGCTTTCTTCTAGGACAATTGCCTCCGTGATAGAAGCTTGGAATAAACATTGAAGATGAATGTGAACAGGTGCTACGAACACGCGTCCTCTGTCCGTTGTTCTCAATCAATACTACCCGCTCACCATGAAACACTCAAACTACGCCATCTTTGCTAACCTTCCCACCAACTCAAAGAAAACCTTTATGTTTCTTGGCCTGTAGTCATCCAAACATCCCCCAAATTCCTTCATATTGATTTCGGATATATGGTGATCATATCAACTTAGAAACTAAGATTTAGTTTACAGAAATCGGCCGCCTCGTATTCCAGTTACAAGTGATTTTCATGAATATCTTTCATCACAAACTTCTTCAAAACAACCCTAAAAAATCCTTGATCAAAATTTCATATAATTAAACCTTGTGATGCCTAAACCTGCCCACAAATGGCTGAAAGACGATCAAACGTACATGAAATCATTAATTCCAATGTTTACGTAAAAGATACGTTTAGGAAATAAGATAGATAATAGAACTGACGCTTCATTTTGATAACTGCAACAATGAATTGTTGAATAGCTTGAAGACTTGATGACTTAGGCCCGTTTTGACAGGTATTCAGATGAAACCTTCCTTCACGAAAATCTCTTGTACTGTGAAGATGATGCGATCATATTTGATCAAGTGAAATGCTCTGTCTAAAATGAACTGTTACTAGCGTAAAGAAACATCCAGTTGAAGGAATCTAGCCGATGGTTGAAAGATACGAGCCCATAAACGTTTCAGTATTTCCTTCACTTAACCGGTAGGCGTTTCAATGTGGAACGCGCCTTGTTGAAACTAGGAACAGCACTGCATACCATCGAAGCCTAAGCACATAATTGATTAATGAAGCTATGATTAAAACACCAGCCTAGGCGGAAGTTATACTTTATGTATGAAGTAAAGTAACAAATGGACTGCTTTTTGTGTTAGCTATGTTGACACGCAAACCAGAGAACAAAAGCCACTTTGTAACACGAAATTATCAAGAGGAAAGTGATCGAAACGATTTCAAAAGTAGAAAGCACAAAAAAGAAGAGATACTGCTATCTATATACTTCAGGTGCCTAGAGTGTAGATGTGAGAGGGCGTGTGACTTGAAAGGGACCTCCTTGCAAAGCTTTTAGAAATTCAATGTTGTTTGCAAAATACCAACGCCAAATGATATATAGCCATCTATCTAGCCATCTAGAAATATCATATTGCATTCAATGCTAGCTATGTATTTAAACCTTTGTAGATTCTTGCAAAATAGTTGAAGATAGCAAAGATTTTATCTGTGATGTTTGAAAGCTAACTTTAAAGGGGGAATGGAAGGGTTTGGAGGGGACGTGTATAGATACCTTGGCACTTCTTAGGAAATGCAAACTACACACAAGACTATCACGTTAGAAGTAGCCATTGACCCAAAAGGACAACTAAGATGTTTCATTCCCACTGGAATCATGAGGTGTACAATTGAAATTTTGAAAGCTTCAACCAATGATCCTCTTTTCATACACCTGGCTAAAGTGCAACCTTAAAGTTAATGGGGCTCCTTTTAAGGAGCCGTGGCTGTCACTCTCCTATCCCCTCCCGTCAACTTGTGCTTAAACTTCGATTTCCTCTACCTTTTCCTATAGAATACACAACCATCTATACAACAATCAGTGATTAGAACGGCCCTTCGCACATGGAAGGGTATATGTACAGTTGTCTTGTTAAAAAGATCTCAGCATATAACATATATGATTTCTTATACTCACAGTTATACTCAGTTCTTCAAACCTTGCGACACCTTGCTTCCATTCCAAATGCTCATTTTAACAGTGGAGTGCTATTACGAAATATTGATCAAAAAGTTCTGGCATTCAATTCAATGTACAGAGAATTTCATCCGCTTCTTTTTCTGCCTTTGATTACAAAACCATACTCGAACTACGTTTTTAGACAAGTCCAATTTCTCAGCGATTGCTGCAATTTTATCACTCGAAGGTCTAGGTTGCATTGCAAAGTACGCCTCAAGGGAGCGCTTCTCTGCCGCTCCAATAGAAGTCCGCTTGCGCTTTTTATCTTGATTTGGTAAGAATGCGCTCTCGTTTGATTTCATCCTATGGGCCTTTTCAGCTTCTTCAAGCCATGCTTGTAATACTGGTTTCAATGCCATCATGTTGTTATGACTCAATGTCAGCGATTCAAACCGGCAAATAGTAGACTGGCTCAACGAGCCTACTCCTGGAAGCTTCAAGTGTGCCAAAGCGGAGCCGACATCAGCCTGAGTAACACCTAATTTTATTCTTCGTTGCTTGAATCTTTCTGCAAACCATTCTAATTCTCTGGGCGTGCACTCAACATCTTGAGCCGCTGCTAAATTTAGAGAGTTTATTGTGGCTTGAAAGCTCGCTGTGTTGAACGTTGAAGATATAGCAGAAAATGAGCTGGATGTCGACGGTGATAAGATGTGGCTTGTTCCAATATGATTCTGTGTTACTGATGATGTAGACGGAGAATGGTTTTCATACCCATTCTCAGATACCGACGGCTGCAGTGAAGCAGATATTTGATCAAGAATATCGTGAGGATCGTATTGTGTTGGGTCTGGATTTGTAGCATGTAAACTATGTAAACCAAAGGCCGTATGCATCTTGGAACTGCTTGGTTTTGGAAGGTATTTTGACATGCTATCGACTTGAGGTACAGAGCCGAGTAGATGCGCCTCTTCTAGGCCATCAAACATGCTTGAACCCTACATAAGAAATTGATTAATGTCATTGATTGATCTCGCAAATTTGTCTAAATTTGCACTGAAAGCGACAAACAGGTTTTGCTTAAGCGATCAAAGATACTAAAATCGTACTTTATGAAGCGAAGAAATTTCTCTAACGATTCTCGCAAATTTTCCAAATGCATCGAAAAGATATACTGGTTTCTCTTCTGGGCCATTACACACACTAGAACCCGACTCTAATGAGTCTTGCAAATTTGCTTGGAGCAACCAAACCAGCTTATTTTCATTTTTTCGAGCTTAAACCTACCTGAAAGTATGTCATTTTCTCTGTTTAACTGAAGTTTCAATCATGAATTTGTCGTACAAAATAGTGCACAATGATGCAAACTCAACAGACTTACGAGGTGATGACAAAAAAACACTATTCAGTCTCATTACGAGTGATTTTTGCTGCTACTTTTAATGGTTATAGAACATACTGAAGCAAACCTACCTAGAACTATCAACCATGAATTTGCCAAAAATATAGCGCAAACTGACGCAAACTCAATAGATTTGAAAGATCATGACAAAAATGCACTATTCTGTCTCATTTAAAATGAGGTTTTTTTGTTATATTAATTCGCTACAGAGCAAAGTGCGCCTAACCTAAAGTATGAATTGGCCATAAAGCAATAGCGCGAGCTGATGTAGACTTCACTGAATAACGAGGTCATAACTAAGTGCATTATTCTTTTTCATTTATGGTGACTTTGAGCTGCTACTACCAATTCATTACAAAAGACAACCGAAAAAACTTCCAAAGTATACATTCCTTCCCTATATAGCATATGCGAGTTCATGATGAAATGTCTTATTCGCTTCTGATTAAAGCTTAGAACTCAATTGAACGTTGCTGCAGATCTTCAATAAATTTGAAGCGCAGATATTGTTAGAAGTATATTGATTCCTTTGCACTCTTAAGACTTCAAAATCAAGCATCTTATTTATTGTATGGCCTTGGAATGGTAGAAACTCGGCGAAGAACAACAAAATCAAGCTATGCTGCTATTATCGGTCGTAAAAACTGGTCAAAACTTCTCTAAAAGGCAATTTACAATTCATCATTCACTTTCTGAGTTCAAAATCGAATGTTCTATTCATTCCTATTTAAAAGAATAAAGCTGGAGAGATGTGAAATTCCAACATGCATAACTCTTAAATGTTTTATGATGTTGTCTATAGGCTCACAAAGGTCTTGTTTATATATCATTAACATTTTGCAGAGCTCTCGCGCCGGAATGAGAGACTAAGGCAATCTATAATCAAGAAAAATAAGAAGCCGAGCAGCAAAATGAAACTATGGTCTCTTCAAATTCGCAGAATTTACTTTAGACAAGCCAATTAGGGCTGCATCAGCAACCTGCTTTTCTTCGCACATTTCGCGAAGCTCGGCAAAGGCAACGTTAAATTTTAATATAGATCTAGATCAAAATTAAATATTTAAATGATATATATCAAGTGTTCATTCACAAAAAGAAACTTTTCTGTGGCAAATTCTTTCATAAATTTGAATCATGAAAACTTCTTATCAACTCGGTGTTGAAGAAGAAACATGTTGTAGGCGACTGCAACGCAGTCAAATAAGATGGACTCCACTTTCGAACAAGGCGATCTTCGCAACGATTGAGAAAAAAAGGAAGATAGTAAGCATACTTACAAGGTTCGATCTTGATGTTTGGAAAGCAAACTATAAATGGAGAAAGAAGAAACACATGTTATATGAAATAAAAACACATGTTTGTCGTTAAGGAATAGCGCATATAGGAATAAAGGAGTTGTATTGTTGTTTTCTCAACCTGCTCGAACAAAGAAGACATATGCCCGAAGACAAAATGAACGCCGTTTCGCCTTTCTCGAAATTATTCAGCTGTATTGAACAAACTCTTACGAGTATACAAGTATATCAATGTAGATTTACCTGAGGGCCAAGAGAAGCCGAGTGTGAAATTCCATTAGAATGTAGCGAAGGCGGTCTAGAAGGAATTACCCCACCAAGGGCTTTCGAGAATATGCTGTCCCTCCCAATTCCATCACTGAAACTTTGAGACATAGTAGTCGAGTTCGTGTTTGATTTCTTGATGTTGTAAACTTTACTCTGATTGTCGCCTCCGTGTTTCAGCTAACTAAGGAATGACGAAGGAAGACTGCGATTCGATGTCTCAGCGTAGCATTGAAGTAGGCCAGAACGTGAAAGAGAACGCAGCCTTGTTCTTATTAACATTGTGTTAACATACGCTCCTATGGGACCACCTGCATCTCGTTCCCACAGTATATCAGTAAAGCGCTGGAGAGATTGGGCTAGAGATTAATGCGCATGCGTGTTGTGGCAGGTGCTGCAGGTTGTTTTGTTTGGATGTGTATTGTGAGCGTCAATAGGCTGCGCTGTTCGGCGCTGTGCTTCACTGCTTTAATAGCCTGCGGGTCATTCCGCGAGAACCGTGACGCGAAATCATTGTGGCAGCTGTTAGAAGAGCGCTGTGCGGGCAGTGCATGTAATTGCGACATCAAATTCCAAAATGAGCATTAAAAGGATGTTTATGAATTATTTCACCCTGTGATCACAGTAGCCATTCATTTTAAATACTTTTTCGGCGTAAATTAACGATTTTCGCTAAAATGAATGTCAATCATCAAATCTATAACGCAAATGCTTGTAATGCCTTCGGAGTTTTAGGAGAACTTTGCAACGTGAATATATGCTTGATGGGAGTATCAGAAACGAGAAATTTATGAAATGTGGTCAGAAGGCGATGCATTTCCAGCTTTCCCATAACATTAATATGGGAATTGTCTCAACTGATCGGTCATTTTTGGCAGAATTCTACCGAGCGTAATTTTCATCTACCATTCAAGTATTCCGATATTTGCAGCTTTGAAATCAGTCACATTCGGTTTTTTAATGAGGAACAGTCAACAATTGACCAAGAGATCCTATGTGTCGGAATACCTGATCCGCACATTTGCAACTTCATATTTTTGGAATGAAATTGGCCCGGTGTGTACAATTCATTGGTTAAGGTATGCCACTTTCGTCCATACTAACTCACAGGATACCTCTGACTTTCTTGGTGACAAAAGGATCCCTTATTGCGGAAAACCTTTTAAAATAACCCCCTTTTAAAGGAGTATCATTGAATCCGGAAGAGGCTGTTACACTACAACTACAACTCCTGGTTATGAGGGAAAGGTTTAGGGTCGATGCAGTTTATCACCATCCAATTATTGATAGAATCCCTTGAAATTTAGTGGATCGAATGGCTTTCAGACCAGGAAAAATTCACTTTATTCTTTGGTCTTGAGTTCATTAACATTTAAACTTTTTTGGGATATGTTCAGAATAAAACTACTCCCTATTTTGAGGTTCTAAGTCATGATATTTTGCTTCAAATATACCCCTTTCTCAGCGAAATCATGGATGAGCGTGGTTTCATATCTTCATTAACGTTGTACCCACCGAGGAAATCGGCAAAACGTTTTATCATCCAAGTGAGGGTATTAAGGCAGCTTTATTGGCTCTGTTTCCACAACTTATGAGCTTTTCAAGGTTTCACTGGGTCAAAATTTAGCAGATCAATCTGGTTACTCATTTATGATCTTGTTACATAAGTTTAAATCGTTATTCCAATAATATGAAGCTTTTATATATTTGACTTTGTTCGTTCTGGAGAGGCAAATATTTGCAACAAAGATAGAGCCTCAACAGACGTACTTGAGGCAAGAAATTTATAAGTTGTTTCACTTTCTGTGATCACAGAGGCCATTCGTGCTTTTGGCATCTTCTTGCTGCTAATCAACTATTTCATTGAATAAGTGTAAATCATTGCATCAATAATGTGAAATGGCGGTAATTTCTTAACTGGATGGAAGTCTTAAAAGTGAGAATCTTGACATCTCTTTTACCTTGTGATCAGAGAGATCATCGGTCATAAGCCTCATCCGTCAATGCTAATTAACAGTTGCTGAGTCACCATATCAATAACGTGGAGCTCTTGTAATAGCTTTGTTCCTTCGTGAGAGGTGATGCGACATAGAGAAACACTTGATAGCAGTATTTGGAGTAAGAAACCTGTGAATTGATTCACCCTGTGATCCGAGAGGCCATCAATCTCAAGCATCTCTTCGGTAACAATTTACGATTCTCATCTAGATGTAAATCTTTGTATCAACAATGTGAATTGCAAAACCTTGCCCTTTCTTGAGAGCATAATGTTTGCAACAAGAAGAAAAAATTTAAGGCGATGGATGTTGGAAGTAACCAATTTGCATATCGGTTCTGTCTATGATTTTTGTTAATAGTCTTTCGACGTGAGTTAACGACTTCGTTTCATATTGGCAATTCTTTGTATTAATGAAGTAAGCTGTTTTTAATGTCCATGATCTTTCTGATGAGGCTTTAGAACGAGAAGAAACACTTGATGAAAGTCTTGAAAGCAAGAAATTTATCATATTCAACAAGATGCGTCATCTATTTTACACGTCTCTCCGTCGGCGTCGCTACTTATTTGCAAGAGAGAAAAAAAATTTACAAGGGCATAAAAAAATTGCTATTTTTTACACTGTCGTTAGCGAGAATCGATCCAGTTTTGCGTCTCTACTTTGTAAATTAACAGTTTTGGAAGAAAATCTTTCATGTTGATATCAATAGCATGAAATGCATCTAACTTTCTGTTATAACAGGAGGTACTATAGTTTCAAATATAGATAAAACCTTGATTGAAGTTTCTTAGGTAAAAAGTGCAAAAATTGTATTACCCTCTGATTGGAGTAGCTATTCATTGCAAGAGAGATAACTCTGAGGGCACACACTCCTCCGCAGTATCCTACCAATTTGACTTTTACTGCCTTGTATAACAAATTTGCTTATTTTGCTTAACCCCCAGTTATTCTTACACTAACATTGCGCTCTTTGGCAATCAAAACAATCAAGATTTCATTCAAATTCAGCCAGCCGTATCTGAATGCATTGAAATGAAACAATATTAAGACTTGAACAATACAATCATGATTGATTTGATTGCCAAAGGAACACAAGGTAAGTTCAAAACTCTTATTTTTACAGCTGACTTTGTGTTAGTGTGTATGTGTAGTAATTTTAAGAAATGTTACGCATGCGCATAGGAGAAAAGAGAACGGGAGAAAGAGAATAAGTTTTCTTCCTCCTTTCCATCTTGCTGACTGAAAAGACGCTGCGAAGGAGCGTGTCTAAGGTCACAAGCATGCATGGCCTTAAACTCATATCAGCTGTATATAGCATCTTGTACCTGGCCTTCATTAACAAATAAACATTCCTTGCCTGCTTGCTTGCTTGTTAACGATTTCGCCAGATAGGATTAGTCCTTTAGTGCAACAACCTACACTCTGGTGGTTCGATTCCTGGTCTATACCTAAAATGTGGAGACTCTGTTGTGTCAGGGCAAAGGAATCATGACTCAAAGAAAGCAGGGAAACAAGGGACGAGAAGGCATCGGTCTATTTGCACTCTACGACTACAATACAATATGGAATCCGTACCAAAAGCGTAACTGATCAGCTTCCCGTTTACACCTGTCCGGTAGATTTGTAACACTATTGTACCTGCTTTCTATGGAAAAACCTTGTTTGGAATCAAGCTAATGCTCTTGAACCAATGAAACTTTGCTGCTGATCTAAAATGTACTGGTACGTTGTGCAAGTGGCCCTGATAAGGCCATGATGTCAACAGCGACAGTGCGCTACTCGAAAAGGCACTCCAAACCTAAGCACATGGGGAGGACGATTTGTTCTATTCGTGCACAATTTCCCATCGATGAAGAGGCTAATAACAAATGGCACAATGAGCTTTGAGCTTGTGTTTGATTTGTAATTACAAACCTACCAAATTCTCAAAACGGTAGACTTCGCAGAGACAGAAACACAGCTCTCAATCAAACAAAAATTCTCCAAAGCAATAGGTTTCAGACTCATCCTAAGGTGAGGTATCCAGTTGAAAACACCAAAAATATGAAGACGAGTTTGGTGCTTGGCAACAACAAGTAAAGTTACTGATTACCGTAACAACGCGAAGAAATTCGCCTCGTTTCCGAAATGAAAACGAGAATCTCTCCAAAGTTTGCCAAACTTTCTACCTTTTGGAGCAGGAAGTTCAGTAGGCCTTCCAAACCTGCCCATCCTGCTATTTTTAGAATAAGGGGGTCAGCCAAACACAAATTCCGAGTCTACCAATGGTACCGTTTTGAGAATTGGGATCAATAAGACACACAGTGAGTGAGGCTCTTGCTTTTATAATAGAAACACCATTCAACCACTTTTACTCCGTTATATTTCCTGATGAGGTCCTAATGTTTTGCCATTGTTTGAAGACATTACAACTTTCCATAGATTAGACAGTAAAGTAAAAACATTAGGTGCTCGTCATTTTCTTGAAATACTGCTTGACTTATCTGAAATTATTCATTCCTTTCCATCATGTTCCATTCAGACTACGTTTACACCACAATGCTCGCACATTTTGAAGACAGTGAAAAATAAAATGTGACAGTAGCAAATTTTGGGCAAGTTTTTACACGAGAAAACGGTAAGAAATTTTACGATAAAAACTCGTTGTATGAATCTGATGCCAATGAAATATACCTTCATCCTAAGAATCGATCAGTCACCTTCCAAAAGCATCAAAAGATGTTCTGTTCCCATCATTTTCGAGTGTTCAGTAGCCTGCGTGCAGCCTCTACTGTCTGTACGGAGGACGACGGAGAGGAGGAGGAAAGAGTGGAAATCTCCCCGTTCAGAGGATGCCGGTTCTAACATGTTCCGCGCCGGTCAGACCTCCGTTTTCAAAATCTATCGTGTTCAAAATCTGCCGGCAAAGAATGTGCCTTTTCGTGTGGACGAGAGGCATATACGTCACATTTTCATCGCTTTGAAAATGTGCCGAGAACATCGTGTGAACGTAGTCTCAGTGAAGAAAGATATTCATTTTTTTGTGTTTTGCATATAACAGCGTCAGGTTGCTTTGGTTTCGCTACTTAATTTCTTTACTTGCACTTTTGTTTACTACCTTTGTTTATCGACAGGTTAGAGCGCTTGTCTTTGAAACTGTCCATTAGTTTAGCTTTCTGCAATCCATGAGCAATTTTGAATGTTTAGCAGTGCAACTAATTGGTTCTTTAAAATCTGGTGTTTACCTCAAATGATGCACTTTCATGATCAGACTGCTTACGGCAACCTTAATCCTTTGTCCTCTTATTTCACGCACTGGCTTGGTCCACAGGAAGTCGCACGATGCAATACTACGTAAGAAAAAGAATCGAATCAAGGCATTTTATCTTTCTTCTTTCAAGATAAGTCCACAGAAATATACTAAATATGGAGGTTTCATGAGAATTCACTTGCTGTCGAAGAAATTGATCGTTGAAACTGCATAACAGAGCCCTAAGAACAGAAAATGGTGCAGTTCCTATCCTGGAATTCAAAGCAAATTCACAAAAACTGCAAGGTTTCCAAAAATAGGCAAGCAAGTTCGTTTAGACATCGTAATGAAATTTATCGTGAAATATTTTGAAGACATTCCTGAAATGTTTCCTAATATTCAATATGAATTTGAATAACTCCTTTTTTGTGCAGTTATGTAAAATAAAAGGAAGAATAGACCTTACACCAATGAGTGCATTTAATCAAATAAACAAAGAAGGAGAAGCGTTTTGGTTGGCTGCACTGAAGGTGTGAATAAAGAAGTTTGGTTCAGAGGTATTTTCTGGTAATCTAATTGTTTCTAATAATCTAATTGTTGATTTAAACTGTTGAGTTTGGAGGCGACTTGATGTTTTTGCCTCTATCTCAACAGCAGATAGAATGGGGTTGCTTGGTTTTTTTGTATCTTAACATTTTATTTGTCAGAAAGAAAAAGGTTGAAGAAATTTTGAACTTTTGGTACTCATTTGTCAATTCTCAAAGCACCAGTATCAACAAACAATGCATCACGCTCAGTTTCACTTATGAAGAAATATTTTTTGAAATTATCTGAAATTGATTCAAGCCAAGATTCGTCACCAGGCCAGCCCGAATCTGTTTACTTTTTCGGGAACACCTGGTTAAAAGGTTAAACGAAAATTCATCTGTTCTTGAAAAATACCAACATTCCTATGTTTGAAAACACACAATGAGTAGCAATGATAAAAGAGAGCGTTTGGTTGTCGATTTTAAAAACAAAAATCCCAAAACACCGATTCACTGCAGTCCTTTTTTGAAAGGTTCAAAGAAAATTCGTCTGCTCTTGAGAAATACTGGCATTTAATTGTTCAAGAAAATTTTATGAAGAACTAATGATATGGAAGTCTGCAGTCATTGATTTTACGTGAGGCGATGACGAGAAACAAAGCTACAATTGATTCTTGGACATGCAGCCTTACATCAAAAACGAAAACACCAACTTGCCATTCATTCTACCAGGTGAGTCAAAATAACCTCCTTTGAAAGGCCACTGCTGTCTGAGTAGCGCGAACAAGGTATTGATTGGTAAATATGTAATTTGGCAGCAAACATGTTCAGTCCAAGCTTGAAATTCACTTTGCTGATGATGAGGGATTTTCTTAAGAAAGTCCCTTCGATACCTTCAACATAGGCCAAAACTCACGACCACATTTCTAGCACTTTTCAGCCTTGCAGTAATGACTTCGAGCATGTCTTTTCCATTTGGAACAAGAAAATGACAACGTTGTATGCTCTCGAGGATAGAACTTTTATCCTCCCAAATGGATAACATGTGCTAAGGTTTAAAAAAAGTCATTGCTGTAAGCCAAAACTATGAGGGAAGTTTGGTTGTGATTTCATTGCGTTTTAAGGTTCTTGAAAGGCCATTCTCGAGAAAATTTTTCTGATAATTTCAGAAAGGAGGAGCCGGTTTCACTTAGAAAAAGCTTAAAATCTGCTCGTTGTGGCACAATGGTGTAATCCACTGACTTTGCAGTCAGAGCAGTAAGGCGGAGTTGATTCCCGGCAGGCTCCCACCACTTGAGCGTCATGACAGGGGGTCGCAGACTCGACTACTACATCTACGACTACTACGGCGCTTTGCTACATCTGCATTCCCAGGCCCCAGCATTTGGCGCTAAAAACCGCAACTTCACCTTCACTTGAATGTGTCCACTATTGAATGAAATATTTGCAGATGCTATAGCCTTGATATCCATGGAGGCGAGGTGCTTCAAATGAGCATTGTTTTTCTTGACTCATCCAAAACCAACAGAAGACTTTACTCCATAGACTGGAAAGCTATCAAATTGGAATATCACTGATAATGAGAGTACATTATTCAATTAATTAGTAATGTACTTGCCAAAAACTCCATTCCTAACTTGCATTTCTTGCAACGATTAAGTTTGGTCTCTAGCTGTACCCGTTGTGATAGCCTGCTTGGTTTCTTGGCTCGAAATCTGCAAAGTAAAATAGTAAGAAGTAGAATAAGTATAGTAAATCTCCTTCACCTTGGATCAGCGTGTTGAAAGTCATTTAGCAGCATTTTGAGAAAAATAAAAAAGTAAAGTGTAAGGATATCTGTATCTCCATTCTCCGCCAACTGAGACATCTGGACATGGACTTTCTCATTGCCCTAGCCATGGTAAGTGATCACAAAAACAATTTACTCACAATCTCCAATAAGCAACATACCTTTATCCTTAAAATTTTGTGTTCAAGGACAAATGATAAATTTGTTTTCAAAAGCCTCATGAACTACTTTGACATTCAATGGCAGCGGCCGCTCTGCAAAGTGCGAGAAAAATGGAGGGGACTTTGACGTAATTTTTCCATCTAAAGGTATACCCAACTAATTTTATGCCATTTTTCTTTGATAATTTGTGCAGACCTTTGGAATTTGGGGGGAGACTTGTCCTTGGCGCCACTACTGGTGACATTTACCCAATGAAAGAAGCAAAACTATTTGAATCTTATTATGGTGCATCTTTGTGGGGGCCGTAAGGGGTACTGAAAACCGTGAAACCGCCTCCAACTTCAGCAAAAACTGTTATCATCTTCTTGCATTTTCCATGTATAATCTCCGTTTTATCACGCAGACAGCTGCCTTGTTATCTTTTTGTCATTCCAGAAACTGAAAGCGAACTCCAATACCATCATTTTTAAGGCCAAACACCGAAAAACTTCTTCAAAGAGATGAACTGCAAGCCGTTGGCTCTTACGACTTCTAAATCTTGAGTGACCATCTCAAAATTCTCATATTTTGGTTTTTAGAATCTGTTTCATAATAGATGTCACTTTAGATTTGCTTAAACGCAAAGTTACCCATGCCAAACTCTTCATTTTTCGTTATTCACCGTCACTTCTACCTGACATCTTATTTGAGACAGACTTTAGTTAAAAGCACACTGTCCTGGACCTGACTGGAGTAATCAACTGAGTAATAAAATGAATAGAATTTGATTTTTATGTTATCCTAATCGGTGCTGTAAAGGAATCTAAAGCACATGAAGCCTAGTTTCCATATGATCGCAACAGTCGGCGACACGTCGCAGAGGCAGGCTCAAGGACAAATCGGGGACAGTTGCGTTAAATGGAAAAATCCCTTGAGTGATGTCTCCGACGTCACCGATCAGACAGGGACAGTGTGGGGACGCATCGAAAGAGTTGAGATGAGTTCAAAGCCTGGTTTCCAAATGATCGTAAAAGTGATAGTTTCCATACTTCACCCACTGATCTGGGACAAGTCGCCTTTGTGTCGCAGTAGGTCGCCGGCTGTTACAATCAACAGTGGCTCAAGCCACTTGCGGTCAAATTCTGCCCTTCAAACTAGGACAGATTTTGTAACACCATAGCATTGTTTGATTTAATCTACACCTCAGTTCAAAGCGACTAGCGATCAGCGATTAGCGATTTATGCAGACAAAGGAAATTCTCTCAACCAGGAAATCAAAATAAACAGCCCAGAGACCATTAGGGCAAACTCTCGCCGCGTGCAAGTGAAAGGTGATTTTTAAAAGGTGGTTATGTGCTTATAACGGAAGAAGAAGGTTAAATAAAAAATTCTGTCTCGCAGATTTTGTCAAATTTTTGATTCAGAATCCGAACAGAAGGCATTTTAATTCTCGCGTACTTTAGAGTTTAAATTAAACAATCACAACGCATCTCCTGAATCAAATATACAAAATCCGTGAAGCAGTACCTTCGATTTACCTTCTAATTCCATTATAAGCACATAGCTTCTCTTAAGAATAATCGTTCGCATGCACAAGGCGAGAGTTTGCCTTACTGGTTTCGCTGCAGCTTTCGCATCCGTGTTTCTTTGCTATGAATTGAGGTGTCATTTAAAGCAACTGTTCTTATTATATTACAAAATCTGTCCTTGTTAGCCCATCAAATATTATTATTACCTGTAGCTCAGACTGCGTTCACACGATGCCGGCAAATTTTGTAAAACGGTAAAAAATGTGATGGATAGGCCTCCCGTTCACACGAAAACGGCACATTTTTGCCGGCAGATTTTCAACATGGTAGATTTTGAAAACGGAGCTCTAACCGGCACAGTTTGGAAACGGCATCTTGTGAACACTCGAAAATGATGAAAACAGAACATTTTTGGACGATCTTGGAACGAGACTGATCGATTCTTAGGGTGTAGGTACACTTCTTTAGTATCAAAGTCTTGCAACGAGTATTTGCCGTCTATCTTGTGAACGCTAGCTCAAACTCTGTAGCTGTCACATTTTTCACCGTTTTCAAAATTAGCCGGTCGGTATCGTGTGAACGCAGTCTCAGTTATCCAAATATTGTTCGGTACATGTCACGGTCCATTGGTTTCCACGCCTGTTTTTTCAGAAACCTACGTATGCTTAGATTCCCATTAACTCATGTTTATGGTTCGGCAAACTCCGATATATGTACGATCACTTTAGTACACCCAGTGGTTGGCGATAGAAATGCACTTTCTGTTTGTTTGCAATTAAATTCAATAGATGCAGCAGTAACAATATCTCAAGTTGTTAATTTGAAAATGATGCCAGATCGCGAGAAGATGAACAGATTTTGTAGCATAATAGTTGAAGTTGCTTTGCATATACTCCTCAGTTCAAAGTAATTAGAGATTAAAACAAAGAAAATCCTTTTGACCAGTAATAGAATTTTACACAAAGAAATGTTCCAATCGACGTGAAGCCTGCAATGCCAAAAGGAAGTACATTTCATTGCTGCAAACAAGGCACTCTGCCTCCAAATTGCATATGTTGTCGTTAGAGACGCACGCCGTTGGGTGACTCCAAAGCGAGGCGAAAGCGGCAAAGAAGTATTTCAATAGATTGTTGCGACTCTGTGTAAAGGTCTAATAGAAAAAGGAAACAGAGGCGCGAAAAAATGTCCTCCTGAAAGCAGAGGGCAAACTGCCGCCTTGTGAGTGCGAAGTGTTGCTTTTAACGAGACTTAATGAGTTTATAAGAAAAAAAGAACGATGAATCCCAGGGGGAGGATGGTGCTTCATTGTGACCGTGACTCTACATTAATCTGGATTCTGAAAAAAGGCCTAATTGTATGACAGAATATTTTTAAGAACCAAGAATCCTATATGGCATGAATATCAAGAAGCTCCTATACCACGTGCATTAATCTCGTCGATTTGAAAATGCAAGGTCTATTCAAATTTCTTCAGTTATGAGAAAGGTCAGGAGAAGCTATCCATCTACCTGAATTACAGTTAAAAATAGAGCCATATGTATATAATTTCAGATGGAAAACCTAACTCATATTAGTGGCACGTCCAGTATCACTTAACAACCAAATACCGACTCCCCTTCCTGCCTTACGGGGGATGAATCCATAGATCTGCCTGGCAGATTTTGTTTCCTGGATTAAGAAGTCGAGCAATTTAGCTTTATCCTTCTTCTTTCCATCTAACTTTGTGACTTCTCTTAGAAACGTTTCTGGGGGAGTTTCTGATATCTGCGTCCCAAATAATTAGCTTGTAAGCTAAATACTTTGTTTGACATATTCATAAAGATTTTGACTGATTGATTGATTGATTGATTGATTGGTTGATTGGTTGATCGATCAATCGATCGATCGATATCGATCGATCGATCGATCGATCGATCGATCGATTGATTGATTAATTGATTGGTTGATTGATTGATTGATTGATTGATTAATCAGTACTATCTATAAGTTGCAAGATTTCCAAAGTAGGGCGGCAAGAATTGTCACCAACAGTGCTTATGATACCTCTGCATTACCCATAATTAGAAAATTTGGTTGGCCCACCATAAGTGAACTCATCGAGTTAGAAACCTTTAAAATGGTATACATATCGGTTAACGACCAAGCTCCCACTTACCTTGCAGAAATGTTCATCAGGCTGTCCGATTCAAGCAAGGGAGAACTTCGCAATATAAAAGAAGATTTGGTCGTTCCTCGTCGCAAATCGGCTTTTGGACAGAAATGTTTCTCGTGCAAAGGTGCTAAACTTTGAAAAGATCTTACTATTGAAGCCAAATCATCTAAGACTTACAAAACTTTCAAAAGGCATGTCAGCAACGTCAACAGTGAATGCTGATCCCCTGCTATGGTTAGCATTACTTTCAATTTTTTCTAAGGAAGTTTTGTAAATAAGATTATTAAACTTTTAGATTTAGTTTTTGTATGCATTTGCACGGCCTACTTTAAATCAGTCTTTTGATTGATGTGACTACCGTACTTTAAGAATTTAAACTTTCAATCAATCAATCAATACCACTTTTCACGTGCACAAGCCGAAAGTCTGCCCGACTGGTTGTATAGCAACTTTTGTGGCTTTGTTTGTTTTGAAGTGCTAGTTGAGAGAACTTACTTTGTCTTCAATCACTTATTGCTTTGAATTTCCTTTATCAATGAAAAGCAACTGATGCTATTGTATTACAAAATCTGTCCTTGTTTTCAAGAGTAATGTGACGCTGTTTAAGGTTATTGATATCAATTTCTTCAAAAAAGCATATTAAAAGTAAAATTTATGAAGATATCACTGACCATTTCTGCCACATTGGTATCTTTGCTCAAATCCATCCTACGCCATCTAACCGATCTTTCTCTTGTTGAATCAATGTTCTCTGAAAGGTGAATGCAAATAAACGTCACAATTATTCAAAGAAATAATATCTCCAGGGAGAATGTATAGCTTGAGGAAGATTTAGTACCCGTTTGACAACTCACTTCCAAAACATCTCATTTGATTCATTTAGGAATTTATGCGTTTCCTTGGGAAATTCTTGAGATGCACTCCTTTTTTTCTCCTACAAATCTCTTTACGCTTTGGTAGCCCTATTTTGGTTTTTGGGGGGGGCAAATTTGCACCAGTATATTTTTTTAATATCTCTGTGAGGAAAATTTTATGGCCATGAAACTTATATACCATTTGCAGCTACCTGTTACACAGCTTCTCGATACGTTTTATTGAAATATTCTGACACAGGAGGAGGAGGGAGACCATTTCCTTGGACTGACCCTGAAAAAATCGCAAATTCTCAAATCTCAATTATTGCCTAAAAAAGTAGCAGGATTTGAATATTTTGCAAATCTCTGTTATGATGTAGTGTTACTTGATGTATCTTATCATAATTCCCTATTTTAGATGGAAATAGTTCTTCAACTTAAAGAGCCATTGCTAACCGTCATCCCTTTTGGTGCCAAAGTTGACTTTCGTGTTATCTGAAAGTCCTTTTGGCCTAAATTCCTTTTGTCTGCCTTTTCATTCGGCACACAGAGTCATGGTTAGCAATGGGTCTTTAATGTTATCGCAATTTTCCTATGTTGGCCAATCTTCCATTTTTCTTAACCACACAAAGAAAAACGCTGATGTGAGCAAAATGATATCTAATTCTAAGCCTGCCTTACCTTTTCAGAAATTACATCCTGGGGTTATCAGCACACCAAATGCTGTCGCTCTACCTATTACCAGTCAAGAGCTAGATGGCGGGGGGGGGGGCTGTTTTGCCTCCAACCAAAATAGGACGCATCCGATAGCCCAACTGCTATACTAGGGCTAGAGAGTACTGCTCCCCTATTTGGTACCGTCAACGAGAAATGAAGTTCTTTGAATGCATAAAAGATATGCTATGCCAACTATCTGGATTAGAGAAACTGTTGGGTGTTTGTCAACTTTTATCGATAATAATAGTAACAATGATAAAAGAAATGATAATGGTACCTTTCTCCATTCCGGAACAGCTACTTACAAGTAACATTGGTCAATATATGATTGTTTTGCTAGATTAGAATTCAAACTTTACACAGGCCCAGAGGTGCTCAATTGTCTCATTTTCTATCCCACATATTCTACATTTGGTGTTGTAGTATTCGCCCTTATAATTTGCCCTTAGTTCTGTTATGTTTAGTTTCGATGAAATTTACAGGGAGTTTACTTTGTAAGTTGGCTTATCTATATCTATTGCATAAAATGAATGATAAGATTAAACATGACCAATTTCAATGAATAAATTTTTGTAGCTAAGTAGATACTTTTGTGCAAAATAAATTTCAACATGCCTAATTTGACTTTTTTCGCCAAAAAATTTCTTGGTAGACATCCCTTGCTCTTTTTGACCTTGCCCGGCTCATTTTATTTTCAATCGGCTCATATGTCTTTTCAAGGAAGAAGCTAATGTAAGCATGAAAATCAAAGAAAGGAAGCCATTCCACATGATGCATTGACCTTGACGTATAACTGAACAAAGTGATTAAGAAAAGCTCATTGAAAGAGGGTACAAAATCGACTGACTGTTCAAAATCTTATGTCTCTTTAATGACTGCTGCAGAATACAGAAGATTCTTTATTAATAAAATTGCCCAAACTTGAAACTGTTTCATTGGTTAAGGGCATTGAAAGAAAAAAATATTTGATTCCTATTGCCGGCAATTGAAGAGATGAACTTGGATCATCGGTAATTTCGTTTTCAAAATAGTGCCTCGCTTTTAAGTACAGTTTGACGTCATTGCGAAAGGGGTTTATTACAAAGGGAACCAGTCAAATACAGAGTGGCAAATTTTGCAATCGCAGTATCCTTTGCCTTCCATTGACAAAGCAACTGTACACTGTACAAGTGTTCCGTAAAAAGCGATAAGGGATTAGTATCTATTACTGATTGCAAGCAACGCAATGATAGTTTCATGCCCGAGTAGTCGAGCCCGTGAAATTTGAGAAAAAGGCGCCGCAAAGTCTGTATCGAGCCTGAATGACGAATTTAGTAGCTGTGCAAGCAAGCAAAAGATAATTATAAAAGAGAAGATGCATTTCTGTGAATTTAGAGCGACAGATGGATCTAAACTTCTCTAGCCTAAATATTGTTTATCTCATTTAGAAATTTAACATTATGTATTCGAAATAAACGCAGATATGAACAATAATTTAATCATTGCTCAGCTAGTCTCCCCTAGTCCGCGTTGCAATACCACCAAAACTGTGCCGAATCACGCATATCAGCTCGATCGGGAACTCTTTTATGGTGGTGTTGGCATTGGGAAGGGAGGGACGCGAGAATTTTACTTATTGGAGAGGGCTCAGCAATTTCGTAAGTGATTTTAGATGGGTCGTTGTTCTCGTTTTAACAGCCACCGTTTGTTAAATTTTCATTTTGCCTAATATGCGAAAGGAATTTGACGTTCACTAACTCAATAGAAGATTTATCAACATAAATGATGTAAAGTGTATGAGTTGAAATTTTAAAGCTATTTTAGCGGCAACAATGATTATTATTTGAAAACAATAGAATGATATTTGTGGCGTCAAGAACTTAGAACAGAACTAAAACATAGATCGAAATCAATTAAATCCTTGAGATTGAGAAGAAGTCATGCCTTGTATTACTACGTCGGTAAGTAGTAGACTCGATTACATGTCGTAGTTTCGCTCTTTGCCTGACCTGAAAACGCTGCAAATACAGTGGAGAAATAACAACAACAACAATTCAACTCAATGAGATGAGCGTAATATCATCGTCCTTATGTAGTGAGGCAAGGTAAGTAATAGCTTTGGGGTACAGTAAAGTTCCGCCTTAAACTCGTTTCACAAAAGCAACCTAATTGATTTCTTATGTTAAGATAGACTTCTTCAAAACAGGGAGTGTATACAATAGTATGGGAAACACTTTTATAGTCCAAACAGCTGTCAGAATGGTTAAGAAAACATTTTTAAAATATGCACAGTTGTACAAAAACTATAGTTTGGCTTAGTACTGAAAGTTCCTTGCAATTATGACAATTTGGGCTAAAAAACTTTTATTCTTCTTTCTAGAAAGCTGAGACCTGTTGGAGACCTGTTCAAATATACGCCATAAAATAGTACCATGAATAGAAATATATATGTATATATATATATTACCATGCACCATTGTAAAAGAAACGGAGCATGAATCAGCTTGGGCAGTTTCTTGTTTAGAGGTATTTCATTCAGCGAAATCAGGCCTGAGTTTCTTATAATGCAACTTTTTAAAGGTGGGACTTTCCTGTAGTCATCGTCTTTCCTCCCAATGGTACCGTACCTGTAGTGTTGTACAGCAATTAGAAAGGTATAGTTAATTGTGAAATACATTGTAAATTTTTAGATTTGAATAAAATTTGATCCAGAAGTAGAATCAATAAGAACAAAGTGCAGTTCAGTGGTGTATGAAGATCTTAGATTTATGCCTTAATCACTTTTGGAGGAAAACTTTCAAAGGAATAGTTTGAGCATCGTAAGTTTTTGCTTCTTGTAAGCCTGGGGGCAAGCTGCAACGGTAAAAAAAATTGCATGAAAATATGGAAATTTTCATCTCTTGCTATTTTGTGCTGTTTCTTTCGTTTTTGAACGATTCTTGCACTAGAATGATAAAAAGATTGCGTTTTAAGATGTAACGGGGGTCCTATAAAAGTATACGGATTCGGTCGACTCTAGCGACAATAAAGTAACGTGAATCAATTCGAAATCATTTTCAACAACGTAGAATGGTGTGGGGTAATTTGCTTCAATAGAGTAATGTGGTTCTATTGGATTTTTTGCTTTTAAAGCGATCGTAACCAGGGGCGCAAATGAGGGGGGGTGTGGGGGGGGGGTGTGACACCCCCCTAATAATTTCACCATCCGGTCCCAGTCGCTATTCTGTGGTGTAAAAGTCGGTCCCGATCCGGCTCTGAACTTTAACCGCTCAATGTTTGTCAATGGTTCCTAACAGAGTTGTACCACAAAGCTGTGTTACAGCAGAATTCGGTCCCGATTCTGCTCTTAATTCCATGCTGTATCGAAGTGACCCATAGTGATCTTGTTTCTTTAGCAGGACCAATTAACGAACAATGTCCGGGAGTCGGTCCCAGTCAATGCGGCTGCGTTAACGTACAGTGGTGATGTCCAGTAGTTCTGCTTCTTTGGAAGGAAGGAGTTGAATAACCAAGACTGGCCGGGGCACGCTTGCAGGGCCGAGAGAGGGGATGAGAGAGTTCAAAAACTGTAGCTCATAGCCATAGGGCCCTGGACTTGCCAAAGTCTTCCTCTAAGACCATAGCATTTTTCAGAATATGACTGAGGGGTCTCTATACCACAGTCCGTGATCAAAAATGAAGCACCAAGAATTTCTCAGTTAGCTATGATAAACTGAAAATCTAGAAGGGGCGGAGACAGTGATAAGGAGTAGCAGTTAAAGAAACCAACTAAACTATTGACATGGAACGGGTGAGCAAGAGAACAAATTTCCTGCATTCGAAATTCTAAAGACTGAAGCTCAGTAAGTTCAATTTTCTCCAGAGTGCTGTAATTAGAAATTTGAGCAGCCCCCAAAAAGATGCCCTTACAAACGTATAGAATAGAACGTGGCTATTTATTAGTTATCACCATATCGAACCCTTGCTTCTGCATAATGGCTAGTCGAGAGATGAAACAAAAAATTTCCAAAAGCCCCCTTAAGTAGACAAAATGTTACAACTCTAGCAAGAATCAAGTTCTGCTCACTAAACTATTTCAAATGATATCCAGCTTGCGTTATTCTGCAAAATAATGGTAGTTCTGTGGCCAAAAACCATTTAAAGCCGCTCACGGTCAGATTTTGTCGAATTCGACTTGTCGAATCAGTTTTTCCTTCAGATTTGTCGACTCGAATGTGAGCTTTTACATGGTCAGATTTAATCGAAATGGATTCCTTGTAAATTTAGCAAGAAATGGACGAAGAAGTTGCTTCAGCAGCAATAATAATCGATTTGGTGCCTAAAAGACTCAAAAATAGAAGAAAAATCAAGAAAAATGGACAAAGGCATGGCAGTTACAACGAGCAGTCCATGCCGTGTGTGGACCGATTTTGACTAACGATGCTCCGTTAAAAGTCTTGCATTTCACGGAGGAAAAGCACCATAATAATTACTTGAGGATGAATGGTGAAGATTTTGACGAAATCACAAAGAATCATAAAGAATTACGTGATCTCCAAAACATTGCAGTGCGGAACCATGACCTTCAGCGTGGGTGAGGAAAAATTTCATTCATTTTCCGTTCGATATAGCGAAAGGAATGGATAGAACACGTCCAATTCCTGAAAAATCGAATTCGACAGTCTGGCCATGGCATCAGTCGTCCGATTTTTGCCTTTTCACGGTCAGACTTTATCGAATTCAGCAAATCAAAGTCGACATAACTCTACACAGTTTTTGGTTACACTTTAGTCACCTTGATTTAAGAATTGTTACCAGAGGAGCACACCTCCGCATCCCCTTGGACGGTGGGCCTCTGACTTAAGTCTACCACGTAAACGCCTTTGGACCGTGGCACATTAATCTTCCCGGTGGTCCTGCCACATGTGGCATTTGGTGATTTCACCAGGACCAACACAAAGTCGTGGTCAACATAACAAAAAGGATATTGCTTGCATGCCTAAAATGCATACTTATTTTTGAGGTTTTGATAGGACCATCCTAATTCCTTTCGGCCCGTCGAAGTCCCCAAAATAATTCGCTAGGTTTGTTCCTTTTTCACGGAAGAAGGCTCTGAAAGTCAGACTTACGGAAAAGAAGATTAAAGCAAATGAAGCTGCAAGGAACGTATTAGAAATATCAAACTATCATGCGTATACTTCATAGAACTACAGTAAAAACCAATCTATTACCAAGTGATTTTAAGTTCTTTTTTCAGAATTTACCGGGAAAGCCTTCTGTTGGTCGATTTCTATTGCACCTTTAAAAGGCGAATTCGTCACAAAATGGGGCATTTTCCAACGATCTCAAGTGTGTGGTAGCAAAAAATTTCCCTCGGGGCAAGCTCCCGAACCCAATTTTTGCTCGCTTCGCTCGCATTTGGTTTCAACATCCCAAGTTTTGTCTCAACGGGCGTGTCCTTATTCAGGGGAGATGGCTAAGATACTACTTAGAGACAACTTAGGGTTAGTTACAATCATGTTTGGTTCGTGTCGATAGTTCAGAAAAAATTATGCCTGTTATTTTAGTTGTATTTTCATTAAATGATGGCGTTTTGGCAACAGAATCTGTTTTGGAAAAGTCGGTCCCTTGTGGAAAAAACTCGGTCCTTTGAACGCACACCCCCCTAAAAAAATTTTGCATTTGCGCCCCTGACTTGAAGGCTAAGAATATCGCGTCTTTGGGTAGACATTTCGTAAGAGAGCTGACATGTTTCGAAAAGTAATCTTTTTGATTGGAACACCTTACTATGCCTGGTGTCTAAAGGTGTGTTTGATTAGTAATTGCAAACCTACCAAATTCTGAAAACGGTAAACTTTGCAGAGATAGAGACACAGTTCCCAATCAGCCACAAAGTTCTTCAAAGCAGCAGGTTTCAGATTTTTCCTGGCGAAGACGAAGTTTCCAGTTGAAAAACAAGAAGGTGAGTCTGGTACTTGGCAACAAAGAGTAAAGTTACCGATTACCGTAGCAACGAGAGCAAAGTTGCTTCGTTTTCAGAATTCTGCAAATGAAATCGAGAATCTCTCTAAAGTCTGCCAAACCTTCTGCCTTTTGGAGCAGAAAGTTCAACAGGCCTGCTAAACCTGCTAAACTTCCCGTTTTCGGAATTTAGGAGTCAATCAAACACAAATTCCCGGTCTTCCAAGTCTACCGTTTTCAGAATTGATACCAATCAAACACACCCTAAGTTTATCATTTCAAGGATGCATCAACATCTTAATTAATCATTGCCTAATAAGTTAGTTGATTGGTCATTGGAGTGCAGCCCTTTTCCCAATTGCGTTACTTCAACTTGCCTAATCCCATTGGGCAAGCTGTAATACTCCAGCCTTAATTCCTAATTCGAATTTCCTAAAAGCACAGTTGCTCTAGCAGTGAAAAACAACTTGTGTTCTCGACGGCTAATGAACAAACTTGGCCAGAAGTGTTCAAGTAAAGAAACTGCACCTACGTCTTCGGAGATAATTCGTTAACCCTATCCGACCTGGGGGGAGCGGATTCTACCCCCCCCCCTCGTACATTTTTCTATACGTTTTTCCGTGTTCGTTGAATGCCTCTGAGATTTAGCAAGTTACCTTTCTATCTCACAGCAATGAAATTCTAGTTTTAGCCTTGTCTCCATGGTAACCAAGTTGCCGTGTCACACTCTGTGAAAAATATACATTGTATCTTTCTAAATCATTTTTGATTGCTCCAATTAAGTCTAAACTATGGATTTAAATCTATTTTGATCTATAAATTTCATTTCTTTTCGAAAAGTAAAGTTTTGCAACCTTTTAACACACTTTCATTTTTATGACGTCACACATCATAATGTTAATTATGCTCTAGCAACAACAACAGCAATGCTAATTAGACGATTGCTTCGCAAATTCATTGTTTATACAATGAACAACCTTTGTGCCAAATTTGGTTGCCATATCTCAACCAGCAACAGAGATAAACAAGTGGGACGGATTCCGCCCCCCCCCAGGCATTGAGTGTTTCAAATAACCGAGGTCAGATTAGAGTTGAGCACGAACGGTATCTCACTGATGCGGACAGTTAGGCTGCTTTCACATTGCACAAGCTTTTGAAAGTGCGTAAACGCTCGTTCAGAAAGCCGCCATACTAATCCCTTACAGTGTTCAGATTGCAAAATATTTTTGCAATCTGATCACTGTAATGAATTAGCATGGAAGATTTCTGCAGGAACGTTTAACGCGTTTTCAAAAGATCGTGCAATGTGAATGCAGCCTTGCACCTTGGATAAGGCTCAGAAAATATGTATCACTGCTATAGTATATGGTCATGATACAATTTGGAAAACTTTGAACCGATGTGAAAAATATGAAATAGCGACTATGGTGAAGGGTGAAAAGGTCCTAATTTGCAAAATAGCAAAACCTAAACGAGCTGCTCCAAACGTAAAGACACACTGATTACTAATTCAATATAAAAAAGATTGCTTTGATGCAGCTCTGTCGCTTGCTAATTTTACACATCCTGGAAGTATCCTGGAAGTGATTTTCAGTCTTTGATGGTTCTAGGCAGGCAAGAAAACTTGTGAAAATCTCTTGGAGGGGAATAAATGTCTATCCGTTGCTTCTCGATTGACACCTCTGTTCTTGCATTGCATGTAACTGTGCTGACTTTCTCGCTGCTTGCAATGATAAACTATCCTCCGTCTCCCCTACTTAACTGTTGACGCAATCGTATTCTGACAATGCCAGATAGTATGGTTCCATGGATGGGCTATCCCTTCCTCCTCTCCTATTCAGATTCAATGTTGGTCTCACGTTACCAGCAATGAAAAATGCTGCCGCATTCTATAACTTTTGAACACAGGCTAGGAGTCAGCATGGTTTCCTGCATTAGCATATCCTTTCCCCCTCCCCCATTGACATTTGGTTTCATTTTACAAGCAATGCACAGAGACCTGCTGCATTCTACCACAGTTGAGCAAGGTTTACAAGAAATACGTTTACATCGACACATAACACATTAGGTCAATAATTGTGGGCAAATGCAATTGTGACTTTAAGGTGAAAAACTGTCAACAACAGCCATCATTGATAAGCCTCCTGCAGGCAATACGAACGCATAAAGCAATTAGTTCGAACAAGATGTTTACAAACGATGAATTTCACTTCAATCTTTATAGAAATGAACGCTAAAACAATAACAGGTCTTCGCAGCTTCTATTAATTGATCGAAAAAGCAAGCCTTTCAACGAGTCATTTCATTCACAGATTGCCTTAGATCTTTTGAATTTACATTCACTGACAGACATATTCACCGCAAAATGTGGTTTCTTTCAATTCACTTGAATCAAGATTATGCAGAGAGGTTAGGCCATGCCGTCTTGCACATAAAGATCGTTATAGGAACCAGATTGTACCCTATGATTGAACCAGCATTGCCTTGGTGTTAAGGGTTGGATCTGACAATTTCGGAACAATTCTCAAAGCGTTACGCTGTTCCAAAACTTTCTCGAAATGCATTACATAGTTAATATCTATACTTCGCTAGCTAGTTTCTTGGAAATCCTTTTCCTTTTCCTTAATTAATTCTGAAGTTACGATGTTTTTGATTATTCTAAGACTTTGCCCAGAATTCTTCTCGAATAAGATGAAATGTTCCTTCGATAGAGGGTATTATACATTTTCATGGTATACAGGGTGTTCCAAAACAATGTGGGCCATTCGGGCGGCTGCTGTGAAGGAGCCGTGAATCCAGTCCCCCCCCCACCATCCCCTTCAGATTTATCAATGGAAAAAACTGAGACTTCGAGAGTTTGACACTGAGTTTCAAGGACCGCGGAGCGATCCAAAAAGTGGATGGGCTGGGCAGCGAGCGCAAAGGGAGTGTAATTTGGGAGTCCGGGGGTCCCCAGGAAAAATTTTTCAGGATAAAGCTCATTGGATCGCTGGAAAACGTCCTTTTCATTATAACGCGAAGAAACTATCAACATCATAGCGAGTAGTTTTAAGCATTCAATTTAATCTCCAAAATCATCGGATGCCAATGTCGTCAATGCTTCAAGGAGTAGCAATTTGAACTGTTCGCATGCTTTAAAATTTGGCTAATTGAATCATAGATCTATCTATAAAGTGTGCAACAAAATCAAGGGCTTTGATATGTATCGTCCTGAATTTGAGCTGCTCTTTCAGCCATCTAAACGATAACTATTTTCAAAATTTTGCCAACAGAAATAAAGCAATTTGTTGCCAAAAAGTGGGTGGGCTTACCCTGCTCCGCGGTCCCTGAGTTTGAGTAAATCTGACAATTAGTTGCCGATTTATGGAGCAAGAATGTCTAAAGCACTAGTTGCCTCAAAACAAGAGGATTTAATATACTCCATAAAAGTTAACATCAAACAAATTGAGTTAAAAAGTGAGTGTGGACAAGCTCTTAGCTTTTCAAAATGAATCAGGTAGTCATAGATTACAATTTCTGACAATTAGCAAGTAAAACCTATCCAGGGTTGTTATAAATGGTTATGTGCAAAGCCAAGGTATGTGTCCATCGGTAATTTGTGCTTCTCCAAAATGATAAAATCGATTTAAACCAACAATATCGCTATCCAAAGACTTCCTTGCTGATGTTATTGAGCAATTTGGTCATTCATTGCACCCATATGTATTTCCCGGTCGGTAAAAGAGTGAGGTGGAGATCCATTTGGTGATAACATTCAAGTTACTTTAGGGCAGAATTTTTCGCGAGAAGAAAAAAACGCGAAATTAAGGGCATAAACTTTCACCAATGACGTTTTTTCGGGCAAATTTCGCGACAAAAACTTTTGCGATCGAGAAAAAAAGATACATTTTCGCGTGAAAAGACTTTCGCGACTAAAGAAAAGTGAGGGGAAAACACAATATTCTATTCATTTTCAGTACTTCTCACAGTCACAGTGACAAGTAACAAGGTTGTATAGCCCAAGAGACTAAAAATCGGGGTGATTAAGGAACAGCACAGCAAAAACTTGAAGAAACAAAAAAATTGGATACAAAAACCTTTGCGAGTCGAGAATTTTGCGTAATTTCATGGGCAAAAACTTTTGCGAATTTTGAATTTAGATAATACCTTGACAGAAACTCTCGAGAAAAATGCCAAAAACGCGAAAATCGCAAAACTTTCTGCCCGCGAAAGTTTCTGCGACTAAAGTGATAGGTTATGTACTGAATCAAAAAAATCCTCTGGTTCTGAGGTAAGGGGCAGTTTTGACTTTCTTGCTCCATAAATCAACAACTACTTGTCAGATTTACTGAAACGTGGTACAGAGCTCAAATTCGAGGTATCTTCTTTTCACAAATCTGAAACTAGGAAAATTGCGCTCATGGCTTCTTCACAGTAGCGGCTCAAACCGGGTACATATTTTTGGGACACCCCGGAGAAATAAAACAAAGCATCTAGACTTATGACGATGAGTCTCTTGTTTCCTGTACTCTTTGACTTGATGGGTGCTTCAGTCAAAAGAGACTCATAACATTACGCTGAAAAACCTGGCCGTATTTAGGCCCAAGCTTGGCGATTCCTACAATACCAATCAGATTGAGAGATTTGTGAATTGCTGTTGTTACAACGCAAATGTGATAGAATTGTCGATTCGAAGAAAGAATTGAAAATAGCCCCATATGGGATTGAGATTCGAAGCTTTGATTCCATCATAATTCCATTGATTATTGAAAAAAATATGCCAAGTTATTCACTGTTTCATTATGAGTCCCTCTTGAGCAAGGTTTACCGCAGGGAAACAAGAGACTCATCATCATAAGTCTACGAAGCACCTACGACCATGTTTTTACCGGTGAGGTTTTAGTCCGCAACAAAGATTCTACGGTTCAATAACATTTACGTTGCTACTCTAGAGCAAAAGTTTGCTGTGAATAGGACGACAACAGTGTTCAGAATTAGAAGGAACAGTGTAAACGATGTCCATCTTTTGCTATGTATGGATTCAAAGTTGTAACGATGGAGAGTAATCGGAGTTCAAGTTTCCTTTCATGTTATCATAACATGGGTTGTCAGCCACCACTGTGACGTTTTGGTATAATTGCTCCTGCGGAGAAACCATACGTTTCTGCGGAGGGCGCTTGAAATATTGAAAACGAAGGAAAATTCTCTTATTTCTTTCTTGGCCTCTTAATCTTGCTCCTCGGTAGTAGCAAATAATCTCATTTGCTGCTGCAATCAAGGAAAGCTGCGGTGTCTACCCACCCATGATCAACAGAGTGACAGGCACCATTTTTGATGAACCGGAAGCTCTGCTAATTTCGTTTAGCGTCAAAAGACGAGAATTTCAGTTCAGCTCAAGACTAACGATGCAATGACTAAGAAATGAAATTTTTCAACTGTTTCCAAAGCTTCAACTAGGTAAAGTTTTTCACTGGTTGACTTTCGCCTTAAAGGCAGTCTGTCACGCATTTGATTGGATGATTTGGACAATACAAAGAATAGTAAATTTGAATGGCTGCTAATCCTCTGACTTTCTACGGCCGTAGAAAGTCAAGAAGATTAGCCCTCCTTTGTTTCAAATACGCAGACTGACAAAGAAATCCGTTGTGCTGAGCTCTGACTTTGTCGCAGCCAATCAGAGACGTGACAGACTGCCTTTAACTTACTTTGTTGATGCTGATAATGAAACTTGAAATCCAAGCACTCTGAAATGGTTTGAATATCTCACTTGCTATGGTAAGTATGAATATCACAAAGGTGTTGACTGGGTTTCCAATGAATCTTCCTATGAGCAATACACCTAGTGTGTAGCAGTTTGAAATTTATATCAGCAAGGCACCTTAACTTATGGGTTTTTGTGTTTTGAATATATTTCAACATGGTATACAGCCACCTTTCACTGTTTCGCAACTTTGAAATTTTCAGTAGTGGGCTATCTTCAGTGCAGATCCACCTTGATCTTAAAGCTCCATTCCAAAATTGCGAAACAGTTAAAGGTGGCTGTATAGCAAGTCAAAATGAATTCAAGACACAAACACAATAAGTTGTGGTGGCTTGCCACTGATGTAAATTTCAAACTGCAACACACTGGGTGTCCTATCGCACATGAATTTCCATCAGGCCTGATAAGCAACTGGTATTTGCTTGCAGGATAATTCTCCATGATGTTCAAGCGGACCCAAAATGTCTGAGAAAAGCCTATAACATTTCATCAAAGCATAAAGAAACTACTCGTACAGAACGATAAAGAGAGTGCAATTTTTCACTTGTGAATGATATATCGAATACTTAGTTACTGCCATACTGCCATGGAATAGAGCAAAGCTTCAGCATTTGTAAGAAAATTTATTTTTTATAACTCCTGTAATGGGTGAAATGCCCTTGCGTAAAGTCTAAGAAAAATTTCCTTTCCAATGGATCAAGTGAATTGGACCTATTTCTCAGGATTTTTGCAACCCAGAAAATTTTCTGAAGTCAAGTTTAAGTAAATTTTCAGTGTTCATAAGGATGCGAGAAAAATCATGCAATTATTTGAGTTTTCGGATTTCTACTACGATTTGAATCATTAAAATCGGCCAAGTACGCTTGAAGCTATAAATGCTTGAAGGCTAGAATTTTTCTGGCTCACTTTTGGGTGATTTTGCTTATTCCAAATCTTCTGCCATTAACGAAGTTTCTTTATTGCCTATGAGGCTTTACTTTCTCTATCAAAGTTTTCTCAGGAAGAAAACACTCGTAGGAGTGAAATAACCCAGCTGCAACCGTTTGAACGGCGTTAAAGTTCCCCCTATGTACACGCATTACAAAGAAACCTTCAGATTTAACTTGTGATTTGATGGAGAGCAGCTGTACTTGTGTTGTGAATTCCAACAGTTTTAGGAATCAGACTAATTATGCATAAATGAGAGATGATGTTGGTCTCATTTCCATCATTAAACTTCCTCAAATCTCGAAAGGACAGCAGAAATAATGTCGGCAAGGAGGGACGGGCGAAAAATTCATACAAAACCCGGGTTCGGGTTGCAGAACACTTCTGTCAACCCGGACACTCTGTTGATGACCTACAACTATTGACACTGGATACACAACGAACACGAGAGTGATAGGTGAGCCAAAGAACAATACTTCATTGGTTGGCTAATACTCTCACAACGAACGACAAGAACAGGACCACTGACCAGTATCATAAATGCTACTAGGTTGTAACTTACTACTTATAATCTAATCGCAAGAGAAATATACATCCTCTTCTTAGCCCTTTATTTTCTATCATATCACTACTATTCTACCTGCATCATAACACAACATAACATAATATACAATAACATAACATAACATAACATAACATAACATAACATAACATAACATAACATAACATAACATAACATAACATAACATAACATAACATAACATAACATAACATAACATAACATAACATAACATAACATAACGTTACAAACATAACACAACATAACACAACATAACATAATATAACATAGCATAATATAACATAACATAACATAACACAACATAACACAACATAACATAATATAACATAGCATAACATAACATAACATAACATAACATAGCAAAACATAACATAACATAACATAACATAGCATAACATAACATAACATAACATAACATAACATAACATAACATAACATAACATAACATAACATAACATAACATAACATAACATAACATAACATAACATAACATAACATAACATAACATAACATAACATAACATAACATAACATAACATAACATAACATAACATAACATAACATAACATAACATAACATAACATAACATAACATAACATAACATAACATAACATAACATAACATAACATAACATAACATAACATAACATAACATAACATAACATAACATAACATAACATAACATAACATTACAAACATAACATAGCATAACATAACACATCATAACATATAACATAACATAACATAACATAACATGGCATAACATAACATTACAAACATAACATAGCATAACATAACATAACATAACATTACAAACATAACATAGCATAACATAACACATCATAACATATAACATAACATAACATAACATAACATGGCATAACATAACACATCATAACATATAACATAACATAACATAACATAACATAACATAACATAACATAACATAACATAACATAACATAACATAACAAACATAACATAACATAACATAACATAACATAACATAACATAACATAACATAACATAACATAACATAACTTAACTTAACTTAACTTAACATAACACTGTAACCATCATCATGTCACTGTCCCCCTCCAGATCCTTATTTTTGCGCAACACATGCTAATCCCTCGCATACACTAACATTTACTCCTGCAATGTAGCACACCTTAGCCAATTATGTTACAGATAGCAATTATTCAAATTACTGTACATTTTTATTTCCTTAGTTTAGCTCTGAAGAAGCCTTGTATGCCAAGGCGAAATATCAGCTCGTATGTATATATTCAAAATCTAGCCTAAGAAACAGTCTTCTTTTTTGAGTTGTTTTGCTGTGTTCCAGCCTTCACACATCATGTCAAACTCTTCACTGCAAGCATCTTGTTCCAATCAAGATCCACAGATCCGTGACTAAAGATCCGTGGCTTATTCTAAGGTCCATCGAGAGGTGAGGGGGTAACCAAGGTAGCTTTCAGGGGGTCTGGGGTCCTTAGGAGCCCAGAAAAGATATATTATGATTTTTCTTTGTTTTCAGTTTTTCCTTGAGGAAGGCATCAAGGCCCTCGGGCCATCTACTGGCATTCTCAACTTAGTCCGAACGAGATAAAAGCACTTTCCCCCTACAAATTATGCTTTTAACAGTGTATAGGACGGCATTTCCATCTAAAAGTAGCATTTTAAAGTGCATAAGAGGGCATGATCAAAGAGTAAAGGGTGCGATCCAAAACATTTTCCGGTACCTCAAAGCCGGAGGGCCCATTCTATTCCTTGACTCCTGGGACCCGGGCCGCCTCTCGATAACCCTGCCCACACAATTTAGTAAAATGAAATCTTTTCTTTCTTTAGACGTCAAGCAAAAATGTCCACGAATAAAAACAAGTAGAGTCCTGTATGACTAGTTTTGGCTAGTTGTGGGCTATCGCAAATTTCTCTTAACCCATCCAACGTGAGACAGCCTTTAGTTGTATCGAACTTCAAGGCCCTCTTATCATTATCTGTAGGGAGAAATCATATTCTTGAAATTGATAGCAAAAAACCAAGCATTCATTGCGCTGAACCTGGCCACCTACAATGATTAATTCGAAAACCCAGTACCAAACCCGTAATGTCTAAGCAAAGTGTTGGAAGAGTTTCTTTAGATTTAGGCTGGCGTCTGTTCCTGAATGGAATTATGCAACAAATGATTGAGTCGCTAGTCCCGGGTAAGGTAATTGTTTTCAGAATTCTCGGTTAGTATCCGCCCTTATTCCAGTTCACCAAACGAAACTTAACACCCCATGACTTTAAAGAGCAGCTCTGAAGAAGTTTTGCTTGGCGGGACAAAAATATTTTCTCTTCATACATAAAGAGGGGGAGTATCTCCACCTGTCATCTGACGGAGACATGCCATTTTACGCGAACGATTGGTACCCATAACTTCGTAAATTCTGAAAAACTTTTAGGGCCCTAATTCCGCAATAAGTCTGAAGCATACTTGCAAATTTACATTCATTTGTTCTATTTCATATCCTCTCTAGGAAAAAGGGGAGGATTTATTTTATATATGATTCCCAGTTCAAAGTTCTCCTCCACCTATGGTCTGATGTAATGTCTACAGTAAATAGAGACCAACAGAAGACTGTTAATCGTATAATCAAAGTAATCAAAGTGAAAAAATGCAAACTAACATTTTCCATTGACTTGGTTTCCTTCTTCAAAGTGTTGAAGGCAAATCGGTGACATGTTTCTCTTTAGTATAGTAAATAAAGTTCCTGCATTTCTGTCTTTGACAAGAAGTAAAGTCTCGAGATTTTTAAAACGAGACATGTATGGCATTAAGCAGTTAATCGAAATTTGTTATTGGATACTTCCTAGACCTCATTGAATTGTATTGTGATGCTCTGTGTTTTGAATTAGCTATGTAATATTTCATGGCATGTCATTGTATTATATGGCATTGCATTGCAGTGTATTTTAATATATTGCATTGTATTGCAATAAATTGCATTGCATTATATTGTATCTTGTTGCAATGCATTGTTGTGCATCGTATTGCATATTGCACTGAATTACATAAATATTGTATAGAATTGTATTACATTGTATTGCATTATCTTGCATACTATATCATCATTTGGCATTTCATTGTACTTTTTCAAATTTAATTGTATTTTATTGCATTGCATTGTATTGTATTGTATTGCATTGTATTGTATTGCAGTGAAGTATTTCCATTAGACACCTGCAGACTGATTTGTGGTAAGTGGAAGTCGAAATCATTTTAATCATACTGAGCTTGACTGTTCCAATTCCCATAATCAAGACTCCCATCTGTTTACCTAACGTGAGAATAAACTATCCAGATCAATACTGGTTGCTCTCAGCAGGTCTTTGCCATGTTATTGAAAGCACAATTTCTTATGTTCAAAACTACCTGTTAGGTTATCTCCAATTTTAGTAAACGCATTTAATGAATAAAAACCTGCTGTAAGAACTTCTTAAATTTCTGACATGTTGTTTACGCAACGACTATGTCATAAGACGGTTTCCAAGTCTCTAGAAACGACCAATCGGGATTGAATTCAGATTTCCAGGTCTTTCAAAGGATGTCTGCAGATTGAACACTTTCCTTGAAATCTGTAAACAAGAAAAGTTTCTTGATAAGAAAATCAAGTTGAAAAGCAACTTACCACCGTTGCGATCGTATTCGTTCCGACATTTTCTTTTAAGTGGCGCAAAGCTCACCATTGCCATTTATAAATCTTTCAAAGCAAGCACTCCATCATCCTGAGGCATTCTATAAATTGCTTAGATCCATAACTTCAAACTGCGGCATCAATTAACTTCGCTTCGTAACAAAGTAATGATCGCTTATTTCTGATGAAATCGATTCATAATAAAAGGAATTCCAATAAATTGATAATTTATAGCTGAAGCAACCAAGAACTGCATTCAGATCATTAAAATAAAGTAAGATTGAGGCCTTAACAAAACACAACATTAACGTTAATCTGAGAAGAACAAAGTGGTTGGATATTGAAAATGGTTAAAAATGTATCAGGGATTTCATTATTAAAGAATGTAGAGCATTAAATATGAACAAGCTAGTTGAAATTCCAGTGAGTTACTTATTAACTTACTCGTACAATATTGATGTATGCATACCAACATATTTTTAGCACCAGCTGTCGGAAAGCTGCTCTACTAATCACCAAACAGACATTAATATGGTCTAGTGTTAGCTCATGTCATCGAAACTTTGAAAAGTTATTCCTGTTGGTAGCACGTAAACATTTTTGGAGAATAGTGGGAAAATGAGATGTGTTCATCAATTTCGAAGCCTGTTCTTGTTGGGGATATATGGTACTCCCCCTATTGTTTTCTCGCTTTGTTTTTGGGTCAACTTGACAGCCAATCAGCGCGGGGACTATGAAAGCATGCGCTGTAGACATCAGTTCAACATTCAGCCGTTGCCAAGATCGTTGCAGTGACACCGAGCAGTGAGGGAAGATTCGCAGCTCAATTTATGGGAAACTTTGTTCATGTTATATTAATTCTTGACTGCAGTTTTGTTTTATATTTGCCTGCAAGAAATAGCAAAGAAAGACTTCACGACCGATCGTTCTTGAAGCTTGGTACAGAAGTAAATGTTGAGCGGTTGTTAATATCACGTGGATAGGCCTATTGGCCTAGGCAAAACACCAGCCCTCTGAGCATTGGTGTCTAAAGCCCTGATTTCACACTTGTATTTGCCGTATTGACGAAATTTCGACGAGCCCATTTGAGACAAACCTACGCGATTAGACACTGAAACCCAAACAAAGATGGGTAGGCCTCCTATGAGTGAGTACCCTTTTCTTATCAGATAAATACATTTCTTTGCCAAGCTTCCATGAAACGATATCGTGAGAGGGATTTCGAAAACTGTTATTATTATTATTCCCCCATCGAAAATTGATTGTTCTGTGGCGGATGTGGTTTCCTTCGAATGTCTGACTACCGGTTGCCTTTCAAATGACTAAAAATTCCTGATGAAAAAAGTTACATTACGTTATCAAATTGATAAAATTTTACTCACTACGCATGCGTTCATAGTCCCCGAGCTGATATCCACTGCCTCGTCAACTTGAGCTCGCACGTATCCCCAACAAGTTCTATCGGGTGAGTCTGAAAAATGTTCCCACTTCTGAGAATTCATAGCACCAGGAGTACTTCAAAGAGATTTGAATTATCCAAATGTTAATTAAAAGCCGAAAAATTGAAGTACTTTTGTGATTTTTCTCATTGTCTAACAAGCACTAAAAATGTAGGTGACCTTAACTTTACAAAAGTTCTTTGGTTGCAAAATGACAGAAAAATGGCCTAAAACTTTGATCAAAAAATCATAAAGGACTCCTTGCGCAGATCAATAAAGAAAATGCATTTATTGTGCATCTATTGTCATAGGACTGACAATCTTTATTATTTGCTTGAAAATTAATCTTGAGTAAATCTTTAGACAGGTGAAACGCCCATGGCATATAGTTGTGTGTACGGAGAGTTCTTACAATTTGATCAATGTTTTAGGCCCTTTTTCAACCACTTTGCAATCATGAAACTTTTACTAAGTTGAATTTACCGATACATCTAGTGCTGGTAAGGCAGCGAGCAAAATCACAAAAATATTTCGAGCTCTCTGCATTGTACAAACATTTGAATCATTCAAATCTGTGATTTACTCTTGGTGTTACGAATTTTTAAAAGTGGGAACTTTTTCTGGCTCAACCGGTATACATGGACTGATACAGTGTCATGTTAGCTTTCATCATCTAGACTCGAAAAGTCATTTATTTTGAAATTACAACTAACTTACAAAACAATATACATTAGAAATAGCATTCATAGTGGGAAAAAACATGGTTATCTAGTTCCCAATGTCAATGCCTTCAGCATTTTTTTAACATTCCAATCAAAAATTTGCAATACGAATCTACTAGTTACACTACTTACAGAATACTTAACTACACTACGAAAATGACGCCACTGGGTGCAAAATGCTATGACTACTCCATGGCATCACAAAAAAAATCTTCTCCCTTCTACCTTCTACATTTCTCTAATAATTTGCAGAACTCGAATCTACAGAAATAGTTTACCCATCAATGGTGGGAGAAAGGAGAAAACAGAGATGCTTTTGTCGATTTCGAGGCCTGTTTTACGACAGACACGAACTGACATCCATAGGTTGGCGTTAGCCTCATATCATCGAGGTTATGAAAGGTTACTCCCTTTGGTAGTATGTATAAATTGTGGTATATAGTGAATAAACTGAGATATGATCCTCGATTTCGAAACCACTGCTACTAATTACTGAACAGGCATAAACTGCTATAGTCTGGCGTTGATAGAGCTCACTCTTTAAGAATTTGGGTGTAAAATTCGGTTAGATTACTCGTTGAATTAGAGTGCTTGAAAGGAACGTTGGGTAATTTGCTGTAAATCTGCCGTGGCAATATTTTAATATCTTGATTGTTTTCAAAATGGCGGCATTCATTAAATTTGAGGTTGTGATGTCATAAAATTTCTAAGTCCCTAACCAGAAGAGCTACAGATTTCTGCCTGCAACAATGTTGTAAATCTTCATAAACCATGATTCTCGTAAAGATTGAAGTACTATTAAACTGTACTTATGTTCTTGTTTTTGTGTTTGTGTTTGTTGGTTTGCCATATATTTTAAAAACACTCGCACTTACATTATTTTAATTGTCGAAGCTTTCGCTTCACTTCTGAGGCATCATCAGCAACAAAACTCACTTCTGAGGAGAGCTCACTTCTGAGGCCTATCTTCTGAGGCCTCAGAAGTGACGTGAAAGCGTCGACAATTAAAATAATGTAAGTGCGAGTGTTTTTAAAATATATGGCAAACAAACAAACGCAAACACAAAAGCAAAACATAAGTACAGTCTTGGATTTAACACTCGGAATCAAATCAAAGTTTTAGCACGTTCTGCTAAAAGAAGAAATACAACTCTATTAATTTTCCTCGGGTAATTTACGAATGACAATGATTCTAACTTTTCAAAATTTTTAATGAATTTTTACAAATATGATGCCTCCATTATGAAAATAACCAAGATGTAAGAAATTGTCACTGGAGATTTACAGCAAAAATTACCAAAAGTTCCATTGAAGTCATTCAGCTCATGGAAATATTTGCTACAATTTTACACCCACTTTTTTCATGATTTGAAAGATTTGAGCCTTGTCCTTATATCACCTGGACTTTGAAAAGTTATTTCTCTAATACTGCATTCACAATGACACAGTTAAACCAGCTTCATTTAAACCAGTTTAAATTTCAACCAAACAAATGACTGGATTTGTTGCATTGACCAATCAGAAGGCCCTATTCGAAAACCAGGTTTAATTTAAGCTGGTTTAACTTACAGTGTGAATGAGGCATAAGCAGCAAGTATGGATAACGTGTACAATTAGGTTGTAGAAGAGCGAAATGAAGATATGTGCAGAAAGTTCAAACCCGTTCTACTAATTGCTTAAAAGACAATTGAACAGAAATAGTTTGGCAGTAGTCATATCCAGTGGCGTAACGGAGGCAGTCGGGGCCCTTAGGGATTTTTTAGCTTGGGTCCCCCAGCTAACTGCATATGTAAAATGTTATGACAGACATGAAAAGTTATGTCCAGTTAGAAATTTGAGGCTAATGATTCGCAACCGAGTTGGTTGTCTGAGCCAGCAGCATGGCAAGGACGAATCCGTGTGGGTATGTGAGTCAGCTACTTTGGCTTGAAAAACATCTCCCGACTAAATCTAAACTTTTTGAGACAACATCACTTATATTACGTTTGCTCAGAAGGCCTATCTGGCTTTAAGGCTGACCGTGTCATACTAGACTATTTGACTAAGTATAAAATATATAAAATATAAATATAGAAAATTTCACGTGAGTACCCTTTACTTAGGCTAAAGATGCTTTTCACAATCCAGTGTTAGCATGTTTCAAATTGGAAGCCTTGAAAACATTATTTGATGGTTCGTCTGGGAACATTTTGAAAAGGCCAACCTCAATTTTTGGCGTAGAGGCCCTTCCTGTCACGAGGAATATGTTTGACAAAAGGGACAAATGTCCATCCCCTTACTTGCCAACTCCGCTGGTAAAGCTTTTGTTGCTAGAAAAGTGCATAAATCTGCAATAAAAGTGAAACATCCATTTTCGATTACAATTGAGAGTTAATCAATACACTTTCAATTAATTTAGAGTGAGAAACCATCCAGGCATGGGCCCCCTTGGTCATTTTTATCATAGCTACAATTTTAGCTTTACAGTAAAATAACAAAGGAATTTTTGTTGCTGGGGGCCCCTTCGGGGGCCCTTAGTTTTTGAACTAAAGGTAACTTTAGTCCATTACTCCACTGGTCATATGTAGACCTAGAAAATTTACGAGGAAAAACATGGGAAATGTAGCAGGAAGCAATTTCTTTGGACTGAATAACTTTTAAAGAACTTTACGCAATTTACTTTATATCTAATTTTAACATTACCTCTGATGTCTTGGCTGTTCTCAAAATAACAGAAGTATCTGTTCATGGAAAGATTGGGAAAATTGCAGATTTTTGTACAAGTTTTTTCATAGTAGCACATACAACTTGTAGAGGAAAGAAATTCAAAGAAATGGCAATCGATTAACTCTCACAAATGGCAGAAATATGCGATGCGAGTTATTATTGTGCGCTTTTGAGCTTCGTTTACGAACAATTTTTTTGCTACGTTTCTACAGGGTTAATCAAAATGTAGCTATTTCAAAAATAAATTTTCTAACTAGAAATTTGCAAGCAATCTGTCAGTTTCTTTAAAATGGATCATCGCGTTTATCTGGCATGTCAACTTAGAAACAAAACTCAGTTCAAAAGTGACACATACAATCAGACCGAGTTAACAATTCTGCCTGGTGGGGGATAGAGTAGCTACCATATACACTGGTATTGGATGCGCCATTTTGGGGTACCTTTGTTGGGACAGAGACTAAATTTCTAGGCTGTCATTTTTGGTAAGATCATGAATGCACATAATTCTTTGGGTGTCATTTTGTAAAGATAACGCTTTAGGGTATTGAATTTTGTCAAATTTCACATCACTGGTTGGAATTTTGGATTTTTGTCAAAATTTTAGAATATATATCTTGAATTGCCCATAAATTTTGCTTTTCGCAAAAATTCATACATTTTGGGGGTGTGATTTCAGACGTCAAAATGGCACATCCCGTCATGTGCCTATTCAAGTTATCCTTCTGGACTGTTCTACCTGTCATTTACACTGCTCTTGCTTCTGTAACAATTCTGCTTTTCCCATCCATGGAATAAACTTTGTTCAAGGGCAGGTAAGATCCCGTTTAAGCGGTGCCGGATAAATTTTATCCGCATCAAAATTCGTTCAGTTAGGTAGCTATCGTGTTAAAACTATACATAAACTATCGGCACGAATTTAAGAGCGGCTATCGGAACAAAATTAGTTACCCTAAGAAAGTGGATTAGGGACAGAGCAAAGTTTATTTTATAACATGGTCGGTGCAAAACGTAACGGGGCAACAACTTTTATTGAGCTTATCAGAAGTGGGTCAACACTTTTTTTAAAGAAAATATCAACTGCGCAGAGGCTTTTTATGAGCTCAAGATGAAATTTGAAATGTAAAATGTCTATTTTTGAGGTAAAAGCTGTGAATCATGCAGACAGAGAAATGCTTGGAAGGATAAATATTTTAGATGACGCAAGATTTCCTTGTCAGTAACCTGCATCAGTCATATCTCTTAATCTTCAAAGTAAATGTTTCATTGAAAAACATTCGTCAGTACAAGAATATATTTCTTTATGGTCTTTGGCTAATTCATCGGTGATACGTATTGTTAAACATCTGTTGCTCGTGAATGCAAGGTAGATACATATTTAGGACCTTAAGGGACAGAGCAAAGTTTACTTTATAACATGGCTGGTGCAAAACGTAACGGGGCAGCTACTTTTATTGAAGCAAATATCGGCTAGTCTGCACTTTAGCGGACCGGCTTTCAAAATCGGCAGACTATGTGCCATGGTGTAAGGGTTAGGGTCAGAGTTAGGTTTTGGAAATGGGGCTTTAGGGTAAGTTAGGGTTAGTTAGGGTTAGTTAGGGTTAGTTTAGGGTTAGTTTAGGGTTATTTAGGGTTACTTAGGATCAGTTAGGGTTGAGTTAGGATTAGTAGGCTTAGGTTAGGGTTAGTTCCTGAGAGACATGACATAAAGCTGGTCCGCTAAGGTGCAGTCGTCCCCAATTATCAAGGGGCAGTGGCTTTTTATGAGCTCAAGATGAAATTTGAAGTGTATAACGTCTCATTTTGAGGGCAAAGTTGTGGATCATGCAAGCAGAGAAATGCTTGGAAGGATTTTTAGATGACACAAATTTCCTTGTTTTGCTAGTATCAGTCATATCTCTTAACCTTCCAGGGAAATTTTTCGTTGAAAAACATTCATAAATACAAGAAGTGATTTTGTTATGGTCTTTGGTTGCTTCATCGGTGACACGTATTGTAAAACATCTGTTGTTCATGAATACAGGGTAGATACATTTTTAAAGACTTTAGGGAAAGGGCTACGGGGCAGTTGGTTTTTCTGCAGTAATTTCATACGGGCAAGCAGACTTTTTTCCAAAATGTTTCTTCTCCACCGGCCATGTCATATGATAAATTTTGCACTGTCTCTTAGATTAGTTCACATGGCTATCTGGTACAGTGTAAATGGTTTTATCCGTATAAATTTGATCCACATTCACAGTGAGGCTAATTTTGATTCACAAGGAGGCTTTTTCAATGGGGACAGTCAAACTCATGAGTGATGAAAGTAGTGTCAATACTGTTCCTAGTCAAGAATGATGACTGCATTCGCGAATTAAATCATTCTTTTACTAATCTGCAGATCGCTCTTCGTACAAGTAACATTAGCGTCGTAATTAGTAGATTTCCCTCTTTTTTACCAATTCAACTCTTAACAGCTTCAACAACGAGTCATAACAGAGCTAATGTACATTTACAATTTTCTTTGATGATCAACGAGAAACTAAAATATGTTGAGTCTTTGATGATTGTACCTATTGTGGGAATTTGCATTGTTTGGCGCATGATTTTGGTCCACTGCAGTTATGCGGCAAAGTGTAAACGGGAGTGCAAAGTGGACAGAATTTGGGTCGTCGATTCAGTCATTCAAAACGAAACTAAAAGCGAGAATATTCAAGGAAAGCTGATTTACATGGAAAGAGTCATCTTTATTTTTCTTGTTCACGTTTTGTAGTCATGAAATTAGAAATTATTGTAAAAAGGTTTATTTCTCATTTGCTTTTTTCGTTTTTTTGCTGGGACAATTGCAAAGCAGTTACTTAATCTATTCTTTTAAACTGAATTGTATCCCAGGATAAACATTTTTAAAATGAGAATTGAAATGAAAAAGAAATGAAAATGCCACAGCAACTTCGTTCAAAATCTAGTCAACTGCATCATTTGAATTGAAAATTCGACAGCATTGTTCTTTGCCAAATCTTGCCTGATTGGCAAAGTTTGGCCCTAAATAGGGCCATGTTTTTAAGAGTAATATTGTGAGTCTCTGTTGACTGAAGCGCCATCATCAAGTCAAAGAGCACAGGGAAACAAGAGACTCATTGTCATAAGTCCAGTCTTAGACTGCGTTCACACGATACCCGCACAATTTGAACACGCGAAAATTGTGACGGAAGCAAAATTTGAGCTAGCCTTCACACGATAGCTGCATGATTTGAAAACGACAGAAATTCAACAGTAATGAACGTAGTGCAATCTCTCCAAGAGTTTAATACAAAAGAAATTTACCTACCCTTAAGAGCCGTATAGTCTCATTTTGAAATCGTTGAGAAATGTTCCGTTTTCATCAGTGTTCACATGATGCTGCTTTCAAAATGTGCCGGTTAGAATGGGGGACTATGGTGGCGATTTTTTTTTACCGAGATGCATTGTAAAACATTGTAAATTCTGCAAATATTGCAAAATGTTCTGAAAATCTGTACATATGTATTCATACCTAATCATTTTGTATCATAAATGCGTTTTTTTTGTTATTTTATTATTTTTGACAAATTTTACTTTACAGTAGGCTTGAATTAGCATTTATTTTAGATCTACCTTTGTATATGCCTACTTTAAATAAATTGATAATAATGATAATAATGCATTGCGTTCAAAGTACAAATCTTTAACGATTCTATTGGAATTCGATTAAGGAATGCAATGCATCTGGGTAAAAAATTCCTCGCTGCCATCTTTAGCACAATCGTCTATTCTATTCCGTTGTCAAAATCTACCTTTCTCAGAATCTGGCGGCAAAAAATCTACCATTTTCGTGTGAACAGGAGGCCTATCCGTCACATTTTTTATCGTTTTCAAAATGTACTATGATCGTGTGAACGCAGTCTTAAACTTCTGTTTCCCCATGAATAGGGCAATTTTATTCTGGAGCAGGTAAGCATTTCAACGTAAAAATTTTGCAACAGATCAATACCTTGTGTCGATACAAACATGGTCTTAATTGATGCTGCAGGAATTTGGCTACTACGTTGAGCCAATATTTTTGTTTGACTGGTTTGACCGATGAATTAATTGGACAGACTGTGCCATTGCTCGCAATCCACCAATTGATTTCCAGCTGTTGTTGTTGTTGTTGTTGTTGCTGTTCTCAAATCTAAAATAATGAACATGATCGGATTATGAAAACCATTGGCGATGTAAAGCTGATGGATTGCTGTTTCGTTTATCTTGAGGATTTGATCTAAAGCGTGTGTCAAATCCTTTGCATGAATGTCATGGTTTTGATTACATCTTAGCTGCTTCCCGTCCTTATTGAAGAAGATGGTCAACAGACTCGTAGTTGAATGGGAATAAAACCTGCGTATTCTGCCTGCTTTAATGACCACAACATAAAGACAAAAGCGCATTTTAAAAAGAGAAAGCACGGCCTCGTTGAAACCACCTGTTGCGATCCTACAGAGATTATGATAATGAAACAGTAGAACGCTGGGTAATGCGTCCTAATCAAGTCTAAACCGCTAGATTCAAACGCACGGCTAACATAATTAAGCTTTCTGCAATTGTGAATAGAAATTATCGCATGACGCTAAAACTGATTTACAAACGATGCCAAACTGTGACCATGGGCGTTTCTATTGGATAAACCTACAATCAAAATCGCATTTGCCTATTTTCTTTTGCTGGGCTTTCTTTCAAATAGGACGATGAAGCAAAATGCTGTGTGCATGATCGTCTCTGCCATGAAGAAAAATAGGTGACTGCTTGGTTTGCAAATTCGTGGCTTCAAGGAGCTGATGCCACAGACTCTTTCAAATTCAGTTCTTAGAATATTTGGTTTTTGGCATATTTTCCTTGCAGGGCTTTCTTTCAAACGGTGCGATGAAGGAAATACTGGGTGCATTATCATCTCTAATGAGAAAAACATAGGTGACTGCTTGCAAATTCGTTGCTTCAAGGAGTTGATGTCACAGAACTCTTTGAAATTCTGTTCTCAGAGTCTTTGGCTTTTAGCATACTTTCCTTGCAGGGCTTTCTTTCAAACGGTGCGATGAAGGAAATACTGTGTGCATGATCGTCTCTGCTAAGAACAAAGAAAGGTGACTGCTTGCAAAGTCATAGTTTCAAGGAGTTGATGTCACAGAACTCTTTGAAATTCTGTTCTTACAATCTTTCGTTTTTGGGATATTTTCTTTGCAGGGCTCCTTTTCAAAAGGCGCAATGAAGGAAATACTGTGAGCATTATCATTTCTAATGAGAACAAAAATAGGTGACTGCTAGCAAATTCGTTGCTTCAAGGAGTTGAAGCTACATAACTCTTTGAAGTTTAGTTCTTAGAATCTTTAGTTTTGGCATATTTTCCTTGAAGGGCTTCCTTTCAAAAGGCGCAATGAAGGAAATAATTTGTTTATGATCCTCTCTAATAAGTACAAAAATAGGTGACTGTTTCCAACATTGTAGCTTCAAGGAGTTGATGTCACAGAACTCCTCGAAACTTAGTTCGTAGAATCTTTAGTTTTGGCATAGTTTCTTTGAAGGGCTTCCTTTCAAAAGGCGCAATGAAGGAAATAATTTGTTTATGATCCTCTCTAATAAGTACAAAAATAGGTGACTGTTTCCAACATTGTAGCTTCAAGGAGTTGATGTCACAGAACTCCTCGAAACTTAGTTCTTAGAATCTTTAGTTTTGGCATGGTTTCTTTGAAGGGCTTCCTTTCAAAAGGCGCAATGAAGGAAATAATTTGTGTATGATCCCCAATAATAAGTACAAAAATAGGTGACTGCTTGCAATTTTGTGCCTTCAAGGAGTTGATGTCACAACACTCTTTGAAAATCAATTCTTAGAATCCTTCCTTTTTGGCATATTTTCTTTGCAGAGCTTTCCTTCAACTAGAACGATGAAGGAAAAAAGATGTTTGTATGATTGTCTCTAATGGGAACAAAAATAGATGATCCCTTGTAAATTCATGGCTTCAAGGAGTCGAAGAGGTGATGAAAAACAGCTCTTTTGAATTTCATTCGTAGAAAGCCAATGCGTTTCATTGGTTAGGGAAGTGCTGTATACGATCTTAACAAAATTTTCTACTACTTGCAAATACTTGACTTCAAGAAAACAACTCTTTATGATAAAACTCTTTTGATTCTATTACCAGGGAGGCTTAACAGAGCATTTATGGTACTTCCTGGATTTTACAATGAAAATATTATGTGGATGATCCTCTCAGCAAAAAAATTGCGGTGGGTTGCTTGAAAATTCGTTGCATGATCAAGTTGTAGAGAACAGTTCATCGTGAAAGAGATTCTGAATTCCAGCAAACATTTCTTGTGTCTCGAATAGACGACCTTTTAGCTATTCTACCGGGTGAGTCAGAAAAAACGTGGGGCGTTTAACGGACTGTGACGCCTCACTTAGCCATCCGATTGACGTGAACCAAAATTTTTCCGTGCTGCCAAGAGCCTAACTTAGATCATAAACCTTTCCTCATTGAAATCGGTCATTTGATGCATTTGTTAAAAAGGATTTTCTTTGTAAGACCTTGTATGTAAGTCTTGCAAACTGTTGAAGTCTTTAGCCAAGCCCCTTCAGCATTTTAGCCTTGCCAGAGTAGCATGTATAAGTGGTATTATCGGGGGATACTGAAATAGTTAGACCTGGTTCACATTACTAAGTTGTTTGGGTCATTGCGGTCGTGCAGAGGGACCCAAAAGACAAAGACTTGGAGTTTGATGCATGACTCCAAGGACTCAAAGACCTAGTGTGCACCAGGCTTTAGGGAAAAGTGTTACCTGCAAGTAGTCCCATTGCGATTGACAGAGGGTTGATCTGGTTGAACAAACCTCTTTGCAAGACAAAGAAGTGTGCATTATTAATGTCTTTCAAATATATTCATCACTAAGGGCAAGTTATGATAAGACATCCCAGGGGAGAAAATAGTATCTCCTGGCTATTTCATTTTCCCCCGATAGTACCACGTGTACCTGTAAACCTTGCCAAGATGAAATGCGGAAGGGAAATAGCAAAAGACTTCATCATTTTGCAAGACTCTCATACAAAGTCTTACGAAAGAAAATCCTTTTTAACAAATGCACCAAATGACCGATTTCGATTGGAAAAGGTTTAAGATCTAAGCTAGATCTTTGCCTTCATGGAAAAATTTTGTTCACGGCCATCGGGTGGCTAAATTCGATGTCACAGTTCGCCAAACGCCCCACGTTTTTTCTGACTCACCCGGTACTTATTTTCTAATCCCCCATTTCCTGGTGGAGATGAAAATAAATTATTTACCATTTAATTTTCCGGAGTATTAAGACAAAAAAGGGTTGCAAATAGGCAACTGGTGAGGTCGTAATACACAGCAAAGAGATCTGGATCGAGTGATATCCTTATGTAGTTAAAACATGAAAGGTCCTCTTAAGTGGCGTCTATCACTATTGTGGACATTCAAAAATTTTTCAAATTCATGATAGTATCATTCGATCTACGTTCCTTTTTAAGAGAACCGAATGATCAATTCACCCATGCACCAATCCATCCGTCAACCAATCCACCCACCCATCCGCGCACAGGTAGTTTCAAAGTAAACAGTTAACAAAAATTATAGCTGGAAATTGGAGCCTCTTCTAGTGCATTCTTCACAAATAGTAAGTCGATATTTTCGAAGTACATACAGTATTTATCCTTATCGACTTGAAAGTACCTTGCACATGAACGCGTGACATGCGACAGTCGTATTCTAAATAGAATTTGCAATTGACGTATGGCGTTAACTGTAATACCAAGCTCTAGGCAATGGCAGATGGGCCTAAATTGCCGGCATGAACCTCCGGTGTTAACACCGCAAAGTTCATGTTTGCAGTGATATCAGCCATGAGCAAATGTCGCAAGTATCCAGATGAAAGTTTCCTTGATCCAAGAATCAACAAACCTTTCTCTGTGAACTAGGGGTTCCTTATTTTTCAGGCAAATTAGGTTCCATGAACTTTACCGCAGCAAAGAGAATTTCCAACTGTGGAAGGCTGCTTACCTCGCTTCTGAGAATACTCCACAGTCTCGTTCCTGTGGGCACATCTAAACGTGCTCAATGCCGTCTCAAATTTTTACTTGAAAGTCAGTAAGTCCCAGTTTCCGGACATATAAAACATCATATAAAACATGTTTTTGTGGTTGGCATTTGTGTCGTTGTTGTCATTGTTGCGATAACTAGGACTAACGTAAGTCTGGCAGCACCTAGAAAAAAATCCTACTGCTCCATTTGCCAAAGACGGCAAAAACGGGATGTTAATCATAACATCAAATTTGAATACTGGATGCTCAACATTGATAACTGAGCATAATCAAAATCAAACACCTTCTTATCGTTAAAAGGAAGTGATTGAGCTTAGGAAAACATGATTTTTTCACTTATATGGTTGCATAATAATCACTTGTAATTTTTAGCCAAAGCCCATGTCAGCTAGTTTTCTTTAACTTTCGACTTGAATTGAAGATTGTGCGTTCTGAAAACGGGTAATAAATACTCGGAATTAACGTCAGTTGATAGAGCTAAGGCTGCGTTTACACGGGACCGCTCAAATACTTGGCCGGCCGAATGCTTGTCCGCGTAGCTGTACAGTGCAAATATTTGGTCGATATGGCTTCGCGTTTACACGAGGCCCGCCATCTTTTACGGCCATGCGCATTGCTATTATCATTAGCCATATGGCGCCAGTTTCTTTGAGGACCATATTTCATCAGTCTCCTGTTCAAAGCATTTTATCCTCGATTTTGGTACCGTGCAAATTTTTGTTCTCTTGGAGCATTTAAACGAGGCCGCTCACAAATTTGACTGGCTCAGTTCACAAGAAGGCTACTTCGCAAGAAGGCCACTTCCCTAGGTGACCGAGGGAAGGTCGGCTGGGTGTTCAAATATTCGGCCGGTTATGCAGGTCTCGTGTGAACGTGTAAACGTTCAACCCGGGCCTTAGTGGCCTAATAGTTAGGCCCCGTGTAAACGCAGCCTAAATGATATCCATGCACGTGTTGACTTCACCAAATAGGGTAAGGTGGGGGTAATTTGGGTCTACAAGGTAATTTGGGTCTACAAGGTAATTTGGGTCTACTTGCTTTTTCGCTTTTAAAGCGATCGTAAATTGAAAAAATTTCGATTCATGACTCCATGGGTGTCGAAATCTATACTTTCAGGAATTGTTTAAGTGGTGTCGAAGAATTATTTGATAATTTCTAGTGCTTCAGTTTCCTGATTTTCACCGGCCTAAACTTTAATCATGATCTGACTGCGTATAAAACTTTCGATTAATGCCAAATTGCAACTTCTTTTCATCAACAAATCATTATCAATTGCATGTTCAATCATTTGGAAAGGTGCTAAAAGTTTTTAGGAATTTTTTTGCGATTCGGTAGATTTTATTTCGATTATTTTGCAAGGTGGGGTAATTTGGGTCTATTGGGATTTCATAGGATTTTGATAGGAGTCGTGTTGTGCAAGAATTGCGAATGGCTCCCGAATCAAAACAAAAATGGAGGTAATACTGCAAGCAAATGGATGATGCATCGAAAACAGAATAAGGTACAATTTTTTGTTCATTTTTTGTGGTTTCAGAACAAGACACAAGGATTCACTTCTTTTAAACGTCATTTCGAGAGAAACTTTGTTTATATTGCCATCTTCAAGAATGGGCCTAATTATGCGCCGATGGTGATACGATTGATTTTCAATTTTCTATTGGCAAGTTTTCAAGTTTTTGGCTGCGAAACTCTGAAAATCCAATAACATTTATCCATGAAAGCATGCTAAATTTTATTTTTGTGAATTCACACTACTCCGGACGAAACAGACAGGGTAAGGTGAGGTAATTTGGGTCTACGAGGTAATTTGGGTCTATTTGCTTTTTTCGCTTTGAAAGGGGTCGCAAATTGAAAGTTTCGATTCATGACTCCATGGGTGTCGAAATCTATACTTTCAAGAATTGTTTAAGTGGTGTAGAGGAATTATTTGATAATTTCTAGTGCTTCAGTTTCCTGACTTTCACCGGCCTAAACTTTTATCATGATCTGACAGCGTAGAAAACTTTCGATTTATGCCAAATTGCAACTTCTTTTCATCAACAAATCATTATCAATCGCATGTTCAATCATTTGGAAAGGTGCTTAAAGTTTTTCGGAATTTTTCGCGATTCGGTAGATTTTATTTCGATTAGTTTGCAAGGTAGGGTAATTTGGGTCTATTCGGATTTCAGAGGATTTTGATAGGAGTCGCGTTGTGCAAGAATTGGCAATGGCTCAAGAATGAAAACAAAAATTGAGATAATACTGCAAGCAAATGGATGATACATCGAAAACAGAGTAAGGTACACGCTTTTGTTCATTTTTTAGTGGTTTCAGAACAAGACACATGGATCCACTTCTTTAAAGTATCATTTCAAAAAGAAACTTTGTTTACATTTCCATCTTCAAGAATGGGCCTAAGTATGCGCCGATGGTAGTACGATTTATTTTCAATTTTCTCTGGGCAAGTTTCCAACTTTTTGGCTGCGAAACTCTGAAAATCCAATCACATTTATCCATGAAAGCATGCTGAATTTTTATTTTTGTGAATTTACAATACTCCTGACGAAATAGATACCGTTTTCGTCAAATAGACCCAAATTTCCCGCCGACAGGTTGAAATTACAAGCAAAAGTGAGGAAAGTAAAAATGTCTAAAAAAATATTTAGACTTCAAATTAAAGAACGGGAACAAGTGTCCTAGAACGAAAAAAGATTCAATGTTGGTAAAACGAAAAAAGATGCTTCAATATTTCCAACGTATTTGAGAGGGTACACTATTTATTTCGAAAAATGCCCAATTTAGACCCAAATTATCCTACCTTACCCTACAACCATGGATATTGTGGACACGATTTAAATGTTGATCGTTTACACAATACCTGGCTTAAATTTTCCCAAATGAATAAATGTATTTTTCTTCTTTGCTTGTCTTCAAATAATTGTTTATCTTCTCTTTCTTGCTTTAATGCCAGTGCTCTCGACAATATGAAATGGGCCTAAAATTCAAACTGTACCGCGCTCTCAAAATTATGACCTGAGAACTAGTTCTCAGATCGAGGCGGCCTCTTAGCAACTCATCCTGAAAACTGAATAATAAAACTATAGTTGACTTCAAGTCAAGAGTTAAGAAGAAAAATAAATTTGAGCAAGCCATCGACTCAAAATCAACAAAGTGAAGATAAACAATGAATTGAAGACAAGGAAGGTAACGAGATACATTTATTCATTTAGGAACATTTAGGCCAGGTACTGTGGACACAATGAACACTCAAATCGTGTCCACAAACCCATGATACAATAGAATACACCAGGCTGATTCTAAGCATACATATACAGTTCCTGAGTCAGCTATTTATCTCAATGAGTCGTAATTTTCCAGATCGATTTCGAGGGGCAAGTCACTCCAGAAAATGGCGTACGAAATTAATAATCACAAGTGATTATTTGTGATTAATTTGATTTTCGTGGTGATTTAAGTGATTATTTGTGATTATTCCAGAATGAATTATACATTCCAAAAGAAACTCCCGTACAAAAAAAATGTTATGAATAGGGCAAGACAGAGCAAGATTGATAAACCAAATGATGAAACATGACGGTAAGCTGTTTCATAAATCAAGTCATAGACTATCATGCCAAACCGCCAGAGTTGTTTGTAACACAGGAACAACGCTTTCATTTTTGCTCCATAGCAGGGAACTCAGAATGCTGCCCTGTTGTGCTGTTCAAATTTTCGAGTTTGAATCTGGATATCTGGCAATGTGTTCACATAAATTTGTGAAAAGTTGATAGGGACAATCTAATCCTTTCATTTCTTATCAAAATAAACAAATAACCATGGTTAAACAAACATTCAAATTTTTTGATTAATATGATTGATGATTTTTCGTGATTAATGTGATTTTCGTATGATTAATTTGATTAATTTGTAATTAAAATGTGATTATTTTGAGAGCGTTTGAGATTTTAAGCCGTGATTTGCCCCTTCATCGATTTTATGCATTTGTTTACGAGTTTTATAACGGTGCAAACACCTTTCTGAAACATACGGTAGATCAAAGCTTCTGGTAAGTGTCGTCCACTATTAGCCGCTAACGCGCAGTTTCAGAAATCAGTCGTCGTATCGAAAATCAGGAAACAACTTAACCGTTTGCGAGTTAGCGGTCTACCTTTGCCAAAAGAAAATCCTAAATCTACATTTGAACCCTGAATTTATTTATACATGTGCCAAATTTGGGGTATTTTGAATCGTTATATTGGCAGACTAGACTGATGACAATGAGTCCCTTGTATCCCTGCGGTAAACCTTGTTCAAGAGGAACTTATAATGAAACAGTGAAAAACTTGGCGCTATTCTCTTCAATAATCAATGGAATTATGATGGAATCACGGCTTCGAATCTCAGTCCCGTAGGAGTGTTTTCAATTCTGCAATCGAATCGAAAATTCTATCACATTTACACCGTAACAATAGTAATCTGATTGGTATTGGAGAAATTGCGAAGTTCGGGTCAAAACAGGGCCAGGTTTTTCAGGGTAATGCTGTGAGTCTCTATTGACCGAAGCGCCATCATCAAGTCAACGAGCACAGGGAAGCAACAGACTCATCGTCATAAGTCTATTTGCAGACAAGTTTACAGTTTGTTCTTAGCAATGCCTACAGCAGTTGTGTTAGTCTTTGGTCACATCATTGCCAAACTTCAGGACGATGCAAAATGTTCAGCATTTGGCACCCATATGAGTAATTTCGGGCTTAACTGTATGCTGGACAGTCTGCCTAGCAAGGATGAAACTTTAGTGCACCACCTGTAAAGGCTTTTGGAGTAATTGGTTTGGTCTACAAATTATTGTCGAAAGTTCCCCGTCCGAGTTGGTCGTCGTTAATCTACCAAGGACGACAGATATAGCAGGCCATTAAGTATACAGTCAACTTTATATGCTTTCAAGCAAACTAAAAACATATATACACATATTCATACTTGAAATAAATAAATCAATAAATTTAGATATTAGCATACATACAGTGAGTAACTATAATTTCAAAGTAATTCGGAGTACGCAATATCATACGTTTATTGGCTGCGATCAAACACCAAAATCAGTGAATGCTACATCCATAAAGGCTCTATTAAGACCCCTCTCTATTAAGCCCCCTCTCAATCAAACCCCCATCTCTACGAAGCCCCTCCCCTCTGAGAAAAGATTTTGAATTAGCCCCCTCTCTATCAAGACATATGTAAAATTCCAGAAGTTACCAAAGATCTTCAATTTATATAACTTAAAGGCACACTATCGTGGCGCTGATTGGCTAAATAAGACAATCAACGACAAAATAATTAGGCGAGCTTCAGTAATTTCACCGCAAAGTGAAATCATGGGTTGTGAGAAAATTAGAAGTTCCTGTAAAGAATAAGAACTGTCAGCCCTACCTTGTGTGTTCTCTGTTTTCCATCCTCTCCGTTGTCCCATCGATTTAGCATCATCCTCATCTTGGCTGGCCCAACAAGTAAAATGGCCTAAATAGTCTTGTTTTCAAGAGCACGAGCCTGGCTGGAAAGTTGGTTTTTGCCACACCAGTACGAGAGCACAGCCTCAGTTTGGCCTGTGACCTCATGGCTCACAGGCCAAACTGAGGCTGTGCTCTCGTGCTCTTGAAAACAAGACAGAAGACTATTTAGGCCATTTTACTTGTTGGGCCAGCCAAGATGAGGATGATGCTAAATCGACGGGACAACGGAGAGGATGGGAAAACAGAGAACACACAAGGTAGGCCTGACAGTTCTTATTCTTTACAGGAACTTCTAATTTTCCCACAACCCATGGTGAAATTAACGAAGATTATAACAATCTAACTCCCTTTATTCTCGAGACAAAGTATGATCCTAGCGCCGAAATACTTCGTAATAGACCTTTATACAAAGTACGGTTAAATTCGAGGTGAAGCCTGCATTCCCAAAAGGAAGTAAATTTCATTGCTGCAAACAAGGCACTCTGTTTCCAAAACTAAACACTGCCAATAAATTTCGTGGGTTGCTGTTAGAGACGCACGCCGTTGGGTGACTCCAAGGCGAGGCGAAACCACCAATTCAGTATTTCAACAGATTGCTGCGATTTTGTCTAAACGTCTATTAGTCGCTAGTTATTGATTTCAACATCATCACCACGGGGCAAGGGTTCTCGGCTAATTTCGGGAAGGGGTGTGCCGCCTATAGTTTCAAAATGGGACCGTTCGCTAGGCCAATTTTTGTGGAGGGAATCCCTTGGTTAGACTAATTTCTACATCAAATGTGCCATGTGTTGGCGTTTTCTAGACAAACTTGCCAAATTTTCGTATGCATTGGACCAAAATAAAAAATCTGGTTCCTTTTACAGAAATTACCGAAGCTCGACATTTCTTTGGCCAAATTGCCAAAACCCATAGACTTGCATAGACTAAAATTGCCATAAAGCACAAAGCAGGTCTACAGGTCATTTTTCAAAATCTAGCAAGTAGAAAAGGGGTTTGCAAGGAGTACGAAATGAAATGGCTGTATTTCAAAATATTGACAGATGAAATGATGAAATTGACTAGAAAGGGAAGTTAGTCCTTGAAAGAAACTTTGCACAAATGAAATTAACAACACAGTAACTGACAATCCATTCAAGATTTACGAATATGAATATGAATATGATATCAGTCTAAAGCACCAGACTGATTCTATATGAAACCTTTCAGCTGCTCTACGAGAAGTTCGATTAACTGAGGTTGGAGCTTCTATCACAACTGTGTACATTCGAGCATTCTACAAATGTATTTATCTGTCGTTCGATCTGCACTCTTTTTAGAACGTAGCTGAAACATCTATTGGGCAAAATCATCTGCTGCTTTTTTCTCACAACCACTGCGTCTAAAATGCCTTAAAAATCAGTTTTCTAGATTTGCTGTACCATAAATTCAGGCGTCAGTACTTCGGTAAAGGATCACTCTTGCCACAAAAGCAAAAACAGCCTTGCTCTAAGCCACATGCTGATCGGTAGGCGACGAGGAGACAGAATCTCGTCGTTGATTGAATTTTTTGCCACTTTTACAGCTCGATGGGAATAAGGCCCTCAGTGGAGCGATAACAACAACAGCAATTCAAGTCAATGAGACGAGCGAAGCTCGAAGGTCTATATGTAGTGAGGCTACGTTAGCCGACCATTTAGGACGATGCTACTCTATATAAAAAATCAACTGAGTCAACTAACGGATGAAGTTTGAAAGATAACCAAAAGTTGATCATAAAATCAAAGCATAGGTTGCAAATCTTTAAAAATATCAAAAATATCGGTGCCAAGTTTTCCGACTTATTTCATTGAAAAAAAATGACTTGAGGGAAACTTTGACTAATTTGCTACAATTGTATCGTTTAGCTTTTCTGACAAGAAAATTTTTGTATAAAACTTTGAGCCATAGTAATTTTCAAACTTTTTCAAGAGAGCTAAAACTTTTTCCAAGAAAACCATATTTCATGAACTTTTAAGATATTTTATCAAACATAAAATCTTTCACCGTTCTGGTTTACTAGTTAGAAATTTGATAACGTCAAATCCTCAAATGAACTTTCACTCATTTTTTCAAATTTTTAAGGAGGGTAGCCCTTCATCAATAACAATGATGATTTAAGGCCGTCCTCCACACAGCGCGCTCGCCTTGTGTGCATGCTCTGTTGCTAATGAGCATGCGTTGTAGGCAAACGCGCACGTCGCCGACCAAAACCGACAAAAGTGAAGTGGAGGTCGGCCTTGAAAAGGGGCCCTCCACTCTACTGAGATATGAAATATGTTGCAAACTTAAGCCTGGTTTCCGTTGGGTCGCAAAGTGTCGCAAAGTGTCGCAAAGTGTCGCAAAGGGTCGCAGGTGTCACCTAACTTTGATTCTGCAACAATTTGTGACGAATGGAAACTGCTGTACTAAAATGCTGTGACAATCTGCGATCCAAGGAAAGACTTCACCTAATGTTCTGCGACCAGTTGTGATCCCAGTAGAATAGAATCACGTGATGTCATTTTAGCTGTGGGCACGTGATGTTTTTGTCATTGAAACATGGCGCTAAAATTCTGGAATACTCTGCGACCAATGGAAAGGTTCTGTCGCAGAGAGTTACAGCCAGCAGCAAGCCAAGGTTCTGCAGTACTCTGCGATACTTTGCTATTAACGGAAAACAGACTTTAAAAACAACTGGAGACTTCCGAAAAAAGCAACGGTACAGTAAACCCCCACAAACAAGAACATAGCAAAATAAGAACCTGCAGACTGATTTTGTGGGAAAAGACACCCAAATATAAGAACCAAATATAGACTGATTTACTTCAATGTTCTTATGAGATGGTACACTTGATTAAGAAATTTCATCAAATCAGTAAACAATTTATTGACAACTGAACACCTCCAACAGTTTCAGGAAAATGCAAATTCTTTTATCTAGCTGTATGATTTAAATTGCTTTGTCAATAACAAAAATACCATACCTTCTGATATTGAAATGCAGTCATTATACCCTTAAGTATATTTAACATATACTGTATACTGTAGCTATACGTTCATCATAGTCATAACTGTCCTTGTGATAAGAACCAACCCCTGTAAATGTCATAAGTACCCCAGTTATAAGAACCTAGCCAGTCTATCTTTTAGAAAAGTATGTTCTTGTTTGCGGGGTTCTACTGTATCTCAAAAATGTGAACATTAGATTCATGGCTCCTTGAAACGGCTACTCAAAAGGCGAAAATTCTTTTTGGTCACTGCGTATATGGTGAGAGTTGATGTAGAATATACGTCTGAGGTACAACTTCATTTTGTGTGTACGTTATTTGAACTATAAGCACGTCGAAAGTGCCACTTGTATTCCTTACAATATTCAGACAATTCTTCATCTCGATCAACTGTAGTGTATACATGGATTTATAACAGAAAACAAAATAAACTGTTTATTTGCGATATCAGCCAGCGTAGCAAATGAAGGGGTCAGGAGGAGAATTTTTCACAATGACAATGCGAAAAGAAAGAAAACGAAGACCTGTATCAAGGCAAATCTATTGAGAGAGCTCCTCCTTTAAGTGATTCCCTGCATACAACTTATTTAGCTCTTCTTTGTATTGTATATTGTATTCATTTCCCGTATCATTGTATTTATTCTCTGTAATATTATGTTTTATATATTTTCCTTTAGATCTGAGCTGATGATCTGAGCTAATTAGTCGATTCGCGAAGCTTGTGTTGATGAATGTGTCGTAGTTTTAATGATCTGAACAGAACTCATTTGGGATGGGAAACAATGTTCGATATCTGTTTCATTCTTGTTATACTTTTTGTGTAGCTACAACTTTGAATTGTAAATAGTGGAACTGAAAACATATAAATCTGAACATCAATGCAATACCAGTAACAATCATGTCCTTGAAAAATTCCACCAAAAAGAAACTTCACAGTTAATAACATGAGCAAATTTTTGAGATTCTACAAAAGGCTGTCAATAACTTTAGCTCACCAAGTTCTGCGGCTGGAAATAAATATCCTTACCAATAAATACTTTTACCTCGAGAGCTTGTAGTTCGATTCCTTAAGATTCTGGCTGCTCTATCTTGATTCTTTTCGCTAAAATGACATCTTCATCATTTTCAACGACGCCACTGAACTGTATGCTTTCAGAAGGCAAGACAACTGAGCTAGGGTATGACTTAAATTGCAATCTTTGCGGGGACATACGCTCAAAAGGACCGCTAGTAGGCTGCTGCAATTGGCCTTCAATAAGTGGGGGAGGAATAGCGCCCATATCTTCAGTACCTCTAGCCTTGTTCTCCCCCAGTATTGGCTGATCTTCCGAGAACTGGAGGCTCTCTCTACTTAACGTTGCCATAGTTGTCGCTTCATCTTGAGGACTTTGTTGCGTATTCATGTTAACTAAGATGTTTTCATCCATATGTGAAGTGACTGGAGCATCAGCAACGGCATTGGCTGGTGAATCTAACGGGACAACATCAGCTGGCAAATGGTCATCGAGATCACGACGTACCTTCGTCAATTCAATAAGCTTTGCACAAGCTGGAAACTTTGATGAGTCCTCAAAAATAGATCGGTGCGATGTATTGTCAATGCCCTCGAGCCCATTGCAATTAATAGCATTGTGGTCAAATGTTGAGGTGCTCTGGCCGCTAATTCTCTCTTCCCTACATTGGGAGATAGTGGGTGATGTTTGTTTTCTTTTTGACAACTGGTCGCTCAGTGTTACTGGATAACTTGGAGCAGGATCTGCAGGCGACCTTTGCGTTGCGAGGGCCACTGAGGCTAATTCGTCGATTCGCGAAGCTTGTGTTGATGAATGTGTCGTGGTTTTAATGATCTGAGCAGAACTCATTTGGGATGGGAAACAATGTTCGATATCTGTTTCATTCTTGTTATTCCGGTCGATATTTTGAATGCGTTTTAATTCTTCGATGTACTCATCGCTTCGCTCTAAAGCCCGTCTTAATCGACTCACCTCTCTTTCATAATTATCAACTTTTGTCTGTAAGGCAATCAGTGTGTATCTGGAAAACCTGGAAGGAAATCACAAGGTTTTTCGCTAAATTCTGATGTGGAAGAAAATATTTTCAGGTACACCAAAAAATGTTTTGAAAAATCATCGAATCAAAAGTACAGGATGAATATGAATGAACTGAAAATAACTTCACAGCATAGCAGACAGATTCAAATATTTTTTGTGTTTTTCTCGCCTTTAATGAGCAAGGATAACACAGGCAAACTCAGTCTTACAAAAAAATTCATGCGAAAGGGCTTTAAAAATTGGCTATAATATTCCATCAAGACGTAAGGAATCTCTTACACAGAAAAAAGTTATTGTTATAGCTGTAACAGAACTGCGGCAGTAAAACAGGGCTATTAGCAATCACCGGCCCCTGCCCAGGCCCCGGTCCCCCGGCCCCACACCATTGAAATAGGATTTCTGCTTTGTGGGTACTGTAACAAGACCGTGTGTCAAGAATGGAATTCTTGAAAACAATGGAATATTGAGCAAAGTGCGCGCCAAGACAATGTTTCAAAAAACTACGGCCCCGTGATTCTAGGCAAAGAATGACATTTCATAAACATGGTATCACACTTTTAACTCTCCATCATAAAAATTTGGGGGTCAGGGTCGGGGCCGAGGGCCGTAGGGCCGGGACCGGTGATTCCTAATAGCCGTAAACCACTAATTCTTTCCTGCTAAATCTGAGTTCATGCTTTCTAGTAGTCATCAGACAGCTAAATGCTCTACTCAATTTTTGCGTGGTGACATAATTTTGTGAGCCATTTTTATGTAGGGTTTCTTTTAAGAGGAATTGTAGGTAGAAACACCGCAACACAACGAAAAACAACAGCAACAACTGAGTCGGTCTAACGCGTATATATTTGTCTATATGTATATAAATATATATAAATATATGTTTTGCCAATATTTCGTCCTGGCATGCAAGACTTCTTCAGGGCTGTTCTCTTTTGAAACTTAGATTACAAAGTTGGGCTTTGTAATCAATTAATTAGAATGTATTTGTTCTCATAGCGACACTTTGAGATTAACACAATGGGCCAAAATGATGATTTTGCAGACATTCAAGGATATCTCCAGAGAACTAAACGTTGCAGGAGTAATCGGCAGCTCGTATTTTACTTATGAGAAGCATAAATCAAATGATTGACAAAAAAGTTAAAACTTTTATAGTCAGGCGGGTTGGGGCCTAAAATATTCTTATATCAGACTCCGGACCCAGAAACCCTGTTACACTGCATGGTCTCAAGAAAATCAGCAATGGTGAAATGGATATTTTTAATGCATTCTGTTGGAAAAATGAATAAAGTTGAATAATTTGGGGGAATTGGACGCATATTTCGGTTTGGCAAATGCTAACAAAAAAAATTTTTAAGTAGTGATTTAAAACTGTTCATGTCCTTGGCACTCCTAATTTCTGATGGTAAATTTTTCCACAAAGTGGATCCTGCATATCCAAAAGAACGAGTACCATGATTCAAGTCTTTCATCTGCACCCAGGAAAATGTAGCAGCAACGCGCTACTAGTTCGCAGTGTCCTCCTGACAATACGCAAGAACATTTAATCTCCCTAAAATTTTATAAGTAATTGATATTCAAATAAATAATAAAGTTTTCAATCCCATGGCAGTAAATGCACCAATACCGGTGAAAAATATTCTATTGCGCTCTTCTGTGCAAGAAGTTTTTTACGATTTGGTCGAGTGTTTTACGCCCTTTTTCAGGCATTCTGGAATCAGAGTAAATTACTAAAGTTGAAAAGGGACATGCATTTCCAGGACTTATGAAAACTCGACAAAATTGCAAAACTACTTGGGCTTTATTATTTATTAATCGATCCAGTCGATTGAACCAAGAATATCAACCAAATCAGAGCTTCATCAAACAATGTATCAGGCCTGAACAGCGGACATAAGCAATATTCATTGTGTGACTGCTCTCTTCATCAGCTGGAGCGAGAATTCTATTAACTTGCAACTCGGTCTTGTGCTGAATAAACCTCGGAAAATCTAGGACTTTTGCTGAAATCATTTCGAGATCAATTTCTCTTGATCTAAGTGAGAACAGCATAACGTTCAAATCCTTACTGGTTGCGGAAGCATCAGGAAATCATTCAATTCCACGTTAGTCAGCCAGTCAAGTTGCATCTTTCCGACCACGTGATACCAAAACCAACGTTCAAAGTGAATTCTTGAGTAACCCCAAGAATCCGAAATGGTTACTAAGTTACAATAATTACTTCAGACTTTTTTGGATAAATCAGTACAAGGGATACCCCTCTACAGATAGTAGCTAGCTTGGAAGAATATCTCATTCGGAGCCAAAGTGCATTCCTTTTATCTATCGAAGAATACTGACCTTCGTTCAAACATCGATAAAAGTCGCTACGAATGTGATATAAGGATAAAAATCTCAGCGATTATGGATATTGCCCTAAGCAATAACCAAAGCACTGTCATTTCAATACATCTCAAAATCGCAGCAATTTCTGCCATGATTGTCATCTGGACCTAAACTTCTTGGCGATTAAAAGTCATATTCGTTGCCCCCAAAAGGGCTTAGTTTGTTTGCTTGAGCTAAATGATCCACCTACCAAGGACTCAAGCATCAATTTAAATTCGGTTTCTATTTAATGTCCAGAAATGTTGTTTCAAACATCCAGTCTTGAGCAACTTCCTGAACATTTGTTTTGCCACATATTTTCTCTGCAAGTGCAAGCAATGTCCTCAAACTTCGCATCCATAGGCTTTGTGCTACAGATAATGCTATTCGATACAGTTCACACATTCGTGAACAGATATAGCATGCCTGATTTTGCTAAATTCATTAAAAAGAAAAGAAAGAGAAAACATTTTTTGGCTGCTTGGTTTACCAATCCATTCATTTTACACGAAAAAACAAAACTTCTTTCGTTGATGGTATTGACTCATGAATAGATTTGACACACTGGTTGCATATATCCTTTATTGCTCTGTGCAAAATCTATTCCTTGGTGAACCAAACAGCCAAAAAAATGTTATTCTCTTTGCATTGGTTTGAATGAATTGAGTAAAATCAGGCATGCCATATCTATTCACGAGTGGCGAACAGTATCGAATGACATTATCTTTAGCACAAAGCCAATCGACGCGATGTTTGAGAAGATTGCTTGCGCTCCAGTCTGGAATTGGCGTACCTTGCATAACAGATCTGTGGTGGACTAGCCTGCGTGCAACCCCTACTGTTCCTTTAGAGTTGAAACTTCCCGTTGAATTGAATTCATTTTCTGACGCCAGTAGGATCTGCGAACCAGCAAATGAAAGCCTGTTCTGAGTCACAAGCTGGTTCCGCAAAAACACGGAACTTTCTTCATTGATTAATGAACAATCCACTGTCTTGCGAAGTACTTCATGTGGTTTTTACTTCATCCTAATTGCAAAATGGCCTTGTCGAAGAGTAAAATGGCCTCGCAAGACAATAGATTGTTTATCAATCAATGAAAGTAGTTCTGTGATTTTGCGGGACCTGCACGTGACTAAGAACAGGCTTTCATTCGCTGGTTCGCAGACCCTACTGGCGTCAGAAAATGAATTCAATTCAACGGGAATTTCAACTCTGCGGAAACAGTAGGGGATGCATGCAGGCTATGGTGGACAGCCTCTTGCTCTTTTTTTACGCCGGCGCATTGCCTTGTTCTCCAAGAATTGTTGGCGTAGAGCTGAAGGCAAAAACAGCCCAACAAAAAGTCGACAAAAACTATCCTACCATTATACAAGCTATTAAAATTAATTTTCTTTGCCCATTAGAGGGGTGGTGTTGGAAATCATTTTTAAAAATCTTGAAAAAAGCAAGATCAAATCATTGTCCAGTCAATGTTAAGTTTTCATGGGGCTCCCATTCGGCTTTATGCAGAGTCCAGAAGAAGCCAACTCTGCACGGTTGTGAGCCGGAGGAAGGTTTTGCACTCTAATATCATAGCTGAAGAAGCTTAAGTAATTTTGTCGAGAAAGACAAAAATCTCGGTTCTTCTGGCAACAATGACAAGTCTGGTTATTTTAACATGATAAAATGAGGAATATTCAACTAATACAAATGACATCCGGGCGAGCCGAGGGTTTGACGTTTTTCTTTGGTCAGTGGCTTCAAGCTACAAGGCCGCACAAATCTCGTAACGGCCTGCTAAATATTCATGCAAATAACCGTCGCAGAGGCAAAATAATACTTACTTTTGCGGAGACATATTGTAATTAGCTGCACGTGATAATCGATCTATTTCTTCTTTCATGTTGTCATTTCTCCGACTTGCCTCTCTAAGATCCTGCCAAAAGAAGCAAAAATAATAACAGGAGGCATTACAAACTTAGCATTGAATTTCATGAATTTCATGAGTAGGAATAAAGCTAAAACGGAGAAACACACAAGAAAATCACAAGAATTTGTCCACAACAACAACAGATGGCGTTAACAACAACAACAACAACAATCAACTCAGTGGTGGGAAGATGACATCGAAAATAACGAAGGAAGACTGTTTGAGATACTAGCATCCGACAATGGCCTTCATCAGTTGATATCAGAACCTACCCATTTAATGGGTGATTCAAAATCCTGTATTGATTTGATATTTACTGATCAACCTAACCTCATTATTGAGTCTGGTGTGCATCCGTCACTGCATGAGCAATGCCACCATCAAATTGTTTACGGTAAATTATCTGTTTCAAACATAGCACTACCTCCGTACACACGCAAGATTTGGTTTTACGACAAGGCAGACTTTATAACTATTAGGAAAAGCATTGAAATGTTTGCCTGGCACGAACATCTCGACAGTTTGACATGTCCTAATGAACAGGTGAAACTACTCAATGAGGTCCTTTTGAACATTTATTCTAATTTTATTCCTAACAAAGTTAAAACAATTAGGCCTTGCCAAGTACCCTGGATAACGCCAGCCATCAAGAACTTTCTTAGGAAAAAAAATCGTGCATATAAAAGTTTCGTGAGGAGTGGCCGGCCAGATGACAAGCTCGAAGGTATACAAAGGATGATAGCTGAAGGCGCAAGGCTGATTGAGGAAGCTAAGCGGAATTACTTCTTTAAGGCCGGGAAAACATTGGCTAATCCTGCGACCAGTAGTAAAACCTATTGGACTTTGATAAACACTGTCCTTAACAAAGCTAAGATCCCATGATACCACCCTTGCTAGAGAACGGGCTGTTTGTAACGGACTTTACGGAAAAAGCACAGACCTTTAATGATTTTTTTATACTTCAATGCACAACCATTGATACAGGTAGTGACATTCCACAAGATATTCCATTAACTACGACTCTGATAAGTGATTTTGCCATCTCCGATGAAAAGATACTTAACATTCTTAGATCACTCAATCCTAACAAAGCACATGGCTGGGATGAAATATCTGTGAGAATGATAAAATTGAGTGATGATGCATTGGTTCTGCCACTCAAAATTATTTTTACAAACTGTTTGCGGCGTGGTTTATTTCCCGAAATATGGAAACATGCAAATGTAGTCCCGGTTCATAAGAAAAATGAGAAAAATCTGAAGGGGAATTATCGTCCCATTTCCCTGTTACCAATTTTTGGGAAAATACTTGAAAAACTCGTATACGATTCTTTATACTCACATCTCGTATCATGTGAGGTACTAGACCCAAATCAGTCAGGTTTTCGCCCAGGAGACTCAACAGTCAACCAGTTACTGTCAATAACACATACAACATTTCAAGCCTTCGACTGCAATCCCCCACTTGACGTCCGGTCTGTGTATCTTGACATTTCTAAGGCATTTGATAGGGTGTGGCATGATGGCCTAATTTATAAGTTAAAACGATGTGGTGTCTCAGGACAACTTCTTCTTTTAATCCAAAGCTTCCTTAGTGGTCGAAAGCAGAGAACTGTACTGAATGGACAGAGTTCAAATTGGGGAGATATCTCAGCAGGAGTGCCCCAGGGCTCTATTTTAGGACCCTTGTTTTTCCTTGTGTATATAAATGATCTAGCTATAGGCTTGAGGTGCAATGTTAAGCTATTTGCCGATGATACGTCATTATTCACAGTGGTAGAAGATTCAAATACAGCTGCCAGTGATATGAACCATGACTTGGACATTGATAAGTCAATGGGCTCACACTTGGAGAATGTCCTTTAATCCTGATCCGCAAAAACAAGCTGTTGAATTGACATTTTCAAGGAAAAAATTGAAATCGATCATCCAGTGATCCTTTTTAACGACATACCCGTGAAGAAAGTAACAGAACATAAACATTTAGGAATTATCCTGGACTCAAAACTGTCTTTTTCAGCTCATATTAAATCTGCTATCTCTAAAGCAAGAAAGGGCATCGGTTTACTGAAATATCTCTCCAAATATCTGCCCAGGCATACTTTAAGCGAATTATATAAGCTTTACGTTCGACCCCATCTGACTATGGTGATGTCATTTATCATATCCCTGCTAAAGTATGTGAATTCAGTCAAAATATCATTTTATCAAATTTAATGGAAAAGCTGGAGTCTGTTCAGTATTCTGCTGCTTTGGCTATAACAGGAACATGGAGGGGAACATCTCGAGAGAAGCTGTACACAGAACTTGGCTGGGAGTCACTAAGTTCCCGAAGATGGAGCAGACGGCTTACCTTATTCTATAAGATTATAAATAATCTTAGCCCTGCGTATGCAAAGGATCCAATCCCACCACTTCATCAATCGCAGTACTCACTTCGCTGTCAGGATGTCATTGGGCGATTGAGGGCAAGGACAGAAAAATTCAAGAGTAGCTTTTATCCTAACTGTTTGTCCGAATGGAATAAGCTTCAGCCTGAATTGAGACTTGCACCTTCTGTTGCTATTTTCAAAAAAAAGTTCTTATCAATAATCCGCCCTCCAGCGAAATCTGTTTTTGGAATTCACGACCCAAAAGGATTATTCTATCTTACGCAGCTAAGAGTTGGTCTCAGCAAGTTGAACTTCCACAAGTTCAAGCATAATTTTAGGGATACAATAAACCCAATGTGCCCAACAAGTGATGGCATTGAGGATACGGAGCATTTTTTGTTGCTCTGCCCTTCTTTTGATCTTCAGCGTCGAGACCTTCTCACTGGAATTGTTGAATTATTACGACCATTTGTGCAAATCACCAATCTTTCAAATGATGCTTTGATGCAACTTTTACTATATGGTGATCAATACCTTCCTTATGACTTGAATAGAAACATTCTCGAATTGACCTTACGGTTCATTCACGAAACTGCTCGGTTTGACTAAGATCTGTTGACTCTTCAGTTACGTACAAAGCAGCCACTAAGTCCTCTTATGTAATGTTATTTTTCTTTGTAAATTCTGTTTCACATTAAGTGTCAGGTCTTTCCACTCCAAACAACCCACGACTTACGCTCGTGACATTTTAAAATTATCGCAACCTGTCACCTAATGTAGAACAGAATCGTTCGTATTTTGTTGTGTTGTAGGTAGATTAACTTGCCCGTCTTTAAATATTGGCCATGGGGTAGTCATTGTCTTTCGCTCCCCATGGTGTCGTCCCTGTAGTGTTGTAAAGTAATTAGGGAAGTTTCGTAGAATGTAAGATTTGTTGTAAAATTTTTATATGAATAAAAAAAAAGATGGCGTTAAAGCTCTATTGAGCCCCCCAATCTATTGAAACCCCTCTCCACTAAGCTCTCTCTCTAATAAGCCCATCCTTTCATAGGCAAAATCTTGATTCCCCCTCCCCATCAAGCCCCTCCTCCCACTTAAACTGCATGCTACAGGCTACTAACGATTTTCAGCTTACGTAGATAAACGACTTCATATGCCAACTTTGTTATGGTTTGGGTTAATAACTGTGTTGAATTTGTTGAATTTGACTCGTAAAATTTTGTGCTGACTCCGCATAATATGGGGTAAAAAACTAAACTGCCAACATTTATATTCCTTTCAATTTGACTGTTGAATGAAGCACCCGTCTTTTTAAGCCCTTCTCAGGAGCCTGCAAAAGACCAGTGCCCCCCCCCCACGAGGGGGCTTAATAGAGCCTTTAACGCTTGAAAGTATCTTCTAAGACCTCACCTCAAACATGCACACTAATGACATCAACACTACCAGTCGGTTGCCTTTTCTAGTTACTAAAGTTTGCATCATTCAAGGCATTTTATAAAATTTGTCTTGAAATTACTGTCACTAATATCTTGATAACACTTTTAATTCCCGTTTGCAAAGCATATCTTTAGGTCAATTCTTTATTTCGAACACCTGCAAAAACTAAAAAATATCCTGCACCTGAAATCTAATCTTTATTTCATTAGAAAAAATGATGTAAAATTCTATACAAAATACTATATAAAAACTAGATAAAATACTATACTATATAAAATACTATACTATACTATATACTATACTATACTATACTATACTATACTATACTATACTATACTATACTATACTATACTATACTATACTATACCATACCATACTATACTATACCATATAAAATACTATACTATATACTATATAAAATACTGTATAAATACTATATGAAATACTTTATAAAAATTAATATGTAAATACTATGTAAAATACTACATAAATAATTGTACGAAAAGAAAACATACTGGCTACAGTCACACTGGGCATTTTTACTCAATTGTGTCTTTTGAAGACAATGGGTAAATCATGATGTGATGTTTGACTGCATTTCGTTTTCATATAAAACGCTATTGTAGCGCTTAGGGCTTGGGAGCTGATTCCACAAGAAAACTATCAGATGCACAACAATTAGCACTTCAAAGTTGTGAGCCATATTTTAGCAATGCTCTAGAGCTTCAGAGTTCGTTTCAGAGAGGTTTAGATTTAGCATTGCTTTAGATGAGTCCGCTACTTAAGGCCATTTTAGAGGTTTTGCTTCATTTCTATTCAATGTCAATCAATCCTAAATACAATTTTCAATAAATACACTCTGCAACTAAATATATTACAACATTAACAATACTGACGAAGAATTAAATATAATTTACTTTACATATATGATTGACTGATTAAGTAAGAGCTCTCTAAGTAGGTTAACTAATCGAGAGAGAGCCCCCCCCCCCCACCCGCACCAATAAGACGGGAAACAAACACCAAAAAACTTCACATGAATAAAAACAACCAGTAACCAGTTACTTTACCACGATGTTCGTAACATTTAATGGCACAAGGAGAACGTTACACTAATGTGCTCAATATTGAAAGAGTCAATGCACTAAGACTTCAATTTTGACCAAAAAGCTGCGACTGATGTGGCAATATGACTGAAGATGGGAAAAAGATTAATTCAGAGTTTAAAACCAACGTAATTTTTGAGAAAACTAAAGGGGTCACCTCTTGTAGCCTGACTAGCACCAATCCTATAAACAGTTGTATTTGGCAGAAAGCAAGAAGGAAATCGCTTGTTAAGTGCATCATACAGGCAAGTTAAGATATTTGTGCATAACACATCTTGCAGTTTGAGAATTTTTAGTGAAAGGAAAATTGGTGAGGAGGGAGCAGAAAAGGGTTGAAATTTTATACAGAAGCTCGCAGAATTTTCTTCTGCAGTAATAACACAGTGATGTCAGGTTAATTTGTCACATGATATACTATATCAACGTGTGACTGGGTGCCGCTGTGCCGTTGTAGTGCCGTACTTTCTGGCGACTTAAATAAGTTAAAGAAATTTAAACAATACTCCTTTTCAATCAACGGTCTCGTTTAGGAAACTTTTGAAATTGTTTCATACGAAATTTATGACCACAGATTTCGATTCAACACCCCAAATTTAGTTTAACAACAAATTTTTATTTTCCTAGAGTTTATGGATTTGATTTTACGGCGAAAATGAATTTGAGAATCTATAAGGGGCTATACACCCTTAGTCACTATTTACGATCAAATCCCTTATAAATCTATTATTCTCATAAAATTGAAATCGCTAGCACTAAGATTGCGAAAATTTGCAGTTCGACTAAGACTTTGATTGTTGAGTGTGAATCTGGGGTCAGAAATTTTATATGATGCAAGCTGAGGAAATTCTGAAAAATTCCAAAACGAGGAGCTTCATTGAATAGGTGCATTCGCTTAAAACAGAAAAACGACAGTAAAAAAAGTGTCACCACAGCTAGTGTTACAAACCTCTTTTAAAGTCTCATTTTCATCCTTTAGAGACTTGTTACTGTTATTCATTTCTTGAAGTCGAGATGAAAGCTTCAGTATAGTATCAATATCTTGGGAGAAATTGTCACCATTTTTGTCGTTCTTTGGTCCTGACTTTAGCACATTCACCAATCTCGACTCTGCTGACTCCAGCCTTGCTTTCAGATCCATGTTGATTTCCTTAATTTGGCTGTTCTCAGTCCGGCATTCGTCCAAATGTTGTTCTAGTGTAGAAATCTCTTTCTGTATGAAGGAGGAATTTTTTGCCTCATTATCATTATAGACAAAGAAATCTTTGGCAATATGGTGGTTGAGATAATGTCGAAATATGAAGCAAAGAAACAAAAAGATCATTGCCCCCACGGGAGTACTTCCTTGTGACCATGACTCGATATGCATTTGGACTTTGACAAAGGATCCATTTGAAATATTCAACGTCAGGAAGTTTTTATTCAATGTATATGAATTTTGCTGATTTGAAGATGCAAGGTCTTTTCGGATTTTCTCAGCTTTGACTAGCTTGACTTTGTTATTGTCCTCGTCGCTACACAAAACGTCGGCGTTTTTCAACTATATCGTATATAAAGCAAAGTGCAAGGAGATTTTCAGTTGTTTGGTGCGGATCGTCATCATGGGAACAATTGATTACAAACTTCTGAAAAAGGCAAACAACAGACCCATAAGCAGGAAATTTCAGATGAAAAAAGCTAACCATATGAGAGGCACATCTAGTATCACTTAAAATGAAGTACCTCCGGCCACTATCCAACTTTAAAAATTCAATGACTGTGTTTAGACTTTCAAAATTCTTTGTCAAATGAATATGGTTTAGCAAAAACCGACACCTGACTCTGGCTCCTTTAATGCCAGCAAAGGAACTTGATCAATGTTGGTGCTGTAGGCCAATGCGTGGGTTGTCCAGTCAGGACCGCCGGGAGAGGGGGAGGGGTAGCCGAGGTAACTGTCCCGCAGCTGGGACCTATGAAAAATAACGCTTTGCTTTAACTTTGCTCCCTGTTCATTGCACTTAGCAATGACATCATAGGCCTCAGATCACTATTCATTCCAGAGTTGTTTTGTTAAATTATATTGAGAACAAGCGACAAGAACTAAGCCATTACTAATGCCATTACTAATGTTTTCGAATGAATAAGCTCTGTCAGAGCCAAGAACTGGGGACCTTAAAGATCTTAATGCAGCCTTGGGAGCCAGTATCACAGTTAGATTACCAAAACACACCATCTAAATTTCATCCACTTAATGTCTGGATCTCCAGAAAGAAGTTAAGCTTATTGCACAAAGAATAACATCATTTTAATCAAACCCCAAGCTATATTTTTGGTAGTGCACTCACCTCATAATCTTTAAACAGCAACTCAAATCTGGTTCTGCGCATTTGCTCTCTAAATGATTTGTCTTGGGCTGTTGGTGATACATCCATGCTTCCTAGACAGATGGTATATAATTGTAGAGTTAACTGCTCCCAATAGAAAGCACGTGAAATACAACAGTAGCAATATACAACAAATGTCTAATCATGTTTTGCTACGACCAACTTTGGAGGATCATGTCTACTAAATATTTTTTTATCCATTAAAAACAGCAATAATA